>VBSM01003176.1:66915071-67022872 GCA_008086735.1 Cheirogaleus medius
CGCCCCCGCCTAGCAGCCGCGGCGTCCGCCCGCCGCACCCTCGGGGCACCCTGTCGGCGTGCGGGCCGCGGCGGCGGCGGCTCTGCGCGCTCACCTGGCCAGAGGCAGGTCCTCGGGGCCACTGTCCTGCTCCGGGTCCTCCTCAGGAGGGGGCGGCGGAGGCGCCGGGGGTTCGGCGGCGGCGGCGGCGGCAGCGGCTGCTCTTCTGGGGGTTTTGGGCGGCATGACGCCTTCCCAGGGCAGGAGCCAGCGAGCGATGGAGCAGCGCCGGGAGAGCGACGCGCGCGCACGTCGGGGCACGCCCCGACTCCCGTTACAAAAATAATTTGAACGTCCCCTGAGAAAAACCGGACGCGCCCTCCCCCGCCCGGCAACCGAGCGCCGCGTCCAACCGCGGGAAAACGTCACTTCCGCCCGCGGCGTCACGTCCGCGATGCTCCCGGGCCCGCCGGCGTCTGGTGGGGACCGGGGTGCCGGGCGGCGCGCGGGCCGGGGCTACAGGGCGCGCGGTTGGGGCGGGGTGGCTCGGCCTGGATCCAGGAGCCTTCCTGCAGGCGTCTGCCGCCGCCCGGACGTGTTTCTACCCGAAACTCCCCGCCTCCAGGCCTGGGTGCCCGTAACGAGGCCATACAAAGAGCCTGCTGGGTGACAGTGGCCCCACGCCTCTATCGGGGGGTGATCGGGGCTGCCCCTGGGGACCCGCAGGCAATATCGAGCGAGTGCACCCTGGCGGGCACGCCCCTCTCTCTCCTCGGGCGGCGCCCGCCGCCTCCACCAGACTCCTCCTCCCCAATCCGTTAAGCAAAGTCGGCCAAAACAAAAACAAACGTGGAACGCTAGGAGGTGCCGAACTTTGCCGGTCACTAGGAGATACAAAACGTAGGGCAATTACTGGCCTTTTGAGGATGACTGGTTAGGGAAGGGGGACTGTGGGCACTGAGCAGATTATAATATAATGGAAGTGTGTGAACAGGAGAAACCATCGAAAAGTCTAAGGGAGATTTTAAGAGTAGCAGTAGCAGTTGAATAGAAGTTTGCCAGGCTGATCTAACATTTAAGGAGGGCTTACTATGTACCAGGAAATGTGCTGGCCACCTTGCATAATTGTCTTATTTAATCCTCAGAAACAACCCTTTAAAATGGATATTAATAGTATTAGCATTCCACGTTGTAGATGGGGAAACAGGCTCAGAAGAGTTAATTAATTTGCCCAATATCACGGAGCCAATGGGGTAGCAGAGGATTTGAATCCAAGAATATTTGACTCCACCTATCCATTCCATTATGTTGGTGAAGAGAATGGCAAGAGAGAGGTAGCATGTACAAAGGCACAAAGACATCAGAAAAGAGCTTGCTGGGACTACCACCATCAAACGTTGCTTAGAAGCTGTGTATCTTTCTATTTTTTGGTATTTATATTAATACATTGTCTAGTTGGAGTACATGTTTTTCTCTCTTTGGCAAACACTGTTGATTGCCCCACTCAGCATTCCCCAGCACAGGTGCTGTGAGTAAAATATAATTGTGTTCTGTTGTCGATCCCTTTATCCTGGAACAGCTGAGTGGGGTCTGAGGTAGGCAAATCATGGCTGCAAACCTCCTGGGTTGCACGTTGTACAATGGCTTAGCATTTGCTCTCTATACCATGACATATGCCAGAATGTGTAAAGGCTTGACAAGCGCTGGCCTGCTCAACAGCCAGTCCCGCCTGACTTCAAAAACCCCCTCTTGGGGGCCAAATATTTGTCAGGAGGTAGGGCCCAGGCCCAGGGCCAGCTACAGAGAATCAATATAATTAAAGTGGTAGTCCCATTCACCCTGCCCAGGATTAGTTTAGGGAAGAGCTCAGGATGCAGTTTTGACCTTTAGAAGATAAAGAATAGTCTGCTGGGAGCCTGATAAAATGAGATACAGGAATGACACTGTTCTACCCCTGAACTATTGTTGTGAGCCTGTGACACTTGCAGTTGCTGCAGCTGTTGTAACCTGAGACAAGCTGACCTACAGAGAAGAAAGAAATGCTGAGGTGGGTGCTGTAGGAATATCAAAAGAATCTGGATCTTCAGAGACATAACTGAGTCTCTGATTTGACAAACCCTGGAGCTGACCTCAGCTGAGGTGATGTTTTCAAAGTTGCCTGCACCAGAAAGCATCATGACTGTTAATATTTCTCCTGTGACCCCCTTCAGGATAGAGACCAAATCTTAGGCATCATTGTTGCCTTAGTACCTAGCACAGTGTTGGGCACACAGTAAATGCTTGGTTGCTAAAAGTAGGGATGGCAGGAGAGTAAGTTCTGGGCACTGAAGTAAAAACTCTTCATATGTAGATATGACTTGTTTTATTTAAACCCAGTTTATCAACATCCAGATTTACCATTTTACAATTATGATAAGTCAAAGATTTCTCAATTTACAAAAAAAAATGTATCTTTACTATGTTCCCTAGCATTTAAAATATATTTTCTTTTTTGTTTTTTGAGACAGAGTCTCTCTCTGTTGCCTGGACTAGAGTGCTGTGGCGTCAGCCTGGCTCACAGCAACCTCAAACACCTGGGCTTAAGTGAGCCTCCTGCCTCAGCCTCCTGAGTAGGTGGGACTACAGGCGCTCATCACCACACCCAGCTAATTTTTTGTTTCTATTTTTAGTTGCCTGGCTAATTTTTTCTATTTTTAGTAGAGATGGGGTCTGGCTCTTGCTGAGCCTGTTCTCAAACTCCTGACCTCAAGTGATCCTCCCACCATGGCCTCCCAGAGTGCTAGGCGTGAGCCACAGCACCTGGCCTTAAAATATGTTTTCCTTCCACATAACGCAGGAGCAATTGAGCCAATCAAAATCCTTACATGCCCTCATCATTTTCTGTTGTGCTATCAGAGAAGTATTAGAAATTCTGCAGGTTCTTAAAAGAAGCTCCCCCGATCTCCTCCAAACTACATAGTAATTTTAAGATGATTGTTGTAAGACCAAAACAATCTTCCTTAGCTTTTCTGTCTAGAGAGGGAACTCTCTTCAGCTTGAGACCCCTTCAGTGATATTAAAACTTTTGGGGGGGGGGGAGCTCCACTGGTTTAGAAGTCTTCCTTTGATGTTTTTGCACCCCCCAAGCTACCACACTATTTCCATTTCTTAACTATTAACACGTATAATAGCTTCTCAGAAGGGTCGTGCTCACTGGTTCTCTCCACTTCCTCAATTCCTCAGTTTGCTAGCTTGGCTTCCTTCCTCTACCACCACCCGCACTCTTCTGAAATTCTAATTGTCAATTCAGTGGCTTCTTTTTTGGTCCTCAACCTACTTGATCTTTGTTGCAGTCAATATAGTTAACCTCTTCCTCTTTCTTAAAAATTCCCTATTTTCCCACAAATCCATGGTCTCCTTGTTCTAGTTCCTTCTGTTACTTCATAAACTCCTTCACTAGTTCTTTTTCTACCAGTCCCTTCAATGCACATGTTCACTAGAGTAATGCCACTCAAAGTAGCATTACTTTGAGGTTCTTGGACCAGTGCCAGTCTGCAAACTGCTTGTGCTTAGTCCACAAGGAAGTAAGTATAGAAATGAAGAGTCAGCACTTAGCAGTGTTTATAGAAATTTGACATTTCAGCAATATACAAGCACATGATCACTGGACATTTCTTATTAAACAGAACACAAAACAGTTTAGGTGTTCTCCAACTTGCTTGGTGAGTTGCAAGTGGCTGTATACTTGTCATGCACAGTAGAACCACATTATGATGAGTAAAATTTTAAGGTTAGTTTGTCACCTATAACCCAAAAAAGAGAGTAAAAATCTGTGAAAATGTAAATATTTATTTACTTTTACATTTTCATTTTTCATTGAGCCTATTTTTTTTTAATTCATAGCTAAATTAAGGAAGTAAAATTTGTGTCATTTATTTTTAACCCTATATTATAGATGGCAAAACAAGCCTCACTGTCCTGTTTTGTCAATAAAAGACACACATCTGTAGTGTGTTAGGAATCATAGTAATGATCAGAGAAGTAGTTTCAAAAGATTAAAGATCTGAGTTTGTACTAAATTTACTCAGAAGTATAATCCCCCATTTATTGAATTTGTAGCCAAAAATAGTGAAATACTAAAATCATGTAAACTAATGAAGCAATAAGTCCATCAAACTTAAGTGATATTTATGTACAAAATATAAAGAAACTAATTATAAATATGGTAAAACATTTTGAATATTTATTTCCATCAAAATAAGCTATACACACAAGAAATCCATGGATCCAAAATCCATTTCTTTCACTGAAAGATAATTTAAATGTAACAATAACTTTATATGACAATTTTTGAAACCGGCTACTCATAAAAGATTGAAGATCAATTTTGAAAATAACTCATTGCTTCCTTTATTAGCGATAAAAGTTAAAACTGAATATCCTGAGCTTGCTGAAATTGCTTTAAATCTCTACTTCTGTTCGCCTCAACATACTTTTGAGAAACTGGTTTCTCTACTAATAGTGTTAAAATAAAATAAACAGTTTCGGTCAGGCGCGGTGGCTCATGCCTGTAATCCTAGCACTCTGTGAGGCCTAGGCAGGTGGATCCTTTGAGCTCAGGAGTTGGAGACCAGCCTGAGCAACAGTGACACCTCATCTCTACTAAAAATACAAAAAAATTAGTTGGACAACTAAAAATATATAGAAAAAATTAGCCAAGCATGGTAGCGCATGCCTGTAGTCCCAGCTACTCGGGAGGCTGAGGCAGAAGGATTGCTTGAGCCCAGGAGTTTGAGGTTGCTGTGAGCTGGGCTGACTCCACGGCACTCTAGCCCAGGCAACAGAGTGAGACTCTGTCTCAAAAAAAATAAAATAAAATAAACAGTTTAGCTATACGTTATCTCCTGCAAGTAGCATGTCACCAATTCAACCTAGATGAGATAATTTAACAAGCGGAACACACTCATTTGTCACATCAACTTTAAATATTGATATTCATGTTGTTTGTGTAATGTTTAATATAGGAAATTCTTACAGTGACGTAGGAATTTTTGCTGTATTTCATCCCAACTTTTCGTTATTTGTTACAACTGTGGAATGACAAAATATTAGAAGTGTGATAGCAATTGTCTACATTAATTATCTAAATGGACACTCAATAAACAATGGGTATTTTTATAATTTTTTTCTTTTAACTCATGCTCTGATTGTATTTATCGAAATGTAATTTTATTTCGGTTTAATCTAGAAAATGTGAGCTTTTGTGTGCCTTTGTTGTTTGTTTTCATCTCATTTTTCTAGCAATTTTTTTTTACTTTATATTCCCAAAGTATCAGTTCATGATAAATGGGAAATTAAAGAATGAAAAGTTCCTTCACAGATAGTGTGGGAAACACTAGCCTTTGAAGATCTTCAATTCTCTCTTCCAGTCTCATGATTTAAATTGCCACTTGAGTGTGCTTCTTAGATTCTTTCAGATTTCAAGGATGAGAGACCTGCTCAGTCTGTCTGAATTATTCAGAGTTAGTGATAAAGTTTAAGGAAAAAAGTGAAGAAAACCAAGAGTTCCTGCTGCTACACTCCTGTATTTTGTCATCCCCCACCGATGGGCTCCCCTCCTTCCTGCCATTGTGCATATGGCCGGCTTCGTCTCTTTTATACAACACTACTTCTGCTACACTGACCTTCTCTTCACGTCACCAAGCCACGCTCCTCAGTACAGAGAATACGACTGATTCTCCTACTAAACTATAGTCTCCCTGAGCAGGACCAGTTACATAATTTGCCCAGAGCAAAATGAAGATACAGGACCCTTTGTTCCAGAAATATTAAGAGTTTCAAGATGGTAACAGCAGAGCATTAAACCAAGCACAGGGCCCTTCTGATATGGAGCAATGTGTGACCACATAGCTTGCATGTCCGTGAAACCAAACCAGTCTATGAAGGTAGGTCCATATCTGTTCTGCTAATGAGTGTGTTCTAGTACCTAACATGTGCCTGGCACATAGTGGGCGTTTAACAAATACCTGTTGAATGAATGACCCTAACAACCTCATTGTAACTTGATTACCTCTATAAAGACCCTATCTCTAAATAGAGTCACATTCTGGGGTATTGGGAGTTAGGACTTCAACACATGGATTTGAGGGGAGACACAATTTAGCCCATTATACCTGGGGCCAGAATACTGGCAGGACTTTAAACCCTTGTCTGATAAAGAGGTCGGATATTTCTCAAAGCAGATGGACAAAGAGATTAAATAAAAAATTCAAACAAATTCAGCCATCACATAGGCTCTAGCTCATATGTCAGAGGATGCCGATGTGTAAAGATGACAGGCAGCCCTTAAAAAGAAGAAACGAAAGAGTGAAAGCAGTTCCCAAAATGTTTGTATTGATCCAATATTCTCATGTACCAAATGCAGGCTCAACTCTCCCTGGCAGCAGCAAAGGCCAGGGCCAGTGACTGAAGCAGCAAACTGCTATTAAGTTGGTGCCAAAGTAATTGCAGTTTTAGCATTGTTGAAATTTGCTGTTTGATATTGGAATATGTTCTTAAATAAATGTGGTTATGTTATACATCATTTTAATGCACATTTCTTGCTTTATCTTTTTGCTAATGACTTATTGCTTACTATTTATTTTATACTTATTTTAGACTATGGAAATGATGTTAGACAAAAAGCAAATTCAAGCGATTTTCTTATTCGAGTTCAGAGTGGGTCGTAAAGCAACAGAAAGAACTGCAACATCAACAATGCAGTTGGCCCAGGAACTGCTAACGAACCTACAATTTAGTCATGGTTCAAGAAGTTTTGCAAAGGAGACGAGAGCCTTGAAGATGAGGAACGCAGTGGCTGGCCATTGGAAGTTGACAACGACCAATTAAGAGCAATCACTGAAGCTGATCCTCTTACAACCACAGGAGAAGTTGACGAGAACTTAACGTGAATCACTCTATGAATTGAACAACCATTCTATGTTAAGTTTGCATTTGAAGCAAATTGGAAAGGTGAAAAGGCTTGATAAGTGGGTGCCTCATGAGCTGATTAAAATTAAAAAAAAAATCATCGTTTTAAACTGTTTTGAAGTGTCCTACAAGAAGTTTATTCTTGTACGCAACAACAATGAACCATTTCTCAATCAGATTATGATGTGTGACAAAAAGTGGATTTTATATAACAATCAGTGATGACCAGCTCAGTGGTTGAACCGAGCATAAGCTCCAAAGCATTTCCCAAAGCCAAATTTGCACCAAAAAAAAGTCTTGGTCACTGTTTGGTGGTCTGCTGCTAGTCTGATCCACTACAGCTTTCGGAATCCTGGTGAAACCCTTACATCTGAGAACTATGCTCCGCAAATCGATGAGATGCACTGAAAACTGCAACACCTGCAGCCAGCATTGGTCAACAGAAAGGGCCCGGTTCTTCTCCACAACAACGCCCGACTGCGTGTCGCACAACACTTCAAAAGTTGAACAAATGGGGCTATGAAATTTTGCTTCATCTGCCATATTCATCTCACCTCTCGCCAACCCACTACCACTTCTTCAAGCATCTGAACAACTTTTTGCAGGGAAAATGCTTCCACAACCAGCAGGATGCCAAAAATGCTTTCCAAGAGTTCCTTGAATCCCAAAGCATGAATTTTTACACAAGAGGAATAAACAAACTTATTTCTCATTGGCAAAAATGTGATGATTGTAATGGTTCCTATTTTAATTAATAAAGATGTGTTTGAACCTAGTTAGAATGATTTAAAATTCATGGTCCAAAACTGCAATTACTTTTGCACCAACCTAATAGATTGCTACAATCAAAGCCAATGAACAAAGGCTCTGTACCAAGAGAAAACTTTTCCAGTTCCAAGTACCCAGGTTTTTCCCCATCAGGAAAAACAGCTAAGGTAGTTCACTGACATTTTCTATAGCCAGGTCATCAGGAAATACACAGATGTGCAGTTTGTAAGCAGCTGCTGTGGCTGAAGGCATATCTCCTTTATTTATAGCCCTTGTAATCCTAACCTTTGTCTAAAGCACAGATCCTTCCCTGGTTCTCTCCACCTCCCCCATCTCCAAGGCGAAGAAGAGATAACTAATTATTTGCATGTGGTTTTTCTCATTAAGAATATCATTAACATGAGGTGGCCTCTAACCAAGGAAACCAGAAGTAGGGTTTGTAGCTTGGTCTTACTGAGAGCTTTTCCTACTTGAGCAGACACCACCTTTGTTCTAGATTTGTCTCTTATAGGTTACAGAAATACAGACATTTTGCAGTTCCTTCTTTTTATCTTGTTTTCTTAATGGCTTGTTGACCTACACACGTTTCTCTGAATGCACTGATTTAAATCCACAAAATTTCTCCAACTAAACCTGACACATTTCCCTCCTGTTTTAATCAATGAGCCATCAGAATGAACAGAATCCAAAATACCAGCAGATTAAACAAAATAAAAGGTCATTTTTATCTCAGGTAAAAGTCTAGAGGTGGAATTCTTAGATTGAGTGAAGCTCTGCTCAGCCAATTCCTCAAAGACCCAAGCACCCTCAACACACAACTCTATCATCCCTGGGCAGTGCCAAGGTCCAAGGTGGCAGACAAAAGTCATGTGACTTTTTAGACATTTTAGACAACAGTAGGGGGAAGGGATGAAGAAAAAACCAGGAGCACATGCCATTCTCCCTCAAGAGGAGTTCCTGGAAACGGCTGCAATACACTTGTGTTTACATTGATCCCATTGATCAAAACTTGGATGCAAAGCCACACATTACTGTGGGGATAACAGGCAGCGAGTCCAGCTAAAATTCAGGGAGTCTATTAATATGGAAGCAAGGAAGAACGGCTGTTGGGGGACAACCATAAGTACTTATTGCTGTAAGTAACAATGTAAATACCCATCAATTGGACACTTTGACACAGATGTTCCCTGTGGTAGACTGTTACACTGAAGGCCTCCAGTGACTCACACCTGATACTCATGCCCTCGAGCAGTCCCCTCCCACATTGATGCTAGGTTTGGCCTTCTGGCTTGTTTGGCCAATGGGATCTCAGCAAGAATGAAGCAAATAATACCTTGATAAGTGCTTGTGCATTAAGGCTTGCTCTCCTGGGACTCAGGTGCGTGTAACAAGCATGAGTTAGTCTACAAATGATAGACCATGAGGAGAAAGAAGCCTAGCATCCCAGCGGAGCCCAAACCCATCCATCTACTAGGTGAGATCTACTAGCAGATGAACCACTTAGTCAACCAACTGATCATTATTGCTTTTAGTTATTAATCTTACACAGTGATAGATAAGTGATACAGTCCCCAGACAAATTTCTGCAGTTCATCAAGCATTTACTGAGTACCAAACCTGTACACAGAAGTGTTTGGAACATTAAGGAGGGTATAGCATATGGCTTAAAATTGTTTCACTGGCCTCATGAAACAGAACCAAGCTCTGGCTAACAAGCAGAAAAATGAGAATTTGTTGGAAGAACACTAAATGGAATTAAAAGAAATGCTGAAAACCAAGATTCAGGAAGTGTATCAATCAGATGCATCAAGAAGTGTATATGTCACCTGTGAGCCTAATAGCCTGGTCTGACTCCAGGGTCATTGACCACTTGTTTTTCCCGGCTGCCACCACAGTAACCAACTCTGTATGGGCTCTGCCCGGGGACCACTTCAGCAAGACTTCACATGGGCACATCCCAATAGTTCCCCACCCTCATCCTCAAGGCATGCACATCTCCAGGGGGGATAAGATAGTGCCTAACTGTTGGACCTCTAGTGTATGTGCAGCCTGGAAGTGTAGGCAAGTTAATGCCCGTGGAATAAACCTTTTAATCAATAGATGGGTCCAGCCAATAAACTCCTCTCCTTCCTCCACTAAGACAAACTGTCCTGAAACATAGTGGTTCATATGACCTCTCAAAATATGACTCCCATAACACTGAGCAATCTCTGGGCTTGACAACAAGGGGTTATCAAGTTTGGTAATTTGCTACTTAGTTTCTCCTCCTTCCCTTCCCATTCTCTTTGCTTCACTCCTATTACTCTCAAACTGCACCGAGGCTGTATTTCCTAGAGAACCCAAACAAAGAGACCTGGCACCAGAAGCGTCCTAGAGACACCCTGGGTGGGATGTTAGAATTGGGTTACTCACTGATCTTATGGCAATAAAGACCATGGTGTGGGAAGTGGGTAGCAGAGGGCCACACAGTGGTGTCATGATGACTAAGGCTTCCCACCGTGGCTGAGATGTAGTGCAGGTAGAAGGTGGGGCACTGGGATAGGCGGTGGCCATGCTGCTTGAACAGTGTGAGGAGAGTAACTGTAAGGATGGTGGAGCGGGCTAGATTCTGTTGATAGAATTGTGTACATTGCAAAAGAAAATGATACCTCTGGGCAGCCACCTGTCAACTTAAGGCACACTGTGAAAGCCAGAGGACCTCTACTGGCAATTTTTAATAAAACTGTGATTTTCTGCAGCCTGAAGTAAATATACTAAAAAGCAGACCCAGGATCTGATTGTAAAGGCATAACAGTTGAAAAGGCAGCTAAATGCATAGACTTGCAGAGTTTCCTAAGTCTACATCTGGTTCTTGAAAGGGAAAAGAGTATTACCCTAAGACCTAGGATGGAATATTTGCATGGATGAGCTTGAGACTATCGAATCTCTCAATTTCCCCCAAATCTGTAATGTACCAGAAAAAATTTAACAACCAGTCTTAGGGGATGGGGCAGGGGGAGAGTGTGGGGAAGGACATTTTAGCATTTGCCGATTTCTGTTATGCAGATACTCTCACTTTTGTCAATTTCAGGGTTTCAACATAATGTCACTAAACTCAGAGTTAAAAAGAGATGCACACAGTTGGCTTCTGCAAGGTGGTATGAGCCAGCTCCAACCCACCAGTGCTCTGAACCCTCTGGTTGGCAGAAGCAGCATTTGAGCTTGCTAGAGGAGTCTTCTCTTGCTTAGAAATCATGTGATGACTCCTTCTGACAGGTGGCTCCTCAAAAGAATTTGTGACCATTTTCCAGGGTAACCATGCACTGGAAAAGGGAGAACACCCAGAGTCTTTAAGAACTGTTAGATACAGAGTTTGAGCTGCCACTGATAGCATCATGATTCTCTGGTTAGAGTGGGGACCAATGGAGTTTTGACCCAATTCCAACTTACCGTGGATCCAACGGGCCAATGAACACATTCTATGGTTAAGTCATCGAATGTATAATTAAGATAGATAATCTTTGCTGACAAAACCTTCACATTTGCTTCCTGACCTGTGGAGTAATAACCATTATGGAGGGCCAAGTAGAGACCTCTGAAATTGCCACTGTCCCCCCCAGCCAGGACAGCAAATCAGAAGCAAGATGGCTTCTTAGGAAGAATTGCAAAGACTTACAGCACTATCAAAGACTTAAAGGATGCAGGAATTGTAGTTTCCATTATATTCTCCTTCAATTCTCCTGTTTGACCCTGCAAAAATAGGATTATGGCAGTTGAGAAGAAACTGAGAGTTGACTAGTATTGGAAGTGCTGCCTAAGTCAGACAGCATAAGTGCAAAGCGAGGTGGGCCTGTCCCACCCACTCCCCCCACCACAAACTGAAAATCAGGGTAGGACTGAGTCACTTTCTTGATTTCCATTTCCAACCATGCCCCTGGGAAAGTGCAGTGATAAAATTTTGCTGCCAGGAAAAGAAAATGCTGTAACATCTCTTGCCTCCCATGTGCTCCCAGTCCAGTCCAGCAGTTTAGGACTATCTGTGTACTATATATTTAAATAAAAAAGGAGGAATCTGATATTGTTAGCTTGGAGAGTAAATTGATTTTAAACTAAGAAGAGATGAAGCAGATGAGATAATGAACCCTTCTTTCCCAATCTGCTGCCCCTGGTTCCTTCAGGGTTAATATCTCCTAGTATGTACACCATTTGAATCAGCTCTTAAATTTATATATTATTTAAATGGCCCTTTATTCAGCTTTCTATCCAATAAGCCAATGCTAAATTTTAAGAATCTCTCTAATTGCTTTTTTTTGGCAAGTGTCCAGCCTGCAAAATTTGAATTAAAGGCTAGAGGGAGATAAAGGACCTTGAAATTTTCCCTTCTACAAAGGCCATAAATTGATTTGCAACTATACGCTCCTTGATTCCAATGGTTGTCTGACAAAGAACATAAACAACTACATGTATTATAGTAGGAAACCTCTATTGAGTCCATATGTCTATGTTTGTTGTTTAAATTATACATCTGCTATTTAAAATAAATCTTGGTAGAATTGAAATACTATCATATGCTCTATTGTTTTCTAATTTGATAAAAATTAGCCAAATTTCCCTAAATCTTCAAAGCTATAAGGCAGTGATCCTCCAAGTGTAGAGTGCTGGAGCCGCAGCAGCAGCATTACCTGGGATTGTTAGAAATGCAGATTCTCAAGCCCCACCCCAGACCTGCTAAATCAGAAATTCCGGGGGTTATCTGTGTTTTAACAAACCTTCCAGGTAATTCTGATTCAGTGTCCTAAATGATAAATCATACAATGTTCACGGATTAGAAAATTCGATATCATAAATATGTTAATTCTCCCAAATGTCCATTGAGAGATGAATAGATAAACAAAATGTGGTATAGATATATAATGAAATATTATTCAGCCTTAAAAAAGTAAGGACATTCTGACACAGGCTACGCATGGATAAACCTTGAAAACATTATGTTAAGCCCAACAAGCCAGTCACAAAAAGACAAATAATGTGATTGTACTTATATGAAGTATTTAGAGTAGTCAAATTCATAGAGACAGAAAATAGAATAGCGGTTACCAGGGGCTAAGGGAAGGGAAATGGAGACTTGTTATTTGATGGGTATGGAGTTTCAGTTTTGCAAGATGAAAAGAGTTCTGGAAATTGGTTGCACAACAATGCAAGTGTATTTAACACTACTGAACTATACACTTAAAATGCTTAAGATGATAAATTTTAAGTTTTGTATATTTTACCATAATTAAAAATTTGAATTTGATAAACATTATCAGTCAATTGCAATGTATGACTCTTATCCAGAAACTGATTCAAACATACAAACTTAAAAAGAAAACAAAAGCACTTATAAGATCATTCAGGAAATTTCAACAATAACTGTATATTTAATGACATTAAGTTGTATTGTTCATTTTTAGGTTTGATGTGGTACAGTGGTCGTCTTTTTAAAAAAGAGTCCCTATTTCTTAGAGATAAATACTAAAATATTTGTGGATAAAATAGTTTCATATCTGGAATTTGCTTAATATAGTTAGGGGTGAAGGAGTGGATAGGGACATAGATGAACCTAGATGGGCTATGAGTTGATAATTTTTGAAGTTGGTTTATGAGTACATCAGAGTTCCTTTTTCTCTCATTATATATTTTTTAAAATATCTCTTTTGCTTGAACATGGATGGTATCTCTTATTATTCTTTACTACTAGATATGCATATGGAAAAGATGCTGAATTTATGTCAATTTATTTTCAGCCCACAATGACATGCTTGTTTTCAACCTCGTCTAGTAAATCTGTTCACTTCTGTGAAGTTCCGTGGAACTAAGTAGTTTCCTGCATTTCAGTTGCTCAGAAGCCAGAGTAAACAGCCATGTACCACATGGCACCATTGGTCCCTGTACACAGTCCAGAAAAATCATTAGAAAATGGGTAACTAATGCTCATGTCTGCCTGCTGAAAGATATACTGGAAACCACAAGGTATCAAAAACCTGTGGACTGATTATTGCCATACAAACAGGACAGCACTGGAGACACTGAGACTGATTTTAAGGTTAAATTTATCCCTGAAGGAAACAGAGAGGCAATGTTTATATGAAATGGTAGGAAACTGGATACTAAGCACACCATCTAGCTGCTTCAAACCATTGTCCCAAGAGCTTGTTGCTGAATGAACAATTAGCTATTTCCTGCCATTTATTTCTAACCTTTATGTTTGCATTTTAAAGTATAGCCTGATGAAGGATTTTGCTTCAGTTTTCCCTAATGAGTTTTACATATTTGTACGTTTCTGTATTCAAGCATTTCTAGAAAAAGAAGGGTACGATCTGTAATATTACAAACAAGCTTATTATCTTTCTACCTTTCTTTTGAATGGTTGTTAAAAGGCACATTTATTTGAATATCCATGCAGAAATGTATGTTAAAATAAAGAAACTCAAGGAAAAATATAATCATAATCATATTTAAAATGTATTTTCTTTCCCTGCCTGACGTTCGTCTTTGTATCCTGGCCCTCAGCTTTCACAATAGTAGGAAACCATTCTTGGCACGTGTTTTACAACAGTAGGACATGCTTCTGAATCCGGTATATCCAGTACCCACCCTAAGTGTAATGAAAAGATTATTTAAGCATTTCCTATTCGTAGAGGAAAAATCTTCAAAACAGGTTGAACTCACACAATGGTGATATACAACTGAAGGATAAAGATGTTGAGTTCAATTCATGCCTTGATATCAAAGTAGTTGGGAGACCTGCTGAAATATCACTCAACCCATTAGGGCTTCGGCTTGTTCATTATACATTGAGAATGTTCCAGCAGGTGATCTTTAAGACATCTTCCAATTCTAAAATCCTGTACTTCTTTGAATTAACTCATGTGATTAAGAATTGGTATGACAGAAGATTTATAGATAACACCAAAGCCAATGTCCTCCGTCACAGATTTTTGCCCACTTCTCCATTCTTTTACCTACTTTAAGTTAAAAACTTTAACAGCCAATACTATAAGAAAAGATCAATAGTAAAGATGAAGCAGAACATGGAAACATACAAAGCTCTTTTTAAACCCATGAAAATGGGGAAATTTCTGTTCTTGTTTCCATATGCCTCTGAAATTGGCATGGCTAATTACAAAATAAAATCTCTCAAGCATTTTAAGCAACTATTATGTTTTTTTCATGTCAATCAAAATTATGAATGCAATATGTACATTCTTAGCTGACTAGATAGAATGGTCTTGTTTTATAGCAGTATCACAATGTTCAGGAAGGAAATAGATTTTAGAACTTCGGACTTGGAATCAGAAAACTCTAAGACTCTTTGGACTCAGAGTTAAAGACTCCAAGAGGTCTGAGTTTCAATATCCTCTTTTATAAAGTGGGAATATAATACACCTCTGACAAGGTCATTGAGATAAGTAAAAAATAATGTTAAAGCAATTGCTACACAGCAGATGCTCAAAACTGTATTTTCTCCCTACCTCTCTCCCTTCCTTCCTTCTTTCCAGAATCACAAAAAGTAAAAGGCACCCCCAAATATTTCTTAACCAGAGGGACTACTGGATGATCTTTAAAAGGGCAGCAAAAGTCCAATAAGGGAGAGAAAGGAGGAAGTTTCAAGATTGATCAACCAAAATAGGAAAAACCTGTAAAGGCATACACCAAATGTAAATAGCAGTCATCTTTGGATTGTGGGAGTACACTTGCTTTTTATTTTCTTCTTTGTTGTTATCTATGTTTTCTAATTTTTCCACAACTAACATATTGCATTCATAATTAAGAATGTTAAATAAAATTATATAAGCCTACATGAACCCATTAATTAAGCTGAACATCACTTCCTATTGATGTGATGCAATAGGAAGATTATAACACAGCTATTCTTGCCTCACCCAAAATAAATAATAATAATAACAACCTGAACTGAATCGCTCCTCCAGATCTAACTATCTGTTTACAAAACACATGGGAATGTAGAAATGTTTAAAATGACACCATAGAGATTCAGTCAGAAAAATCCAGAATGAGGGAAGTTCTACAGGCCACATGACCCAACTTTTTAATCAAGAAATGGCAGGAAGGTGGAGAAGGGAGGAGAACTCACAGATTAAAACAGACTCAAGAGATATAGCAGACAAATACAAAGTGTATATCTTGCTTGAATCCCAATTCAAACAAACCAACTATAAAAAGTCATTTTTGAGCCAATTGAAGAAATCTGAATTCAGATTTAGGTGTGTCTTTGATGATAAAAAGAATTATTGTTAATTTTGTTGAAGATAGAAATAATAGTAATGGGATTTTGTTTAAAAGAAGAGATATGGAGATATGTAACTGCAATATTTATGGGTGAAAATGATATGATATTTGGAATTTGCTTTAAAATACTCCAGCAGAAATAAAAATAAAATAAAATAAAATAAGAGGGTATAGATGAAATGAGAAAGATAAATTATTGCTAACTGGTAAAGCTGGACTCATGAGTATTTATTACACCATAGTTTCTGTTTAGGTTATTAAGTATGAAACGTCCAATTTCCTTAAGTACTAAGTTTGACATTTGATATCTCCGACATTTCACTTTGACACTTCTTGTTTTATTTTTATTGCAAAGGTACATCCTTATTCTTTCAAGCACACAGTTTGGCTTGTGATTATCTTTCAACTTTTTTTTAGAGCAATTTTTGTGAAACCATGGATACGTAAAAAATTTGTGTTATTTTCGAACATGAGTTCTGTCATGGAACCAATGCAGTGCAGACAGCTCGAAATATCAACAAAGCATTTGGGAAGGATGTGGCTAACAAATGCACAGTATGTCGATGGTTTGAGAAGTTCCATTCTGGTGATTTTAATCTTGAAAATGAGCCATGTGGGTGACCTGAGACCAAGGTAAATAATGATGAGCTGAAAGCTGTAATGGAAGTGAATTCATCTCAACCTATGTGTGAATTAGCAGCAAGGTTTGACGTTACTATTCCAACAATATTGGACCATTTGAAACAAACGGGCAAGGTAAAGAAGCTGGATAGATGGTTACTGCATGAATTAAACCAGTGTCCACTCTGGGAGGCCAAGGCGGGATGATCACTCAAGGTCAGGAGTTTGAAACCAGCCTGAGCAAGAGCGAGACCCTGTCTCTACTAAAAATAGAAATTAATTGGCCAACTAAAAATATATAGAAAAAAATTAGCTGGGCATGGTGGCACGTGCCTGTAGTCCCAGCTACTTGGGAGGCTGAGGCAGGAGGATCACTTGAGCCCAGGAGTTGGAGGCTGCTGTGAACTAGGCTGACACCACGGCACTCTAGCCCGGGCAACAGAGTGAGACTCTGTCTCAAAACAAAACAAAACAAAACAAAACAACGAGTGTCCAGAGAAATCGTCTTGAAGCTTGCCTTTCTTTGCTGTCATGACATAAAGGTGAATCATTTCTATACCATATTGTTATGTGTGATGAAAAATGGATTCTTTTTGACAATTTCAAGTGTTCAGCACAAAGGTTGGATAAAGATGAAGTGCAGAAACATAATCCAAAACCAAATATATATCAAAAAAAGCTAATGGTGTCTGTTTGGTGTTCCAGCTCTGGTATTATCTACTACAACTTCATGAAACCTGGTCAGTCGATTACAGTGGATGTCTACTGCAACCAAGTGGATGAAATGATGAGGATAGTTGTGATTAAGCAGTCGAGATTGGTTGATAGATACAGGTCAATCCTCTTGCAAGACAATGCTCGACCACATGTCGCACAAACAACGCTGCTCAAAACTACAGAGGCTGGACTTGGAAATTCTCTGTCATCCACCGAATTGACCAGACCTTGTACCAACTGACTACCACTTCTTCCAGGCTTTGGACCACTCTTGCAAGGAAAAATATTCAATTCTCAACAAGCTGTGGAAAACAGCTTTTCGCATTTCATCGCCACTCGCTCTCCAGGCTTCTTCGTTGCTGGCACAGACAAGCTACAGGTAAGATGGCAAAACTGTGTCATAGTTTAGGGGCATGCTTTGGTTAATTGTATTGCTTCTCGTTTGAGATATAATAAACTACACTTTTGATTCAAAGTCTGACATTTCATATTTAATCACCTAAATCCTTTTGTGTCTATGGTTGAAAATTTTCCCTAATAAAAATTCATATGTGATCTTTACAAAACCAAAAGGAAGTGGTCGACGGGCAAGAGTGTCTCTTCTGTTCCTGGTCTTTCCCTGCTCTTTGCCTTGTCCCTTGTTCTGATCCCACACCATGTGATCACTTCACCTGTACTGTAAGTCTTCACTTAACACAGTCCATAGGTTCTTGGAAACTGTGACTTTAAGTGAAATGAAAACGATTTGATCATAGGCTAATTGATATAAACAACGGTTAAGTTTCTATGGCATATTTCTGGACACAAAAACATTACAACTTCTAAATGAAAACCAGACCACATCTGATATTAAACATTAAAGTAAATGTAAGCTATACAAACATTAAAGAAAGATTAATAAAGACAAATAAGATAATTATTTACCTAATTATCAGACACGTGACTTGCTAACATGGGTGTATTATTGCTGCTGTAAAAGCAGAAAATCACTTAATTGCAACATCCAGGCAATAACCAGACTTTCAAATGGACAAGATATACTTACAAAACTTTTTGTGGCTCTGAACTCTGTGACTTTTCCATTCTGACTTGAATTCTCCTTGCCTGCAAAACCCCGTGTGTGTGGCTTTGTGATCAACGGGAGCTGGCCCTCCCCATCCTCAGCGAGACTCCCTGTGCCTAGAGTTGATCTATATCAGATTTGTTTAATTCAGTAAAGTTCTTCATTCTGAAAGCTCTTCTATCTCCATTTAGCATTTAGTATTAGGGAATACCATTAATAAACTGGCAAATTAGGCAGGGCAGTAATTCATTGTGTGAGACTCCCTACTTTTAAGACATTTAGCATCATGGCCTCACCTACTAAATACAAATGGCATTCTCTAGTCCTGTGACAACCAAAAATTCCTCCTGCATTTTACAATGTAGTACCAATCCCTTTTGATAATTACTGGGCCTTGTAAGAATCTTGGTATCCTTTTTAATGTGGAAGAGCTTCTGGCCCTAAATACCACTCTGGAAGAAGGTGGTACTACTGATGAAGACATAATCTTAGTATGAAATGTTTGTGGCTATATACTATCAATAATCCACTTCTGTCATCTAAAAATCTTAACCACTTCGGTACGAGCATCGACTATAGCCAACAGCCGTGATATGAAGGCGCACAGCTGAGTGACAACTTTAGTCGACAGCCAAAAGCTTTTACTTTTACAGCTTTTATCTCTGCAGTTGCAGTGTGTATGTTCAGCTAATAAATTACTACAAATCTGTGACCTTTTAACAAGTCCTTAGTAGGAGTTATTATAGTTATTTTCCTAAAGCTGCCTGTAAAGTAAAACAAGCTTTCAGTGCTTTAAAGCTTCCCTCATCACACAAGAGCAAAACGGATTCGTCGTCAATGCACAGCACAAACTATTGTGCGGACTATGAGTGCCGGCTGTGGGCAAGGCTTCGCGCCCGGTGAGCATATGGAAGTGGTTAATATGCACCCCCCCGCAAACATTTTATTTAAAACAAGGCTACCAACAAGCCTGCCAGGATAAAATAGCCTCGAGGTAAAACCCTTACCAGCTGAATGAACTGATCCACAAAAATGTAGTTCCTTTATTCAACAAGTATTTTATTGTCTATTTGAATGCTGAAGATTGCCAAAAATATTTGGGTTTTAGTAATGCTGATACCGTACTTTTTTCTAGCTACAGTGACCAAGATGTTAGTTTATTCCTTCATTCAATGTTACGACCCATTATGTGCCAAGTACTGAGTACATATTACTTTGCTAATGGTCTCGTGGAGGGCTGTATGGAGACTGATAATACGGAAGCTATAAGAGATAAAGAGCTATGGTGGCCTCTTTGAAAAAACTTCTAATCTGAGATCTGAAGGATGAGTAGGAGTTAACTGTTTTCTTTGTGGAGGGCAGGGGGTGGGGTGGGGAGAGAGAAAACCGTCTCAGGCAGAGCCACCAGTTTATAGAAAGCCAAAACAGAAAGAAGAGGTTAGGATACAAACAGGAAAATGGTGAGAGAAGTCCAGTGAGGGCGGGATTTTAGGGCTTAAAAGAGGAATGGATTTTTCCTGAGTGCAGCAGGACACCATCATGGAATTTTATAAAAGACAGACATGACCAGATTTATGTTTAAGGCAATTCACTCAGATCCAGGGTGAACAGATTTGAGGAGAAAGCCAGCATAGATTTTGGAAAAGACAGCCTGACAACCAGTTGGGAAATGTTATATATTATTCAGAATAAACGTGACAGTGGGCAAGACTAGGAGGTATAGGAAGGAATGATTCATTCATCCAATAGATAACTAAGAGCTCCAACTCTGTGCCAGGCACCCTATTAAGATATCGAGGAGTCTAGTGGGGGAAATAGATTAACCAAATAGGCAACAATGACAAAATATAAAAGTTTAGTCATATTCAATGCCACAAAGGAGAAATATATATGATGCCATGAGACTGAGAAACAAGAGAACTTTTTCTTGTGGTTAAGGAAAGGTTTCCCTTGAGGAAGAGTCACCTGAACTAAAGTCTGAAGGTTGAGTAGAAACTAACTAAAAGGCACAGCGGTGAACAGATGGGAATAATATTCAAGGAAATGAGAATAGCATTTACCAAGAAGCTGTAAAGCAGACAGTGAGGTAGGATGCCGAGAGCAATGGGTAGAGTGGTTGGACTGGCCTGTGCAACATTAAGAGTTTTGGTCTTTACCCCAGGAACCAGGGGAAGCCATGGAAGTGGTTTAAGCAGGAAGTGTGGTAATGAAAACATCACATTCATGGTTTGAGAATATCGTTGTGTCTTCAGTGTGAAAAATGTGGGTGTGAAGTGGTTGAGCCAGGACTGCATAAGACCAAGAAGCTGCTGGGACGTGGTGACTGTCAAGACCGTGGGGTTTCCGGTTTGGGCTTCTAGAACATACTCCCAGTTCACGACGGTCGTTAAGACCACATCATCTGATCAGAGGAAGGAGTTTTCATTTTCTTACTAGGGCAAGAACCAGGTCATCTAAAAATTGTATCACATATAAAACTGTTGACAACAAAGTCTCCCTTAGGGAATGAGACTGGGAAGAGAGGAGTGTGGAAAGAAGGGGAACATTCACTTTTTACTACCTTCGACCTTCTATATATGATTTGATTTACAATGAAAATATAAATACAAGTTTAAAAAAACAGATATAGAAATCCCATCAAATTATTTATAAATGTAAGTGGGAGAGAGCTAGGATTATCTTGTTTCATACCACTTAGGCCTGGATTTTGAGCTCTGAAGAGCCCCTCCCACCTATTCTGCTTCCCAAAACCAATCTGCAACAGGCATCAACAAAAACGAAAGTGTGGGATCTACAACCTATAAGTGGCATCAGGAAATAAATAATCTGTGGCTTAAAAATTCAGTAAATATTTTTAAAAAAATCTTAAATTGTTCTTGATAATTTTTTCGATAAAAGACTAAAATTATCACTAGAGGCTAGGACTCACTAAACTATGCTTCTTCCTCAAACAAGCATTAACCACCAAGACCCAGACAGAAGAAAGCTAACAATGACTTTAGACAAAGCATTCAACAAACTGATAGCTCTGCAGGTTTGTGGAGATGAATTGTTCTTTTTCTGAGTAGATACACATGAAGTCCTCATCTGGGAAACTAAGTCTCAAAGAGTTAAATATGCAAGGACTGGTGCCCAACACAGATTTACATAATTCTGGGCAACAAACTTTGCTAGGCAGAAGAGGGGGTGTCTAAGAAACTATTAAAGGTGCACTTAGCATAATCTTAAGAAATCCAGCCAGCATTAACTCATAACTGCATTTAAATGCGGTATCTGGATGTTTTCCTTCCAATAATCCATTTGCTTTTCATTTGCATTATTAAACTGTCCTTGAGTTTGAGTTTTATACTCCTATTTCTGTCATTTGAGATAAACACCATTTAGAACACCGTGTACTTTTCTTTTTGGCATCCCACTTACTAACATAGGTGTGCAGAGTCTAAAAGGGATCCAGGGAAAGCATAAATGAAAAATTGCACACTAAACAAGATCAGTGTTTACTCGCTAACACGTATTGGTGACAGGTTTCACGAAAAGCATTAATTGCCAACAATTGTACAGAGCTCTACACAGCACTTTCATACTCATTATTTTATTATGAGCCACATTCTCACTCTGGTGTCACAGGACGAGCAAGCCTGGTCACAGTCCTAACAACTTGCCAAAATTTATAAAGTCTTATCTTCTGACTTCTATGCTCTTTTCAACTAGTGCAAGAGAGGAGTGTGGAAAGAAGGGGAACATTCACTTTTTACTACCTTCAACCTTCTATATATGATTTGATTTACAATGAAAATATAAATACAAGTTTAAAAAAACCAGATATATAGAAATCCCATCAAATTATTTATAAATGTAAGTGGGAGAGATAGAATGTGCTAGAAAGGAGCAGGACCAGAGCCATCTTCGGTAAATATACACACAGATGGCATTTACAGGACTTGGTACAGCGTGAATGCAAGTCTCCCAAAACGCACATTGAAATCCTCATCCCCAAGGTGATGGACGGTATTAGGAAATGGGGCCTTTAGGGGGTGATCAGGTCACGAGGGTAGAGCCCTCATGAATGGATTAGTGCCCTTATATTTAATAAAAGGGACCCCAGAGAGATCTGCCCTCTGAGGCCACAGAATGAAGACAGCCGTCCATCTGTGAGGAAGTGGCCCTTCAACAGACACTGAGTCTGCAGCTGTCTTGATCTTGGGCTTTCTAGCCTTTAGAACTGTGAGAAATAAATTTCTATTGTTTATAAGCCAATCTATGGCATTTTGTCAGAGCAGCCCAAATGGACTAAGAAAAAACTCAATAACGGGGAGGGGGAGCAGAGTATCCCTGGAACCCACCAGGAGACAGGCTGTCCTCTCTGCATGTCTGATTCTCCTTGTCATCTTCTCACTCACATCCTTCGCCCCAGGGCTTTCCCAAGCCACATCAAGACCACAGTCTCCAACATGGCACATGAATTCAAAGGGTATAGCTTAGAATCTCAGTTAGACTTACAAAATTCCTGGGACACATCTGAATGATCAAGCTTGGGTGAGAGGGGCACTCTCCCCTCAGCTGACTATAAGTAAGGGAAGCTGCCATAATAGTAATGGAAATAAGTAAAATCATGGGTACCATTCTAGACCAATCAGGCCAAATTAGTGATTGTAAATGTTTTAAAGACGTATTAAGTATTTTACTACGATGATTATACAAAAGCCCTTAAAAATTCTAATAAAACCGTATGTTACAGGAAAGTGTTAAGTCTGGGTCGCTGGGAACCTGGAGTCTGCCTGCCACACTGGAGTGTGATGAAAGCACGCTCCCACCGTGCAAAGCCAGTGGGTTATTGCTGCAGTTTGGCTACTTTAATACACCATGTAACTATTATAATCAATAGGAAAACAGAAACTAATATGCTCCTTCCAAAATGCAACCTTCAATAGTGGCCCATGGTCTACTGAATGAAATTCTCAAGATGGTATATAAGTTTTCCCATGACCTGATCCCATGCACTTAACATTCTAAAAATCTCACTGACCCTGTTTCCAAACCACCTGGATCTCTTCCTCCTCCACCTCACAGCACTGATCACAATGTAGTGTAATTTGTTGGTTTTTTATCAGTGTCTTTTCCTAGATTTTGAGTCTCTAAGAAGACAGCAGTTGCCTTTCTCCTTTGTAAATGTATCTTCAACACAATATTATATGTTGGGCATATAAAGGATGCTCAGTTAAGATTTTGCTGAATGAATAACAGTGTGCTCCTAGATGTTCACAGGCCACTGAAAAAACATGGAATTTTAGAGCCCGGAAGGTAGGAAAAAGCAGTACTCATTTTATCGAAACATATTCTCTTCTCAAATAAGTTGTCAATCCTGGAATATCCAACTACCTGGCCTAAACCTCTGACAATGTTACTGAAATGAAACCAAAAGCCATGAGTAAATAATATCCTTTTGGATTAGAATTGGTTTCTATAACAAATCCTTTATAAGTCTGAAGCTTTAAAAGTTCTGACCTCCTGAAGTCAGAACTGAATTTTTTTGTCTTAGGAATTTGCAATGAAATCACCTCTTAGGTATTATAAATGGTGGCAGATCCTGAATTATTTCAGATAAGAAGCAACCTTAGAAATATAAAAATCATCACTATAACTCTTAATAATGCTCCATTTGTCAGGGGGACATTCTCAGAGAAGCAAAGTACTTCATGCTCCTTACAAACTTTAAAACTTTAGGCTTTAATAATAGCCCTTCCATGAAATATAAAAGTATTTAAATTAAACAGCATCATTCAAGATTGAGTCTTACATGTTACTTTAATAGTATCCACAAAGACTCTGGTCTAGTTATTTAAATGGCTTATTTTTATTTTTTAAAAAAATCTATGATTTTACCCATTGTATAGAGAGAACTGAATTTTTAAAAATAGTTTCTTTTGGTGAATTATCTTAAGATATGAAGAACCAAATTATTCTTCGGTTTTATTATGTGGGGAAAAACAACACACAGTCTAGTCAAACAACTTTGTGATATTTATATTCCATTGCACAGATAGGGGTTATACAAATTAGTAACACAAGTTATTTCTTAAATTCCAAACATTTTCTAAAATATTATTACAGCAGATGCCTAGGATATTAAAACATAAAGGTGGAAATCATACTCTAAATAGTTAAATATGACACTGAAAATACTGCACATTTTAATTAGAGGAAAATTAAAATGTGTGCTCAAATGCTCTAACAAACTAGGTAGCAGGGCAACTAACAACTACAAATAAGTCACTGTGGTCCATTTTTACGTATGCATATATAGGATTATTCTTTAGATAACCCCTCCTCTTGAAAATGCATAATTAAAACATAAAAATCCAGATAAATGATTTAAAGAAATTTTAATTCTTCCTAACACCTAAGATCTATGGTGAAGTTTACTATTTATTATCAATGACTTCATACACTTACTAATTCAAATATAAAAGACACCACACTTGGAAAGAAGAAAAGATTTTTTTTAAGGTAATGGTTTTAATTGAATTAATGAGATGAAAAGATAGTGAAGCCCTGTTTGCTACTTACATGAAAGATTTTAAAAAATAATCACTGCACAAAATACAAAGGGTGGGGTTATGCTGTGGTATTAAATTTTTCTCCATGATATTTTCCTTGACTATTCAAGAACAAATTAAAGTTTCCACGGCAAATTTGTTTTCAAAATGTCGAATTGTGATGCAATCCCTGGCTTCACGTTTCTGAATACCTGTTTGGGAGGAAAAAGTTTTTTTAAGTTTTGGTTTTCTAGTAATAAATATTCACATAAACTTCATAGCTATTATATAGACATATAGAAGTATTTCACTCTATATTTCATAAACTTCTAGTTTGGATTTGTTTACACTTAAGTAAATAATTTTTCTCCCTTTTCTGAACTGACTACCTTAGATCACAACAACAGTAATAATGCCATACGAATTGCTTACAAATTTATGAACTTGAAGGTATTGAAAATGTTCTATATCTTGACTCTGGTGGTGTTTGCATGACCATGTGTGTCTCTGTGGAAACTCAGAACTGCATACTAAGAAGGGTAAATTTCACCGTATACAGGCCTGACTTTTTAAAAAATATTATGAACCAAGAGAATTTTAAACTGTAAGGAATCAAGTAGGTTTCAGATGACTCCTCAGCCTGAGGTGAGAGAACAGTATTATTAAAAATGCTAACAAAAAGCTAGGAAAGCACTTTTACTGGGTGACACAATTCCAAATAAATCACACCACAGTACACTTGAGTAGCACTTCTTACTTTCTGCAACTGCTGCACGTACTTTCATTTTATTTTTACAAGGATCTTAAAAGGAAATGGGGAGATACCATTATCCTTATTTTTCAGGTGAGAAAAAAAAGGTTAAGTGATATGGCAAAGCTACAACATCAGTTATGTCAATGCTCTTAATTGCTCACCCGAATTCCTTTCTAACTAACCTGACAATGATTATCCTCAATGTGACCCAAAAGGCAAACAGCCTGCTTAGAATCCAGATCCCTGATAATACAGCTCAAGAAGAGTCTCAAGAGACCCTCTGGATAGGAAGAACCCTTTCAATACAGCTGAACCAGAGGGGGAGGACGGGAAGTTGGGCAGGGTGAGTGACTGGAAAGTAAGGCACCAGCATTTCAATACAAAGACATTTCATATTGACCTTTTCTCTCTATCTGAAAAGAGTGGATTTAGAATTAAGATGATTCTACAGAAATCTGGGAATATTATGTAGTGATACAATATAATTTTATTTTCCCACTCATGGCAAGCATATTGGTAACAATGACTAGGCTTCATCTAAATTTAGTTTAACATAATGAACTTTTCTGCCAACACTTTAACATTAAAAAAATATTACCTTTAACAGTTTCTTTGCGTTGGAGTTTGTAAGTTTCCTTGTCATGGCACAGTCGATAAATAAAGAAACCCAGGTGATCCACATTTTCAATGCGATCAGTAATAACCATGTGCTCATGAATCAGATATGACTGAGGCAAATAGGTTCCAGCCTACATTTAGAAAAGAATATATGACATGAATATCTCAGAACATACATTGAGCAGACTACAAAAACAGACAAAATTCTTAGAGATCATAGTATTAATAGGGGCTGACAAAACAACTATTCACTGTTTTTATAGTTTTATTGGAATACTGTAATGCCTATTTGTTTACATATTGTCTTTGGCATCAGAATTAAGTAATTGGTTAATATTTACTCCCTGGCTCTTTAGGAAGACATAAACATAATTTAATAATTGTATTTTAATTTCAAAATATAAAACATTAAAAAAGAGAAAAAGAAAAAAACCAAAAACCATTAGTCTTTGTTCCTTTCTTTATAAAATTCTTAGCTATATTCTGGTAAAATGGGCTCCCACAGGGCTAGTTTCTCAACAGGGAATTCCAAGACACTATAACAAACAGTATCATTAATCAAAAATATTAAACATTTTTATACCTTGATGTTAATAAGTAACTCCAACAGGTTTCTGGGTGGCATAACAATGGAAGTATTCAGAGGGATCACATAGCACTTATCCAGATTAAGATCTAAATAGGCTGTGAGTTTCTGGGAAGAAAAAGATAAATTTTAATTAGATTAATATTTGTAAGACAGGCAGCAATTAGATTTTTAATAATAATGCGTATGATTTAAATGGCTTGGCTCTAGAATGTGTAAATCACTTGCGTTTCAACAAATCAAAAATTTGGTTGGATAGGGATGGAAGTAGTAATGGGAGAGGAAAAATTATTGCTACTAGTAAACAAAATGTTTATCAGCGGTTTGTTTCTATAATAAGTAATAACAATATCTATTAAAATTAACTGCAAATATCTATCATCTGATTAAGAAATTTATTATAGTTCCCTCACTTATAAGCCCTAATGCCCTCTAAGGCATCCACCCATTGTATGTAAAGATTAACTTTTCTCCTATGCATCCAGAACACAACTATCATTCTAAGAGAATTGGAAAAATAGTCTCTTAAATGCTTTTGAGTTCTATGATTCAGATGAGAAACCCTGGTTGAGCAAGACTGTCTCACAGGATGGTTTTGAGGATTGAGTTAAACCAAACCATGTTATTAACACTTAGATTTCTAAGAGCTCAGAAAGTGTTAGCTATTATTTACTATTTGCTTTGGATAAAGTTTATTACCTTGAATATAAAAAGTAATTTTTCAAACTGGTTTATAAACATTCATCAGGCATGAAATGTTTGCAAAGCTAACTTTAGTAATATGTTTGAGTGATCCAAATGGCAAGCTTATAGAAACATAAAAACCACAAGTAACACGTGAATTTCTGAATCTCTAAATCCTGATTTGAAAAAACAAAAAATTCTCAGGACAAAAATTACTGGGGACATTGAAATATAAACTGGCATTAAATAGTACAGTACTTTCCCCTTTATCTGCAGTTTCACTTTCAGGGTTTCTCAGTCACCTGCAGTACAAAAACAGGTGAGTTCAGTACAAAAAGATATTTTGAGAGACCACATTCACCTAATTTTCTTTACAACATATTGTGATAACTGTTCTGTTTTATTATTAGTTGTTGTTAATCTCTTCCTGTGTCTAATTTATAAATTAAATTTACAAATGTGTATTATAGAAAAAAGACAGTATTTATAGGGTTGTACACAGGGTTCAGTACTATCTGTGGTTTCAGGTATTCAATGGGTGTCTTGGAATGTTTCCCTCGCAAATAAGGGGGAGACTACTGTACTATACGAGGGCTGTCTATCAACTATCCAGCCATGTAATATGAAAAATTATATTAACAATGGCTGGATACTTTCTGGACAGCCCTCTTATTGTCAAGTTAATTTTGTTAGATGTGATAAAGATGCTGTGGTTATGTAGGAGAATATCCTCATTCTTAAGAGGTAACAGCTTACGTATTTAGGAGTAAAGTGTCAAATGAGAGAAAAAGATGAAGGAAATACAGCAAAATTTTAGAACCTGCTGGAAGATTTTGAGTGTTCAATTCAACTTTTCTGTACTGCATAAGAATGTTCAAAAGCTGGGGAGAAATGTAGAATGAAAATTTAAAAACAGATTAATGAAATTATTAATTTCTGAACATGCTATCAAAAAATGGGAACACAAATTACCTCTTATCTAAGAAAATATGGGAGCATGTAAGAAATAACAGTAATTTTCCAGCAAAGGAGGAATAGCCATGAGGTGGGCTTAAGAGTAGACAAGGCAGGGGAAGAAAGCATAACAAGATGCGAGAAGGCCAGATCACTAGGGGTCTACTTCAGAAAATCAGAGCACACCAAATGTTGACAGTTGATCTTGTAGGGCAGAGAAACCCAAGTCCAGTTTTTAAAATAAAAACTAAACTCTAGATAGAATAAGTTAGCAAATATTGCCATTAAAACTACAAAAAGCATCAATGAAAGAACCTGCATTCTTTTAACAATTCTGGTCACTTGGCTCACCTTGTTAAAGTCATGAACAATGTTGGCAGGATCACTATCCGCAAACTCTGGGACAGGCACACTGATGAATTCAACCTCATCGTCTTCAAAGATCTTAATATTTTCTTCAATTGTCTGGTAGCGCGCAGCTGGGGCATCTGCAGAAGGCTCATTTAAGATGACATCATCTTTGATGTACTTTATTCCACAGTAGTACACGTCATCCGGCTATAGAGGGTTTAAACACTCATTTCAGCAATTCAGCATGAGATAGGTTTTTAAATGTAAGCATTACTTAACTGCCACCTCTTTCTAAATAGCATTTTGCTCGCAAACTCTTACTTTTAGATGACAAGTCAGACAGTTTAATTACAGATTTAACACATTCTTTAAGATCAAGTTTTGAAGTATTGTTAAAAATCAGCTGTAGAAGAAGGAGAAAAGCACCTGATTTCCCTTTATTTTTTGTGGTAGAGAAAAATAGAAAATAGAAGCAATTATCCATCCGGTGACAAGTAAATATTAAGAAACACACAGGCTTACTTCTACCTGTAGGCATGGTTTTCTTCTTTAATAAAAGAGTATGTTCAGAAGCTAGTAATATTTTTCTGAAAGAATATACTTTAAAAACTTTTGATGTGGTCCACTGATTAAATGATTCTTCTCTTACTATCCAAAAAAGGGATAATTTTTCTGAAATTTCTACATGCATACAGGTAGTTCTGATTTCTCCTTAAACAATATCACAATGGAGTGGAAAATATTAGATTACAGCAAATCTTAATAAACTGTCTCTCTTTTTTTAAAAAAGTGTTTATATACACACAATAAAGATTAGGGGTATATATAACAAACCGTCAATGCACCAAATGTTATCTCTGGTAATGAAATTGCAAGTAATTTTTTCTATATCATAAATATTTCTCATAAAAAAACAGTATTTAAAAAGACGATTAATATTTTAGTAATGTCTACCAACATGCCATTATCTTGAATAATATATAAAATGAATATGAAATTTATACATCCCAGGCAGAATGTTCCAAAATCAGTCATTTAAACTATTTTAATAAGTCTAGTTATCAACTGTTTCTCCAAATTTTGAAATGTTGGAACACTTGAAGTAGTCGTAAAAGCTTTAAAGCAATTTCTCCCTCAAGATTCCTTAAGGAACAAAAAAAAAATAAACCTACTGAATTATTGCCAAGAGAAATACACCACAAAACAGATCATAAATCATAATTATCAAAAGAAAAATCTATGTCTTAACCCACTGGGATTACTATCAAGCACTCTGAAGTTATAAACAACTTTCATCCTACATTAACTTCAACATCAATGCTGAAGTCACTTAGTTCTTTAGAGAAACCAATGACTGGGAAAGAGGTAGAGAGACCTGGTGACAGTGTACTCTGGGCCTAAGAGCGAAAGGCTATCGTGGGAGACCTCAAACTGGCCATCAAGTAATAGCCTACCAACTTGACAACATTTGTGGCTGATGCATTTCAAACCAATGATACTCTCTTTTTAGTGACTGCCTATCTGATGGGCTGGCAAACATACAATGGAGAGATTTTAAACACAGCTTTAAAATAGGACCACCACTGTGGCTAAAGGCCATAGTTTGCACAAAAAGTGCAAACTTAGAGCAAGTTAGGAACAATTTTGTAATATACATGAAGGAAAAGCAAAAAATAAACATAAAAAAAGTCAAAGACGAAAAAGAATTTCCACTTACTTGAAGTGCAAAATATTTGTACAGGTATGCTCCTCCTAGAATGACACCTGCAAGCATAAATGCTAGTCCAAAGCACATGCACCAACACCAGGCTCTTCTTTGGCCAACTGGTACCACATCATCTGGGTCCTAAAATATGAAAAAATCAGATAGTCAATATCATCTCTCCAGGCAGAATCACAGAAGGCTCAGAATTGGAAAAATCTTACGGACTATTATTTTAATGAATGAAGACATAAAGACTAAAGGAGTTTGGTCTCTGATCAAAATCAACCCAGAGCGATTAAATGGTGGCACCAGGACTCATCACAATGGCTCTTAGGATGGGACACTGGTCACTAAGCAAAGTTCTGCCTACTTCTAACTCTCAACAGTCCACCTGCTAACCATGTCTTGAGCAATGGTACACTCCATCATTTCTATTTTCCATGCACAACTTTTGGTGACATCTCCTAACATTTAAAAAGTCAGAAAAGATTACAACACACCTTTGTTATATAATGTCATGATGCTGAGCCTTGTATATTACAAATTCAGTGCATCTATCAGATCATTTACAAAATTATGTGTTAGTCTACTATAAGTAGTCTATATTTCACACCAGTTATAAAGCCATTCCAAACGATCCACAAGAAAAAGTAACAGGAAAATAAGAAGGGACAGAACAAATAATGACACTAAAATGCTTTAAATAATTAGAATTTTTTTTAAAAGGACAAAGTTACTTACCTAAAAGTAATCCTATAATTTCACTGCCCTACCCTAAATCCCAGTTTGATAAAGTTCTTTACTTTTCTTTTTAAGATAGGAGCAGTGGAAAAACTGAGAAGAGATTCAAAAATAAAAACTTACTTATAAGGTCAAGAAACATAAAACTAGCATATAGTTGTTACAGAATTTTGATTTTGACCCACTTAGAAAAATAATTTAGCTCCAGAACATCATTTGAGGTCATGACATTCATAATTCCCTCCCTGTGCCCTTCTACTCCATCACTCTACTCCGTTACTTCAGAGTTATAGCTGATTTCTGATTTGTACCCAAGTTCATGTGTGAAGGGCTAAGAAAACAAAGGTGACCATACAACTAGTGGCACAAGAGATAGTACAGACAGCAAAAGAAAGGCTTCAATTGGCTTGAAACCATTATAATAAAAGGTGTTCCAGTTCCTAGTATGCAAGTACAGCCTCTTAAGTATATGATTCTATCCTTTACGTGAAAAACCCATGTGGGGTAGCTTAAAGGAGAAAGTACATTTGACCTAAACTTGTATAATAGGATATAAATAAAGTTAGGAAGAAAAACTATGAATGATGCACAAAAACAGGGTCTTAGACTAAGAGCATGGATATGGTTGAAGCAAGAATTTAGTTAGGAATGAAAGCTAAGGTTTTATGTTTTCAATTCTAAGATGAGGAATTTTAACTCAATACCATTGGGGGAAAAGTCCAATCCCAGATGTCAAAGCAACCAAGAACAATAGGACACTAGTGTGCTCCTAGGCTGCGGTTTTAAACACGGAATTTAACACTGAACAACAAATGCTGCTTTATCTAAGGATCAGATCAAGCACTGCGAGAACACTGCGCTTTGCTGTAGTACCTGTCAATATATTCTGTAAGATGTGTGCACTGCAAGGAATATGTAATGAGAATAAGCCTAGAAAAATTTATCAAGCCATGTAAGATATCCCATCTGTGAAAAGAAAGTTGTTAAGAATTCCATGGAGTCATAAGGTATTATGAAACTTGAATGATAAAATACACACCTTTTACTTGAGCCCTTGTCTGACATAAATATCTAAGGAGATAAGAAACTATTCCTAACATAATTAATTTTAGGGTGGAGGGAGGGTGGGAGGGATGAAAATGACAGATGGAAGTAGTCATTTCCAACATTTGGTTTCAGCTGCTGAGACAGCTAAACGTGTGCACACACCCACCCTGTTTGGCAAGCTCTCTTTTCCAACTGTACATAAATGAATAGCTAAAGAGCATGGGAAGACACCTGTAAAAGAATACACAGCCCCAACTGTCAAATTAATAACCTTCCGGGACTTTTGATATATTATTTTTAACTATTCAACAATCACTTTGAGAATAAATTATAAACGTATATTATTTTTAACTATTCAACAAACAATCACTTTGAGAATAAATTATAAATGTCTATTATGTGCCAAGCGCTGTGTTGGGCCCTGAAAATATATCCTCTGCCAAGAAAGAGACTGGTTGGATCAGTCAGGAAAACAGATAAATATGCAAAGAGAACATAAATATGATATGGGCTCTAAAAGAAAAATGCACAGAGAGCACATAAGAGGGGATGAGTCTGAGGAAGACTTCCCAGGGGAGAAAATAACTCAAGTGGAATGTTAAAGGACAAATACTCATTACCCAGGCAGACTACAGAGTTCAAGAAAATTATATGTAAGGCAAAGAATGAATAAAATCATGGAGCCAGAATACATGGCGTTTCCAAGGGCCACATGCGGCATGGCTGGAGTGCCCAATGTGGCGGGGAGGGGTACGAGAGATGAGGACGGAGAAGCAATGGGGGCAGATCACAAAGCGCCTTTGTAAATCATGCTGCAGAGTTTGATTTCCATGGTCATTTAAAAATTACTCCTCAGGACTATTACGATAAAAGAAAAAAATTCAGTTTCTTGAAGAATTTAACTTATAAATACTTCACTTCTCCACAGGCCACTTATTCAGCGCCTCAACAATGTGAAACATGGCTTAAGAATCAGGAAATAAATCTTTGAACAGCCAAGTTACAGGCCCTGAGTCCATCCACCACAGTCACGTATTTTCATAAAAGAGCTATCAAGTCTTTGAAGGCTGTCTAATCTTTTTTCCCTAAATTCCTAAGTGATCACTTTCTAACTTGCATTAGAACAAGTCACATATAGATCATCTCTCTCTCTACTAGGCTGTAAAGTTCTTGTGAGTATCTACTCATATTCATTTTTCATTACTGGTGGTTCTAAGCCTAGTCTGGCACTTAGTTGGCACTCAAATATTTGAGTGAATGAAACTTAGATATTAAAAAAGAAAAGCTCGACTATTTAATTGTTTATGATTCACAAAAGTTACATTAGCAGTCAGCATAATGGAGGAAGGGAGTAAGAAATATAATTTATGACACAAAACAAACTGTGGCTATTCAGCAAGAACAATAGCCCAGAGTTCAACATTTATTAATGGCTTATTATTTGCAATGTACTGTGCTAGATCCTGTGGGAAACTCAAATATGATTAATACATGGCTCATAACTTGAGCAATTTACAGTCAAGAATTAACATTATATATGACAGATAAATGATGTCCCATAATACAATCTAGTCACAGAAAATAAAGTACATTCAAGATTTAAAAGTTTTTAACCTAAGAGATTTTTGAAGGTGTTTTTAAAATGATTACATTTTAACACTGGAAAGAGTAAGTCTTTAAAAAGCCACATATGTAAGATTTAAAAAGAAAAACCCCATGACCATCTCAAAATACACAGAAAATGAATTTGACAAAATTCAACTTCCATTCATGATAAAATCTCTTTGCTAACTAGCAGGAGGTGAAATTCTTTAACAACAGTAAGGCGAATGATCAAAACCCTATAGCAAACCTTATACTTAATTGTAAAACATTACACTTAAACTCTTTCAAGTCAGGAACACAGGGATGCCCACTAATATTGATTGATTGTTTCACTCAACACTGTACTAGAGATCCTAGCCAATATACAAATGACAAGAACATGATTAGGTATGAAGATTAGAAAAAAGTAAACAAACCTGTTATTATTTTTAAATGATCTATACAGAAAATTAAGTCAAATTATTGAAACTAATTAGAGTTCAGTAAGATTGCTAAAAAGCAATAATCAAAAATCAACAGAATCAAAGATTTATACATATTCATAGCACTATTATTCATATAATTGCCCCAAACTAGAAACAACTCAAAAAGCCATCACCTGATGAATGGATAAACTATGGTATATTCATACCATAAAATACTACAGTAAGCAATAACAAGGAACAAAATAAAACATACAAGCAAAGCTGAATCTCAAAAACACGTTAAGTTAAAGAAGTCCAATACAAAAGACTACTTACTGTATGATTCCATTTTTATGAAATTCTAGAAAAGGCAAAACCATAATGACAAAGAGCAGCTTAGTGATTGCCATGGGAAGAGGTTGGGGAAGGAAAGACTGATGACAAAGAGGAGTGAGGAAACTTTAGGGCGATGGAACTGTTTCATACCTTGATTGTCAAGGTGGATACACAACTTCATATACTTAATAATTGCCATAAAGCCAATCAAATTGCATATACAAAATGGGTAAGTTTTATTGCATGTAAATTATATTTCAATATGGAAGGTAGGAAAGTAACTGAATAACTATATATACCAGGCAATAAAATAATGTCTTATGCCAACAAGTGCTGGAGAGAGTGTGGAACAAAGGGAACTTGAGAACTTTAATACAGCTGATGCAAGTTGGTACAACTGCTTTGGAGAACAACTTGGCAGTATCTAATAAAACTAAACATACATATTATCTTAAGACCCAGCAATTCCATTCCCAGGTATATAACTCTATATAAACTTTCGTACACTTGCATAAAGAAGTATATCCAATAATGTTCACTGCATTGCCAATAACAACAAATTGGAAATAACCTAAATGTCCATCAAGAGAATAAAGTATTATAGATCATATACAGTTCTATTAAAACAATCAACTAGCACTGTTGATTTTTAGACCAATCTAAGAAACATAACTGCTGAGCCCCCAAAAAGGAAAGGTGCACAAGAGATACACAACTATATGTTTCAGTATATGTAAGTATCTGATATTTAAGACTTTAAAAACATAAAATATACTATAAGTTCTCTATATTTTTGTATGCTTGAGATATTTTATAATTAAAGAAAATGAAAAAAATTAAGAGCTTCTACTCTGGGATATATAACTTTACCTGGCCTAATTTAAAACAATTCACTGAGACATTTCCTCCCCTTGTACTGCAATAAAACTGGTGCACCTTTAATTGTGCTTATAAGATAACAAAACTCCCGCAGGTGCTGTACCACTATCATCTCATTAATCTTCCTAAACCTCAAGTTTTTAGCCCAGTTTATAAATGAAGACACTGAAGCACATGCTGGCCTATAACCACATCTCAACAGTAGGTATAGAAAGACATGCCTTTCAAACACTCTCATTCTAGCAAAGTACTGATTTCTGGTTCAAATAAATCTTAGCATCAGATGATAAAGTAACATTACTTAACCAGTTATGTAATATCTTAAGCAAAATGAAGGGTAAATTCTGTTTTTGGTACTTCAATTAGTTAAAAATTAGGTCACCTCAATTAGCTGCCTAAGAGGTTTCAGTAAATGTGCTTCAATTATAAACTTAAAATGTATAGATTTTTTTCATAGAATTTTTATGCTGTTCTCAAATTAGTAAGTCACTTCACATCTGTAGGCACTTCTATTTGAACATTCTTCATAGGATGACTGATACTTTTAAGAGACATTTTTTTCAAAAAAAATGTCTCTCAGATATACTATTTTGCATTATGATAGCAAATGTAACAATACTTTAGAAACCAGGATACTAAAGAGAAAAATCTCTCTTAGGTTTAATGATTACAGCACAGGCTGGGAATCCTAGCACTCTAGGAGGCCGATGAGGGAGGACTGCTTGAAGCCAGGAGTTTGAGACCAGTCTGAGCAAGAACGAGATGCCCATCTCTACAAAATATAGAAAAATTGGCCAGGCACGGTGGGTCACACCTGTATTCTTAGCACTCTGGGAAGGAGGATCGCTTGAGCCCAAGAGTTTGAGGTTGTAGTGAGCTATGATGATGCCACTGCACTCTAGTCCTGGTGACAGAGCCAGACTGTCATGAATGAATGAATGAATGAATAAAACCCCCCCAAAAAAAGAAATATGGAAAAGAACCAATATAATTTATTTAACTCAGAATATCATGAGTTTACTGAACTTCAGAAGCAGATTTAGTTACTTAGAAACATGAACATTCTAAAACATGCTGATGTAATATAGGTAAATATGGGGGTACACAGGTCAGCTGTGATGCTTGGCCTGTATAATGTTTTACAAAATAGAGAATTAGCTGCTGATGTTTAAAAAATTTAGTGATTTGCAATTTTTAAAAAGTGGATTTCCCATCAATATTGTAGTGTTTTCAACTCCTTTCTCATCATTTTTTTCCCTACTTGAAAAGCCAAGCACACCAAGCTCTTTTCTGTAATGTCACTTGCTTCTGATCTTCATTTCCAGCTACAACTGGGTATGCTTCCTTTTGAGAGCCTAATTATATAAAACAATCAATCTAAACTACCTCCCCATAGAAAGGGTTTTCAGTTCTGGGTTTTAGAGACTGGTACATGTTCTATTCACCTGGCTTCTATATTAGGTTTCTTTCCCCAGTTTGGAAACACCGAGAAAGAATAGAATTATCTAGTGACCTGTTTATTATTAATAGCTTTGATTACCAAATATATCTGCTATATGTAAAACACAAAATCTCTGGCTGAGACATTAACAATCTATAAAGATACCAAACATTTGTTTGCATTTTCTCTTATTCACTTAAATTAGTACTTGAATTTTGCTTCCTAATTTGCCTTTTCAAATAAGATTGCTACCGTCTTAACTGTAGTGACAGAGTCCACATGAGAAATGTTATGCTTGACATATAAAAAAGAAGCAGTTTTCCAACTGACTGGCATTACACAGACAGAAACAGAAAGCTACTTTTTATGTTTGTAGGTACCATACTATATTTCAAAAAGGCCTGTGACCTTTTGTCAACACTGGATTTCATTTAGTTAAGTTAAATTAGTATTTAAAGTCAAAATCAGAAATTATACCAACATGTTATGATTAATAAACTTATCACTTTATTCTGTATTTGGAATAGCAGAAGGTTTAAAAAAGGAGAACTTAATCTCAAATTACAATGTCTACAAAACAGATTTATCATTAACATACTTTTTTGTTAACAAATCCTACAATATATAAAGAGTGATGCAGGAAGAAAAAGAAATTAAAACTTTAAAGCCATTGTATAACAACGTAACTATTATGAGAAATCTTATGAAAGTAGTATTGTATAAAATTAGCACAGGCCTAGGTTAAAGAAAAATAGGTCAGAACTAGAAAAAAAAATCAGGCAGGCTGTAAATGCATTAAGGGCTGAATCATAACTCAATCACTTGTTCATCAGGGACAAGCAAAGTATCTAGTGCAAAGTAGAATATTAGTATGTGAATAACTTAACAATCTCTATTCTGTTTTCTACATGGTAAATTAAAAGACATTGGCAAAGCAAAAAAGAAAGCCTAGACTAGCACAAACAGGCAGATGTTTATAAATAGCATTATATACAAATGTTATTTATTGTTAATAAAAAGCATTTACCAGGGATAAATTGATGAAGTTATATTTCTTCTACTACTGGATGAGTCATGAGTTCATATTGTTACCAACAAGAGTATCAACTGTCTTCCTAAAAATTTTAAGCACAATAGGACTGCTCTACTCTTATCTATAATTCATTACAAAATTAAGTGTCAAGGTTGGAGAAAAAGCAGCAAACTGTTCTGGACACACTTTTGTATAAATGTTGGATTTTAGTGTCATTCAACAATTATTATACATTCATATTCAAATGTTGGTAATTCTACTTAAATACAGAACTTTTAGTAAGAAAATTCCAGGTACATTCTTCTGAAAGTATAAAATAACTTAAATGTGGATAGTTACAGATAACTTCCAAATCCAAGTTCAGAATTTTGGAAGTTAAACAAAATGACTACTAGAAAAAATAATTCCAGTTCTTGAGATCAGAGCAATTTGTCTCTCTACAGTGAAGGCTCTTATCCTATGAGCTCTACTGCCTAGCACCAAATGCATGCACAGTAAATACTCAGCGGTAATATCTGATCATGCTCCCTTACTCTACCACTCTCCCTGCTCTTGTTCAGGGCCATGATTATCTTGTGAAAGCAGATACAGACATTTAAGGAGGTTATGATTAATTTGGTTTACATAATTGGTTTGTCTTTCCTAGCTACACTATATGCTTCTTAAAAGTTGGGGTGCTTAGTAATTTATAAATTCCTGGTATAGTGTCTGGCCATGTAGTAAGTGCTTCTGAATATGTATGTCATCAGCACAGTGCTGAGAAAGAAAACACCTCCTAAAAAAGGTCATTTAGTTTAATATATTTTAGAGATAATTATGAGGCCCAGAAAAGCAAAATTATTCATGTAATATCGAGGTAGTAAGGCCTGAATATCATCTGACTCCATGTGCATCTTAAGGGGGGAGGAAGAACATGGGAGCTATTAGGTCAACTATCTGACTAAACAGCCTAGGCAAATTAACTCTGGTAATAAATGAAGTGACGCAATGTCATACTTGGATAATACACATATCTAACCAGAAACTACCTAACCTGAGTTTCTACTAGAATTCTGCTACTGTAATAGGTTTACTTGAATTGAGCCACACTCATAAGCACTACATGTATTAACTATTACAATGGTAGTATTGTTACTTTCGATACATTGACAAAATAGGACTTTTCTTTATTGTTCATCAAATTACAAAGGATAGTAGCAAAAAGTATTACAATCATACAGAGATGAAACAAAAACAATAAAGGAAAATAACTCAGGCACACCCGCATATAAGCATTTCAAAATAAATGAAAAAGGCAAAATATTAATTACAAAAATGAAACCTAAGTAAAGTTAGAATAATAAAGCCACAAGCAAAACCACAAAGTTGGAGTGAGCTGTCTCCAAGTTAGTCATGAAGGAGACAGTCTTGGAACTCTGAAGAGGGAGAAGGAGACCAGAGGATGCCTCATCTATCTTTCTAGGTCATCCTGTCTGATCTTAAATTAGTGCTCATAATAACTCAGATGGTTTCCATTATTATCCATTATTAATTATCATTAAGTCCACTTTTAATGTAAAAGAAAATACTGTAATAAATCTTTAAAAAGCTATCAAGATAGCTGAGCTGAAGTCCTAGTATTGATTTTCAGTCAAAAGTTTATCTTTACTTCCTTCTGAAAGCTCAATAAAATGATAAAGTGATAAACAAATAAACCATAACCCACAGAAAATGGAAATGAATGACGGCACAGAAGTCAAGTCAATAAAAATTTTGAAAGCTGAAAGCATTAAGAAATACTAAGGCATAGGAGAAAATCTCAAGCTTCTAGAGGACAAAAAAAAAAAAAAAAAAAGATCATACACAAAAAACCAGGCATCAGAATGACATCAGAGTAGAAGATAATGGAGCAATGCCATCAAAATGCTGAGAGAAAATTAATGCTAACCTAAAATTTTATACCGAGATTAATTATCCATATCAATTAATTAAGTATGAGGATAGAATATTCTCAGACATGCAAAGTTTTAAAAAAATTTATTTCAGACACTTTCTCTTCAGATTCATAGAACTGCAGCTCTGACATGGGACAGATGCAAAGGCAATTCCAGGACGATTATGACTCTCAGGACATCCATGCAGCAACATGACTAGACTGCCATCAGTCTGGATTGGAAGGCTGAAGAATGAAAGGTGGGAAATCACCAAGAAAAATATGAAAGTTGGTAAGTTACCTGGTGAATCTGAAGACACAGAAAGGAAATTAATATACCACTGTCCAGAGTCTGAGGATAAATTAGTAATAAATCCTTAAATTAAAATTGAAAACAACCTTCCCTCCTGCCCCAAGAGGCATGATCAAATCCAAGCAAAATAAAGTTTTTATACAAGAAAGGAAGTAAAAGTATACTACATTACTCAGATGTAAATAATGTTTATGAACTTACAATAAAAGCACTGAATATAAATGTAATCAGAAATTGCTATAACTAGACCAGAAGAATAGATTATGTATGTGGTGTGTAAACACATAGAAAAAGCTAAATATTCATTCACCTACCATTAGAATATTACCACTAGGTAATATCTAGAACTGCAAAAAATAAGACACAGAAAAACAAACCATGAAACAGCAGTATAAGCAAATATTTAGTAGAAGTTCTCCAAATGTGGTCCAGGAACACCCTTTCAGGGGGTCCACAAGGTCAAACTGTTTTCATAACAAAACTAATGTTTTTTTCACTTTCATTCTCTCACTAGTACACAGTGGAGTTTTCCAGAAGCTAAATGTGTGATAATCACAACGGACTGAATGCAGAAACTGATAAGAGAATCCAGTGGTCTTCTTTTAAGCTATTCAGTAAAGAGCATCGCAAAAAGGTAAAACAATGTTACTTTCAGTCTCCTTAAACTTTCTGGTTGTTTGGAAAATTATATTATTCATAAAAATATTATTTATGTTAACATGTTACAGATTTATTGTTACCATTTTAAATAAGTACTCTGTTTTAATTTCTAACACCAATAATATCTATCTATTTATCTATCTATTCTTTATAAAGCAAAAGCTCTTTGGGATCCTGAACAATTTTTAAGAGTATAAAGAGGTTTTGAGATCAAAATGTTTAAGAACAACTGATATAGAACAATGTGGAGTTGAGATCACCAGGTATGGTTGGGCAGGTTGTTTCCAGCACAAGGATGCCAGGCCAAGGGGATCCATGGGGCATGAATCCAGTCCATGCTCTGCTCTCCATAACATCAGAGAGAGCACCTTTTTCTAGTTTGCATAAAGGTAGAGTACAGTCTAGTGGCCACCCTGGTAATAAAAGACCAGAAGAAGCTACAAGTGAACAGTGACTGCCTCCAAATAATCTATGGGGGCAGAAATTAGATTAGTGGTTGCCTCTAAGGACAGAGGACAAATTGTAAAAAGGACATGAAGTAACTTTTTGAGTTGATGGCAACATTCTACCTTGATTGGGTATTAAGAGTTCAAGTGTATACATTTAAAATTACCTAACTATACACTCAACACCTGTGCATTTTACTGTGTACCATGATACTACAATTTTTTAGAAATGTGCTCCCACTAAGATAGGGCAGGACTACTTGCATTTTAAAACTTAGCATTACTTTGGTAAAACACAAAATGACATTTTAAAGATTCTATTAATACTTTCTACACAATAGAGAAATACACATTTTTAAATGAAAACGGATACAGCTACTGAGTCCTGAGGGTTTTTAAGTTTCAGGAATGAATCTTTACCAAAATAACTTGTGAGAAAAAAGTATCCACAATATTATCATGTAGTTGACATGTGAGATAGGGCTAAACAGTAATAATAACACAAGAAGTAATGTTCCAAAACAAGGATGATGAGGGGGGAAAAAAAGTAGAACTTTGGTAATAAGAGCAGCTAATCTCTATTGATTCTTAACTCCATTCTGAACATTGTGCTTATTTTGTTATAGATTATTATATTCCCCATTTTGCTGATGGACAAACTGAAACACAAAGAGTTGAAGTAGCTTCAGTGGTAGAAGCAAAATTTAAACCCTGAAGTATAATTACAGAGCCTGAGTTCTCAATCACTAGGCAGTATTGCTTCCTGAACTGCAACCCTCCCTGGACTCTAGTAAGTGTGGGTACTAGGCAAAAAAGGAGAAATATTCCTTTGATTTCCTCCCCAACCATTTAAAAATGTAAAAATCATTCTCACCTCATGGGCCATAGAAAAACAGGCGGCAGGCCATATTTGAACCCCTGGGCCATAATTTGCCAGACCTGCTTTGCACTTTAAAGAAGACTTGTAAAACAATGGCCCATGTCAGCCTTCAGTGTTCTGGGCTTACATTCTTGTCTGAATCCAAATAAAATTCCTGATTTGTAGCTTGCTTTTAAAAATTGGACCCATTTTTTAAAAAATGAAAACTAAGAATATTCTAACTTGTTTAATATGCAAAAAGCCCAGCTTCATTAAGTCATTTGCCTGGGCCCCAGGAAGCATTGAGTTTGCCATCTCTGCTTAACATACCTACCACTGTCTGGGTAAAACCGATGGGCTTGGGAAATTTTACATCCTAGTACTAAAATAAAAGCAAATTAAAAAAGAATTGAAGGAGAAAGTTATAAACAGATTAGAAACTGATAATGCAGTCCTCGATAGACTGGCTCTCAAAACCATTTTCCCAGCATAAAAATGAGTCTTTTGGACGTTGCAGTGATCTAAGTGACTTAAATTAACATAGCAACTTTTTGGTTTTTATATAGAATAATTTTAAATATTATAATTATATATAAACAGAGCAAATAATTTAAGACAAACTTTATCCTAAGCTCATTCTGAAAACAAATTTAATTTTTAAAAACAGTTTTGGAATTAAAAGTTAAACATTCAAATATATACAAAAATCTACTAAAACTTGTTAAAGAATACAATTCAACTATGCCAAAAAAGGTTTATGCAAATATTCAAATTTTCAAAGTATTAAATTCTGATACCACACTTAGTGTATCACTTTCCCAAATAAATTCCTAGGATATTTCACTTCAAAGTGGTATTTATAAACTGTGCAAATTTTATCTCAACATTAATTTCTCTCCTGGCATATCTGTATTAGTTTTAAGTGATAAAATTACTGCTGGAAACTTACCAGCATTAAAACATTAAGTGAAAAACGATAATATCCCTCTATCGTAAAAACAAGGGTAATTTTCTCATCTCTACAACTCAAGATTCAAATTTTTCTATTTAAGAATAAAAAGTCTATGTTCATTCTTTCTTATGCCCCAAATGGTACAATTAAAGAAATATTGCATAAAGTTCTTATTTTACTCTAATCAATTAAAGAGCTTAAATATCTGAAATTACTTAAAATAATTTTATTCATTCAATTATTGGTAACACTTATAAAATGAGATTGATTATATTGTAGATTGCCTTAAAGTTATTAAGAACATGTATCATAAATACTGATTAAGAGATAATCATAATGGACATTTTTTAAATGATATCCTTAGGGTCTTATCTAACTTCCAATTTTTCACTTTCAGCTGTCTACCTTATAAAAGATTTTTTCATTGGCAAGTTTTATACAAAAAAAAATAACAGAGCCAGGCAATAACTATCTTTACACATAACATAAGCTTATTGAAAGCACAGCTTCAGTGTTATTATTTTCTATATCATTTAGACAAAAATCACCTCATTCAGAAATTCAGAATTGTCAAATCTTTTAACGGGTAGCAGTTATAGCCTTAAGTCCTCTGGTGGGAAAGTCCTTAACTCCTTCTCCTTTAGTCTTTAAGCTCTGATAAGAAGTGCCACACTTGCCAAAAAGCTTAAAGGATAAATTCATTGATGTCCTATTTGAAAGTCACAATTTGTTTTCTGGATCTTCCTTTACTGACACTATGATATACAAAGCAATTCCAGAAGCTTGAGTTAAAAGATGAATTCAGAAAGTAATATTTCCTTTCAGAAAAAGAATGGAGCTTTTGAACAGATACTCCAGATTTTTAAGTTGTGGTATGATAAAACTAAGAGAAATAAAATGTCCCACAATTACTACTTAATACATTTTTCTACATACATTTACACACAAGTCAAGCTTTAGCAATTTACCATATAAGTTAAATTCTAAATCATATTAGGCCTGTACCATAAATGAGTTTATTCACATAAATCTCTTATACTGCAAAGTCAAATTCCATGAAGTCTTACAAGCTTATTATTATACCAAGTATAATATACTTGCTTCTGTATAGCTGGGAAGACTACAATCTTGTTAGGTCCTCTGAACTTGTCCTCTAATTGCACAATATGCAACCTCGCCTACCAGCAGCAGTGTCCTGTCGGGGATATATACCAGGGATGTGTACACAGGAGGTCTTGCCAAGGCACTTGGGATGCACAGAAGCAATTCATTTATCTTCTAGCACTAAACTCTCACTTCACATATCAATATCCTCATGGAGAACCAAAATGTAATGAATGTAAAACTTTAACTGGCCAATGTTTGCAAACACCAAATTACATAACTAGGTAAAGAGATGCACTTTAGTTAAAGAGAAACAAGTTCCCAATCCCTTCTCTAAAAGAGCAACCCATTTCAGTAAATATCCAGCCATGGACTTTAGGTCCCTTCTCCCTATCCTGCCAAAAAGCACAAAAAATAAAAACCACCACCACAAACAAAAAGCTAAATTATAATACCAAACCCTTCAGTCCTGATTGTGCAAATAGGAAAAATCAGAAAGTATAAAGAATTAGGGTCCAAATAGTCATTTTGTGATGAGTAACTCAGAACTTAATGGGTTAGTCCTTCACTTTCTCTCACACTCCCATCTTGCTCCACATACACACACTTTACTTTCCTCTCTCTTATAAATATCTACAAAGTAAGGTAGAGAGGAAGCAACATTATTTATTAGCAAAACAGCTTGTGGGGATATCTGTGAAGCAAACAAGCTTTCTGGAGGCCTGATATTGGGAAAGGGGTTTCATAAGCAGACATTGCAACAAAAAGAGTTGCTGACAACTTCACTGTTCTACAGTGAGGTAACCAAAAATGAAAATTTGCTATATTACATAATACTTCTATCCATGGCCTTTCTCTTTGACCTACTGCTACTTAGTATGAGGTAAAATGTACCATGTTAAACACTGAAAGGAAGAAAGGGAACAGTCTGGTTAGGATGAGGACATAGTTATTATTTTTCAAAATTAAAACAATATAATTTCTGCCAAATGTAATTATGCAATCCTAGCATCTTCATAGAATTTTAAAACTAGAAGACTCCTTACAGACCATCTGGTCTTACCCTCTCATCTTACAGATAGGAAAACTAAAAATTTAAGCCCAAGAACAAGCAGTTACGTAATGACAAAACTGGGACTCCTGATTCAGTACGTTAGGTATCTTCTTTGATATTTGAATATATGCAACAATTTCCAAGGCTCAAAGTTATGGACACAAATAAACTGCTGCCTATCACATAAAGCATGTATATAATTTCAAATTCACTTTTATTATACAAAACAGATCCCCTACACCTTGCTGTTTCTATACTTCTAAGAGCTTTGTGCCTACTGGGACAGGTGGAGGAAAGTGAAAATGCAGCAAAAGAAGAAAAAACAGCAAGCTAGTTGAGATAATATCATCAACAGAAATGGTTGTTGGTATTAATCACTGCTCAAAAGACAAGATCAAAACATAGGGCAATGGAACTGCTTCCAGAGAGGGTACTTACCCTGCAAAGAGCAAGACAGAAGCAATGTAAAAGTACTGGAATGCATGTTATATAAGCCAGCTGACTAGAGTGATCAGAATTCCTGTGGCATAAGATAGCAGGATCTGCATTTTAAAACCAGAATTCCAGATGACACCAGACAGAGCAGGTGGTCCTTAAGAGCACATTTTGAAAAACGTTGGTCTATGGGATATTGTGGTCTAGGAGGGTTAAAGATATTAAAAATTCTTGTTCAGGAGTTCTGGGCCATTAACCAGCCTGGTTTGATCCTCTCAACCAAGCAAGCAAAGGAAATGCCCCAGGCAAAACACACTAAGGCTGATTCTGTTCCCAGCCTAGGCAGTCAGACAAGGTGGCTGCCACCCAGTCACCCCTAAGGAGCCAGAGAACGTTATGTAATCACTGCCCAAGCTCTCAGATAAAGAGATCAGAAGTTCTTTCACAAATGTCTGTCATTAAGTAAGGTTTTCCTTTACCCGTTAAGTTACTGATTATAAGAGTCTACTTTTAATGTAGAGAAATATTTTGTCACCCACTGAAGAAAAGAAGCCTTTTATCTTATAGCTGGAAAAAGAATTAGCCATTTTGTATCTACCAATTCATCCATGACTGCTGTGTGGTTAAGAGGGCAGACTCTGGCCCTCAGTGTTTAGCCCCAGTAGTGTTTCTCTTTGGATTTAGAGATCTGAGAAAATAAGAAACGCAAAACAAAGCACAGAGCTATGAATAGTTACTTTTTATAGCAGCTATGACCACAAAATTTAAATATGGTGAACTTGTGAGAAATTCTGAGTATATGAAAACAGGGTTACCACTTCAGAAATGACAAAAAATGTCAAAAGTCAGATTTTAAGGTGCTAAGCAAATTTAATTCTGATGTTTATCTAGACTTGCAAATCTTCAATACAGCGGAAAAGTGGTCTAAAGTGACATCATCTGATGCTCCCTTTTTTTTAAATGGGAGGAGTTATATTTGTTTACAGAATTTAAAGTATATATATATAATAGCATTAAGATTGCTATTATATATAATGGCATTTGAGACTATTGTGACTGAGTACTTGACTATCAATCTATTTTAGGTACAATGAATGTTAGATTAAACAAAGAGCTAAGATAATTTGCTACTGGAATTTTTTTGTCTGTGCATTCCAAACATTTTCTTTAAGACCAAGACTGTAATAGCTTTAGGAAAACAATACAAAAACCAAAACCTTTAATCCTTTTAGGGAATCAGTTCACTGTTTCTATTTCAAGGCAAGGCAGTCATTTAAATATCGACCTCTGACGTTTCTGTTTTTAACTAGAACATTTCCAGAAACTAAGTACAGACATGTCCAGATTAACATTATATTCGCAAATCTTTTATAGTATATTAGTGGTCTGCCTTTCTGTAATAATTTTAATTAGACCATATAAAAACTCTAATTACTCATACCTGGCACACAATTATTTTTATTAAGTTAAAACTAAATTTACCCTGATAATAACTCTTGAAAAGTGCTAACGAAAAATAAGCTAAGCAACATAACTTCTATAGTTAAAATCTCTAATTTTTGCAGCCCAAAGATCTGCCAGGAAGAGGCTGTGGGCTTTCTATTTTAACTTGTGAGACAATTACATTCATATTTAAATGAATATTATCGTAGGCCACTAAAAGTTAACTACACTCATGATTTTTACTTAGGGTTACACAGGTATTGTAAAATGAAGAATTTTATTAGGGACCTTGGGGCAAATTTCTTCTGTTTAGTTTCACTTAGCATAAGGAGTCCTCACAAAGACTCTGATATAATTTAAAAGCCAGTAATTACTGATCTTTACCAGGAACGTTTGTTTTAATTACAAAATAAACAGCTAGAACCTACTCCAAGAAGACTGTCACCTCGCCCCCTCTCCAGACCCCACGATGAAGTTGACCTCCCACTACTGAAGCGCTGTGAAAAAAGGAGGTAAAGAAAAAAAAACGCTTTTAAAATTAAGACGTTTACAGTTGCTGGACTTCGTCCAAGTGCAGTTCAGGCTAGAAATGAAAGTAGGAAACAACAGAGGTTTGGGCTTGTGATGATGTCAGCCATTTTAGGTACATTATTTATACTGGGAAGCAAGTGCCAAACTCGGTCGTTGTTTTGCCTGTCGCTGCCAGTCCCCAGGTCGAACCAACTGAGTCCCGGCCCCACGCACATTTCCCGCACTGCACAAACGACAGGGAATTCGGCACAATTCTCCAACCCTCGACTCTCCAGGCCTCCCAAGCCCGGGACCCCGCGTTAGGCACCGCTTCCTGCACACGCACTTCCTTACAAAAAAGGAGCTGCGTCCCTCAAGAAAGGGGGGCGCTCGGCTCGCTCTCGGACCCTCTCCCCGCGGCGCCCCGCCACCTGCGTGCACAAAGGCGCTCGGCCCGCGCAGCTCCCCCGGGCCGGGCCCAGCACCCCCACGTCCCCGGCCTTCCCCGGCTCGGACCTTGCAGTCCACCGCGACGGCGTCGGGGGGGATGATGAGCGCCTCCTCGCCGCTCTTGGGCTCGTCCTTCTTGGCCTCCTTCTGGGCCAGAGCCGAGTTGAACGTCACCTTCACCATGGCGCGGCCTGGGGCGCCCTTGGAGGGCAGCGGCGGGCTGGAGGCGCGGGCTGCGAGCTCCCGGCTGCGGCGGCAGCCTCTCTACGGCCGGGCTCCGGGCGCGGCTGCGGGCAGCTGGGAAGGCTCGGGCGGCCCCGCGGTGGCAGACGCGGCTACTGCGGCGCAGCTCTCGCAGCCTCCCAGCTCGGGCGCGAGGGCGGGGACGGCTCGCTCACCCCCGGGACGGGGCGTGGCCGGCGGCCGGGGCGGGGCGCCGCGCGGGACCCTGCCCTCGCCCCCAGGCCGGGCGCGCGGAGGAGCTCGCCGGGGAGCGCCGACTCGGCTGAGGGCGGGTCGTCTCTTGGGGCCGCCTGGATTTTCCAGTTCTGAATTCGCTCCCAACCGGTTCTCCTCCGGGCCCAGTGCTACAGGCAGGTTTGAAGCAAAGTCGGGTGAACTTTCCTGGGTTCGCCGCGCGCGACAGGTTAACCTCCGGCGGCAGCAGGCCCCCTCCTCCTTGCCACCTACCCCCACTCCGAGCCTAAAAGCCGTGGGATTTTTGTGCGTCTGCATTTCCATGTTCTCGCTTATTAGAGAGCCGACTCTACTGTAGAGCGCCGGAATGTTTAAATTTCTCAATCCTTGTGACCCGACTTTGTCTTCCACAGACCTCACCCACAGGCGTTCACCTGGCTCGGACTTGCCTTGTCTTTCCCTCCCTGGGAAGGTCAGAGCCTGTCCTGCCTCGCTTGTCCCAGACTAATTCGGAGGAAGCCTCTTGGCAGATTTGTATTTTAAACATCTCACACTCGTAAAACAAAATGTTCCACTCTTGTACGCACTTGGAAAAAACCCACATGCACACTGGGCTGATCTGTGATTCAAGGCATGGTCCTAGATGATGGGTCCTTACTTTTCTGCAAAGTGAAAAATAATCACTTAAGGATAAAGCAAAATTCTCGTATTTTGAAGACGTTTTAGAGGATACTGGCTTGCACTATTATTGGGTTTATAACTGTGTCAACAGATGGCCTCGTGGGCAAATGGTTGATCTTCTATCCTCTCCCACCCTATTCTCTCACGGTTTAACCAGAGTCGTGGGTGTGCTCCAGAATGTTACAGCTGTGTCAGCTCCGCCCTGGCTCCACCCTGAAGAAAGTAGGCTGAGTGTGAGGTCCTTGGGGATTTGACTTTGCTCAAGGAGGGAGTATCTTAGAGTCTCTCTAGACTGCGAGACAATAAAACCCTAAGAAATAGCTCAGGATCCCCTAAATCTCAGATCACATATTTCAAGAACATCGTGGTTTGAGATAGAAAGCTGGTCCAGACCTTGAGTCTGCTTGGATTTTCTGAAAGTCCTGTCAAAATATAATAAGTGTTCTATTGCTAGTGGGAAGAGCTGGGTTCCAGTTCTGGGGAGTTTGCACAGTAGCTAGCCATATGACTTGCAGCAACGGATTTAAACTCCCTGGGTCTCACTTGGCCAGTCATCAGCTCTGTGGGGTTGGCTCTATGAACTGACATTTGACAGTAAAAATTGAATCTCATTCCTCAGAGTTAACTACTGCCCCCATCTCCCTAGTTTCATAGATTTCCTGAGACATTATAATTTAATACTAAGAAATTCTGGAAGCAAGATCTGGAAGATTATTATAAATGATTATACATATATCCTTCCTTTTTCTTTCTGTGTTAGGATGAAATGGTGGAAATATACTCAAGGCATTTTGCAGTCGGTAGAACTAGAGAAGAAAACAAAATTCTTCCTGAACAGACTAGGAAGCTGAGGCAAAGGAAGAACAAATGAGGTTAACAGAACCAGAAATCCTCCCCTGCCCCAGGATTTCTATTTTAAAAGACTTATAAATAAAAGACCATTCCTTATTTTGTGTACTAGCAGTGAGCAACAGTTTAAAATCAGTTGGCAAACAGTCTGGGAATAATCTCCTGGTTTTGTTTCTCCATTTTATCTGGTGTGTCTACAGAACTGTGTAGTGCACAACAGCAGGGATAATAAAGAAGCTGGATCAGGACCAAACATAGCAAATCTAGTCTTGTGATTTATAAAAGGTTGCCTGTTGACCCTGAAAACTGAGGAGTGGGGGAGGAGGAGAGTCTGTGACTCAACAAAAGAAAGTTAAAAACATAGTCATAAGTTACCATTAACTACCAAATGTAAAGGGAATCTTAAAAGACCTTTGTTTTCCTTTTTCATGTTGATTTTAAGAGAGTAAGAAGAATCTGATCCTAGCTCTACCTATCACCAGAATCCAACTTTGTTTTTCTACTTATTAGGGAGGGAGGGATGACAAAATGGAATCAGGGAACTCAGTTCTAGAATCTTTTAGACTAATGTGATATGCGTGGACAGGAAGTTATTTCTTTTTAGGTTCTTTACATTCTCTGTTCTTTCTCAAGGAAGCAATTCCTTCATCTTCAGAGAAATTTCTTGAGATTTAACAGAATGATCGGAAAACATTTTTTGCAAATAACATTTTTTGCAGTCCCTTGGTGAAACATTACTGAATATGCCCTTTGAAATGTGGTCCTGGCGTCCTCCCCTCTTAATCCAATGTGTGGCTTTAGCTGGACATTTTGTGGCTTTGTCTCACCTTTCATAAAAGAAGTGTTTCTTCTAGTAGAGAGGTGAAGGCCTCTTCAGAGACTTAAGCACTGTTTTTCTCTCTTCGTCATAAGTTTATGTATCCTTTATCATTTCTAAATTTCTTATCTCCCAAGTTTATATTTCTTACCAACTTCCTACCTCAATATCATATGTACTTTTCAATTATTTTAATTTAATTTAAAAATAATTTATCATTTTCCTTGACGAACTAGCTAGATTAATTTTTTTTCCTTTCTCACATCTTGGTCTATAATATCCCCAAACCCTCTGGGAATTATCCTAATAATGAATGCAGATCTGTTTTCATTTGATACTGTGGCATTTGGGAGTTTTGTTTTGTTTTGATTAATTGTAAAAAGACTGGATATGTTCCACAGAGGTGAAAGAAAGGGAGGAAAAAAAGAGAAAAGATGAGAAATACAAATCAAAAAAGAGTGAAATCTAAAGAATAAGAAGACAAACCACAGACTGGGAGAATATATTTGTGAAACACATATCTCATAAAGGGCTAGACCCTAAAATACACAAAGAACTCTTAAAACTCAACGATAAGAAAACAAACTATCTCATTAAAAAAATGGGCAATCCGAACAGACACTTCACCAAAGAAGATACACATATGGCAAGTAAGCATATGAAAAGAGACTTCATATCATATATTATTAGGGAAATGCAAATTAAAACAACGAGATACCCCTGCATACCTATTAGAATGGCCAAAATCCAAAACACAGACCATAGCAAATGCTGGTAAGGATGTGGAACAACAGGGACTCTGATTCATTGATTGCTGATGGGAATATAAAATAATACAGCTATTTTGGAAGGCACTTTGGCAATTTCTTATACAACTAAACATACTCTTACCAAACAATCCAACAGTCGTGCTCCTTGATATTTACCCCAAGGATTTGAAAATTTATATCTACCAAAAAACCCTGCATATGTATGTTTATAATGATGTATCAGTGTAGGTTCTTTGATTCAACAAGTGTACTAGTCTGGTGGGGGATGTAGACAGTGGGGGAGATTGTATGTGTGTGGGATGGGAGTACATGGGAACTCTCTGTACTTGCTCAATTTTGTTGTGAACCTAAAAGTGCTCAAAAAGTAAAGTTTATTAAATTGAGAGAGAGGGGAAAAAAACGGCACAAAGGCGGGCGATCCAGTGGACAGAACCCACTCAGAAGACCCAGACCCTAGTCTTGCTTAAACTTCACCATACTTCATATTTTCATTGGTAACACTCTGCAAATAAGCCAATTGTTCATAGCATGCTATTGAAGTTTAGAATGAGCTGGAGAGGCCTGGTAAGGTTTCATGGAGAAGACAGAATTTTAGTTAGAGAAATGGAATGGCTTTGGGTAAAGAAAAAGGGAGAGAAAAAAGAGGCTGAGAGGAGGGAAGAGCATGAAGAGCACCACCAAGACCAGGAGAGGGGACTGAGGCAGGAGCAGAGCAGCCCCACTCTGGTGCAGGGCATATGCTGAGCAGTTGTGGGAAATACAGCTGGATGGGGGACGGAGCCATAAATCCGCCTGTCGTGTCAGAATTAGTAGTATGGACTTTATCCCCAGGGGACTGCTGAATGTTTCTGTAAATATCACTTAAAAAAAAAAATGCTGCTCTATAAAGATCTGGCATTCTGGATAAGTGAGAAAGGAGGAAACACCAGAAGCAGAAAGAGAAGTTCCAACAGCTTCTTTCTTTTTTTATGAGGACACAGATGTTTCTAATGCTCTTTTATTTAAGTTAGATGAAAGAGTACCAAATAAATCCAACATTGCTAATAACAATGTGTAACAGAGAGACAGTATGTGTGTTTATAAGTCCAACAGGGTAAAAGACATATGCACCAAGGATGGCAGAAAATGGTAAAAAGTCTGTCCTACTCCAGCTGAACCTTACCAAGTGTCCTACTGGGCTTCATCCAGGAAGGCTTGCTCATTTCTGGGCAAATGGCATAAAGGTGTTGATGTCACAGCCATTGTTTTGGCAACATGGATTATGGGAGGAGGCACTAATATTTATCTATCATGACTGCATACATGATAGACATCTTCACACAAAGTGTGTGTGTGTGTGTAACTAAATTCCTCGATACACTTCTGAAGACCCTCCACATCCTGGTGACATCCCACCAAGCCCCTGTGTACCCTCTCCACGCTCTTCTCTTCCTTCAGTGTAGGAATTTTCTCTACCTATATCTTTATCAAATAATTGTTCTAATTAAGCTAGAGAAAGCATGGGGCAAATTTTGTTATAACGAAAGAGGAAAATGAAGTTAAGACTGAGAAATTTCTTTCAATGATTACTTAAATGCTTGACTAAATTTCCAGAGATGGTTAGTATCATCTTTTTTTTTCACACTTTTCTAAAATTAGATAAATCTGATACATACATGGTAAGACACATATAGGTACCTGAAGGCAGACTCCATCTAACCCTAATTTTTAAAGATGTATTAATTACCCCAGGATCCAATTAAAAGTCCCCATGTGATCCTTAAATATTTTTTTCTTTTTAATTTTTTTAACCTTTTCCCCACAGCTGGGACAAAAGCAATGGTAATTTTACGTGAGTTCTAGAGAATTATTTAACATTCTGATACTTTAATGAAAAAAAGAAAAGGATATCACTTAATCCTGACTGTAAATATTTTTTAAAGTGTGGATGCTTTCATAAGTGGAACATATATTATTTCCTGAAAATATTTTACAAATCTAACTGCTAAATAACTTTTTTGTCTAGAATTTTTATGATCATGACTGACATAGTCTAATTATGGTTTGATATACCACATCTCCAAATATTATATCTTATGCAGTTGTATACACCCATATCTGTGGGTTCCTCATTATTCATGGATTCAACCAACCACAGATTGAAAATATTTGAAAAAAAAAAGGGATGGTTGCATATACTGAACACGTACAGACTTTATTCTCTTAACATTATTTCCTGAACAATATAGTATAATAACTATTTACATAGCATTTACATTGTATTACGTATTCTAAGTAATCTAGAGATGATTTAAAGGGAAAATGTGTATAGGTTAAATGCAAATACTATACCATTTATATAAGGGACTTGAGCATCCATGGATTTTGGTGTCTGCTGGAGGTCCTGGAACCAATCCCTCACAGATACCCAGGGACTGTATTTCATAAATACTTATTACATCTAAGGCATATGTGCAATTTAAAGCTAAGTCAAAATAGCATAAAAGTGCTGGGCAGGAAATCAAAAAACAAACTTGGCTGCCTTGGGAAACTCAAATTTCTGAAAACTATAAATCTGGAGTCCTGTGTTCTCAGACTTAATAGCCAGAAGACTTTGCCTTGTATTCAAATAATGTTCTAGCTAATAGAATCAAAGAACTGGAAAAAAAAAAAAAAAACTTTAAGAAGACTTCTGAGAGTTCTTTTTTTACCTAGTCCAAGAACAGATTGCAATCCAATCTAATGGGAAGGTCATGCTTATTTAGACAAATTTATTTTTTAAAAGCCACAACAAAATTACTTATGATCATTTAACAGAAATAGTCAAAAATCAAAGAAAAACTTGAACTATTTTGATCTCCTGCAGAACTATGGTCAATGGCAGCTATAGGTGGTCAGGCCCTAAAGTGATCTTTCCAACTTGAGACCCCAAGACACATTGCATCTGGCAATAGTTATTAAGAAAGAAAAACATTCATAAAGCAGCATAATTAATGGGATAGAAACAGTGAGGGCTTTATTCCACATTTAGTCTTCATGGCTTCTGGGTGGTGGTGCAGTCCAGCCGCAGATACCGTTGCTGTTTTCTATTAACTCTGGGATCATTTCCTAGACCAGCATGACAGTCTATGCCTAGCTAAAACCCTCCCTCACACCCCCAGCCCTTAGTAGACACACAGACCTGGGAAAGGCCTCACAACGAGTTATTGACAAATAAACCCTTAGAAGCAACTGGCACTGTTAACATGTGTTGTCCAGACCAGACTTACTGTACTATTTTCTAGGGTAAGCATGGGAGACCATGTACTTGAAAACTACATTTCTCAAACTGGGTGGAAACTGCAAGATCTTTGGGTTGATAAAATGAATTGGTTTCTTCTCCTCAATTCTGCCTTGATAGTTGCTGCTTTAAAGTTGTTTAAGATTTTGATGCTGAAGAAAAGACTTAAAAATATATGTTTATTTAGCGAGGTGATAGCTGTAAAGCAAACTGGGAGGTTGTAACTGAAGGAGCTCCAGGTGGGACGAAAGCATGGTAAATGGACTGTGCCATGTGACCCATGCCTAGGACCAAAAGAGGCCTTTAAGGAAGCATGTTTGAGAGCCTTTCAATTACAGATGGCTTCCTACAATGCACTCCAATACAAAGGAAGTTATTTTATTCCCCAAATCTGCCTGAGTTCCAGGACAATTTAACCAACTTTTGAAAGAATATGGGAAATGCAAATAAGCCCACCAAGGCAAGATAAATCTACTTGATTTTTACTTTGGATCTGGCGTAGTCAACTTCCTTGTGCTTTGAATCATTGCATAACAGTAAGGACTTATACCCAAGAGAAAATTGTTTGTACTTTGAGTCAGAAAGCATCTAAGAGACTGTTTCTGTATAATCTTTCATCTGATTTCCCTCTGGCTTATTTTAAGAAAAGGGGAAAAGGTTTGATTTATTAAAATTCCAGAGAACAAAGACACAGATATTTATGTAAAAAAAAAACCCTTTTAAAAATTTTTAAAATTTCTCTTAAAGGATGTTTCACACAGATAAAATAAGAGCAGAGTCAAGATATACCTTTTGAAGGCCAAGGGAAATTCAGGCATGTTAAATATACTATATATTTAAATATAAATATACTATATTTATATCTAAGATGAAACACGAAAGTTTCTCCTTAGGATATTCTTGGGTTTGGTTGATCACAAAGCACAAAAGACCTATAAATTTCATCTTAGAGAAAGTGCATGACCTAAACCAGAAACGGCATGTTTAACCACCATTTGCTTTAAGAGACCACACACAGAGGGAAAAAAAGATATTTTAAAAGAAAATCTGATCAGATGCTAAAAGATATACTAAGGAAGTGGTCTGCCTTCGGTTTTACCAGTGAAAACAGCAAAGGAATAAAAAACAGTAAGTACCTTCTTCCCCTTTCTAAGTGCTCAGCTCAGGGCCATTTTCTTTTAGGCATAGAAGGATTAACAGGAACAAACAAAATAAGGACTTCCCCTAAAAGAATAAAATTGCATAGAACTGCAAATAAACCTCTACTCAAGAGAAAAGAAACAAAAATTGCTAGTGGTTCAAGAAATACTCATACACTAGTCTAGTCTAAATTAAAGCCCAGTAAGTCACCACTAAATGAGGGGCACTGCAGTGTGACTGTGCACTGTTAGGAAGAGGACCATTTGTTCTACTTGACTCTTATCAGGGCCCTTGTCTTTTAGTACTGTAGGCCATGCTATTGATGGAGCATGCTGCTTCCAATATATCTTAACTAGTTTTTCCTTTTTTTTTTTTTTCCTGGCTTGGTCAGTTTTTAAACTTTGATATTCATTTCTTTCTGAAAGTGAACTCATTACATTTTGCAAGGAGAAAAATGATACTTTGGAGGTATCATAAAACATTGCATTATAGCCATTGCCAAGAAATAGCATGATCATCATTCTGAGCTACGATTAGTTTTATGAAGAATTGGATTGCACATAGTAACAGGAACAAGCATATGTATACTGCACACAAGAAGTCTTAATGGCACTTAATCGAAAGCAATTCAATTCAACATTTTAAAAACCTTTTGCCACATTATGCGCTTTGTGAAAGTCACATCCGTCACAGTGGGGGTGAGAAAGTTCCCTTGTTAATGGCAAGTAGGTGGGTGGTTGCAGAAGACTGTGCAAAGATTAGAAATAAAGGAAGAAAGAAATTGGGCACAGGGAGAACATGGAGTACGAGAAGTGGAAGAAAGGATGCATGTCATTAAGAACAAGTAGTTCTGTGAAACAGGAATTTGAACTAATAAATCCTGTTGTTTAATGCAATGCACCCAAGAATAAAATAAACAGCTCAGTTGGTTGAAGACAGATTTCTAAGAATTTTTTCTTATAGAGTTCCTAAGGAAAGCCAGTATTTCAGATGCTCTGGTATTCATGATCAAATGGTATTTTCAAACAACTGAGAAGAGAAAGCAAGACGAATACACTTGAAGTCATGAAATAATGAACAAAACAAGATTGTGCAGAATCATTGCTAAACTGAAGTTCACCCCATGCCAACATATGCGGAACAGACAAGGCTGTGTTCCTAAGGTGACGCTGCTCTCATTTAGGGCACTTCCCAGCCTAAGCCAAACTAAAGAATGTTGCTTATATATAACAGGCTCCCTCTGGGAGGAACCTGAGGAAAGTTACAAAAAAAGGGAGAGGAAGCCAAAAAAGTGTTTTTAGTCTCACACATCCTGTGCTTTTTTTTTTCAGCTGCTATTTTGAAAGATAAACATTACATTTGTGGTTGAGTTTTTTCCTAGGTTAAAGAAAACAAAACAATATGTCATTAAAAGAAGAGACCCGAGATGAAGTTAATGACCTTGAAAAGGCAGGCTGCTTTCCTGGTTTTAAAAAACGAAACAAAACAAAGAAACCGTTTTGTTTTTTTAAAGGTTGAAAAACAGTGAAGCCCTTGCATGCATCTCCAGTTCCCCCAGGGCCCCAGCTGGTTCTAGAGTGACCTGAACACAAAGACGCTCTGTCAAGTGGGAAGCTCTGTGAGCAGAGAAATGGCATGCCTTGTCTGTCCAGCGGCATTCCAGTTTTAGGTTTCATTCACTTGGCATTTCATAGGCAGGAAGTTTTATTCAACTTGGGTTTTATTAAAACTAGAGTATTTTCATATTCTTGATTAGAAAATGGAAGCAAGTTTTATTTAGAAAGTTAGCAGAGTTTTCTTGTGGGTTTGAAGGCAATTCTGCTTTACCACTGGGTCGCTTCCATAGAGTCCTGTGGTTTCACATTAGATACCAAAAGTAGCTCTTGCTTAACTATATCCAGAACCCTGCTGTAGTCACACAGGACACCCCTAAAATACATCATCTGCTGATAGATCAGAGGATTTGAGTTGTGGAGACCAGCCTACGTGACATTGGTTAGGGCAGTGGGTGAAAATGCCTGCTGGTCTAGATATTATTGAGCCTCCCTGAGAAATTACTCAATGTGGCTAGGATTGGGGCCCTCAAATGCTCCACGTAGGCCTCCTCATAGACTTCTTGTGCTTCCTCACAGCATGGTGGCTCAGTGTTAAGAAGTGGGGCATCAAAAGAACCTAAGCAAAGCTACATTGCATCTTATAACCTAGACTTAAAGGTCACATAGTATCACTTCTGCTAGAGTACAAAGCCAGGCAGAATCAAGGAGAAGAACATAGATCTCACCTCTCAATGACAGGCATGTCAAAGAAGAATGCATAAACTGGTTTGGTTATTGCAGATAAACTAGGAAAATATACTCTCCCACAAACACTTTTTTTTAAATTTCATTTTTAATTATTATGAGTACATAATAGTTGTATATATTTATAGGATACATATGATGTTTTGATACAGGCATACAATGTGAATTAATCAAATCAGGGTAATTGGGGTATCTTTCACCTCAGGTATTTATCATTTGTTTGTGTTTGTTCCATTTCCACTCTTTTAGTTATATTAAAGTATACCCTAACTTATCGTTGATTATAGTTACTTTGTTGTACTATCAAATATTGTTCATTCTATCTAGCTAACTATATTTTTGCACCCATTAAGCATCCCCACTTTATCTCACCTCCCCACTACCCTTCCTAGCCTCTGGTAACCATCATTCTACTCTCTGTCTCCCTGAGATCAATTGTTTTTAATTAACTTCCACATATGAGTGAGAACATGCAAGATTTGCCTTTCTGTGCTTGGCTTATTTCACTTAACGTAATGTTCTCCAGTTCCATCCAGATTGTTGCAAATGGCAGGATTTCATTCTTTTTTGTGGCTATATAATATTTCATTGTGTATATATACCACAGTTTCTTTACCTGTTCATCTGCTGATGGACACTTAGGTTGATTCCAAATATTGGCTATTATGAATAGTGCTACAATAAACATGGGAGTGCAGATATCTTTTTGATATACTGAATTCCTCTCCTTTGGATATAAACCCATCAGTGGGATTGCTGGGTCATATGGTAGTTCTATTTTTGTTTTTTGAGGAACCTCCATACTGTTTTCCATAGTGTTTGCACTAATTTACATTCTCACCAACAGTTTATGAGGATTCCCCTTTCTCCACATCCTAGCCAGCATTCATTATTGCCTGTGTTTCTGATAAAAGCCATTTTAACTGGAGTGAGATGATATCTCATTGTAGTTTTGATTTGGATTTTTCTGATGATGAATGATGTTGAGCACTTGTTTATATACCTGTTGACCATTTGTATGTCTTCTTCTGAGAAATGTTTATTCAGATCCTTTGCCCATTTTTAAATTGGATTATTTGATTCTTTCCTATGGAGTTATTAGAGCTCCTTATATATTCTAGTTACTAATCCCTTGTCAGATGGGTAGTTCACAAATATTTTCTCCCATTTTGTGAGTTGTCTCTTCATTTTGTTGATTGTGCCCTTTGTTGTTGCAGAAGCTTTTTAGCTTGATGTGATTCCATTTGTCCAATTTTTCTTTGGTTACCTGTGCCTTGGGGGTATTACTTAGGAAGTCCTTGCCCAGACCCATGTCCTGAAGCATTTCCCCAATGATTTCTTTTTATAGTTTCATAGTTTTGGGTCTTAGATTTAAGTCTTCAATCCATTTTTATTTCATTTTTGTGTATGACAAGAGATAGGGTCTAATTTTATTCTTTTGCATACTAAGTTTTCCCAGCACCATTTATTGAAGAGACTCTTTTCCCACTGTATGTTCTTGGCAACTTTGTCAAAGATAAGTTCCCTATAGATGTGTGGATTTATTTTTGGGTTCTCTATTCTGTTCCTTTGGTCTGTGTATCTGTTTTTATGCCAGTACCATGCTGTTTTGGTCACTACAACTCTGTAGTATAATTTAAAGTCAGGTAATATGATTTCTCCAATTTTGTTCTTTTTCCTCTGGATGGCTTTGGCTATTCTGGGTCTTCTGTGGTCCCATATAAATTTTAGGATTATTTTCTCTATTTCTGTGAAGAATGTCATTGGTATTTTGATGGGGATTACATTAAAATCTGTAGATTGCTTTGGGTAGTATCTGCCACAAACATTTTTATACATGAGAGAGTACAGACATGGACTTTAAAAAAGCTGATCTCATAGAAGAAGAGAGTAGAATGGTGGTTATCAGAGGCTTGCATGGTTGGTAGGTGAGGGAGATGGAGGTGTTGGTCAAAGCATATATAATTATAGAAGGAATAAAAAAGTATCCAAAGTAGTAGGCAAATGTATAGAGATGGAAAGTCGTTAAGTGATTCCCTGGGGCTGGGGACTAGAGGAGAAAGGATAGGTTGGTGAGGTGGAGAGAAATAGGAATGACTACTAATGGTTATGGAGTAACAGTGAAAAGAAATGAGAGCATCTGGATTTGTTAATACTTTTTTAATCTGTGCAATAAACCCTTTATGTTTTCCTGTCATGGAAAATACAGTGTCTGTACATACACTCACTAAATTTACCAAATTCAGTCCAACTTCATGACATTAATTTTGAAAGTTGTTGAAGATATCTATTCCCTGTGTTCTGTTTGCAAGAGCGCAGAAAGTAACTCTTTGTAGCAAAGAAAAATCTTCTGTTATGACCTGAATGAAGTGTAAAACCTGTGCCAGGTAAGTAGTATCAGTTGATTCATCCAAAGTGATTGAATAATATATATTTTCCTTTTGAAGTATTGCATGAAGTTGTTCTAGTAAGTGAAGGCTAATTTATGCTGCCAATCAGTTATAGTTCTTGAAAGAGGGAGTTGTTTGTACTTTGAAATGTTATCAGGGTATAAGCATCTTACAACTTCTACAATGCATTCTTTCACCATTTCTACATCACCAAATGGCTTCCCTTTTTTCCTGAGTATATAAGCTACTTTATAAGTTGCTTCAGTGACATTATTTCCAGGTCCTATTTTTGCTTGAAAGAATTGTCTTTGCTTTTGCTTTTCATCTTTTAATTTCTGCAATACAACCTTTCATACCTCTCCCTCTAATTTAAAACGTTTGTGGTCTTTATGAGTGTTATAATGCTGATGAGCACTGAATTTCTTTAATGTTGATATTACAGTATCAAGCAAATCATCTTATCTTTAGCAGAAACAAGATAATATTGCAATTCCCAATCCCTTAAAAAATCTGTTTTTTCCTTCAGTGTTCTTTTGGTCTTCTTTGACAAGATGGGCTGTTAAGCAAACAGAATTAAAAAATACTGTTGATTAGTGCAACTATTCACACATTTGACTTCAAACAGAAACACAAGTGCACCGTTGTCAAAAGTTGATAGCAGACTGGCATACTCGACCCCCATAAACTCTCCCCAGCCAGCCTCATGGGGTAGTGGTGCTACTTAAGTGCGGGAAGTTAAAACTAAATCATGAATGTAGCAGCCGTCAGTTTAGCCCTTATAGCCTACTGATGTTCTAACTGTGCCGGTCAACCTGGGAGGATTATTTCTTTGAAATCTATTTTATCCTTTGGTATTTAAAATCCATTCATTAAAAAAATAAATAAAAATCTAAAAGACAAACAAACATGTATTAATAAAAATAAAAGGATTTGTTCTGTAAAATTTGGATTTAGTCAAAATGCTGCACTTAAGGACCTAGAAGACCACACGTGGCCTTAAGGCCGTAGGTTCCCCAACCCCTGTTCTAGGCACTGGTTAAAGGAGTAGGAGAGTTCTTTGTCAGCTGCTTTCTAAGCAGAAGGCAGTAGAGCATTGACCTCAGGACACACAGTGCAGAAAGACAGGGCCATTCTCCAGAGCATGATTTTTAGATAGAGGTGATAGTGCTCCCACTGGGGCAAAACTCGGCTCTTGCGGAGAAGGAAAGCGAAAAACCTTAGCTATTGCCATAGTCTGTGGCCTCCCTAAGGGCCACAGTACATAAATAGATACACTGGCTGCTCCTCTCAGCATCTCTGCCCTGGCCCATCCACAGTGACCAGGGGCGGGCACCTGGCATCACAGCCAGCTCCCACAGGCAGGGCTGTTTAATCACAAAGACAAGCAGCAAACCGAGAATCACCAGACCTTTAAGGAAAACCAACACCACGAAGGACAGGCACCAAACCCAATAAATATAAGCATGGATGCCCAAGGGGCCAGTTAATAGAGCAAACAAGATTTCAAATGAACTATAATGAAAAACCTTAGAGCTATGAAAGGATACTGCAACCATAACAGAAGGCAGTTTTAAAAGAAATCAGTTACTGATTTTGAAAATTAAAAAATGATCATCGAGATAAAAGGCCTACTAGATAAACCAAATAGCAAAATAAATACACCAAAGAATAAAATAGTGAAACATAAGAAATGAGCACAAGAATTCAACCATGGCAGAGCACACCAGACAGAGATGGAAAGTGCTGCAAAAAAGGAATAAAATAATATGTGTATGTATTTTAATTGCACAATTTTTCTTTTCTGGAAAAAACGTATAGATGTGTTGGTAGTCTTCTAAAATGGCCCCGATGATCCTTTTCTGTGAACTTGCAAAGTTTTAGTTTGCTTTTCTGTAGGAGGGAAACTTCACAGGACTACTCTATAGTTATTAAGAGAATTATTATCACAAAATGCACCTCAGTTGCACAGTTTACAAAGTAAGACACTTTCCTCTCAACTACATTGCCATTGCTTTAATGTGTGACTAAGATCTTTTTTGCCATTATACAGTAGGATCTTAGCATCCGTAAGGAGGTTTGAAATGATTCAGTAACTTTCTCTCACTTTATTGAACAATAGCAGTGAGTAGAACACTGAGTCAGTTGGAGAAAAAACAGTGTGTCTTGAATCAGGTGAATAAGAACTACTAATAATAGAAGCTCTCAAACTGCTTATTTACTTTACTTTACAATTAGCAGTTAACTGTAATAGGAAAGTAATTATCCACATGTTATCCACAGGAAAATAGAAAGGCAGAGGTTGCACGATTTTTCCAGGCCTGTCAGACAATAGCAAAACTGGGACCTCTTGTAATTCCTAACTTTCTGATATTCCCTTGGACTTCTGCAATAGACTTGTGGCTTGGATAGACTTAACTAGTCCCTAATAAAGATTATAGCTAATATTTATTGAATACTATTATATTCTAGGCACCATGCAAAGTGCTTTACGTGTATTAACTCAGATAATCCATCCATAGGACATGCTCACAAGGTATTATTATTATCCCCATTTTACAGGTGAGAAAACTGAGGCCCAGAGATATTTAAGCGACATGCTAAGGTCTTACAGCTGTAAGCAGCAGAGTCCAGTGTGAACTGGGCAGTCTGGCTCCATAACCTACACTCTTACTTTGTGTGCAGTGGAGACACTTTGGGGCCAGGTACTACAGGTGCTGGGGGACTTTTAAGAGTTTTCATGGGATGGAAGTTGAGAAAGGAATTGTACCATTGGACAGTCCAGGCGTTTTGGAAAGAGTTGTTCCTGCCTGGCAGTAAATGTTGATTATGCCTCCCAGGTCACTTATGTCTATTTAATTACTCTTTCTCTTGACTTCTTTTCTTCCTTTTTTTCTGTGGATTGATATCAAGCCTAAGTAAGGGGGCGTGACCACTGATACCACATTGGCAGGCCTCTTGTGCTGAACAGTGTGTACACATGGAAGAGCAGTTCTGAGATTCCAGAGGGAGGTACACATATGGTGATCTTTCATATTTCAAAGTAAAATATGAAAATCCTAGTATCATTCTTTTACCATATTGATGTTTTTCAAATTACATCTGTTATGTAATTTTGTTTTTGCTTTTGTCAAGATTTTCTTAGAAGGATATATCTGTACTATACTAGCTAGTGACCATGTTTTAGACAAATTATAGCAGTAATATATGCTAATTGTAACAAAAATTTGAAGAACATATATTTGTATAGTGCAAATATGTTTCATTTGGGTCAAAAATTGTAATGTAAATATGAACCCATAAAATTACTAGAAGAAAATATTGGCGAATTTAAATAATAGTTTTAGAGTGAGGGAAGTACTCTAAGCATAAAATAATACCCTTCTATGATAAAAGAAAACATCAATATATTAAATTGCAAAAAACTTTCTCATGAAAAATGTAAAAGAATGTAATGTAAAAATATAAAAAACTTAAAAAACAAAAACCTAAAAAGATTAATAAAAGTGGGGGGCAAAATTTCTAATACCTATAATGAATAGCTATTTAAAAAACTATACACCCTGTAATCCCAGCACTTGGGAAGCTGAGCTGGGATGATAGCTTGAAACCACAAGTTCAAGACCAGCCTGGGCAACATAGCTAGACCCCCCATCTCTACAAAAAATAAAAATAAAAAAAATTAGCCAGGTGTAGTGGCGTTCACCTGTAGTCCTAGCTACTTGGAAGACTGAGGGGGAGGATTGCTTGAGCCCAGGAGTTTGAGGCTGCAGCGAGCTATGATGGTGCCACTGCACTCCAGCTCTGGGTGATAGTGTGAGACTCTGTCTCTAAACAAAACCAAACAAAACTATACAAAGTGCCACTTCAAGTCAGTAAGAAAATTACAATTAAATATTAAAGTGGGCAAAGGATGTGAATAGTTTACCAAAAAAAGCACATAAAAATGCTTTGACCTTACTCAAAAATGAAAATATTAATACACTAAGGAGATATAATTTTGATGTGTTTACCAAAGATTTAAAGTTTTTGTAGTACTCAGATATGAAAGAAGTAAGATATGAAGAAGTAAGTACATTCACATATTCTTTGTGGGAGTGTAATTTTTCTTGTTGTTGAAGTTCTCTCATGAGGTTGCAAAGTATAAATTGATATAACCTTTTGGAAGGCAATATAGCAGTATTTATGAACACTAAATTCTCAGACTTTTTGACCAAGCAATTCCAATAGGAATTCATTTTATGTACATATTAATACAGACACAATATATGTGTCATTGTAATAGGGAAAAACTGCAAACAACCTAAATATTCTTCAGTGGGGGAAAGGGTAAATACACTATGATGTTTCCTTTCCACAAAACACTGTCCCACTGTCCAGTACTTAAATAATGAAGCAAAGTGAAATGTGCTTACTTGGAAAGATGTTCGGGATATATCATTTAGTGAAAAAAGTAATTTGCAGTACAGTACATGTGGTATGATCCCATGTGGGTATGCGTATTTTACAGTAAATATATGTGTGTATTAGTTACGATGCATTTGTTGCAAGTAAACAGAAAATCATGAAATTTATCAGGTTCCACAGTTGGAAGCTTAGAGGCTGTTTGGGTTTAGGGTTGGCAACAGTGACTTAATCCAGAGGCCTGACTCTGTTTCTGTGATTCTGGTGGCTCAGCTTCCTCTGCTGACCCTGCCTCAAGCTGGTTCCATAGTTGGAATTCACCTTTCCCAGTTCAGTTCTCCGGAGAGAAAAGCAGCCAGCAAATTTCTCCTTGCATGTGAACAACGTGCCTGTTCTCAACCCTGTTCCTGGGAGAGGGAAATACCCTGCACTGATGGCTCAGGCCTGCATTTCTGAACCAGTGCCTGGCAAGGAAGAAGGAGTCAACGTTATCATCTCAGACTTATCAGGGGCTCACCCAAGAATTAGGGCTCACCCAGCGAAATGGCAACTATACATCGGATGGGAGGAAGTAAAGGGCTATGAGGGTAAACACAGATTTTTATTTTTCAATTCTTAGCCTTCTATACTGTTAATTTTTTTTTTTTCATAGCTGTGTGTGTCTGACTCAGGATCGTAGCAGGAAGCATTTGAACAGATGGCATATTGGAGAGGGTTTAATGAAGGGACTATTTACCAAGGTGTGGGCAAGGTTAAAGGAACAGAAAAGGGGTGGTGAGTCATGTGAAGCATGCCCAGCCTAGCAACGGCAGGAAGTCGTTCTTGCTCCTGAGCCTGAGGGTGCAGGGGGCTGGGGGCGGGGCGGGATGGGGTGAGGGAGCCTCGAGAGCTGGCGCTCAGAGGGGAATGAAGAGGGCTCCTGCCTGGCTAGGAGTGAGGCAGGAAGGGAGTGACTTGCGGAGGAATACAGAGAGACCTCTTGCCCGCCAGCCTCCTGTGGTGCTTCCAGCCAGAAACCAGAGGACCCAGGGCGAGGCCATCCTCAGAGGCCAGCCTCCAGGGACTCAGAGCAGGGGGAGAAGGATGCAGAATGGATGATTTGGGGGAGGAGGAGGGCACACAGGTGAGACAATTAACCAACCCAGCATAGATTAATTAAAAACATTAATGCTATTTTAAAATTTAAAAAAAATGTGGGAAATCCTGTCACATGTTAAAACATGAATGAACCTTGAGGACATCATGCTAAGTAAAATAAGCAAGTCACAAAAAGACAAATATTGTCTGATTCCACTTTTTTGAGGTAGCTAACGTAGTCAAATTCATAGAAACAGAGTAAAAAGGTGGTTGCCAGGGGTTGTGAGAGGGGAAAATGGGGAGTTTAATGGGTATAGAGTTTCAGTATTGCAAGAAGAAAAAGTTCTAGAGATCTGCTGTACAAAAATGTGAATGTACTTAACCCTTCTGCACTGTACTCTTAAAAATAGTTATGATAGATTCTGGCCATTCTAATAGGTGTGTAGGGGTATCTCATTGTTGTTTTAATTTGCAGTTCCCTAATGACATGATGTCGAACATCTTTTCATATGCTTATTTGCCACTGATATCTTTTATATCTGTTCAGGTCCTTTGCTTATTTTTTATTTGGGTTGTTTACTTTGTTATTGTTGAGTTTTAACAGTTCTTTGTATATTTTGGCTACAAGTCCTTTATCAGATATGTTTTTTTGCAAATATTTTCTTCCAGATGTTGCTTATCTTTTCAAAAGACACTGGACAGTGTCTTTTGCAGAGCAGAAGTTTATAATTTTAATAAAATCCAGCTTATCAATTCTTTCACTAACAGCACCAAATACTCACGAGGATGAGGTGCAAAAAGAACTCTTGTTTACTGCTGGTAGAATGCAAAATAGAATGGCCACTTTGGAAGATAGTTTGGCAGTTTGGCATACTCTTACCATATGATTTAGTCCATTTTGTGATGCTATAACAAACACTTGGGACTGGTTAATTTATACAGAACAGAAATTTTATTTCTCACAGTTCTAGAGGCTGGGAAGTCCAAGATCAAGACACTACAAGGTTCAGTTGTCTGGTAAGTCTGCTGTCTGCTTCCAAGAGGGTGCCTTGTTGCTGCATCCTCGGAAGGGGAGGAACATTGTGTTCTCATGTGGCACAAGGCAAAAGGGCAAGAGGGCCAAAGGCTGCATGAAGACTTTTTAAAAATAAAGTCCTTAATCTTATTCATGAAGGAGGAACCCTCATGGTCTAATCATCTCTTAAAGGCTCTACCTCACTAGGCTGTAGTCTCAGCTACTTGGGAGGCTGAAGTGGGAGGACTGCTTGAGCCTAGGAGCTCAAGACTGGCCTGGGCAATATAGTGAGACCCTGTCTCTGAAAAAACAAAACAAAAAAACCCCACCTTTTAATACCATGACATTGGCCACTAAGTTTCAACACTTGAATTTTGGAAGAGACATATTTAAACCATAGCACCATACAATCCAGCAGTCATGCTCTTTGGTGTTACCCCGAGGAGCTGAAAATTTGTATCTACACAAATACCTGCACATAGAGTTAATAGCAACTTTATTAATAATTACTAAAATTTGGAAGCAACAAAGATGTCCTTCAGTAGGTGAATAGATAAACTGTGGTAGCTCTATACAGTGGGATATTATTCAGTGATAAAAGGAAATGAGCTATGAAGCCATGAAAAGACATGAAAGAATCTTAGATGCCTATTATTAAGTGAAAGAAGCCAGTCTGAACAGGCTACATGCTGTATGATTCCAACTATATGATATTCTGGAAAAGGTAAAACTGTGGAGACGATAAAAACATTAGTGGCTGCCTGAGTTTGGAAGTAGAGAGGGATGAATAGGCAGAGCACAGAGGATTTTTAGGGCAGCGAAATGACTCTGTATGTACTATAGTGGCGGATGCATGTCATAATACATTTGTCAAAACCCATAGAATATAAAACACCATGATAGAACGTAAGCTATGAACTCTGGGTGATAATGATGTGTCAATGTGGGTTCCTTGATTGTTAAATAAAATTTATTTGAGGCCACTGTTTGGACTGAGATCCTGCACTAGGCTGCAACAAACCAAACCAAAATGGAGTCGCTCATGCTAACATTCTACACTACCAAGCCAAGTGAAGTTGTTTATCTGCCCTTCCCAGACATCAGAGAGAGAAATGGCCAAATCCCCAAACAGGCCAGTTTTAACCAGCATTTTGAGGAAGTCGTCCCCTCTGCTTTAACCTTTACAAGGAAAGTAACTTTGAATTGACTAATCCTTCTTTTGTTCTTTGTTTTTACTTTCTTCAGCCTTTTTCTATCTATAAATATTCACTATGTTGCAGAGCAGAGTTCTCTGAACTTGTTCTGGTTCTGAGGGCTGCTCAATTCGAGAATTGTTCTTTGCTCAAATGAACTCTGTGACATTTATTTTGTCTACAGTTTTTCTTTTATCATAATAAATGTACCACACTAGCTCGAGATTTGGATAGTGGTGGAGGTTGTGCTAGCATAGGGGCGGGAGTATATGGGAAATCTCTGTACCTTCCGCTCAGTTTTGCTGTGGACCTAGAACTATTCTAAAAAATAAACTCTATTTCAAAAAAACGATTATGATAGTAAATTTTATGTTGGTTATTTTTTAACCACAATTTTAAAAAATGTAAAAGTCTTTTCTTTCTCCCCCATTCCCCCATCCCATTCACTAACAACAAAGACGATCAACAGTGTCCCTATTTTTAGCCAGCTTTTAAACTTCTCATTGTTTTATTTCCAAGTGATTATTTGAAGGCAAATGCTGTGCTCAGAGAGAGATCCTGACTAGAAAAATACAGATTTATAAGTTTCTGGAGTGGGCGAGATACTTCCATCATGGGATTGTGAGTTTCTGGCATGGGCAGGATACTTCCATCATGGGAGTGGATGGGATCTCCAGGGACTGTGTGTACAGAAAGCAGAAGCAGCTGAGGAGGAACTCAGGGAAACCCACGTTAACGAGGTGGAGAGACAAAGAAGAGTCAGCCAAGAACTAGAAATAAACAAAGAACTAATAGTAAAGGCAGGAACAAAGGGCAGAGAACAGTTTAAGAATAAATGTATAAAGCCACAATGAGATACCACTTCACATCGATTAGGATGGCTGTTATAAAAAAAACAGAAAAGAACAAGTGTTGGAGAGGATATGAAAAAATGCATCACTGGTGGGAGTGTAAGATGGTGTGGTCACTGTGGGAAACAGCATGGTGGCTCCTCAACAAGTTAAACATAGAATTACCATGTGATGCACCAGTTCTACTTCTGGCTATGTACTCAACAGAATTGAAAGCAGGGACTCAAACAGATATTTGTACACTAATGTTCATAGCAGCACTATTCATAGTAGCCAAAAGGTGGAAACAATGCAAATGTCCATTGATTGATGAATGGATAAACAAAACATGGTATACACAAAGAATGAAATATTATTCAGCCCTAAAAAGAAATGAGGTTCTTATTCATGCTATGACATGAATGAATCTTGAAAACATGCTAAGTGAAATAAGCCAAACACAAAAAGACAAATATTGTTATGATTCCACTTTTTTGAGGTACCTGTAATAGGCAAAGTCATAGAGACAAGAAGTAGAATTGATGTTACAAAGAGCTGGGGGAAGGGAACAGTGAGGAGATATTGTTTAATGGGCACAGAGTTTCAATTTGGGAATGTCAGTTCTAAAGACGGAAGGTGGTGATGGTTGCATAACAATTTGAATGCACTTAATGCCACTGAACTGTACATTTAAAATGGCTAAAATGGTAAATTTCATATTGTGTATATTTTACCACAATAAAAAAAGTATAAATACATAAAGAAGCCAGACACAAAAGAGTACACACTGTTTGAGATCATTTATATGAAGTTCAAGAGCGAGCAAACCTAATCAGAGATGGGGGTAGAGTCAGAACAGCAATGACTTTGGTATAAGCATGTGAGAAGGAAATTGGAGGAAGGGAAAAACAAAGTGTACATTTCAGGGAGTTTGAAAAGGGGGCAAATAGGGTAAACTAGGAAGCCTGGTTCTTTTTTAGGAAGGGGAAAATGGAATGTATTTTGAGGTTGAGGAACAGATGGAGAGAGGGGGAAGGATAATAATGCAAGAGAGGGAAGAGACAGAGGACACCTGGAGGTGTGAGGGGGGAGGATAAAAAGGGAGGGGGTTATCCCTAGGGAGAGAAGCCCAGGGACACCTCTTCCACTGTGACAATGAGAAAGGGAAGCAAGGACAGGTGAGGACTAAGCGAGGAAGTAGAAAGGAAGCACATCAAAGGACTTAGAGTTGCAGGATCTTTTTCCCATGTACTTAACTGCCTCCCCTAACTGATCATCAACATCCCTGCAAAATCTATCCTCTCTGATCTGTTTCTCTCTCTAAAACTCAGATTTGCCACCAACTACCATTTTCAAAATCATTTCTGTTGAAATTTTCCCCATATAAACATTGAGAGATTTGATTAGAAGACCTGTAAGGTTTATGCAAGTTACAGCATTTTGTTTTTACTAAAGATGTGACTTTTAGAGTAAATCAGTTGGAAAATATTTGTATTTTTAATTTCTTCTGTGTCCTGAATTTAATAAATGCAGATGAGAAATAGGTGTACTTATGCGAAAACTATGTTGGTAGTAGAGTGCTGTCTGCCTTTCTCACAAAAGTTCTGTGTGTGTGTGTGTGTGTGTGTGTGTGTGTTTTGAACTGCGACCTTTCTTTTCATTCCACAAAGAAATCTGATTTCAGACTTAGAGACTTAGCTAAATTAAATATATCCACATGCAATTGATGTATCAAAATTTTGTTAATAGGAGGTGAATAATTGGAACAAGTTTCTCTGGTGACTAAGAACACTAAAGACTGCATTATAGTGTATCAGTCCATGATAAGATTTTGGGACAACTCTAGGATGTGTAGTCTTATTAATTCAGAAGTAGAGGCCTTTGTTGAGGGATAGGCAATATTGTATTAGGGGCCTAGCTGGAAAATTACTTCATCAAAAGTGTTCAGAAAAGCCCCCTTCAAAATGTACACACCAACAATTCAAAAGGCAAAATTATTTAATATGATGGTTAAAACATGGGGAAAAATGGAAACCTTCATTAATATTCAAAGGATGCAAATTAAAGTGACACTCAGATACCATTTTATCTTACCCAGTTAGCAAGGTTTGTAAAAGTAATGCTTAAGGGTAAAGTGTAATGAGGAATCACATGGACTGCTTGTAGGGTATAAATTGGTTTAATTTTTTTCAAAAAGTAATAGAAGAATGTGTATCAAATGCCTTAATAATGCCCATACCTTTTCAATCAATAATGGTAGTGTTAGGATGTCATCCTTTAAAGTTTCGGTCCCCAACCTCTGGTCCCAGTCGGAGGCCTGCTAGGGACCAGACTGTAGAGCTCCACAGCACCCTTTCCCCCACCACCCCCATGACTGCCCCTGGCCATGGAAAAATTGTCTTCCATGAAACTGGTCCCTGGTGCCATAAAGGTTGGGGAGCACTGCTCTAAAGAATTCAGAAAAGTGGATAAAAGCTTTCTCACACAAAGATATTCATTGCAGTGCTAATTATGATAGAGAAAGCTAGAAACACTTGAATTTCTAATTATGAGTGTTTCAATTATGAAAGATACATATGATATATATTTTATAGCCATTTTAAATGTTTATGAAGCATTTTTAATGATGCAGGGAGAATGTGACATAATAAGTCATACAGTATTATTTCTACTGTGTTAAAATTTATATATGTATAGAAAAAGAATGGAAAGTGTCCATATTTAAAGTAGTTATCTCAAAGTGACAAGGTTTTAGTGATTATATTTCCCTTCTTTATACTGCTATTTTTCACAATGGATGGGCACTATTTTAAAAATCTGAATATAAAGGGTTTTTGGTTTTTTTTGGTAAAGGAAGAAAATTTCCTTTGATCATTTGTGGTAATGGTTAAATTTCTGTACTCTAGTAAAGTGGGCCAAAACATCCAGCGACAGTCAGCTATTCATTCAACAATATTTATTGAGCATCTACTGTGTACCAGGCTCCACAATATTTACTGGGAATACAGGGTAGAGAAGACACCCAGACTCAGGCTGGCCCTCAATGAGCTTATAGTCTAGTGGAGGGTGCAGTGTTTGCTAGGGCTGCCATAACAAAGTACCACAGACTGGGTGGCTTAAAACAACAGATATTAATTTTCTTATAATTCTGGAGGCTAGAAGCCCAAGATCAAGGTGTTGGCAAGATTGGTTTCTTCTGAGTTCTCTCTTCTTGGCTTTTAGGTGGCTGTTCTCCCACCGGGTCTTCGTATCATGTTTCCTCCGTGTATGTCTGTGTCCAAATTTCCTCTTCTTATTAGGAAATCAGTCATATTGGATTAGGGCCCCACCCTAAGGACCTCATTTTAACTTAATGACCTTTGTAAAGATCCTATCTCCAAATATAGTCACATTCTAAGGTACTAGAGGTTAGGACTTCAACTTATGATTTTTATGGGGACACAATGGAACCCATAACATCTAGCAATTAAAAAGCAATTGCATCAGGAAGAAGTCTGGGAAAGCTGAGATCAAAGACCAAACAGTATCACTGCACTCCTAACACTACTGGTAATTTCTAGGGCACAGTATTATGTTTGCTTCGATACTTGCCACTTTTAGTCTTCTTTTCTTCAGTGTGTTTGTATGTTTCGTAGCTTCCTTATTTAATAGCTTAACTGGAATGAAACACATTTTCATCTAGCTATGATGAAATGCAGCTGACATTTTAAATGTATCTTCTCTTTACAGTGTCAGAGAATGAATATTTATTCTCTGATGCCTGATATTACAAAGTCATTATCTTTCAGGGATCAGATTGGGGTGTGAATTGATACCTGCTGAGTTCTCAGATGAGTATATGTCATGATTCCCAGGAAGGGCTTGGCTGATTCTAAGTCCCTAGAGCTGTAAACAAACAGAGATCTGGGGAATAAACTCTACCCAGTCTAATAACTTCTCCGTGAGTCATTTTCAATAATTTTCAAAATTCAGAAGAATACTTTTTTATGGTACCATCTTTAGAGTCTAACTAAATTCACAATCTACTCTCTCTATAAACCTTTCATTCCATCTCAAAGTCTTTATGGCATGTGGCAAGCTACAAGTAAATTCACTGAAAATAAAATAGATTCTTGAATGCTACATGGATCACAGCTGGAAATATTTGCTACATTGCATTCATTCATAAATATTACTCATCATCACTCCATTCCAAGAGACAGAATTTTGCATAATCACTTTAAAAGCAGTAGGAAGGTGAGGTCGTGTGAGGTTAAGGGCCTGGGCTCTGGAAGCAGCTCCACTGCTTCCCACCTCCAGGAGGACAGTGAAGAGGACATGAGTAGACCCTTGGAGAGCCTTAGTGACATGTGCAATACTGCAGAGCTGCTATTATTAGACTTTGCAGAGCTGACTTTCTGTCTTTGATGGGCTCTTGCTCTCTTGCCCTTTTCCCACACTTCATCCAGACTTAGTCAGTTACCCAAGGTCTAGTTCAGAGTCAATGGTGAGTGCCTGATGAAAACTTTGAGCCCTTCTGTTGATGTCATTTTAATAAGGTAAACACTTTAACCTCTTAACTATTTGAAGTTCAGCTTTTGGCTTATTGGATCCACACAATTGCAGTGATTCCCTTTCCTATGACCAGAAAAATTAAAATTTGTGCAACTTGGCAGTATATTTTTCAGTGTTCTTCCTTAACGTGTCAGTACTTCTTTTCCTACTGAATTCCTCCAGGTCATCTGTGAATAGTTGCCTATAGCACAATTCCTCTCACTACTTGCTTCCTCTTAAAGTGATTGTGCTGGGCGTGGTTTCTCTTCCCGGTCTGCAATGCCTTGTTTCTCCTCACCAGCATTACCCCTCCTTTATTTCAAAATTAGCCCCCAAACCTCTGGGATCTTATTGTTTTTATTTCTCTGCCTTGTTCCTGATCAATGCTTATGTTAAATTGCCCTTAGGAATTATTGCTTGAAAATATGTTTCTTATTTGTGCCTTTTGTCTCCTTGTTAGATTGTGGGCTCCTTGACTATACAGCACAAGTCCTTGAATTCTGTTGTGGGTTATCTATCCTACTCTTTGAGTATACACACTAAATATTTATTGCTTACATTGCCCTTTTTATTACTTTTAGTAATAAAATAGTTACTCTCCTCTACCTTGTGATCTGGCTTTTCTAAAGCTGGTCTCTTTATGTTAATATAGACCATTTAGAATGTTTTCTGTCCTCTTGTGTCTTGAATCCTCGAATATCTTCTGATACTTGTTTTACTTTTTAATGATGCCCAATCTATTTACATGTTATACCAGTGAAATACCATGTTATACCATGTGATACCCCTGTTGCTGTACCACTTACTGGCTGGTGACAGAGGGCAAATTACCTCTGATACTAGTTAACATCATATATAAAATCTCATAGCGTTGTCGTGAGAATTTTAATGCTTAGACCAGTACTCAGTATATAGTAGACACTTAAGAAACTTAGCTACAGTTTTTATTAAAATGGATATTATAATGTATAGTTAGATAACGGCGGTGCGCGCCACCTGGGGATTGGACCCGCTTGAAGCTCTGGCATGTGGTGGGGGAGGGGTGGTAGGGGCAATGTATGTAACCCTAACAATATTTGTACCCTCATTATATGATGAAATAAAAGGAAAACAAAACAAAACAAAAATAATGTATTGACATTTACTTGTACAAGGAGGCCAGGAAAATAACTGTCACACCATTGCCACCACCTGCATTTACTGAGTGCTCACTTCTCCAAAGGCCACGGACAGTCTACCCATCAGCATTAGATGGAGGTGTGAGGGTAAAGACAGAGTTTTCATGTATGTGGATAACCGGTAATACCAATATCTAGAAGTTTTTTCATAATTTTTTTATTTTTAAAAAAACTATGGTAAAATATACATAACATAAAATTTACCATTTAATCATTTTTAAGTATACAGTTCATTGGCATTAAGTACATTCACATTGTTGTGTAACCATCATCACTATCCATTTCTAGAACTTTTTTCATCTTGCAAAAACTGAAATAGGTACTGAAACTCTGTACCTATTAAACAACTCCTCATCTCTCCCCTCCTCTCAGCCTTTGGCAACCACCATTATTTCTGCCTCTATGAGTTTGACTACTCTAGGAGTCTCATTTAAGTGAAATAATATAGTGTTTGTCTTTTTGTATCTGGCTTCTTTCACCTAACATAATGTCTTCAAGGTTTATCCATGATTGTAGCATATGTCAGACTTTTCTTCCTTTTAAAGTTGAACATAATTTTTTTTTATTTTAATAGGTGTAAAACATTTCCTTTCTATAGTTGTATGTTTAGTCGTTTCCCCCTCTTTAGCAACTATAGCTAATGAAAATCGGGTTCTGTCTTTAAATGTACCCAAGTGTTTTGAGCCCTCAAATAATAATAGAAAATTGAGAAAGAAAAGAGACATGACTCTGCTTTTATCAGGAATACATATACTGTAAGATATATTTAATATTTTGTTTAAGAAATAAGGGAAAAGAGTTGCTCAAATATGTGGCTTTGTTGTTGTCCATCAGGCAATCAGTACCACATCATCTTTGGTTAATGTATTCACTGACCATAAAAGGAGGGAAATGTGCATTTCCTTGATAATATTGAGATGAGTTGGCAAACGATCTCTGAGTTCTGGGATGGGCTGAAAGGTGTAGTAATAGAAGATATTCTAACCTGCCAAGACTTGTGTTGAAACCCTTAAAACTGTTTCTTTTCCAGTAATTGCTAAGATTATTAAACTGCAAAACTGGATTATGAACTTTCTGACATGCATTTTATTTCAGACAGCAAGCTTCTAATGAGAAAAACAGCAAGACATTAAGGAAGTAAAGAACAAAATTGCATATAACCACCTTGGTAGTTTAAAACGTATTTGTCAGTATGAATGAGAGCTCTGATAACAAGCTCGAGAACTTCACGGGGTATGGATGTTCCCTTTTTCTTTAGAGGGAGGAAATTTTTAATTGGATCTTATTTTATTACCCCAGGTGGAAGAAACATTGTTGCATTCATTATTTATGCTCTGCTTAGTACAAAAATTATTTGAGGCAATTGAGGGAATACTAAAAAATGTAATTGAAGAAATCAAAATAGAATTTCTCCAGGTTGTCTTTTATAGGTCAGGCACTGACCCTTCTTCTGATAATATTAACAGAAACCTTAACAAAGACTATAAACCCTGATGACTGGGGAGGAAATGGTTTAGCAGCTTCTTGCATGGCAGTGGCTGTGTCTTGTCTACCTAGAGTTGGTCAATTCAGCCTTCTCTTGTAATTAGTATTTTCTTGGCCTGTAAAGAGAGTAACCATATGTTCTAGATTTTCTGGGACAGCCCCAATTAAAAATATTCTTTCCTGTTGTTAGACCGTGTGTGAGACCATATGTGCTGATATTTTTATGGAAAATGTGATCAGCTTACCCCAAATTGTCAGTATTTCCCTAATGGCCTTTCCTTCAAGATATACAGAGGCCCCTATGTGGGTGAGGGTCCACGTCCTACCCATTCTGTGAGATTCAGCTGATGTCGTTCTATGTCTATAAAGCCTAACCTGCTTTCTTCCAGAAAGCTTCCTTCTCCCATCCCTACTCCACCTATGGACTGTCACACTCTGCCTAGCATTTGATTGTATACCATCTTTTATTTTTATATGTGGGTTAGTCTCATCTTCTAAACAAAAGTATACTGTCTAGAGGAAAGGAATATCACCTGAATTTCTCCCACAACTTCCACCAGGCCTCACTTAGGGCTGGTGATTGAATTTTTTATGTCATTCAGGGCAGGATCCCTTGAAAAAAATCTCTACCAGAACCCTGCAATGAACCTGTAAATATTTTACTATTGGTCATACCCTTATCATATTCTTATTAGAATTCAAAAGTAGATATTCAGCACCAGATTTCTATTCTAAGACATTTGATTTTATACACACACACACACACACATACATACACGAGGGGGTTTCCAAAAGTTTGTGGAAAAATGGAATTAAAAGATAAAAATATCAACTTTATTTCTCAACATGAGCTACATCAAGGTCAAGACACTTTTGTAAGCAATGATCCCAGCCATTTAGTCCATCCCTAAAGAACTGAAGGTGCTAGGAATTTAATCGTATCAATGTAGTCTTTTTTACATTATTAACTGAGGAAAAAATTGGTGCTTTTTTAAGATTAGGAAACAAAAAGAAGTCAGAAGGAGCCAAATCAGAACTTTGAAGTGGATGCCTAATGATCTCCCATTGAAACTTTCCCAGAATCATGAGGAATGAGTAGGAGCACTGTCCTGGTGGAGAAGGACTCTCTGGTGCAACATTCCTGGGTTTTTCTGCTAGAGCTTTAGCTAACATTCTCAAAATGCTCTCATAATAAGCAGATGTTATTGTTATTTGACACTCCACAAAGTCAACAAACAAAATCCCTTGGGCATCCCAAAAAACTCTTGCTGGGACCTTTACTCTTTTGTTTTGACAGGGCTACTTACACCTCTTGGTAGCCATTGATTGGATTATGCTTTGTCTTCAGGATTGTACTGATAAAACCATATTTCAATTCTTCAAAGGAATGCTTCAGGATCTTGATGCATTTATTTAAATTTCCATTTCCATTGAATGCTCTGCTCTTGTCCGTAGCTGTACTGGGCATCACAGTTTTGGCAACTATCCAGTGGAAAGTTTGCTCAGCTTTAATTTTTCAGTCAGAATTATCTAAGCTGAACCAGTTGAGATGTCTATGATATTGGCTATTGTTTCTGCTAATTGTCGGCCTTCACTTAGGGCACAAACAAGATTAATTTTTCCCCCCAAAATTGATGGGTATAGTCTGCCACTGCAGGCTTTATCTTCAACATCACTTGTCCCTTCCTAAAATGAGCTATCTGTTTGTAAACTACTGATTTCTTTGGAGCAATGGCCCCATAAACTTTTTGGAAAAGCATCAATGATTTCACCATTCTTCCACCCAAGCATCACCATAAATTTGTTATTTGTTCTTGCTTCAATTTTAGCAGAATTCATGTTGCTATGATAGAGGCTCTTTTCAAACTGATGTCTTATCCTTTTTAGTTCCTCAAACTAGATCCTGTTCAGACGTATTATAGCAAGTTAGTATGAGTTTATTCTGGTGCAAAAAGATTTTGAAATCCATGCATAGTTTTTTCATAATACACATTTTCCATGAACTTTTACAAGTCCCCTTGTATATATTTGGGGGTAAAGCCCAGCCCTTCATTTCTCATATGTACTGAGGACAAAGGGTAAAATGTAGTTAGATATAGAATTCTATCATTTCTTTTTTAAGCTTCCTTCTTTCTGCCCCTTCTCAAGGTGTCTTACCAAGACTTGGGGTTCTATTCTCTAAAAATTTGTTTATGAAGGAAGACAGTCTTCCCTCTAGGTGATTGCTGTCATATCTGCGTCTCTCCAACAGCTGACTCACAATTAGGCAGAGAGTGTAATATGTGGGGTGAAGACAGGGGAAGAGGGAGTCTGGGGAGACACGAACAATATCAGGAATCGGGAGCATTTTCAAAATATTCATAGCAAATGAGATTCAGTAGGTCCAGGGTGGGATTTGGGCACGTGTATGTTGAGGACTCTGGCAATTCTGATTTCTTAGTACCCATTTCTTATGGCACATCTTTAAAGACTCCTATGAGCATGCCTCTTTCACACTACCTTCTTTTTTCAATTTCCCCATTTCTTTCAGTATTAATACTCTTCCTTGTTCTGAGGAATTAGAATGTTTAAGAGAATTTAATTTGCCCTATTTATACATTTAATGTGTTAGATTTATAAGAGTTATTTAAGTACTTGGGGCAGGTTTTGCTTGTGAGATTATAAATTAGCTCTGCAGGCATTTGAAATGTCTAAAATAAAACTGACTCTATTAAATTTATAAATGCAGTTTAAAATGTTTAAGGGGATTTAATTACCCAAGTTTGTACATGAAATTGTTTAAATTTAATTTAGTTTCCTTAACATGAGCTCACCAAATATTAATAAAAGAAAAGTGAACTATTCTTAATTTGCATAACAAGATTAGTAATTTAAACTCAAGAAAAACTGGATTTTAATTTTGCAACTCTAAGAAATGGAATATTAATTTGCTATCCCAGTAAGTGTAAATAGGTTTTTTTCTACTCCTAACGATTTCTTTCCTGCCCTAAATCTAAAAACAAACGATTAAACCTCTACAAAATATCAAAAGACAGACTCTAAATATGTTTAAATGTAAATGACACCTATTCCCCACAGTGTCTATGCTCTTTATGGTCCTGAAATTTCTGGAACATAAGTGATTCAAACATCCTTCTTTAATCTGTGGATGGGAATTATTAGCACTTTTTAAATTCTCCTTTAAATACAAAGTTCCTTCAAACGTTGGGTATGTACTACGGAATACATTTGTATTATGGAATTTCCTCACTTCATTTGTACATGATCTGTGTTCATGCAAACTTATCACTAAATATATTATGGAGACTCTTCTATTAGCTAGAAAAAAATTTCAGACCTGGCACCTGCTCCTCTTCTTTACCCAACCCCACCTCCTACTCCGCTCTAGGAGTTTTTTTTTTTCTTGAGGTCTTGGGGCAACCCAAGGAAAATAAAGAATCGTAACACCAGCAGATTCAAACATAAATGCACAGCCTAATGTCCTTGATATTGGGAAAGTTGAAACTGCAGACTGTTCTTTTCTCACTTCCAGACTCTGCACATCTGCTCATATAAAACTGCAAATGAAGCCACTAGTACTGCGCAGGCGCACTACGCTTTATTAAATGCCTGGCCAGACTCCACAGCGAGCCTCTTTTGGGCACTGACGCTGCGCTTACCACAGTGACTGGGCAGTCGCAAATGGTCTATCCTCCGGCCTATCTTGATAGTCTCACTCTATAGGTGTATAGGTAGCTTCACTTTTTTTTTTTAATTACTTTGCTTTGGAGGGTTCTTGCTACTGATATTTTTGTTAAGGAAACAAACATTCCTATGACACTACCTTCTGGATTAGTTTAATCAAAGGGTATTTTGGGATTGCAGGCAAATTGTAAAATACAAAACAAACAAACAAAAATTATCATATGCAAGTACTTATCTATGTGAATCAGTGTGAGTTGAGGTGGTATTTCTTGCTACTGTAAAACCAAAATAAAATTCAGAAATAAATTAGATGCTTGGATGCCAAAGCTAATACCAGATGCAACTATCTTCCATCACCCCAGATTAAAACTTTGTGTATATTTAATCAATTTCCTTTATCTTTTGGTCAACTTTATTATAAACATATGTTTAAAGCTATAAAATAAATTGCCCTAATAAAGAGATCAGATTTTTTTTCTGCTTTATACCATAAGGATTTCACATAAGATTTCATTTTAGAAAGGGTTCCCTGTTCACAACCAGTTACAGATTCTTTGAAAAAAAAAATAATAAGAATGATGAGAAAAAATAAAAAATAAAAGTTTCCCTGCTAAGAAAAGTTTGAAAAGCCACTGTTTTACATCAAGCTAATAGGCTCCCAGTTTTCCTCTGGGATTTCAGTCTTTCCCATCTTTATCTTATGTGGCATACCACCACCAATATGTTAATTTTACTGAAAATTTCATTATATTTCTTCCCTCTTCAATAATCTCTAAAGGCTATTTGTGAAGTACTAAATTAAACTCAATGGTTTTGGCTTGGTTTTCCATGCAGACATGATCTGACCCTGGTCTAAACTATCCAAATGTGTCTTCCCCTGGTCACCCACTGACCCTCTAGTCCAGGAAAGGTAAATGTGCAGTGCCTCCACTTCCTCATCTCCTGCCCTTGACAAGTCCCGCTGCCCCTCCTGCACTGAGCCATTACTGATCTATTTCAGCTGATGTGTGAAATGAAGTCCACTTGCCATCCCTCTTTTCCGGTAAGACCTGCCCTTGTGTGCCCCGCATTTTGGCTCAACATGTCCTTAAATCTAAGATTCCCTCTTGCCTTCACCCACTCTAATTCCTCCTTACCCTTCGCAGTCCACATCCCCATGGAGCCTTATTAATAGTTACCTGAGTTCGTGATGACCTCTTGTTCCCACAGGCTTATAATATAATTTTGCCTAAAAACTTTCTTTTTTCTATGGTCTGCCCATCAGGTTCACAAACTTCTACCTTTCTTCACAAGCTTGTGATGACGGTAGGGATCTATTCTTGAAAGGCAGAAAGAGCTCTTCTGCATGCCCTGCATGCTAACTGCATGCCCTGCATGCTAACTGCATGCCCTGAATTGAGTCCCAGTCCTATCTCTCTCTCACTGACTCTGCAATTTTAACCAAATCACGTAAACTTTCATAGCCACTTTTTCCTCTGTACAATGGTGATGATAATCTCGGCTGTGTCTTAAAGTAGAATTATCATCAGTGGAATGGTGTGCTGCTACCTTGCTGGAGTCACCATGGATGAAGAAATGATTATCAAGTTAAGAAACCTGATCTTGTTAACCCATCGAGAGTTGATAAGCTGTAGGGATCTGACTGATGAGAATATAGCTCTCAAGAGACTGGTGGTTCTCTTTGCTTCTTTTCTGCATTTCCCCTCAGATGACTTCTCTAATCCCAAGGGCTTTAAATGCTTTTATATGCACCATCGACCTCCAAATGTCCGAGGCAGACTGGATCTCTCTAAGCTTCACTTCCGCATACCTAAATGGCCACTTGACACTTGATACTTCTCCCCTGGGAGGTCTCACAGGCTTCCTAAAGATAACTTATTCAAATCAACCTCTTGTTCACTCCATGATATCTACATTCTCACCCCGAGCCACCTCTAATCTATTTCTCCTTCATCCTTGCTCATTCTAGCGAATGGAGGGCAACTCTTCCACCCAATTGCTCATGCCAGAATCCTGGAACTGCTCCTGTGTGCTCCTTCTCTGCATCCAGTCTGTCCCCAAGCTCTATGAATCCCATCCCCTACACTTATCACCAGCCTGTCCCCTTCTTTCCACTGCTCCCACTCTTGTCCAAGTTACTATTATCCTTTCATTAGACTGTCATAAAATTCTCCTAACTGATCTCTCCATTTCTGCTTTAATCCCCTTTGCAATCCATCCTTTACACAGTAACCAAAAGGATCTTTTAAAAGCACAAATCCCATCATATGTAATCTTGTTCTTATATTTTATACTCAAAATAAATTCAAACTACCTCCAAGTGGCCACTGAGAGCCTTTGTGCTCTGGTCCCTGCCTACCTCTCCAGGTTCATTTCTTGTGCTCTCTCCTCTTCTCCCCCTCCCAGTCTGTACTGGCTTTCAGGTCCTCAAACACACTGTGCTCTGTTACCTTCTGCCTGACAGCTCTTCCCTCACCCCATCGTCTGGTTAACTCCCAGCCCCATTAAAGTGTCAGAACAACCTTTCCTGATCCTCCAGTGTAATATAGTACTTAGTACCAGATACAATTATATTTTTATTTGTGCAACTATTTTTTTGGAACGTAACATGAGGGCAGGAACTACTTACCACTAACTTACCACTGTCTGGTCATATTGACCATGAGAACCAAGTTATTGGTAAGATCTCAGGAGAAACTTTGTTCTATGAATGTCACCTGTCTTGTATTGCATGCACATCCCTCTTGTTTGGATTGTGTTGGAGAAACATTACCAATTTTTGCCCTCCCAGTTCTTCAGTTCCTCTGCCCTTCTAATAGGTCCTTGTGATTACATGCGATTGTGTTGCTTCAGACAGATTACAATACCATTGGTTGGGTAATAGAATTATCCTGCTAATAATAGTAGTAATCATACCACAAACATTTAGATCATACTCTATGGTTTTCTAAATGCTCATAATGTACATTATCCCACTTAATCTTAGAGTCTGGACTGGAAGATGCATTCTGCTACCTCGATTCATTTGGATGGTTCCCAAAGCTGTATTGGCAGCAGCTTATATCCAAGTCATCACTAAAGGAAGGACAACTTCAGGTGAGTGCTGTATAGACACTTTTTTTTTTAATATTAACTTTTGGTAGGTCCATCTCAAGACAGTTACTTTTTCCTTACTCAAATTCTTGTTGTATATACCCTTCAGTGTACTGAATATAATTCCTTCTATTGTTCTTGGAACAGATAAATAAGACAATGCTGACTAATATTTGTTGAGTGCTTTCTATGTGCCAGACAATGGTTTAAGTGCTTTACTTGCACAAATTTATTCAGTCCTCGTAACTCCCCATGAAGTATGTAGCATTTATCCCCATTTATAAAGAGAGAAATTGAGACACAAAATGTCACTTTCTACTTGTCACCTTGGTAATAAATGGGGAAGTTAGAATATGAATCCAGCAATCTGATTCCAGAGTCTAAGCTGTTATGCAGCAAATATTTGCCTTTATCCTTTAATAAAATTTATTCTTTAATGAAATTACTCTTTAATGTATGTACCAACATGTTAAGGAGAACTTACTATGTGCCAGGCATTGAGCGCAGTGTGGAAATACATCTTGCCTTCTACTGGGAAAGATGGATTTGAGCCAGTGATTATTAGCGTGATGTGTGTGATGAATGTGAGGGACCATGCTGCTGTGGGAGCATAGAGCAGAGGGACCTAGTCTAATCTGGGGGTCAGGGAAAGCCTCCTTGAGGAAGGGACCTTTTGGCTGAGGCCTGCAAGATGTGTGTATAGGTTAACCAAAGGGAAAGAGAGGCAACTGAGCAATTGGACAGAGCTTTCTATGAATGCTTGGGGAACTAAAAGAAGTCAAGACAGCTGGGGTTTCTCAAGCAAGGAGGCAAGTGGAGTGAGACGGTGCAGAAGAACCAAGCACTGGTTCCTGTCACAAGCGTCTCAGATGTCATGATGAGCATTTGGTGCTTTGTCATAAAGGGCCTTGCACAACTGTTGAAAAGATTTGAAGAAGGGCAGGGTTTTGAAAAGATTCCCCAGCTGCAGTGAGCAGAAGGCACAGATTGTGGAGAAGTTGCTGCAATCTTCCAGGAGAGAGAGGCTGGTGGTGTGAGCAGGGATGGCGGCAGTGGGCGTGTGAGGGAGTGGGTGGGGTCAGAACACACCTAGGAGATAAAGAGGACAGAACTCGGTTGGTCAATTGGATGTGGAGGGTGACAAGAAAGAAGGAGTCAAGGTTTCTGACTTGAGCAAAGTTTTGATAATGGAAATAGAAATGGACAAGAGAAATGGAAGCAGATTTGGATGAGGGGATTGATGGAACGATGGATTGAATTTCAAGGGTGTTGAAATAGAAATGGATGTGTCCAACAAGCAGTTGGATTATTAGGGTCTGAATCTCAGCAAGGAGTAGTGGGCTGCAAATTTCTTTAATCCTAAAATGGACATTTTTCACAGACACTATTTCCAAAATTAAGATGTGTCTTAAAATTGTTTTAAAATAGTGTTTTTTTCTTCTGAATATTATTCTAAATTAATGGCAAACTATAACTGATGGTATCTTAAAATAGAGGTTATTCTATAAAATAAGAATATTCTGTATACATAATTACTTTTTACTGAATGGTGTTTTGACATTCAGAGAAAGCCTTTAAAACACTCTTCCATCTTGAAGAAAGACATATTTAGCAAAGGTAGAATTTAGCACTAGTACTGAATTTTGGCACAAATGCCAAATTGGTAAAGTCCAACTTAATGAAGCTTTATCATAATTGTTAACAGGATCGAAGTGTTTGTTCTTTTTAATTAAGTCCTAATCATTCCTTCTTCCATTTCTGCATCCAACAGAGTTTTGCTTACACCATTAACCAGATTAGTGGTCTCTGTCTCCATATTACAAAGGTATGCTTTTCAACCTTGGATAGAATAAGGTACCTTTGAGTTATAGGAACTTAAATTGATACTGTTTTACTGTGGTGTGTTTACCTTTCCCTGAGATTTGTGTCATTGTGTTGTGTTTCACAGATCCATTCCCCTATCCTGGGCCATCTAGGTGGGAAAAGAACCAAAGAAAGAGTAAACTTAGTTTAGAAGAAAGAGACTTACCAACGTTCCTTTCTCAAATCCTACATCATTTGTTGTCTCTAAGGTGTTTTATGGCCAATATACTGTCTTCCACTATTAATTTAAATATGCATGTGTGTATATAACCTTCTCAACTAGATTTTAGCCTAGCAGGGGAGCAAACAACCATAACTACTCTCCCACAATCTTTACCACTAGGATGTTTACCTAGCTTTTTGTTCCATTTCTACCAGATCTTCCTGGGCCCTCAAACTAAAGCCATTCCGTTCTCACAAAGACCATTCTGTAGGATCATCAAGGTTCAAAGAAACTTTTAAAAACAAACCTTTATTTCCTAATTTATTCTATCAGACCAGCATTACCCTAATACCAAAACCGGATAAAGACATTACAAGAAAGAAAAACTACAGACCAGTAGTTCTCATGAACATGGGTGCAAAAATCCTCAATAAAATATTAGCACATTGAATCCAACAATGTATAAAGAAATTGTACATCATGACCAAGTGGGATTTATTTCAGATATGCAAGGCTGGTTCGACATTCACAATCAATCAATGTAATCCACCCTATCAAGAGGCTAAAGAAGAAAAATCTTATGATCACATCAATTGATACACAAAAAGGATGTGTTAAAATCCAATATCTATTCATGATAAAAACTCCCAACACACTAGAAATAGAGGGGAGCTTCCTCAACTTTATGAAGAGCATCTACAAAAAACCTACAGTTACCATCATACTTAATGGTGAGAAATTATATACTTTTCCCTAAGATCAGGAAAAAGGCAAGGATGTCCTATTCAACAAAGTAATGGAAGTCCTACCTATTGTAATAAGAAAAGATAAGGAAATAAAATGTATACAGATAGGGAAGGAAGAACTAAAACAAAGCTTTACTAAGAAACAAAGGGAGGCATCTCAATTCCCTTTTAAAATCTGTAGACTTTTCTTATTATGTATTTGTTTTCTATTTCAAAGATTTCTGCTGCTGTCTTTATTATTGCCTTCCTTCTAATTCCTTTGGGTTTAATTTGCTCTTCTTTTTCTAGCTTCTTAAGATGGAAACTTAGATCATGTGGATTTTCAATGGTTTTTCTCAAATATATATATTTAAAGCTATGAATTTCCCTTTAACCTCCACTTTACTTGTAGCACAGATGTTTTGATATGTCATACTTTCACTATTATTTAGTTTTAAATATTTTCTAATTTTCTTTATCCACTCATGAATTGATGGGCACTTAGGTTGATTCTACATCTTTCAATTGTGAATTGTGCTGCAGTAAAGATTCGGGTACAGGTGTCTTTTTTACAAAATGACTTCTTTTCCTTTGGATAGTGCTGGATCAAGTGGTAGGTCTACATTTACTTCTTTGAGGACTCTCCAGACAGTTTTCCATAGAGGTTGTACTAATTTGCAGTACCACAAACAGTGGATAAGCATTTCTTTCTCTCTGTATCCATGCCAGCATCTATTGTTTTTAGACTTTTAGACTTTTTATTATATTAATGGCCATGTTTTATTATATTAATGGTAAGGTAGTATCTCATTGTGGTTTTAATTTTCATTTCCCTGATGATTAGTGGTGTTAAGCATTTTTTCATATGTTTGTTGGCCTTTGTCTATCTTCTTTTGAAAAACTTCTGTTCTTGTGGGCAGGGCTTCAAGGTCCATGCAGGGTGTGGCACAGGGCATAGCAGGTATGTAGGGTTCTTGTATTTAAATTGACTCTCTTGTAAATAGCACATGGATTTTGCTTTATTTGAGACAAGGTTTTACTCTATTACCCAGGCTAGAGTGCAGTGTCATCATAGCTCACTACAACCCCAAACTCCTGGGCTGAAGCAATCTTCCTGCCTCAATCTCCCTAGTATCTGGGACTACAGGCGTACACTCCCATGCCCAGCTAATTTTTCTGGGTTTTTTTGTAGAGAGGAGGTCTCTCTGTGTTGCTCAGACTGGTCTTGGACTCCTGGCCTCAAGCAATCCTCCAGCCTTGGCCTCCTAAAGTGCTGGGATTATAGGCATGAGGCACTGTGCCTGGCCAGTTTTGCTTTTTTATTCAAAGGTAATTCTGATCTTTAATTGGAGGAATGATATATTAACATTTAATATAATTATTGAAATATTTATGTTTAAATCTGCTATCTTGTTACTTGTTTCTTTTCCTGGTTTTATTCCTTTACTTCTCCTTTCTGGCTTTCTTGGGGCAGGAGGAGAAATCAAGCATTTTCTGTTATTTTATTTTTTTCTTCTATTTTAAAACAGCTTATTGGTTATTAACTTTTTTTCAGGTTCTCGATTATTTTATGTTTCTTCTAAAAGAGAGGCAGACAGAGTGTAGGCAAATCACCTGAATCCTGTCAAGGGTTGGTTTTAGGCTCTGTTAGAGTTGGTCCATTTTGGTTTTGCCCCTATTACCAGGCTATGGGCTTTCTGCAGTTGCAACCAGAAGTTTGGATACTGCCATTCCACCTGGTGGACCTTGTACCTCCATCTCTTCAGTACCACGCTGCTGCAGACATTTTTGCACAGCTCTCTCGCCCCCCAGCTGCTGCCTTCTGTTAGTTTCCATGTAGATTCTGACTGTGCTTGCTCAGCTTCGGAGTTGGCAAACATCTCCAGAGGAGATTGCATAACCTCTTTTGGGTTCATTTCTCTGCAATTCTCTCCTTTCTGGGATTTTACCACGAAGTCCCAGCCACTTCAGCAGCTTTGAACTGTAATCTGCCTCTTCAGCCCAGTGGAACTGCCACTTACTCTATTCCCCTGCCCTGTGCACTGGGACAGGATGAACGTGAAGTTCACTTTTTGTGCCTGCTTTCTCTCAAGAAGCATCTGCACTGGTGGCTCTGCAGTGCCTTTATATGGTTGTAGTATGTATTTAGTCCATCTGTTATTTTCAGTGGGAGGGCTAGTTCAATATAAGCTACTGTTATGGTTGGACTCAAAAGTCGTCCTCTTTTATAATAAATAAAAACCCTAAAAGAATTCAAAAGATTAAAATAAGGAAATTACAAAAGCATAAAAACTGAATTACAGGTCACAGAACTCTAGTCCTAATCTAAGACCACCCTCAAGACTTCTGGACTCAGGATTCTGCTTAGAACACATGCCCTTCCTTTCTCATCTTCACTTTGGTTCTTTGGCAAGAGCTTTGTAATTGGACTGAAAAAGCCATGGTTTGGTCTCTGGACTTCTGTATAAAAATGATGTGATCCTGGACAGACCTCTTCCTTTCACCCCTCCAGTTTTATCACTAATCAAGGAGGGTGGTCTTTAATGCCTGCTTGACCTAAGTCCTTTAAGGAACAAGCAGGGTATGAGTAAATAAAGAAATGAGGCATCAAGTGCTTGCCCTGTCTTCCTGGAAGAGTTGGTATGAGACCAGTTTTGCTGCAAAGGCAAAGTTCACAAAGGTGCTTTCTCCAAAGTGTTGTGGGTGCTTTGACAATTTTGCAATTCTTGGACAATTTCTTCTCAGGCTCTATTTTCCTTATCTTCCCTAATTAGAGCTGTGAATTAGACAGAAATGTGATTGCTGTTTCCTCCCCAATCTGGATCTTGTTTTCCTGCCTAACCTCTAGAATAAAAGAGAACACAGGGGTTTGAGAGGGATGCTGGTTTGGGGGAGCTGGCTGGCCAGGTGGGCCTGACCAGAGAGGATTCCCTGTGGACAGGCCAGAGAGGAGCCCAAACTATCAGAAAGGTTTTGGTCAGTGTGGAATCTGAACAAAAGAACTGTTTGTGTGATTCAAAAGTGGAACAGCATTAAGTTTGGACAGACAGATGAATATGTTCTCATGATTGGAATGACCTTTTAGATTGAATTTTGAGGGAGGTTGGGACATGGCTTCAGAGGCTTTGCCTCTGAGTCTGCTTTTTCTTGGCTTTGTATCTGACCAGTCCCTTCTAGTTGCCATATCCTCTTTTAGGTGATTTTGCCAACTTTAGCCAGGTTGGTGTCCTGCTGGTCACTTCATCGTCACCTTTCATCTCCACTCAGATGCTTTACATGCTCAATTTCCTGCTTAGCTGTTAGAGAGCATTGTTGCTTGCTATTCCCAAATTTGAGGGAAGTACCTTATTATAACTCCCCACATCTAGGCTGCACAATGGACTGGGTACTTTATACATTTATCTCCTGACCTTCCCTCCAGTCTGGAAGGTCATCACCTTTATTTCAAAGGTGTGGAAATGGAAGATTACAGCAGCTAAGGCATCCGCCCAAGGTCAAATAAAGCTTGAGTGTTGCAGAGCTTGTGTTCAAACTTGGGTCCAACCTCAAACTCAGAGTTCTGCCTGCTGCTTCTGCCAAGTACTAGATGGGTGAATTGCTCCAAATTTTCAAGTCACCTTCAGAGGAAAGGAGAACTAAAATAAAAAGTGATTTAGTCAAACAAAGAACTCCCCAATCTAGCATACCTTTCTGTCTTTCTGCCTTAATTTATGTTTCCCTTCCTAGAATTCCACCTATTCATATTTATTGAATACCTACAATATGCTAAGAAACATTGTAATACAAATAAAATAAAGCCTATAGTTTAGTGAGAGGATAAATTGGTATGACCTCTAAAGATGGTAAATTTAACAATATTTTTCATCTTCCAAATGTGCACACCTTTGACCAGCAATTCTACTTTAGGTATTACATGTGTACATAAAGCCTATAGTCTAACTAGGAATACTGGCAAATATATGAATAAATGCGAAGTATATAATCCCAAATTGTGATAAGTATTATAAAGGAAAAAAGAGATGCATTAATCAGGGTTCTACCAGAGAAACAGACACACACACACACACACACACACACAGAATGAAAAAAAGAGAGATTGATTTATTACAGGAGGTGGCTTCTATGATTGTGGGGACTGGCTAGGCAAGTCTGAAATCTATAGGACAGGCCAGCTGGAAACTGTTGAGCAAGAGCTAGTGCTGCAGTCCACAGGTAGAATTTCTTTTTCCTCAAGGAGACTTCAGTTTTTCTCTTAAGACCTTTCAGTTGTTTGAATGAAGCCCATCCAAATTATCAAAGATAGTCTACTTGAAGTCATTTTAAGGAGATGTCAATCACACAAATCTTCAGTAACACCTAGGTGTTTGGTTGAATAACTGGGTACTGTAGCCTAGCCATGTTGACACAGAAACCAGCACAAGAGGGTTAAAACTATGTTAAGATGTATTCAACAGCAAGAAACAGAAAATCTAAACCAAATTGCCTAAGTTGATAAAGAAATGTATTGGCTTACAGCACAGGAAGTCCAGAAACAGGCTGGAGTACTTCGGCTCCAGACATCTTCTTGGCCCTCCATCCTCTAAAGGATTCATGTTCAGGCTGCCCGACAAGATGGCAAGATTGTGGCAGGAGTCCTGGGCCTCACCTCCTGCACAGGGAAGAGAGAAACCATCTCTTCCTATGCCTCCAGCAAACCTCCTCTCATAGAGTTGGGTCATGAGTCCATATTTGGGCTAATCTCTGTGACTGGGGAGTAGCATGCACTAAAAGACTTAGGGTTGAGGTCCTGAGTCAGTCACCAGTGAGGGGAATGGATGGCTATGATTCTCTTAGGCTAGGGCCTTTCAACTTTTTTGATAAATAATACTGTTTGTATAGCTGCTAGAGTGGTACGGCTCACAGCAAACACCCTAGGGCTCCAGATGGCTCAGGATCCACCTGGATGTCCCAAGGGATAAATCTATGCACACCAATGGGTGGCAGCATATATGTTGGGTTAGACAAATTAGGAACCACCCCCTGGGTATAGGATTCATTTCTAAACTATGAGGCTTCTAAGTCAGTGTGGGAGAAGTGGAATGGCTGTTGAGGAGACATTGGGTAGTAAGGAGAGAGCACAGGAAAGAGTTCTGCTTTCAGTAACTGGGTAGATGCAGGTTGCGTCCTGGGTCCCTGGTTCACAAGAGCCAATTATATACATCTTGTCCCAATTCCATGTTCAGTGGTGGGAATATTTAAACCACAGAAATTGGCAAGTGATCCAAACCAGTGCTTTCTATGGGGGTAGAGAGAGTCAGTCATTAAACCTTTATCAGCACGTCACTGGGAGTGCCATGCCCTTGGAGAGGTGCACTGGAGGAAGGACAGGCTTGGTCTTTAGTTCCCTGTTGGAATCCTGCTCATCCCCTTTGTTGTTGTTAAATTGAGGTGAACTTCACATAACATAAAATTCACCATCTTATTCATCCTTTCTGAAGCTCACTCAAGCTCCTGTATTATTGCCTCTTTATTCTTCATTATAACATTCTATTTTATTTTTGAGAATTTAATACATCTACATGGTTCAAAATGCAGAACCATGGTTCTGCATGTAATTAGCCATCCAATTGCCTTTTCTCAAGAAAACCATTAATAGGTATTTTTTGGTATAGAATATTTATACAATATATAAATAAATATTTAGAGTCTTTCTAAACACATATGCACATATGTGTGCACACACATACATGCACACACAAAAGCATTGCTCTGACTTTGCTTTTCTTCACTTAACAAAACATCTTGGAGACCATTCTATATTTAGCACATACAGAACTTTTTTATTTTCTGTTACAGTTACACAATAATTCATTGACAAATAAACAGAGCAGTTACAAATGACTTTGTACATACTTCCTCTTTTCATATACATGGATATATCTGTAGGATAAATTCCTATAAGTAGAATTGTGAGTCAAGGTTATGAACATTTGGAAGATAAAAGACTGTTTAAATTGCCTTCTGTTGAGATTGTACCAATTTACCCTCTCACTGGCAGTGGGTAAGATGCCTGTTTCCTCACAGCCTTGCCTTAGCAGGCTAGAGTTATCAAAGTATGTTATCAGACTTTTTTGCTGTTTGTCAATCTGATAGGCAAAGAATGATATATCAGTGTAATTTAAATTTCCTTTTTAAAAATCATGAGCAAGGTACAAGTTCTTATATGTTTATATGAGACATATCTATTTCTTTTTTTATAAACTGTCTGCTTGTATCCTTTTCCCATTTTTTTTTTCTTTTGCGTTGTTGGTCTTTTTCTTATAGTATTAAATTTTAGGAGTTCTTATCTGAAGGAAATTACCCTTTTGTGATAAGAGTTGCAAACACATTTTTTCCATTTTGTCATTTGTCTCTTGGCTTTGTTTCTGGTGGTTTTTCCCAAGCAGTTAAAAAAAAAAATTTTCAGATAGTTGAATTTATCAGACTTTCCTTATATGGGTTTTTGGTTTTTTTGTAATACTTAGAAAGGTCTTCCTTACTCCAAAAACTGCCAAAAATTTTAACCCATTTTTTTTCCTCTAGTAACTTCATGCTAAAATATTTCACTTTTACATTCAAATCTTTGCTTCATCTGGGTTTTGTGCTGGTTTTTTCCCATGAGACTACATGGTTGCCTCCATATTATATATTGTAATATCCCTATTTTCCTTCACCGTTTTGAAATTCTAATTTTTAGACATTAACTTATAGAAGAGAAAGCTGCCAGGGTTGCTACCTGCTGTTTATACAAATGGGAACTTTTCCTGTCTTGGGAAGTGAGAGTGAGGCATAGGGCTCACTGCTTAACACAATGGGTGGCTATGTTTGTTTTCTTTCCTTATTAAGAATTGTGTGTGTGGTGAGGATGGGACAGTGAACTCAAAAGTTCTTACAGCAGCTGGGAAACTGAGTTGCACAATTAGTTGACTTTGTTGTTCTTATTGTTCTTTTTTTAGGAGTGGGGATCATACAAATTTGAGAAGGAATCAAATACAGAGCTAAGGTCTTCTTGGGGGCCTCTGCTTCCAACTGCTTGGTTAGTTCCTCCTTTATCAGGAAGTTCCTTGTCTATGTCTTGGGTAACATCAATTTTGCTACTAATCATAACTACACAGAGCAGACATGGGCATGGTGAAGTTATATTAAAAATTTCATAGGAGAGAAAGTAAAGTTCCTGCCCATAAAATAAAACATTTTGGCTACTGTTTTGGAGAATTTCCTCTTGAGCAAAGCTAATCTTGGCATTAGAATCTGTAGATAGGGGGAACCTTCAATGGTCATTGTTTATGAGGTAAGAGAAGGGAAAGAAAAAAGGAGGAACTGTAGATAACTGACAGAGTGACCGGAGGTTGTGGCTCTGTCACATGCTGGTCCCCAGAAATGGTCTAGGGCCAGAAGACTAGTGCTTCTTGGTCTAGGGAAGCAAGTGGCCCCAGCAGCGTGTTCATCATGGATTACACCTTCTCTGCCGAATGGGGTGCCGAGCAGCTGAGCGGAGCTGGGAGGTGGGACAGGATGCTTGTTGGGTGGATAGCTCATGGAGGCACCCCACCCGGGGGAGAAGAGGGCTTGGCCAGAGGGGGCGTGAAAATAACAGTAACTTTATCCCCCAAACTCCTCCCAAACATCCGGAGAAGCTGGAATGGCTTTCCTCCTCCTTCTGTCCACACTCTCTGCTTTCTTGGCCCTGTAATAGCTTCTTTACCCTTTGTGGGGTCCTTGGTGTTAATTTTCATTGGATTTCCCCTCTGTGTGTTGAGGTGGGGAAAGGCGGCCAGCCAGTAGGAGAGAGGCACATTGTGCATTGTCCCAACCCGATAGGTTAGCTGTGGGCTCCACGTACCATCCCCACCTGGGCAAATCTTAGGAGGGCAGCAGCAGCGAGCAACCTATGGGGTCCCAGCGCTGTGTCCTGTGGTGCATTACTGACCAGGACTGGCTGATCAGGGCTGACTTTCAGCTTGTTCTTTTGCCAAACCAGGAGGTAGAGGAATCTTGTCCTTGGTCTTATTTTTTTCAAACTCCCAACTCGCCCCTTATTTCTCCCTGACACTCTCAGACAGCCCCTGCCCTGTAGCCCCTGATAAATTATTCTTCACTTAACACCATGAGACAGAGGTGAGGATCTTTTTTCCCCTGTCATAGCGACTGCCCCATTGAGTGAAAAAGGCCAACACACTGAAATGACTACATCCTCAAATAAAATATTAAACCTATGGTGTATAAAGAAAGCACAAAATGATTCAGTAAGTATAACAAAAATACAAATCACATTCCTAATATGTTTGCCTCTTGAAGGGGAGAAGAAGGAGGAGAAGGGAATGTAATTGTAGAGAAAGTAGGGAGGAAAGAAAGAGACAGGATGTGGGAGGGGGCCGTGGATTCAGTGGAGGAAAGTGACAGTGTTGAGCCCCGCATGTGTCAAAATTTGTAAAAACTGCTATTCCAGGTTTTCATTGCTTTCAGCCTTAAATATAAAGGGTTTGTTCTCATTGAGGCAGCCAAACCATGGCCACAGTGGAAATCATTTCTTATCCTGCAAAAGCAGAAACTAAAGTTAACTATACCGAGATCCCATCAGAAGCCAGGGAACTGGAGAACCCACCTGTTGGCTAAAGGTCATGGTTGTAGTGAGGGTTGGGGGAATGGAGTATGCTTGTGGGTTCCAGGAATCTGTATCTGAAGTCACTCCAAGGATTCTGATACTAGTGAAAATCATTGGCTGCCTTCGTAAGTATTTGCATTTTGATATAGGCCTCTTAAATGCCAGATCACCTACAATATACAAAGGAAAGAGTCTCTAATGGTGGGACTTCAGGTGCCACTACAAGTAGAGATTTGTTTCTCTGAGGGGAGGGGAGAATTTTCCAGTCTTTCTTAAACAAAAATTTTTTTTTTTTAAGTATCAACTCTGCCATAGGCCAGAGATGCTCTTCCTTAAGAGATCCTTTCTGGACATTTTTATGTGAAATTATTTTTTTGCTATTTCTCCCCTCCTTTCTGACCTTGTACACATGCTAAGTGCTGCTTATTAAGTAGAAGCTGCTGGGAAAAGGGAGAGGTTGGGTAGGGGCCCCTCCCTCTTTTCAGCTATCACCAGCTTCTCTGGCTGCTGCTCCCGCAGGATGACAGGGAGGGTCCCACCCACTGTGACTAACACCCCTGTTGAAGCCCTTAATTACTGTCCCCCTGAAGCATCTATATGGCCCACGTGCTCCACCCCCACTCCAAGGATAACTGGCAAGCTGCCACTCCTGCGGGGGGTGTTTTGCTGCAGGGGGCTTTTTGTTGTTGGGGGTGACAGTGAAGAATGAGTCACTTTCTGCTCATTTTCCAGAATCTTCTGCAGCAGAGTGCCTTTAGAGAGCTGGCTAATGTAGACTCTCATAGTTAATAAAGCCAATGACAATTTCATCCCCAAGAATTTCGTTGGTTTGGGGGCAGTGATTCGCATTTAATGAAAACAATAATTTCCCACAGCCTCTGCAAAACAGCAATTTGGCTATAGCGTAGTGGAAAGTGCTTACTTTCTTTCATACCAGCCCAAAAAAGTTTTCAAAGTTCAGAAATGTTCCTCACTACCAACGGCTTCATGTTAATAACTACCGATGGAAATGTCTCTGTCAGCAGGTTGGGCATGCAGAAGGTTCTTGCTACCTAGAGCAAGAGGAACTGGTTTTCTGTGACTGGTTTTATGACACCAATGGGGAAGCACCACAGCTAGTTTGTTCTGGATTTTCACGCCTGGCTCCTTCTCAGCCCTCGCCTGCCTCGTGTCGACTGTCAACTATCGAGGGAGTTCTATCTCCCTTGATTTCAATTCCAGAAACACAATATCCCTGACATGGCTTTTCTCTGACAGCCTGGGTTCCCTGGCTGCCTCTTGCCAGACCTCGCTTCTAAGGCAAATAAGCAACTTTAATTTGGGCTCCCAAGTGGAAATAACAGCTCGTCATCAAGAACAGAGGGCCCTTGCCCGGGCTTGCTCAGAAATCCCCACTGTAGAGCAGGGAGCAGCTGTTTCTCCAGATCCCGAGTCATGCACCGCCTGTCAAGTGAGCAGGAAGTTTGATTCTGTCAAATATTAACCCTTGTCCTGGAGGCCTCGGGTGCTTTCGTGGAGAGAAATGAGGGTAGAAGGTGACAGAAAAGAGAAAGAGCATGGAGAAAGCAAACAGAGGAAGACACATGAAGTGAGGGAAGATAAGAAGGTGGAGGGAAGAGAGCGTTAGGGAGGAGATCGCAGTTCAGCTAGACTCAGGTTGGGAGGACGTCACCTGCTCTTTGATGGCAGATCAGCTCTCACCACTGTTCCTGGCCCTGTCGCAGCTTGCATTCTTATTGTCATGGAGAAAAATATAACTACAAAGTGAAAAAATTGTCAGGTTACAAGCAGCATGTACAGGATGATTCCCCCTTTTAAATATATGTTTGTGTGAATGTCTTGAAGGCTATGAGTAAAAATCTTAATTATCTTAGAATGGTAGGATTATAGCTTAGTTTTTATTTTCTTCTTTTTGCTTATCTATATTTTCTACAATGAATATCTGTTGTTTACAATAGTAAAGTTAAAGTTATATTAAAAACTGAGAGGAAAGGAGATAGACAGAGGAAGGAAAATATGGAGTTTAGGAAAGAAGGAGACAAAGTTTTTTGGGTACAGGATGATCCAGGCCTTAATTGAACTATACATTTCCCAGTGTTAATTGCCTACTCTTTGCACTCAGTAGCCATTTGGCTACTATTTGCAGTTTTCTTAAGGGCTCTAATTCTTAAATCTTTAGAACTGTGTTTTTAAACCAGAGGTGCACATGGGAATCAGCAGAGAAACTTTTCCGAAATATCTTTGCCAGGGCCCCACCCTCAGTTCCGAGTCAGATGCCTGGGTAGGGTCTGTGTGGGAGTCTTTTTTGTTGTTTGAGTCTCACTTTGTCACTCCAAGTAGAGTGCAGTGGAATCATCATAGCTCACAGCAACCTCAAACTCCTGGGCTCAAGTGATCCTCCTGCCTCAGCTTCCCAAGTGGCTGGCACTATCTGCATGTGCCACAACGACCAGCTAATTTTTCTATTTTTAGTAGACACGGGATCTTGCTCTTGCTCAGGCTGGTCTCGAACTCCTGACCTCGAGCGGTCCTCCTGCCTCGGCCTCCCAGAGTGCTAGGATTACAGGCGTGAGCCATCGCACCAGGCCTTGGGTAGGAGTCTTTTGAAAAATATTCCTCGGTGTTCTGACACTCATCCTGGTGGAGAATTTCATGGTGTGCAAGATGACCCACTGGGGTACTGAAGGAAAATATTAGAACTTCTCATTTTATTTATTTTCTATTACATTCTTTTAATCTCTATTTGTATTCATACTGTATTAATATGACATGTATAACTTGCAAATAAATACATTTACAAATTTGAGGGTGTGCTTAAAATGTTTTTCTTATAAGGGTGTACAATCAAAAAATGTATAGATGACTGCTTCAGAAAATTCATTATAAATGGGGATAACTCGTGTCCAGCTGAATTGAAAATTCTTCTCTGGGCCAAGGTAACAATGATGAGAGAAATTTCACACAACTGACAATGATTCATCGTGACCTACTTCGTTTCCTGCTTATAGGTGTATTATTTTCTGTTGGTCTTGTGTCATCACGTGTGGGCATACTATCTTGCCCAGGTCGGCTGCAGCTGTCTCCTTTGTAAATACACATGCACGTACATGCAGCTGCTCCAGAGATCAGCATCTGGGAAGCACTCAGAGCATTAAAGGCTGATCATTATTCCACGGTTCTTATGTGCAATATGCTTATAGCTGCTTTGAAAAAAATCAACTAGATTGTTTTAACTTAAAAAGCAAAATAATTCATAATAGTTAACAATTCATAGCTAAATAATGATTAAAAATTAAAACAACAGGAAAAAGTAAACAGTGAAAAGTAAATCTCCCAACTTCCAGGTAAAGATGGAAGATAGAACACACACACATACACTCTTTCTCTCTCTCTTCTTTTTCTCTCTTCTGAGACAAAGAAAGAAATAATAGTGACAATTTTTTTTTAACTCCCTGTAGCAACAAAATTTTGAAAGCTGGAAGGTAAGAAGTGTGGTCAGTGATGCAGCAGACACAGGAAGACTGAATCCCAAGTCAGCAATGAGGAAATTTGAGAAACCAACCAGAATCCCACAAAGGCTTAGGAACTGGCGGCAACAGGTAGCTCTGGAAATGAGGTGGAGCACGCTGAAACCAGAAGTGATTCAGAGTCTATTTAGGAAGCAATTCAACATCCAGACCCTTCCCCTCTCGGGCTGTACTGGAAACTGGGGGATTAAGTGGGCAGACACTGAGACCCACCGCTGTTTCCCAGGGGGCTCCCACAATGCAGGCAGCCAGAGTTAAATCCTTTGGGCACAAACCTACAAGAGTCCTGTCTGGGGAATTTGATCTCTCCAAGAGGAAAAACTTAAAGGCGCTACTGTGGGGTTCCTCTGACCAAACAGCCCAGCCAGAGCACTTAGCAGAGCCTCCAGTCAATAAGGGCCTACAAGTTCAGCACCTCCAATTAGCTTTTTAGCTCTGTTCTGAAATATGACCAGATAAGGTTTATCTGACCCTGAGGAAAGCCTCTCACATGAAATATAGAGACAGAAATGAGTAGGAAAAAGCATCTTCAAGGAAAGAGAGACTGTGCAGGTTGAAAAAAATGTGAAATACCCTCCGATTAATATCCTCAGAGATCAGATATGTAACCATCAAATAAGAGCATGACATGAGAAAAAGGAGCATTCAGAGAACACAAAAGGCCTCTTGGAAATTAGAAATATGATAATAAAAATAAAAAATTCAATAGAAGAATTATAAAATAAAGAAGAGCAAATTTCCCTGAAGTTAGAGCAAAAGAGAAAGAAAATGCACACAGGAAAGATAAGAAAATTAGCAGCCCAGAACAGAAGGTCCAATATATGCAAATAGGTGTTCCAAAAAGAGAACAGAGAAACCAGAGGAGAGGAAGTCATTAAAGAAATAATTCAAAAATATTTTCCACAACTAACAAGCATTCATTTTTAGAATGAAAGGGCCACCAAATGCCAGCACAAGAATGGAGAATAGATCCACACCAAGGCATACCAGTGTGAAATCTCAGAACATTGAGGACATGGAAGAGATGCTACAAGCTTCCAAAGAAGAGGAGAAAACAAGTCCTACATAAAGGATGACAAGTCAGAATGGCTTCAGACTTCTCAACAGCCACGCTGGGGGCCAGAGGGCAGTGGCTTTCAAAACTCAAGGAAAATTGTCTCTACGTTATAATTCTATATACCTAGCCTAAACAATTCATCAGGTGTCAGAGTAGATTAAAAACATTTTCTGACATACAAGTTCTCAAATATTTATATCCCATACCCCTGCCTTAAAATGTCCCTAAACATGTGTCCAAATGATAGCACGAACTAAGAAAGAGGATATCAATGTTCCCCCAGGAAGGAGGCAAGAGAATCCCTGGGGCGATGGTGAAGGGAGATCCCAAGATGAGGGCTGTGTGTCGTGTGCAGGTTGGAGCATGCTGGAAGGCGCTGGGAGAGATTTGGAAGGAGATTGGTGAAACTGTTAAAACACCTGAACATTCTGAATGTCTTGAGAGCAGACATAGACAAATGGCAGATGTAAATACTGTACATAGAAAATGAAGCCAACAAAAAACAAGATGGTCTGTAGCTCCCGAAACAATACAAAGATGTGCAGGAAAGAAAAAGTGGTCATAGTTTACTATGTGGCTCAGCTGTGACTCATGTTTTACAGTCACAGTAACAAACATTGAATATTCAGCTAACTGACACTGCAGCATAACTCCATGGGAAGGATGGAGTGTGGGGAAGGATAAGTATGTCCCTTGGGGGCTGCGGAAGGAAAGACACCAAATCCTAATCTTGTATCCTGGGGAAACATCGGATAATGGCTTCAAGTGAAAAATCAAGGAATAGCATTTCAAGCATGTTAATCTAGGGACCTGGAGTCACTACCAAAAGAGGTTAAAGTATGCAAAATGGGGAGGAGGGGTTAGGGGACTGCTGTTCTTATAACAAGCCTTGGAGAACTATTTGACATTTTAGATTAAGTGCGTGTATAACTCTGGGGGCAGGGGAGGAGAAGGAAAACAAAAAAGCATCTATTAAAGCTTTATTTAGGGGGCTGAGTGGGTGGCTCATGCCTGTAATCCCAGCACTCTAGGAGGCCACGGCAGGAGGATTGCTTGAGCCCAGGAGTTTGAGACCAGCCTGGGCAATATAGGAAGACCCTGTCTCTACAAAACATTTTCTGAAACTTTTAAAGAAGCTTTATTTAGGGAAAAACACAGCAGATTTCTTTTCCTCTCTGGATTCCAATTCCCCCAGCCCTGTTCTCTAGAGACCCTCACTGTTCTTAGTGTTTCTTTCCAAGAATATCCTATGGCTGTATACTTATGCTTGCTTCATAAACTGCAGGACTGATTGGGTCTTGTGATTCACCACAGACTCCTGAAGTTGAGACATCTAGGCCACTCAGCCTCATTTTTTGAGGCTCCCAGTACATTCATTAAAAAAGGAAAAGTTGCAAAAATGGGATGATAAAACCATGGTGTGCTTTGCACATTTAAGTTAACAAACACCTTTATCAGATACCAAACGATGTCAGAAGTCTAAATTTCAGGGCAAATGTGAACCAGGCCATGGGGCCCTCCTGCGCTCTCAGTACCCCCAGCATCCCCCCGCATGCACCCTATTCTGTGGTCGGCCTTGTCCCTGGCCGACCTTGTCCCTGGATCTTTTTCTAATTTTTTAGTCTTCCCTGGCCCTGCCCGTTATTGTGTTAGTTTCTTCCCTTTTGCAGACCATTCTGCGTTTGCCTTCACTGAACTGCACTCACTTCCCAGCAACGCCTGTGACACCTCCTCAGCCTGCTGTCACCTGTCCTTTGAATCAATAAGCCCTCCATCCTAACAACCCTCATTAATTAATTAAAACGCCCTCCTCCGCCTGTTTTCCATTCTGGCCCCACAGTCACATTTGATGAGCAAGCTGGCCATTCCATTCGGCAGGTCGCAGATGAATGTGCCGTCACTAGGCCTAAGCTCTGTGGACACCACATCTATTATGTCCTCCCAGGTTAATGATAACCCGCCAGTACTCATTGTCTAGGCATGCAGCCACCTCGTAATTATGTGGGTTAGAATTTAAATTGTAGACCAGTGGTTTGCAAACCTGGCTGCATATTAGAGACTCCTAGGGAGATTTTAAAAATATGGATCCTGGATCTTACCACAATCCTATCTTACTGTGCTAAAAACTTGACCTAATAAATGAGCCTGGTCACCTCAGATAGAGAATCTTTGTCTCTTATAGGAGAAGAAAACTAAAATATTGGGGGTGATGTGCAGGGCTTTGCAATACACAGGAGAGAAGTCTGTCAGATTTTAAGTTCTACTTTCCTCTTTTTGTATTCTAAAGGGAAAAAAAAGTAAGAACCTGGTCATCAGCACTGTTTTAGTTTCGTATTTCTGCTGTAAAAATAAATTACCACAAAGTAAGTGGCTTAAAACAACACACATTTATTATCTCACAGCTCTGGAGGCCAGAAGTCTGACACGGGTCTCACTGGTCTAGTCAAGGTGTCAGCAGTGATGTGTTTCTCTTTGGTGGCTCCGGAGTAGAATCTGTCTCTTACCTTTTCCAGCCTTAGAGGCTGCCCATGTCCCTTGGCCCGTGGCCCCATTTCTCTAGCAATGGGGAGCTGAGTCCTTCTCATGCTGTCTCTCTGTATCTCTCTCCTGCCTCCACATTCAGCTTTTAAGATAATCCAGGATAATTTCCCCATCAGTCAGTTGATAAATCAGTAGATTAGCAACCATGTTTTTCTTCTGTGCAACCTAACATACAGTTTCAGGGAGTAGGACATGGATGTCACTGGGAAAGATGTTTACCACAAGACCATATTCCATTTTCTCCTAATAATTTTTATGTATCATGTATGTGGATATAAAGCCCCACTGCTAGAATTACAGATGAAGGTCACAGGCCCCTGGAGACAGTGACACACCCTGCCTTGTACCTGCAGGCCTGACCCTGCAGCTCAGAGTCTCACTGTGACCAGGGTCTGTTTTCTCAGGCTGGAGGGCAGTTGCCACCCCTTGGCTCTAGAGACGCCCCCACATTTTGCCAGCAGTCCCCATCATGGGATCACTGGGCTCAGTGCCAGCGGAAATCTCTTTCCCCCCATGGGCACCGGGGGAGGGAGGACCTGAGAGGGCAGCCCCAAGGTCATTTCTGGATGCACAAAGGAGGCTGAGCCACATGTTCCCATTGGAGAGCACCTGGCGCCTTCCTGTGTCTCACATTGAATCAGAAGCTCCAGCAGGAATCTGGGGCCCAGGAATCTGTATTCTTTAAAACTCCCAGTCTAATTCTGTGTACAGTCAGATGTGGAAACTACAGATTCAGTCCATACTTTTTAGTTTAATAAATATATTGTAAAGGACGAAATTTAAACCTTGCTTAAATCAAGATGTACTAGTAGCATCTATTACTTTCTTTGAAATAGCAGATATATATATATATATATATACACATCACTCTCTGATAGAGGGAAATCAGATTAAAGGAATACTCTATTTAAGAAACTCTAATGGACTGAAACCAGTTTTACAAAAATACTAATAATTTCCTTTAAATAGCAGATTCCCCTAGATCACTTACAGTATCAATTTATAAAAATTAAGTTATATATTGCTTTTCAGGAACATTTCTATTGCATTGTGCACAGTGCACTTGAGTCTTAAAGGAGTTTAGGATCTCAGTTTGTAGACTTTAATTGGTCTGCTGGGTCTATTGACTAAGTTGTCTTCCCCTTAGAGTCCCAGTCGCCTGTCTCCTACAGGTGTGCTCTATCTCGACTACACCCTTGTGTCTATACGTAGGCCCACCTGGCCCCACCTTTGCGCTAAGCCCTGAGCTCATCTCTGAGATGGGTCCTCATGTCAGGGGAGTTTCAGGATCCCCAGCTCAGCACTGAGAACAGGCATCAAATAGCTCTGACCTTGGTCCTCATTTCTGATAACTGGGCTCTCAGTTTTCCCCGTAAGTCCTGGCCTATAGTGTGAGCCCCTGCTTGGAGTCTCTGCTTTCCTTGAAGCTTTCTTACTGTTCCATTTAATGGCAGCTTCCGAGGATGTTTAACTTGAAACCTTAACCACGTGCAGACCCTCAGCTTGTCAAGACAGACTCAGACCCACCAACCGGCAGCGCAGGAGCGGGCCTTGCCCTCTTGAGCTGGGGATCCCATGGCGAGCCCAGCCTCCCTTGCCCCTTAGCCATGGGCTCTCTTGAACTCCCACTACGCTGCTGGCACAGCTGTGCGACTGGGCTTTCTTCATTCTTGCTCCGTTTGCAGCTTTGTGCTGGGCCTCGGCCTGCTTGTCTAGAGCCCTAATACTCTGCATAATTTTTGCCTATTTTTTCTCCCTCAAGGATCAGACTCCATTCCCTATATCCCCAGCCATTTACTTAGATCGTGCTTCAAACCAAACAGACCTTCTGGATCCGTCTTCTTGGGAGCAGTTCTTCCGCCTGCAAGCAGAGCCCCTTTGATCTCAACACCGGCCCGGGGTGAGCCAAGCTTCAGCACCCTCTGTATGCGGTGGTTTGCACTGGTGTCCTTCATTTGCAGGACCTACCACCCTGAGACAGGTTAGCCTTACGTCTGGCCCTGTGGTGTCATGGAGTTGAGTCCCAATTCTGCCATATCATGGATGTGAGAGCTTGGTCAGTTTGTTTAACTTGTTTCATGCTCGAGAGGTCTGATGGATTTCTTCCTACCAAAATGATATGATCTCCTTCTAAAAGTAGCTGGGAAATAATGTATGCAAAATGCCTTGTGCTTGGCTTATGGTAGGGTGATACTGCTATTTCTTTTTTCTTCTTTATTCCCTAATGACTACTGGTCTGTGTGGGTATGAGCCACACATGTCTCATGGCCCAGTGGGTCCAGAAATTCTTCGCTGCATCACCTGCCTCATCACTGCTTCCTCAGAGGTCGAGGAAGCCTGAGCCACTTACAGTTTTTGAGGCTCTCAATATTTTAAATAAATGCTAAGCAAATGAAAAGATAAGACATAGACCAAGAGAAAATATTTACAAAACACATATATGATAAAGGCCTTGTGTCCAAAATGTGCAAAGAACTCTTAAAACTCAACAGTAAGAAAACAAACAACTCCATTAAAAAGGTGACAAAGACCTGAACAGGCACTTCCCCATGGAAGATGTACAGATGGAAATATGCATATAAAAGGGTGCTCTACATTATATGTCATTAGAGAATTGCAAATTAAAGCAACAATAAGATACCGCTACACACCTATTAGAATGGCCAAAATTCAGAACACTGACAACACCAAATGCCGGCAGGGAGGTAGAGCCACAGGAACTCTCATTCCTTGCTGGTGGGAATGCAGAATGGTTCGTTGGAGCCACTTCGGAAGACAGTCTGACAGTTTCTTATGAAGCTAAACATAGTCTTACCATATGATCCAGCAGTCATGCTCCTTGGTATTTGCCCAATTGAGTTGAAAACTTATATCCACACAAAAACCTATGCATGAATGTTTGTAGCAGCTTGATTCACAAATGCCAAAAATTATAAGCAACTAGATGTCTTTCAATAGGTGAGGAGATAAACAAACTGTTATATCCAGACAATGTTATATTAGTTAGTGATAAAAAAGAAATGAGCTATCAAGCCACAAGAAGACCTGGAGAAACTTTAAATGTGCATTTCTAAGTGAAGTCAATCTGGGAAGACTACATAACTGTATGATTCCAACTATATGATATTCTGGAAAAGACAAAACTATTATAGAGACAGTGAAAAGATCTATGGCTGCCAGGGGCTAGAAGGAGAAGGAACAGGTGAAGCACAGGGAACTTTTAGAGTGATAAAACTATTCTCTGTGACACTGTGATGATGGATACATGGCCTCACACATGGGTCATGGTTTTGTCAAAACCCATAGGGCTGTACAACACAAAGAGTGAACCCTAATGTAAACTAGGGACTTTATCAATTGTTCATCAATTGTAACATATGTCCAACACTAATACAAGATGTAAATAATAGGGGAAAGCTGTTCCAGGGGCAGGGCGGGGTGGGGTATGGATAAGGGAACCCTGTATTATCTGCTCAGTTTTTCTATAAATCTAAAACTATTTTAAAAATTATAGTCTATTCATTTTTTAAAAAATAAGGAAATGCTAAAACAGGGCTAGTTTTAAATGTGGCATATTTTAAATATCTCTTTTTTAAACCGTGGTGCTTTTAAATCAAACAAAAATACAATGCCATGTAATTGTGCTGCTCCTAGTAATTGTGGGATTACAAATGCCTTAATTCATAATGCGTGAATGGTCCGGTCATGGGAGGCATGTTCAAAGCTGTGTGATGAGAGTCACCTTCTTTCAATCCTCTCAGTGCATCTCTGTAGGTTAGTGAAACTTCACATGGAAATAACCAGCTTAGAGGCCCCTTTATGAATGTGAGGCCTCTGGTATAATAAATAGAGCACCACGGGGGGCCCTGCTAGGGCTTAGCTTTGTTCTTACAAGCCCACCCCAACCCCACCAGTCCTGGTCTTGGACTCCAGTAGAGTGACTGACTGCAGGTGGACACATCTGTAGTGTGAAGTGTCTGTCTACCTAGACTTCCAAGCCTCGCCTGAGCCAGCCGCAATACTGAACAACTACGATGACGGTCGCCACCCTTTTTAGCTATTGTGTTTTGCCTGCTAGACTGGACTTCCTCCTTTATCTGGAACACATTGAATTAGTATACCCAACAGATATGGGACTAGAGATTACAAAAGGAGGAATCGTTACATCATGGACAAGGCCTTCCTGCCAGGGTCACTTGTTTTTTGCTACTTTTGCTGTACTTCCTCTATTCCCAGGGCTGGGCCTAGTTCTAGGACAGAGAGAAATCAGTACACCTGCTGGCTTCACTTTTACTTTTTTCAAATTTTTTTCTAACTATGATAGTGGTAAATATTCCTTCCAGAAAATTTGCAAGTCACAGAAATGTATAAAGAAACCAGAAAAAAAAAAAATCACCCCGAGTCTTGTATTACCCAGAGAGAACCATCAATGTCATTCGACTTGTGTTATGTTTTGTTCCATATTTTACTCCTTAACCTCACACAGTTTGGATTTTGCTGCCTCCATTTCCCTAAAACTGCTATCCTGTAGGTGAGTGTCTGTTGGAAACAACCTTTCCGGTGTGCTGTGGGTTCTATTTTGTCTTCCTTCTCCAGGACTGTGCTCCTGCAATTGTTCACCTTTTCCTGCATTGTTAGTTTCTCCCTCCTCACTGAATCATTTCCATCAGTTTGCAAACATGCGTTAGTATTGCCCATCCTAAGACCTTCCTTAACTCTGCTGTCTCCGCTCTGCTCTCTTTCAGAGGAAACATCTCCGAGGAGGTACTGGTGTTCGCCTTCTCCACTTTCTTTTCTCCAGTTCTCTTTAACTTACTTCCATGAGGACTTGTCTTCATCCCTCTACTGATATGGCTCTTTTTTTTTTTTTTTAAATGTTTTTTAATATACATTTTTAATTGTCTAAATTATTTTTATTTTAATTTATATTTTATTCATTTATTTTTAGAGACAGGGTCTCGCTGTGTCACCCAGGCTAGAGTGCAGTGGCTGGATCATAGCTCGCTGCAGCCTCAAACTCCTGGGCTCAAGCAGTCCTCCCACCTCATCCTCCTGAGTAGCTGGAACTACGGGGGTGCACTAACATGCCAGGCTGATTTTTTTATTTTTTGTAGAGATGGTGTCTTGCTATGTTACCCAAGCTGATCTCAAACTCCTGGCCTCAAGTGATCCTGCCACCACGGACTCCCAAACTGCAGGGATTACAGGCGTGAGCCACTGCACCCACCCTGAAATGGCTCTTATCAAGGTCATTAATGACTTCCATTTTGTCAAATCTAATGGTCAATTCTCAGTCCTCATCTTGCTTTACTTCTGAGTAAAGTAGTTTGGCGTAGTTCACTCCTTCCTCCTTCCAGATATAATCTTGGCCTCTGTTGACATCACACTCTCCTGGTTTCCTGCCTCTTTCACTCTTCCTTTTCAATCTACTTTGTTGGTCCTACCGTCTATGTCTGACTTTTAAATGTTGGTTGATTCCAGATCTTCTCCTTTCTACAGTCTCTACTTGGTAATCTCACCAATCCCATTGTTTTAAAAACCATCCACATGATATTGACTCTCAAATCTATATATCCAGTTATAGCCCTTGGGATTAGTTTGCATATATTGGGGGTAAGGGGGAGCCAAAATAATGGCTTAAACAAAATCAAAGTTTATTTTTACTTAATATATGAGAAATTTGAAGGAAGGAAAACTAAGATTGGGATGGTGCCTTGATAGTCCTCAGAAATTCAGAGACCTTCTCTTTATTAAAGGGAATTGACCTAGCTAGGAGATAGAGCCTTTTGTCCTCCTTCTTTTCTCCTATCTACAGTCTGGAATGCAGATGACATGGCTGGAGCTCCAGCAGCCATATTGAAATAATGAGATGCCCTTGAGGATGGAAGCCAGAGGCTAGGATAACAAAACAGATAAAGAGAAGGTCTCTGAATTTCTTTTTTTTATTATTATTTATTTTTAATTTTTTTATTTCAGCATATTATAGGGGTACAAATATTACGGTTACGTAT
>VBSM01003176.1:67022972-67056272 GCA_008086735.1 Cheirogaleus medius
AATATGGCTGCTGGAGCTCCAGCCATGTCATCTGCATTCCAGACTGTAGATAGGGGAAAAGAAGGAGGACAAAAGGCTTCACCTCCTAGTTAGATCAATTCTGTTTAAAGGAGCTTTTCCAGTTGTTCTTCACAAAACTCCCATTTACATCTCATTGGTCAGAATTGAGTGACATGGCCACACCTAGCTGTAAGGAAAGCTGGTAAATATAGTCTTTATTTCAGATAGCAATATACTCAACTAAATATCAGAGTTCTATTACTAAGGAAGAAGAGGAGAGTGAATTTCAGATAGGAATCTAGCAGTCTCTGCCATACCAGCCCTGACCTCTCCCCTGAGTTGTAGACTTAATATCTGAATGCCCACTTGATACCTCCATTTTGATGTATAATAGGTATTTCAAATCAATCTTAGACAAACCTGTTGATTCTCCCCACCCTCAAACCTCCCCCATTACTTCTCCTTCTCACCACTCTCCCCTTACATACTCTGCTCCCAGCCACGCTGACCTCCTTGAGTTCCTTGATCAAGCCAGATACAATCCTGCCCCAGGGCCTTTGCATATGCTGTTCCCTTGGCCTGGAATGGTTTTCTCAAGCTCTATCCCTCACCTTCTTCACATCCTCACTCAAGTATCCTTGCACCACCTTTCCTTATCACCTTGTTCAAACTCGAAGAGCCTGCTGCCAGACACTCCTTAACTCCTCCTGCTGTTTTATTTTTCTCCATAGGTGTCTGACATGCCATATTTACTGCTACTTTTTATTTATTGTTTCTCCCGCTCCCCATCTTGCAACCCCATGCTGTGGAACTTGTGCACCATGAGGGCAGGAATTTTTATCCCTAAGGCTCCAACAGTGCCAGGCACGTAATAAACACTCAATGCATACGTGTTTAATTAATTCATCAACTGCTCCAGCTTTTCCTTGCTTCCATTCTTAGAGTTTTGCTGTAATGCTGTGCCATGGGTTTCTGATCCACGTGGAAAAGTTACGAGTCTGTCCGTTTGGAGCTGCCCTCTGAAATGGCACAAGCTTTTCCTAATAAACTCTGTGTCTGGGCCCTTCTCAACCATTGTGGGCTTAGATTTTTCATAGTGTTCTCAGCTACAACAAACCCTTTTTTGTCCTTGCTATCAAAGGCCTTCTGGAAAACCAGACTCCCATCTGGTTCCTCCAGGAATTCAATGGAGGCTGAGTCCATCAAGTGTCTGTGTTCTTTTTCTTTTAGTTTTCTACTAGCATGGAAGCCTTTGCCCTTCCCTCTTTTCTAAGAAGTTAAATGTCAGTTTAGTATGATTAATTTTTGTCTAAGAGCCAAACTATATTCTGCTTTTATTTTCTTAAAACATTTTCCCATTATAAAAATAACACACACATTTCATAAAAAATTTTTTAAATACAGGGCCAAAAAATAATCACCCAATGATAATCACTATTCATATTTCTCATGTCTTTATTCATATTTTCTACATGAAGATTTATTTCCAGTTTTTAAATAAAGATTATTATAGAACAATATTTCAATATGAATATAAAACTATTCATAAACAGTTTTTAAACAAGTTTTTAATCTAATTTAGGCAACTTCATTCTTTTCTTTTTTAACCATTCTCTTACATTGGGACACACGTGTCTAATTTCTTGCACTAAGCTAAAATTGAGATTAATTTCTTTGTGCATATGGCTTTTCTGACTTTGGGGTTATTATCTTAGACTGGGACACCAGAGAGAAATTACTGGATCAAAGACTAAGAATAATTATAAAGCTCGATATCTATGACCTAACTTCTATTCAAAGTTGTTTTCCTTAAGCTCCTTTGGATACAAGGAATCGCTCAGGTTACCTCAGTCACTGGGAAGTTTGTAGGAACGACAACTGTAGAGATATCTATGGCAGGAATCCAAGCCATGAATCCAGGTCTCATAGTAACCACAAAGAACAAACAAGAATGAGTTGAGCCACACAGGGTGGAACTGCAGGTTGTCCCAGCTGCAGGGGACTGCTGGGTACCCATCAGGTGTCACAGCCCAGACAGCCCTGCCCCAGAGATCTGCCATCAACATCCGGTCTGTTTCATCTTCTGCTCCCATAACCGATTCCTCAACTCCCTTCCGCACGTTTAGTTCGTTTTCCCCACAGAAGCAATCTGACTGGCTCAGCTAATAGTAATCACTTGTATTTAGCCTGCGTTTTTACTTCAGGCTACCTCCCTGGTCACTTGAACAGATTAGATTTGGCTGCCTCAATCCTTTGTGGGATTAGAGGGAGCAGAACATATCCTCCCCCTTTGTTGAACTTATGGTAATCTGCTCATAATTGTTTGAAACATTTATCCACCAAAGGCACAGGCACTGGAGGGCCAGTCCCAGCCATTATGGAGTGTTCGTGATGTTGGGCATGTTTTCCTATACCTAGTGGCCATCTGTGTGTCTTCTTTTGAAAATGTTTATTCATGTCCTTTGTCCATTTTGTGTTCATCTTAGTGAAAGAAAATGGTGTTTTGGATTGAGGTGATGACAATGGAGAAGATATTTAGAAGGTAAAATCGACAACACCTTGCAGTATGTTGGATTTGGAGGTGGAGCTGAGGATAAGCTAGCGATGACTTCTAAGCTCAGTATTTTTATGTGGGTTTTTTTGTTGCTTATTCATATTCATAGCTCATTATTAATTAGTTTTAAGATTTTCCTTTTATTGTCTATGAACAGGGTATTAAAAATAATAAATCCCAGAGTTTGTTTACATTTATTTCTTTTGAAGTGAGAAAAATTAATTTTTTTATATCATTAAATATTTTCATTGGTGTTATCCAGTTTTTCTTGGACCCTGACATTAAATTCACTCAGACAATTTTCTCAGTTCTTTTGACTGAGGGTTGATTGTGTGAATAATGCTGAAATGAATAGGTATGAATTTAAGTCTCATGGATAAGGAGCAATCAAATTAACATTTCAGAAAGATATCAAGAGGTCTCTGGAAGTCACCCCCTGTGGTGTGGCCAAAACGAAGGCCAATATTTTTGAATTTAGCTTCTGAATAATGAGTATACATCTGTTGTGTAAGGGTGTAGAGCGAGCAATCTCATCCCCACCTCTGCACGTCCCACCCAGTGCCCCCTCCCTGCAATCACTTGTATTCATTTCCAGAACTTATTAATGCAAAAATCACACAGATATTAATGCATGTTTTTATTCTTCCCTGCTCATTTTTAAAATAAAAAGGAGGAAAGACAGGGCCAAGGTGACAGACTAGAAGCAGTCTGTGCATGCTGCTTTCATGGAGAGGATTGAAAGTGGTGAGTGGACATTCACCTTTGGATCAGTCTTCTAGGAGAGAGCATTGGGAATCAACAGGGAGGTGATAGGAGGCTCCCAAAGTGAAGGAGAGGGAAGTGGGGTGACCTACATGGCAGGATTGGAGGTACATGGGGAAGGCGCCCGCATGGGAGGAAAGGACAGAAGAGAGAACTCCAGGGCTCCATACTTCCCCCGCAGAAATTGCAAACAGATCTGTGGGAGGGACCCTCCACTATAGCAATCCACCAGAGTGACACGGGGAGCTGACTGGAGACTGGGCAGTGGCATTGATCCACTGAGCAGAGAGGGGTCCTGAGCCTCCAGAGAGAAGGCACTGAGGGGACCTGCTGGCTTAGGAACCCTGGGCTCTGTGGCTGGTGCCATTTTGAGGTCCCAGCCCCAGAGTGATGCATTTACACAGGGGTCAGATCCATTCCTACCACCTCCCCATTGCTCCTGCCAGGCCAGAGAGGGAGTGGGGAGGCCAGGTGCTCTTGCACATCCTGTGGATGGGTGCTGTGTGTCCCCACTGCCACCAGGGGATCTGGGCAGAGTGGGTGCCCATGGGTTTGGTGCCCACTGCTGCCAACTGGGTGGCCCTGCCCAGCCATAGGTACTGTGGGGGCCTGTATGGAGAGAGTACCTGCAGCCCCAGGCATCCACTGCTGCCATCTGGGTGATACAGCTGCCACTGCTGTCACCTGGGTAATACCAACAGACCCCAGTGGGGCGAATGCTCACGCTCCTGTACACCAACGAACATTGCCACTGCTGGGCCTGAGCAGGGCTAATGTTCATGCTGTGTGCACCCACCACCTGCTACATTCCCACTGCACTTGCCTGCTGCCCACCACATGACCTGAGTGCACCTGCAACCACTGTGTGCCCAGAACAAGCCAACTGTCCATGACAACCACAGGAGAATGGAGAGACACAGGAGAGCAGAGCAACAGTGTTACAGGTTCACAGTACATCTGCCCCTCTCCTGCCTAGTCAGTCTTCCAGAGTAGCATTCAAGAGTGCCATGCAGGGACCTCCCCATCTATTCCCTGAGCAACAGAGTTCCAGCAGAGAACAGGTGTACAGAAAAGCTATCTGTCTTGAGCTGGGAGAAGAGGTTTCAGATGAGAACGAACCAGCATAAGAACTCTGCCAACATGAAAAAACATGTTTTCACACCCCCAAAGGATCACAATAGTACTCCAGCAACAGACTCCAACCAAAAGGAAATTATTGAAATGTAAGATATAGAATTCAGAATAAGGATGGCAAGTAAGATCAATGGGATTAATGAGAAAGTTGAAAACCAACACAAAGAAACAAAAAATAAATAAATAAATAATTCAACACATGAATGAAAAATTCACTAAAGAGATAGATAATATAAGAAAAGATATAACAGAACTTATAGAATTGAAAGATTTATTTAGGGAATTTCAAAATACAGTAGAAAGTTTTAATAACAGACTATAACAAGCAGAAGAAAGAATTTTGGAGCTTGAAGACAAAACTTTTGAATTAACCCAGTCAAAAATGTAGAAAAAAAAAAGAATCAAGAAAAATGAACTACTTCCTGAGAAATATGGGACTTTGTAAAGCGAATGATTCTAAGAATCATAGCTATCTCTGAGGGAGAAGAATAAAAAGGGAAAAGTATGGAAAACCTATTTGAGGGGATAATTGAGGAAAAATTCCCTGGTATTGCTAAAGATTTAGACATCCAGACAAAAGAAGGTCATCAAACATCTGGAAGATTCAAAGCAAATAGGACAGCACCAAGCCACATAATTATCAGTCTGGCCTAAGTGAAAGTGAAGGAGAAAAATCCTATAAGCTGCAAGATGAAGGCATCAAGTAACTTACAAAGGAAAACCCATCAAGCTAGTGGCAGACTTCTCAACAGAAACTTACAAACCAGAAGGGACTGGAGTCCTATTTTCAGAATTCTTAACAGAATAACTGGCAGCGAAGAATTTTGTATCCTGAAAAACTAAGTTTCATAAATGAAAGAGAAAAAAAGTCTTTTCCAGACAGGCAAACTCTAAGGAAATTTGTCACCACCAGACTTGCCCTAAAAGACATGCTCGAAGCTCTAGCACAGCAGGGGTGAAAGTGAAAAAAAAAAATACAAAGAATCCATGAAACAAAAAGTTAGTTCTTTGAAAAGATCAATAAAATTGATAGTCCACTAGCTAGTTTAACCAGAAATAGAAGAGGAAGCACTCAGATAAGCTCAATCAGAAATGAAAAAGGAGACATTACAACTGATAACACAGAAATACAAAATATCATCTGAGATTACTATGGAAACCTCTATGTATACAAATCAGAAAATCTAGAGGAAATGAAGAAATTTTTGGAAACACACAACCTCCCAAACTTGAATCAAGAAGAAATAGAAATCCTGAACAGACCAATAACAAGTAGAGACATTGAAATTGTAATAAAAAAGTTCCCAATAAATCATAGCTCAGGACCAGATGGGTTTTCACAGCCGAATTCTACCACACCGACAAAGAAGATTTGGCACCTATCCTACTGAAACTGTTCCATAACATTGATAAGAAAGGAATCCTCTCTAACTAATTCTACAATGTCAATATCACCCTGACACCAAAGCCAGGAAAGGACACAATGAATAAAGAAAACTACAGACCAATATCTCTCATGAATGTATGTGCAAAAATACTCAACAAAATACTAGCAAACGAAATCCAACAGCACATCAAAAAATAATTCACCATGATCAAGCAGGTTTTATCCCAGGGATGCAAGGATGATTCAACATACACAAATGAATAAATGTGATTCACTACATACACAGAATTAAAAACAAAAGCTATATGATCATCTCAATAGATGCAGAAAATGTATTCAATAAAATCCAGCACCCCTTCATGATAAAAAAAAAAGCCCTCAACAAACTAGGCATAGAAGTAATATACCTTAAAATAATAAAAGCCGTATATGACAACCCATAGCCAGCATCATACTGAATGAAGAAAAGTTGAAAGCATTCCTCCTAAGAACTATAACAAGACAAGGATGCCCATTATCACCACTTCTATTCAACATAGTACTGGAAGTCCTAGCCAGAGAAATCAATTAAGAGAAAGAAATAAAGGGCATCCAAATCAGCAAAGAGGAGGTCAAACTATCCCTGTTTGCCAATGATATGATCTTATATTTAGAAAACCCTAAAGACTCCACCAAAAGACTCCTACAATTGATAAATAAATTCAATAAAGTCTCAGCTTATGAAATTAATGTATACAAACCAGTAGCATTTTTATACTAATAACAGTCAAGCTGAGAGTCAAATCAAGAACTCAATACCATCTACAATAGCTGGAAAGAAAATAAAATGCCTAGGAATATACTTAATTGAGGAGGTGAAAGATCCCTATAAGGAGAATTACAAAACATTGATGAAAGAAATCATAGATGACTCAGGCAAATGGAAAAATATCCTATGCTCTTGGATTGGAAGAATCAACATTGTTAAAATGTCCATACTACCTAAATTGATTTATAGATTCAATGCAATTCCCATCAAAATAGAGAAGTCATTTTTCACAGATCTAGAAAAAAATAATCCTAAACTTCATATGGAACCAAAAAAGAGCCCAAATAGCCAAAACAACCCTAAGCAAGAAGAAGAAATCTGGAGGCATCGCATTACCCAACTTCTAATTATACTACAAGGCTATAGTAACCAAAATATTAATAGCATGATACTGGTATAAAGATAGACTAGACACATAGACCAATAGAACAGAATACAGAACACAAAAATAAAGACATATAGCTATTATTAATTATTAATACAACCAACTGATTTTCAACAAAGCAGACAAAAAACATACACTGGGGAAAAGAGGCCCTATTCAATAAAATGGTGCTGGGAAAACTGGATAGCCATGTTTCCAAAAGTTAAACTGGATCCCTATCTCTCACCATATGCAAAAATTATTAACAATTCAAGATAGATTAAAGACTTCAATGTAAAACTTGAAACCATAAAAATCCTAGAAGAAAAGCTAGGAAAAACTCTTCTGGACTTTGGCCTAGGCAAAGAATTTATGACTAAGACTCCAAAAGCAAATATAGCAATAACAAAAATAAATATATGGAACTTAATTATACTCGAAAGTTTCTGCACAGCAAAGGAAATAATCAACAGAGTAAATAGACAAACTACAGAATGGGAGAATAAATTGACAAACTATACATTCAACAAAAGGCTAATATCCAAAATCTACAAAGAACTCAAACAAACCAGCAAGAAAAAATACAAATAACCTCATTAAAAAGTAGGCAAAAGATATGAACAGAGTTTTTTTCAAAAGAAGATAGAAAAATGGCCAAAAAACATGAAAAAATGCTCAATGTCCCTAATTATCAGGGAAATGCAAATTAAAATCACAGTGAGATACCACCATACCTCTGTAAGAATGGCCATTACCAAAATGTCAAAAAACAATAGACGTTGGCACAGATGACGTAAAAAGGGAATACTTATACACTGTTGGTAGGAATGTAAACTAGAAAACCTCGATGTAAAACAGAATCAAGATTCCTCAGAGAACTAAAAGTAGACTTAACATTGAGCAATCCCACTACTGAGTATATACCTAAAGGAAAACAAATCATTTTATAAAAAAGACACCTGCACCTGCATATTTATTACAGCATGGTTCACAATTGCAAAGATATGGAATAGACCTAAGTGCCCATCAATTGATTAATGGATAAATAAAATGTGATACACACACACACACACACACACGCATACACATACACACTATGGAATACTACTCAGCCATGAAAAGGAGTCATATAATGTCTTTTGTAGCAACTTGCATGGGACTGGAGACCATTATCCTAAGTTGAAGTATCTCAGGAATGGAAAAACAAATACCATATATTGTCATTTATAACTAGGTACTAAACAAAGGACATATATGGTCATAAAGTGGTATAATGAATATTGAAAACTAAGAAGGGGGAGGGTGGAAGGGAATGAGAGATAATACCTATCAGGTACAATGTACACTATTCTGGTGATGGGTACACTCAAAGCCATGACTTCAGCATGATACAATTCAGCTATGTATCAAAAAACAACTGTACCCTCTAAATCTATTGAATTAAAAAATAAAATAATATAATATAAAAAGTAGCATACTGTACACATCATTCTTCACCTTGGTGTTTTTATTGAGTAATATAAACTGTAGCTCTTTCCATTATCAGAATATAGAGTGTGTCCTCATTTTTGGAGCTGTAATGTACTCCATTAGGTAGATGTATTATAATCTGTTTAATCAGACCCCTACTGAATTCAACATTTTTCCATTATAAACAATTTTGCAGTGAATAACCTTGCATACACATCATTTCATACCTGTGCAAGAACAACTGTAAGATAAATTTCCAAGCTGGAAATTTTTCTGGGGCATTGGGTAATTACAAAGACTAATCCGGGTTATATGGGAGCCTGAAGAGTATAATTTTGTGAGCCCTCATTAAGGAAAAGAATACAGGAGTGAGAAGTTTCTTTGTGCTGTATATAGGGACTAAAAATGGACACTGAGAAAACCGTGCAATCCCCAAAGCAGCAACCAGTGATACATAACCGGAGAATGTTACACAGAAAATGAAATAAAGTCCAAGGATCTAATCAGATGCAGACAATGTGGAAATAGAATAATATACAAGAAAAGGACTAAAAAATGTTTTTTTCTGCTCAGTGAAACATGGGAATTCAGAGAACTGTCTTCATTTGTACTTGGATATGCCGTTAATGTTTCTCATTGTTGTATAGCTTCCTGTTTAGCATACTTATCTTTATAAATACAACTATATAACATACAAATTCCCTTTTTTTTTAGAGATGAAGTCTTGATCTGTCGCTAGGGCTAGAGTGTAGTGGTATGAATTCATTTTATTTCATTTTTAAAACCATATTGTATTTAGGTTTCTATTACACTTTGTATAAAGAATTTTTTGTTGTTGTTCAATTACATGATTTTTTGGTTTTGGTGAGAGACTGAGTCTCTCTCTGTCACCCAGGCTGGAGTGCAGTGACACGATCACAGCTCACTGCAGCCTCGAACTCCTCGGCTTAAGGAATCCTCTTGCCTCAGCCTTCTGAGTAGCTCGGACCACAGGGACTATAGACATGTGCCACCATGCCCAGATAATTTTATTTTCATTTATTTTCAGAGACAGTCTTGCCATGTTGCCCAGGTTGGTCTCAAACTCCTGGCCTCAAGTCATCCTCCCACCATAGCTTGCTGAGTAGCTGGGATTACAGGGCAAGCCACTGTGCCTAGCAATTACATAATTTATAATTTAATTTTATTGTATATATAATCTGACACACATTGAAAGTTAAAATTGCTTCCCCAAACCATACTTTTAATTCACCTACCATCATCTGGGGTCTATGTTAAAAATGCAGGTTTCTAGAGCCCTCTGAAGGTTCAATTAAATAAAGTCCTTGGCTCAATACTCAATATATTCCATAGCTTACGAAAAATAAATAAATAAATAAAGTCTTTGGAAATAAACAAACAAAAAGAATAACAATTATCAAATCCAAAGTAGGTGCAAAAACAAATAATTATGTAGACTTTAAAAGGAAATCATAATAAGTTACTAATTTTAAAAAGCTAACAAATACCATAATTATTACAGAATCTTAAAAAATAACATAACATTTTTACTAATTAACTATATGACACACTTTTATAATACTTTGTTCTCTATCTTTTTTGGGCATATACACTTTGATTACCTCTTTATGTGACCCCAACTTTGTCGTATTATTTTAAAGAGAGAAAGCAGAAAGATAATTTGGTCTCTTCTTTAGTATGGTTGACTGAAATTCTTTTTTAATTTTTGGCAGCTGGGATGCATTAAGCATTCAATTTCGCACAGAAATGCTTACTATTTATAGTGCTGCTATATGTTTGTGTCCTACAATCCAGTAATTCTGATAAATTCTATTTCATGTGATTTCCATTTTTAAAAAGATTATAAAGTTATGGTGCATGTATAATTGCTGTATCATCAAGTATATTCCTGAGAAGCTAAAACATCCAATTTGACCAGGTATCTGTAAAAACTTAACATTCTGCTTATAATTTTACATGTCTGATATTAAAATAGTTTTCTGACTTCTGGCTCCATATATTTCAAGCCTTGTTTTTATTCTACCACCTACATAATTCTGGTATCAAGCACTATAAGACACGTTCATATTTCAATATGACCTCTATCCATGCATCTCGTAGGCAGAATGGCAGATGGTCGGCACAGTGGGTGGTAGGAATATTTCTGGAAACCATTCCGACACCAGGACACCTAGCAATAACCTGGCTATACATGCGGTGATTGCACACTACATAAATACATCCTAATAAACCCAAATTTAATGTATCTCCAAGCAACTTCTCTTTAGTCAGATCCCAAAAGTTCCTCATGCCACTCCATTGCCACATTTCACAAGGGATAGTGAGATGGAGGGGACATTTGAGTGGACAGACAGCAGTGGTCTTAACCAATCATGACTGAAATATCTTACTTTGCAAAGTTTTCAAAAACACATAACACATTGAAAAATTGTTGGGACTCCTCCCAGAGCCTCAAAAGGGGGTTATGCAAATGAAGTGCCCCGAAGCTTATGCTTCATTAGTTTCATGATAAATGTTCCTTTAGCTATGTGAGTTTGTCCTCTATAGAGGTGGTACCACTTTACTCTTTCATTACTCATAATGAAAAGGCTTCCTTTCTCAAAGAAGGCTTTCTTTTCGCAAAGCCTTGACTGTAGAGTATGTATCAGATTTGTAGATTTTTGCCCAATCTGATGGGTGGGGCAAAACAACTTAGCATAATTGTATCTTGCATTTCTCTAATTATGAGTTAAGTTGAACGTCTTTTCTCAGGTTTAAGAGCCATATGTGTTTCTTTTTCTGTGAACTCTTGGCTCATTTTCCTTGCCCTTTTTCTACTGTATTGTCAGACATTCTCATTTTTATTATTTTTTAGATTTTTTTTTTTTTTTAGAGACAAGGTCTCATTCTGTGGCCCAGGCTAGATTACAGTGGTATGATCATAGTTCACTGTAGCCTCAAACTCTTGGGCTCCAGCAATCCTGCTGCCTCAGCCTCCTGAGTAGCTGGGACTACAGGAACTTCAAGCACATACCACTACACCTGGCTAATTTTGTTTTATTCATTTATTTTTTTGAGACAGGGTCTTTCCCTGTTGCCCAGGCTAGAGTGCAATGGTGTTATCAGAGCTCACTGCAACCTCATACTTCTGGACTCTAGTGATCCTCCCACCTTGCCAACCAAAGTGCTATGATTACAGTAATGATCCACTGGGACCAGCCCAGTCCTTTTCTTATTGATTGCTAGGAACTCTTTATATGTTGGTAGAATAGTTTTTATCTTGGTATGGGTGGCAAACCTTTTTTTAATTTCTTTGTTGTTAATTTTTAATTTTTCTTATTATATATGTATGTTTTTGTTGTTGTTTGCTTTTACAGATTGGTATTTAATTTTTATAACCTTAGCACTTTCCTTTATAACTTCTGGAGTTTTAGTCAGAAAGGTCTTCCTCACTTTAAAATTATAAAGAAATTCTTCCATGTCTAGTATAAAAATGATTTTATTTTTTATATTTGAATCTTTAATTCATGTGGTATGAAAAGTTTTTTAAAAATTGATGGTTTATATGAAGATTCTAGGGTCTTCAGAAGATGAAATTCTAGATACTGATCAAAGAAAGGAGATTGTTCCTAAGTCTTGCCTTTAAAAAAAGTTGTACTTCTAATGAAAGCCAAAATATTAATCTGCTTTCTTAATCAAGCTAATATTTATTGGACAATAATATTTATTGGACAATAATATTTACTGGACTATGTGCTGAATCATTACATTTCCCTGTGCTGAAAAATATAACACTGGGAATGAAAGAGTTCCAAATAGTCTACTCCCCAAAATAGAAATAATAAATAAATGTAATGTTTGGTAGCCAGAACTAAAAATGCTTCATGTTCCCCAGACATCTTAATATTTATAGCATTACAGATTGTTCTGTCCTTTCTTCATGGTTGGTGCCACATGCTTCCTCTAAAGAAACTTATCCTTCTCTGGGGACAGGCCACCTTCCTTTGTAGTGCAGGTACTCATTTTCCAAGTCAAGATCAAATGCTCCTCTCAGCTGGAAACACCCACTCTCCATGTAGTTTCAAAGGGTTGCTCACTCTCACATTCCAGACATGTCCAAACTAAACCCAGATCAGGAAAAAAAAAAGACCTAGCACTAATGCAACTTGTCTTTTGCTCTGGCGTTAGATCAGAAAAATACATGAAGTGGGGAGATGCAGGTCAAAGGATACAAAGTAGCAGATATGTAGGATGAAAAGCCTAGAGATCTAAGGTACAACATGAGGGCTATATTTAATAATATGGTACTGTACTTGGGATTTTTGCTAAAAGAGTAGCTTTTAGGTACTCTTGCCACACACACACACACAAAAGTAACTGAGATGATGGATAGGCTAATTTGCTTGCCTATAGTAACCTATTCACTATTTATATGTATATCAAAACATCATGTTGTACACCTTAAATATATACAATAAAATAAAAAATTTAAATATGCTTATTGTTTATTTACAGTAACAGTTTAATAGTTATGTAATAGTTTTACATTAATTAATGCTTATTCAATATTCAATCATTAACAAAGGTAGTCTTTTCTCTGGTGTTAAAGGTAAATAACAAACAATTCTCCTGTTCCTCCTTTGGTACTAAACAGAGCTTTTTGAGCAAACTTAGGGAGCCAGAAGCAACTTATTGCTGAAGGAAAGTGCTGTCTCCAAAGCATAATCAGAAACAAAGAGCTAAAGTAATGTGAGAACTGAAAGGTGCCTTTGAGATTGCTTGGTTTAACCCTTCCATTTTAAAGATAAGGAAGCAGAGGCCCAGATAACTCTGAGCATAATGACATGTTACCCATATTTATCGCAAGTTATGACGCCTACAAATAAAAGAGCTGCTTTGCCCTAATTATTAATTTTATTTGATTAATTCATGTCATTAGTATGTTAGTTTTGCTTATTCTAAAAAAAAAAATGTGTAAGTGTAAAAAGGTAGGGGGAGAATCACCCCAAATATCTCTACCTAGGGACAATTACTTCTAAAAGGCAGTAAGACTGTCTCAAAGGAAATGAGCTTTGAAATCAGTGCCAGATGGAACCCCATCAGCTCTGCCACTTATTGGCTGTGTGACCGTGGTCTAGCTACTTAACCTTTCTGAGTTCGGTTTCTTTATGTCTAAAAGAAGAGTGGTAATATTCATCTCATAGTGAAGATTAAAGTATAGCACATAGGTAAGGCATTCAGGTCAGTAACTGGCATAATTGTCTTTAATTCATGTCAGTAATTATTAGTATTATCATTTTGATAATACTCTATAAATTTTTGTTTCATGCTTTTTTCACTTATTATATCATATATATATTTCCCAGCTCATCCATGAATCTTTATCAATATACATTTTTACGTCATGGGCATCTTTATTAGAAAAAAGGGTTATTTTCCATTCCAACCCAAAGTTGTATGTACCTTTTCCCCAATAGAAATAAAAAGCTGAATCAGCAGCTCCCAACAAATGAAAAAGGAAACAAAGGTTAATTCAGAGGATCTATTTTGGAATAAATAGCTGGATTTACAAGGGTGTGCATGAGAATGCTTTGATGCATGCATTTAGAGAGTAAAGGATATAGAATAATTGATGGCTATATTGGCAGATCAAAGTATCTCAAGAGCATTGCAGGCTGTGGAGTTAAACCATTTGCACTTTTCCTGCATTTAGCATGTGTATTTTGTGAGCATAATAATAATTTGTCCTCACACAGGACCTTTCATCTGGGGTGGAGCTCAAAGCACTTTGAAGATGTTAATAAGAAAAGGACCTGCTAATTAAGATTGATTAAAAATAAAAATTCTCCTTTCAGCATGTTTACATGATTGCTGAGAAGGTTCTGACTCAAAGAGATTTGCTATCACAGGTGAGTTCTTTCATATGTTTTCTTTTTAAATCCTACTGTTGGATTTTTTGTACTGATAAAATGGCTTTCTCTGGACAGTCACATTAGACTAATTTTACGGTCTATGGCATGCTTCATTTGGAAATCACACATTTACCTAGAAAATTTTTTGATAGAGCAAAGAGCAGTGTCATGTTGGATATTTGTAACAAGTTTTAAGATTATCAGACAAAGCTGTAGGCTAAACCCAGCAAAACAAGTTTAGAAGAAGGACAAAGGATTCCCAGATCTTTCTGAAATTATATTTGTTAAAGGAAATTCAAATAGAAAAATTGAGGAGCCTTTTGCCCCAGTGCATGGTGAACAGGATGACTTTGTTAAGAGTACTAGCTTCCACCTCAACTTCCCTGCGTCAAAGAGACTAAAGGAAATCCCTACAGAAATGAAGCCAATTCATTGAACTCTTCCCTAATCCCAACTGTCAGGATTGATAGCATCTTCCTTTCTCCTCCCTGGGAAGGTATGTTATTTATCCAACTATTTGGTATTTAAGTCATTTTTCTTATGTCAATTAGTTTTTTATAGTTCTCCCACACAAGAAAGTAAACTAAAGAAGGCAGGAAATATATTTTATTTATCTTAATATCCTATCCAGGCTTTATCACAATACTTGATCCTTAACACAACAAACCCTTTAATAACTACTACTTTCAATTAAGAATTTTATTCTAGCATTATTATAATGGAAAAGGAAACTGGGAACAACATACATGTCCATCATTAGATTACTGGCTAATAAAGTTATGGACCCTCCATACAATAGAATATTGTGTCACTGTTAGAAAGAATGAAGCAGACTTGAAAAAGTTCAATGATAAATTAAAGGAAAAGCTCACATAGAAGAATATATGTTTCAGGGTCTCATTTTCTACAAAATCAAAACCAAACCAAACGGGCGATTGATAGATGCATGGGATGAATAGATGGAAAGCCAGACAGATAAACCAATCAATTTTTTATAATTCATAGAAAAGGAAGCTCTGGAAAATAGGAGCAAATTTTCAACAGTGAGTATTTCTGGTGAGCGGGGCTGAGCCGGGTGGACTGGCTATAAGAGCACAGTCCTTTGCTTTTTACTTTAACCTCTGTATTGTTTGAAGTTTAGCAATGAGCAAGTATTATTTTTGGACATTAGGAAAAAAAAGAAACTAATGACTTGAAGTTTCAATTTGCAGAAGTTGCTTCATTTGGGCAGGTGACCTAATATCCCATATTTCTCGACTTCGCAGCCTTTCTCCCTGACAGAGCTCCTGGCACTAAGCTTGACAGAGGGGACAAAGTCTTCCTTTTTCAAGAGTAAGCATTTGGCTGGATTCAGACTGACTCCCTTGGGCATCTCCCTGGGGCACCTTTCCAAGTCCTTGCTTTCTAAACTTGGTTATACTAATGGGCTGGACAGATTCCCTGGCTGACTCTGGAAGCTGTCAGAATCTCTCTGGTAACTTTCCTAGGCTTTTCTGGTCTCTGATGAGGCATCAACCTTTTTCAGTTGTAAATCAGTTTAGATCAAAATTCAAGCAGGAGGCTTTGCTGCCCGCAAAATCCCTCTGCTCTCTCTTTCTAGTTGTTGAGCTCTCGCTTACTTCAAGCTCCTGCTTCCCTGGGGAAAATGAGAAAAGGCTACCTGGACTAACCTGACCATTCATTCTCCACTTTTTTGATCAGCTGGAGGGCCGCACTCTGTTTTCTACAGTTGATGCAGGTTGGCCTGCTGCCAGCACGATTCTCTCAACTGAAGGAAAACTCAGCACTCTCTCAAACGGGAAAGCAAGAGGGAATTTGCGTGAATAATGTAAGTTAATCCATTTTGCTGGGATCTGCCCTGCCCCATTTTTGTGAAGCTAGTTTAGGGTTAGTTTGTGGTTACGTAAATTCGCCAACATTCCGGAAGAGGAAAGAACACCCCCTCGTGGTAAAATTATGTCCCTGCACCGCATCCCCTAAAGTTCAGCTTCCAGCCAAGTTACCTACCTGCACTTGTGCTGGGGTACCCATGAGCGTTTTTATGCACAGAAGTCTATACGTAAGGAAATCAACTCAATCTTAATCTTGAGTGTTATGCAGTAATACAAGAATTAAAATTTCCTGAGGCTGCAGTGAGCTATGATTATATCACTGCCCTCTAGTGTGGGTGACATAGTGAGACCCTGTCTCAAAAAAAAAAAATAGGGTTCCCATTTACTTAATATGCTTTTTATTTTTTGGTCTGAGTTACTGTGTTATACATTATGCAAATGAAAGATCCTAACATTGTTATATCATTTTATTATGGAAAAAATCCCCATCACTATACAAACTCAGAGCCCTAGTTGGTTTTGTGTGTACCATTATTAATGATGTCATTATTTTGCTTATTTCAGGCTCATTTTCTCTTTCAAAATGTGTCTGTTCTGTGATATGCATATAATATATATAATATATATTTTTGTTGATGCTCAGAATGTATTACTCTGTTCTGCTACGTGCTAAAACATTCAGAATATATTCATAGTCACAGATTCCAGTCTTCTTATTGGGGTCTCCACTCTCATTTTCAGGGTTGGGTCGATTGTACACAGAACATTATCAAAACAGATGCTCCAGCTCTGCAATTAGCAGGCCTGGTATGGAATGTTCAGTGCAAGTCAGAGTTCCTGTGGATTCTGGACATTTGCCTTCCTGAGATTTTGCCTCTGACTTTCCTTTTGGGAATAATGCCATAAAGGTCACTATTTCCAGTTCAGAATATTCCCTTCAGTTTGTGCTGTGTGAGAACTCTGTTTAAAGCTTTTTCCCTTGACCATGTATCCTCCTAGGCCTGAGATTGCTTCAGAAATGGAGAGAGTTTAGTAAACCCAGGGGTCCTGCTTGGTACCTGGGCATTACTACGGGCTCCTCCTCTTGTCATTGGAGAGTGGAGTGTCCTTGGAAGGGATGATGCACTTTGAATTTGAGGGAATTTGAGGTGAGAGAAGATACATAGGGCTCAGTCCATTATTTAAAATTTGCATTTGCTTCTTGTCAAGATGTTTACTGGTTACCTGGTAGGGTGATCAACCTTTCTGGTGTGCCCAAGACTGAGGGTTGCCCAGGACATGGGACTTTCAGTGTTAAGCCCAGGAAAATCCCAGGTGAACCAGACGAGTTGGTCACACCAGTGTGGGTTTGGGACTGTGTGAACCAGTTCTTTGCTCCTCATTCTCCTCAATTAACCTGAACTTGAGACAGGCATGCGCACACCCCTCTACTGCCATAACTTCTCACTGTTTGCAGTCACACGTCGTGAAGGTCGCCTATTCTGTGCAAGGTCCACTGGTGGGGGCTGAGGAGCTGAGCAGATACACAGAAAAATGCCACCACAATTGCCGAGTGAGTGGTGTAGGAGGCCAAAGAACAAAGGATTACTGTGGGCTGGGACAACTGGGAGAGGCTTAATATAGGAAGTGGGATGTGGAGAAGGCTGCAGAGGAACCAGGAGAAAAGGTAGGCTTTAGAAGAGAAAAGAGGCTATTCTGAGCAGGGGAAACAACTGCCTGCAGAACCGGGAATGCATGGGTGGAAACCGCATAGGCTGGTTTCCCTGAAGCTAAATTTTCAAATGGGTGATCAGTTTGAAGAGTGTAGGTAGGATAATTCCTGCATTTCTGCACTGTTGGTTTTGCAATAATTACAGGCATAATGAGCACAACCTTACCAAACAGAGGAGTATTTCTTTCTCCGCCTGTCCCTCTGCCAGCTTTTGTAGTGTTAGGCCTCGTCTCCCTAAAGAATTACCTGACTGTCTCAGTAAATATTTGGGGTGCAGAGAACTGGAGTGTAGTCAAAACTCTGTGTACCTACTCCACCCTTCCTTTTATTGAGTCCAGCGCAGGGTGTGGCAGCCCTCAGAGTACAAGTGAGGAAGCCATCCTTCACCTCCGTGGACACAAGTGCTGGCACAGCCCCGGCGTTCTTGTTCTCAGCAAGTGCAATGAACGTTTCTATGTGAGATGGGATTTTACATGACTACTGATCTCCCTTACACTTTGTGTCTTAATAGTGGGCCTCCAATGACCTTACTATACATTGGACATAGCAAAATATCAAAGAATGAGTTTGCCTAAATGGACTTTTTCTTTTTCTTTTTTTGTTTAACTTTTGTAAGAGGGAGAAATAAATGGCCTTCTTCTTACATGAATCTCACTGTTCTTTAGTGAAAGGAACCTCTTTTAATCCAAGCAAAGACAATATGAAACTGTGTTTGTAAAATGGATAACATCATCATAAATGAGTCCAAGGAAGGAAAGGTAAAAGCAGAAAGTGCTTTCGGTGACGTTTGAGAGAGGGCACACCAGCAAGGTTCTGGCTCCTCTTCCCCGGAAAGATCGGATACTCCTGGAAGATGGTGCCTGGCCTTACATTCACACTGAGAGTCTACATCAGCACCTTCTCTTTGGTGAGGAATTGATGAGGCCTCGGGCGCTTAAAGAGAAGAGGCTATAGATACAAGAAAACACTGCCAGAAAGGAAGGCTTAGTGTCTGAGAACCAAATCTTTTATATCCAGATTTCGCTGAAACCCATCATAGCTTTTATTCCAAATTGTTTGAATCACAGGAACCCTCTGAACAAAAAGTCTCTTGCTTTCCTCGTCTTGGATGTGTGGTTCCCTCATACCATTTGGCCTTGACTGCTTGCTGCCTTCAGTTTCCTTCCCCTTCTCACAAACAATTTTTGTAAACTATTTTCATTTGCCCTGTTTCTGATCTGAATGTCCACCTTGGTTCCCACTGGCCGTGTTTATGTGTTAGCTCACAAAGATTGCTTCCTTTCTCAGGTCTGGGGAAGCATGACTAACACCAGATAGGATCCTGTTCCTTAGAAGACATGAATACAAGGTTAAATTATTGAGTTGAGTGATTGCATCTATTGAAAACATCGTGATCACCCTTCTGCTCTTTGCTTGTTTATTTTATCTGAAGTCACAGGTGGGTAACACATGTTCCCAGGCTTAAAAACACAGGAGGGGAATTCCATTAGACCATGTGCATGTGGATTAATCAGACGCATTCTTCTTTTTTAAAAAACTGGCTTTGTCTTTCCTTTTGTGTCTACTAGTCCTTAATCATAGCTACAGCTAGTTGTCTTTCTCGCCCCCATTCCCCCTTTTCCACATCTCTCTGTAAACAATTATTTTTAAAAACACTTTGCAATTGGCTCTGTCCTTGATGGTGTCAATTAGAGCACTATCATTTGAATTAAATGCTAAGGTATGATGTTTGCTATTAGGCTAAAGGTTTCCTTGGAGTGGGCCCAGTTCTTTTAATTTTTTTTTTTTTCGATAAGCAATTGCTTTCAAAGTACTGGCTTGAAGGTCCTTATTTTGACTTAGGAATTCTTATCTCTAAACAATTTGAACAGTCCCAGACAATATGGGCATCTCCTGAGTCTACCAGTTGCCCTCCACTGGAGTTGCACAGTGTAAGTCTAGGAAAGAATTCAGGTAGCTGCAGTGGACTGACTGCTGTTCTACTAAAGAATAATCAGGGCCAGGCACGGTGGCTCATGCCTGTAATCCCAGCACTTTGGGAGGCTGAGGCAGGAGGATCACTTGAGCCCAGGAGTTTGAGATCAGCCTGGGAGAGACCCTACAGAGACCCCGTCTCTACAAAAAAAATAGGAAAAATGAGCCAGAAGGATTGCTTGAGCTCAGGAGTTTGAGGCTGCAGTGAGCTGTGATGATGCCACTGCACTCTAGTCTAGGCAATAGAGTGAGACTCTGTCTCAAAAATAAATAAATAAATGGCGATCAGGCCATTGAACCAAGAACATCTAAAGAAGCTGCTAGTGCTATTATTCTACCACTCCTGTCAGTTTGAATACCACTGCCAAGTCATAGTGTGCTCTAAAAGTTCAGTTAGTCCTGGGTTATGGCTCAAAGCACTTTGCATGTACCAGCCCATTAGCCCTTTCTGCATTCCTCTGAGTCAGGGAGCTGACGCGTGGAAATAACCCAGTTTCCAAATGTGGACTCAAAGGCACAGAGGGCTTAAGTAACTGCAATAGGACCACTAATTCAGGCAGCAAAGTGGTGCATGTGTAAGACAGGTGTCAGAACGGCTCATAGGACTGAGGGTAGTAACCTCTCCAGCACCATGTTCCTTTAAGTAACAGATACACAACGCTATGCAACATAAAACACCTCTCCCTGGAGCTCCTCTTTATCCCTAACACACGAAAGTAAACAGGCTGACTTGAGACAATATTGTTCATGTGAGGAAGTTTGTCTCCTGGGTCATCGTTTCTCTGAGCCAATTTGCTTTCAGTCTGTAGCCAAGAGTGTGAACTCTCGGGCTAGAAATGCCAGAATTCAAAGCTTAGCCCTGCCACTCTGACCTTGGGCAAGTTACCTAAACTCTCTGTGACTTTGTTTCCTCATCTATAAAGTGAGGATTAGTAATAGTGCCCACGTCAGACAGGGGGCCGTGGAGATGGAATGAGTTAAATCACATAAAGCACTTAGAACCTGCACATAAATGCTCAACAAGTGTTAGCTGTTTCTTTTGTTATCATTTACTGCGCTTTCTTTCCTTCTCTGGAAAGTCTTCTCATGCCAGGGCCTCCCATTCTCTCACTTCCTCTTCCTATCAAAATAGCAAAGGATCCAGAATCAGCCATTAACAGTTAGTGAGCAAGAGTTTCATGTGATCTCTGCCAGCTGGTTTGCTTGTTGTCAGGCTTTGTTTCCAACTGCCCAATGAAGAATCTTACTCCCCATTTAAGGAATTTCAGGTACCATAAATGTTTTGAGGAGGTGAGAGAACGTGGGAGATGAAAGCAAGAAAAATTTTGATTACCTTTGAAAGCAGCCTAAAGAAACCTGCGTAAGTGTTCTCAGGGTTCTTCTTCTGCCAAAGAACAGGTCTACCTACCTGACCAGAACTGCCCACCCCCTGGCCTTTTCTTTCCTCCTTCTCCATCCTTATCCTATTCCTTCCTGCCTCAACACAAACAACATTTCCTTGACACACCCTTAGTATTTTGTCTTCTTTCCTGTTGCTTTAAACCAAGACCTCCAATCATCAGGAATGCAGGGTCTCTACCCTTCTGGTGACTTCTGACCTAGGTTGTCTTCACTCCAACCCTGCTTTGCTGTGATGACCCTGTTGTATGGACCAAAAGTGAGAAGATTTGAGCAATAAAAAGTATAATTTTCATGTATAAAAATAACACTAGCTACATATGCGATTGCATACCAATTGTGCCTAATCACCTATCAGCATAATAATGTAAAGTCTATGTTATTAAATATATAAAATATTCACTTTATTAGTTATTTGGAAATAACAACACTCACATATGCTCAGCCTTCTTCATGAGTTGCTCTCGCAGCATTTCCATTCGATCATCGTGTCCTGCTTCCAGGAATGTGTAATTAAATACGTGACACTCAACTCCCAACCCTGCGCTACATAGTGGAGACAAAGGGTAAGGAATGGCCAGGCAAAGGGACCAGAGGGGAGGGCAGATAGAATAGAAAGAATTCTCAAAGGCCTAAGATTATTAATACTTTCTCCCAGGGCCTGTCTCTAAACTTTACCACCCAGAGGTGATATTTTACAACCACAAGTTTAAAAAGCAGTGATTCTCAGAGGTAAATTGCCATTCTGAGCCTGTTGTCACGATGACTGCTCAGTGGCTTCAGAGACTTGTAACCCTGCCTACCTCAGGTAGATGGGGCCCTTGCCTCTCAGGGTCACTATTCCGTGTCCCGGAATGAGGTAGACAGGCCTTCTGTCCCTTTTATTTTATTTTTTTATGTTTACTTTTTTGCTTTTTACTTCTGTCCCTTTTAGAAAGTCCTGGAGCTCTTACCTGTTCTTGAGTCCTACAAGATACAAGGTAGCCTTGTTTACCCAATAGCAGGTTTTTCTACTGCAGATACAGACCAGATTCCTGGGAGGAGTAAAAACAATGTTAAAAATGGATCCAAGTTTCCTTCTTCTCAATTATTCTAAGACTAGATTGCCCCTTAGTGTCTCGTTGGGGTTCAAGTTAATCAGTCTGTCTTGTCCAGCTTTCACGTGAGCACCATTTTCTCTATTGCAATGGTGATTTTTCTTTAATGCCAGGAATTCATCTATCCTTTTAATCATTGATCCACTGACTTACTATAAAGTATTAATATTTGCTGAGCGCTTCCTCTAAGTGGATTTTCAACCAGTTGGAGTTACAAGATTAAAAATAACACAGTCCGTGCACTTGAGGAGCTTGTAGTCTACTGGAAAAGATGGAAAAACAAATAGGCAATTCCAGTTACCACACATTGTAATAAGTAATGTTATTGCCTTTCTGAGCACTGAGGGGGCACAGAAAATGACCTTGATTTTCCCCTTCTCTCTTTGGGGATCAGGCATATCCCATCCCATGGTGACTTCTGACCAACCGACTTACTCTTCAAGGTCTGGGCTAAAGTTCAATGTCTAAAAGGGAAGTGGAAAATGCTGCACCCTTTGCTAATGAACCAACTCCCTTCAGAAGCAAAAGTTAATATATCAGCGATACTGGGAGAAAACAAGTTTTCCAGCTTGAGTCAGCTTTTCCGCCTTTCTTTTTTAAAATGAATTACTCAGAACACTGGCAAATGCTAATATCTTAAGTATCGGGGCCCTTAGCTGGTCAATTCAAAATATTTACTCTGATTACAAATTCACTTTCCAGGTTTCAGTGGATACACTAGAGTGTTCACAGTTAAAATGCTTCAGAAGAACAATCATTTTGTCACGCACCTCGACTCTGAACATGCTGATAAAGCAAACTATCTTTCAGTTCTTTCTTAGTGTTCTAGACCCAGTGGGACATGCGTGTTCACAATGGATCTGAACTTGGAACACTCCTGCTGCCTCGTGGCACCCTCTGCAGAATTGCCTTGACTTAGAAGCGCTTTGCTTTCCCCAGGGCAACATTTTGAACTTCATCCTGCTGCTTCAAAAATTAAAGGCCTTTTCATTCTTGGATTCCCAATTTAGTCAATTCTTCCCCCACAGAAGAACCACAATATTTATAACAAACACTCTAAGTGTTTTGGTCCATTGTTGGCCTGACCCAACAATGACTCAAATGCCCATCTCGTTCCAGGTGAAAAAGCTTCTTGGATAGAAAAACTAACACAATCAGCACCTGATAGATTCTAGAAACTATACTAAGCATTTTCACTTGTGCTGTTTCATTTAATTCTCAAAATCACTCTATAAAGTGGGTAGACCAGTGACTGGCACATGGTAGATGCTCATACAACATTTGTTGAATGAATGAAGAAATTACAATCCCATTTCACAGACCAGACAACTGCAGGTGAAAGAGGTCATGTCATTTGCTTGAGACCCCTCAGTGGCCAAAGTAGGTCTGTTTCTTTGTTGTTCATGCCTTCTGTGTGACCTGCCTTTAGAGCAGTAATAGTTAAATACACTCTCCAAGAAAGCTTACACTGCTGCATCGTCATTTGACGCCCTAGGGATGTTCTCAGTTATTGCAATCGACACTTACTAAGCCCCCTCAAATAACCAAAGTCCTCTAATCCTTAAATGTGAAAGCAAAAGGCAAGCCTCTATCTTTTTGTCTCTGTTGGATAAAAGTCTCTCCTGAATTTCATCTGTCTTAGATATCAATTATCCAAAGAAGTGAAGAGAAGAAACTCTCAGGAAGATTCGCAGGGTGAAATTAATTTTAATGACTTTAATTTACATAGGAGCCTATGAAGTAACTGTATCTTACTGACATAATCTTTGCCACTTTGCCCTTGGCCTGCCTCGTTGAGCTCAAACTCCTTTCCAGCATGTAGGCCCCACCCTGCATCCTCCTACCCAGAGCACCCCGGGTCCTGATTCTCCCCAGCCCCCATACACCAAGATTATTCCCTTGTGGAAGCCATTGTTTGGAAACCATCCTGGCACCTGAAAGACTGCTATGCCTCCCCACTTTTGAAATCAAGGCTGCTCTCCAAGTGCCACCCACAGTCCTGCCCCCCGTCCTGAATTACTGTCACACTAGTGGACATTTGTTGTATAGTCCTTAGTCTTATCCTCCTACCTTGATTGGACATTTGTTGGCCCCATCTTATGCATATACCTAAGAATGTCTTAATTGTTCCCAGGCAACCCTTGGGTGTAAGAGGTGGGTGGTGTAAAGTCCTATTGAGTACTGTGGATACGCTACTCCCACCAGGAGTACCAGGTTCCTACCAGGTACCAGACAAAAGAGGAACCCTGACCTCTCTCACCCTTCATGGCCTTAGTTTTGAATTTCTTCTGCAAAAAAAGAGAGTCTTGCTGGCAATGGTAATTTACAGTTTTCTTTCTCTCTATAAACTGGACTACAGGCTGCATTCCTCGAATCCAACAAGCCCAAATCCGAACTCCCCATTTCCTGAAAGACCTCTTCCCTCTCCTGTATTTGTCACCTAAATTGATAACACTGGCTCCATCCAGTTTCCACCACCTAATCTAATCATTTAACTCTTTCCCCATCCCCTCGGACACTCACTCTCTCCTCTCCTAAATTCAGGGAGCCAATCCTTGTTATTTTACACACTAAATGTTTCTCAAATTGACTATTCTTTTTTATTCCCCACTATTTGGTTCAAACACACATTATTGCTTTCTTGGGCTGTTGCAATACATCCTTAACTGGTTTCCTTCCTCTTGTCTCTCCCCACATCCCTTTAACCTCTTCAGCACGTGGCTGTCACACCTTTTCTTTAAAATCTTTCAGCAACTTCTAAAACTAAGTCCAAGATTTTTGTCCTGGAAATAAAAATGCCTTTCATGATATAGCTTCTCTTGAACTCTCCAGCCTTTTCTTCTGCTATTCCCTTCTTCTCACTTTTTCTGGTACTCCAACTCCTCCCAAATACAGTAGTCCTCTCTTACCCAAGGTTTCACTTTCTATAATTACAATTACCTGCAGTCAACCAAGGTGGAAAATATTAAATGGAAAATTCCAGAAATAAAAAATGTATTTATAAGTTTTAAATTGTACACCATTTTGAGTATGATAATGAAATCTTGCATGAAAACCGTCCTGCTCCATCCTGCCTGGGACATGAATCATCCCTTTCATCCAGTGGATCCATGCTGTATGTGCTACCCGCCCGTGAGTAACTTAGTAGCCATCTCAGTTATCAGATCCAAAAAGCGTGATATATATCGGGTTTGGTATTACCCAAGGACACCCACTAAGGGTCTTAAAATGTATCCCTCACAAATAAGGGGAAACTACTGTACAACAAAAATTTTGCTCTTCCTGAAGTTCTCTGCATAACTATGACTCATCATTTATATCTGAGCTTAGTTGTTATATCTTGAACCCCTAGGTTGATCTAAATGCTCTTTGTAAACCCACAGAACCTGTGCTTACCTGTCTTCTCATTTACCATATTATATTATCTACTGTTAAAATAATTTAACTGGAAGTTGTTAGACTGAGGTGGCTCAGTCCTGAGTTCCCACATAAGCAAACAGAAACCCAAATCGGATTCATTTCCTGTAAGCAGAAAATGAAAGGAGCTCAGCTAATCACAGGTAGCCAATTGGGCGTTAGTTATATTGTCTTAAACCTCCCACTGGGCTGGTCCAAATAAGGTCATCCTCAAACTTTAACCAATCAAATAATTTCTTTGCTCTGCTTCTGCATTTGCCTATAAAAGCTTTTCCCTTCATGCTCCCTTGGTGGAGCCCCAAACCACTTGCAGTTTGGAGCTGCTCAGTTCGTGAATCTCTGTTTCTCAAATAAACCCTTTTAAATTTAATTGAGAGTCAGCTTCTTGCTGTTTTGCTTTTTTTTAACTTAGGCTTCTTTGGGTAACTGTGCTCTTTTGCCTCGGAAGTGGTCTCTTGTGGTTCAGCGCCACCCCTGGGAGAAGGAATTGGAGAGAGATGGATCCATCAGATATGATGGCCAGTCAATACTTTTTGGTCCGAATCTGCATTCTCCTAGCCACTTTTTGATTGTAGTTGAACTTACCATATTGAAAAGTAGTTGATCCATGGACAAGGATATCTGTGATCACTTAGAAGTTATGTTTCTCATTATAACTATATTTATTTGCATGCTGCTTTTATTAATTAGCTTCTTGAAGAATTGATTTGTATAATTACTGTTTTATTTAGATTCTTTATGTTGTAAGAAACAAAATGCATTGAAGCTAGGTTGTGTGTGGAGGGGGAGAGGATCCCTTATGTGGAGCAATAAGGAAGACATGGATCACTGGAATTCCAGAATAGGACACAGGGTAAAGCTGAACCTTAGAGGAATTGAACCTAGCAAGTGGGTCAGCTCTAGGGAATGCCACTCACTCTCTCCCTCTCTCATGGGCCACATGGTCCCTTCCTTCCTACCACCCTTTTCTTTCCCTGTACTCTGCCTATCTTTCCTTTTCCTTATAGAGTCTACATTTTTATAGGTTTTGCTCCTTTATAAATTTGGCTCACACTGCCCATTATGGCCTCTTCAGCTTCCCCCTGCACCAATTTCATTCTCTCTATATTTTGCTGGCTCAGTCTCCTTAGAGAGAGTGTTGGCTCCAGGTCATCTTTTTAAGCTGTAGATCAATATATTGTAATCAGTCAATTTTTCTCTATCTGCATGGCTACTATTTTGTTCAAATCACTATCATCTCTAATCTGAATTGGTACAATGGCTTCTAACGACTCTTCTAACCACCATCTTCCTCCACTCCCAATTCATTTTTCCTACCCTTCAGAGATTTCCCTTTGCTGTCATAACAAAGTACAGATATTCTAACATTCTTATGATACTCTTCATGATCTAGCCTGACGACCTTCTCCCTAGGTTCATCTCCAGCCTTATTTCTCACCTCTCAATCTTGCACTTTGCCTCCTATTATACTGAAATTATTTGGGTTGCTTAAAATATACAATGCCCTCTCTCACCTCTGGTTATATACCATTCCTGATATCTGGAAAACTCTTCCTCTTCCACTACAACCGGCCTTCTCCTAATTAATCTTCAGCTTTCAGATTAAACATCACTTCCTCCAGGAAGTCTTCCTTTACCAGGTGACTTGACTATGTTGCTATGTGGTTCCATAGGACTGCACTTTCCTTATCATATCAAAACAAGTTTTGCCTGTTTATTAGTTCTTTTAGGTAAATTATAAGCTCCATGATAGCAAAGACTGCCTGTCTTACTCACCACTGTATCCCTAGTACATGACAAGCATTTAATAAATTTTTGATAAATGAGTGACGACCCACCATAGGTCACTGGTGCCCCTAGCTATTGGGGGTGGGGATGGTTCATGCTATATGGATGTGTCTTAATTCTGCTTGATGTACCATAAGCAGGTCAGTGAAAAGAGAAGCTTTCCGTAGCAGGGGCTATGGTCCCAATAGGCAAGATGATTGACATGTTTAGCACTGTTACCCAAAATCTGGTCTCTTAGTGAACTAAAAGAGCTGACCTTGACCTTGCATATGAAATGATTTTACCAGGCTGTAGGCCTTCTATGAAGCTCAACCCAAAGCAACCTACTGGCTGCCCTGGCCACTCCCATTGTAACAAGACTGAAATACCAACTCCTTGCTATGATCTGTAAGGTCTCACATGGTGACCTCTGTCTGATGGGGCCTCTGTCTGATGCTCAACTCACTCATCTACTCTTTCTCCCTCACTGTGCCTCTGACGTCCCCAGGTCATCCCCACGTTGGGGACTTTGTTCTTGTTGTTCATTCTGCCTAGAACTCCCTTCTTCCTTGTCATCTCTTGGTTCATAGCTAAAGCATCACCCTCCTCAGAGAGGCCTTCTCTGGCCACACTATGTAATGTGGCCCCCACTACTTCATAAAATGTATCATGAACTAAATTTATCTGATATATTTACTTGTTAATTCTCTGCCTCCCCCAGAAGGCTTAGGAGATCAAGGAATTGTTTGGCTTGTTCTATGCTGTATCACCAGAATCTAGAACAGTACTTAGAATCATAGTTGCTCAATAAATATACTGAATGAATGAATGAATGAATGAACAGGAAGGCTTGTGCTCAGAGTTGGGCACAAGATTTCTATCTGTACTGTCTTTAGTTTTCTACCATTATCTTCAGTTTCCTAAGAAAAATGCAAAAAGGAGATAGTCCAGGCAAATGTAGGTCAACTGTCCCTGATAGAGACCCTTGTGGTCTGCTCTACCCCGCAGACTCCTCCAGGATCCCTCCTCCCTCTTCACACCCCACCTCCTTGACCTTCACCCTATTTCCTGACAGCTCAGACAGAGCCAGTCCCAGCAGCCTTCCTTTCTCCCTGCTTCCTGGGCCACCCTGAACTCACCCAGGTCTCTGGCAGGTGTAAGCCAAACAGAAACCACGAGTATACCAAGTATTACTTGGAATAAGAAAGAGGATTAATTAGAGTTTTGTAATCCCTGGACTTCTCTGTACCTGATTGTCCTCAATGATAGACAGGGACGAGGCTCTTCACTCGAGCTGGGGATGGAAAGTTTACTGACCAACGTCTTAGGATGCAAACAAGCCAAAGAGGCACAGTTTTGCAAACAGATTTAAATATGCTTCTGTCAGAACGGTCATTTGCCATGTGATGTTTGTGTTCCTTAATCCCAACACTTCACATCTAAATCCAGCATTAAATACTGTGTAGGTTTGGTGTCTAAAGGCTTAGAGAAGAACTACTGACACTTATACAAATCAAATTATCCAAACTCCGTTTGAAATTGTAAGGCCTTTGTTGAGGAATGTCAACACAGTGGTCCTTCCAGAACCTGGGACATGCCTCTGGGGCACTTTGCACAGCACACTGGCCTGGCAGGAGCACTGTGTACAAGCAGGTCTTGGAGATGGGTTGCCTGGCCGCCAGCGAATGAAACGTTGTGCATTTGTCTGGTTGAGAAGAGATAAAAGCCTGGATCAGATGGAATGAAATGTGACCAACGCTTGGCAAGGGCTTTCCAATGAAAATAAAAGGCCTTAAGACCAGAGCATGCAGTTTCAGATCTCCTAGGAGAGAGAATTCCGTGCCTGTAATTAGAAATTTTATATCAGGTGTTAGATTCACAAAATGGGTGAGCAACTTTCTGGAAGCCTAACTGTTGAAGACAGGGAGTCACTGTGTCCGCCACTGGGTTGGGGCTGCCCGAATGGGATAACTTATGGGGAGGCTTGAGGACCAGACCTGGCTGAAGCCCAGCATGTCGAAGAGCAACGTGTTGTCCAAGAAGAGGCAAGAGCCAAGCCCCGGAGAATCGGAAAGGACAAAGCAGCCGCTGTTCTGCCCTGACAAGTGCCAAGAAACCTCCTTTAACCTCTTAGCTTTTACTCAAACATTTAACAGTAAATTCATCCTTCTGCCTTTTAATGGTAACAGTCTTCTGGCCAAGGTCAGAATCAGATAACATGAGCTTAGATATATTTGAAGGTAAATGGAAAAATGGAAAATAATGATGGTGTAGTTATCAAGAAGGCTAAATGAGCTGGGAATTTGGTGGTTTTGAGGTGGATTCGATTCTTCATTTCCTGGCACTTCAATGTTTATCTCTGTGCTGCCTTTGGTGGAGGCGTTGGGGTGGGGGGACGGCGGGGTGGATACAGTGACTCATTTGCACACAGGGGCATGTAGTACTTTATGGATCGTGATAAATATTCAGAGACAAGCTTAAGGGAATCTGAAGCAAATGTTGCAAATTAAACTCTACTGTTTAGATCATAAAGTGTTTTTCTAAATTAAATCAACTCCGTAAATATTTATCAGGCAGATGCCTATCATGTGAGAGGCTAACACACAAAAACAAACAGGATTTGAAATGCGAGGAAATGAAAAACAAACCAGCAACATGGGGATTATAGGCAATCTTTTCTGAATTGTCTCCACAGAGAGACAGGAAGTACACTAACTTACTAATAGCCAGAAAGGAAAATTTTTCTGGGAAATCTCCTGTGATATAGCCAAAACAAATATTTTGATCTGGGAGAAAACAAAAGTTATAATGCGTGTAAAACTGACCTTCACATTAAGATGCCAGATAAGTCAAACAACTTCAATAAAAGACTGAACTCTTCCTGTGTGGTAGGTACTGGTTATACAAAGTTAAAAAGACATGGTGACATTTATGGGGACAAATTTAAACATATATTGTTCTGTGTAAAATAGGTATTGTTCTGTTCAAAAAACAATGTCCTTTGTCTTTAAACCTTGGTTGCTGTTGTTTAGGAATGTTAGAAGGAGAAGAGTAAAAAAATTATTGCATGAAAGTTCATGAATTTAGCAAAGTGTATCATAGATCCCTTGTTCATCAAATGAAGAATGTGGACTAGGTAATGGTATAATTAGGTGGATTTGTATTTGTTAATTGATTGTACTCCAGGATCATTTATTTATTTATTTTATCTATGTATTTTTTGAGACAGTCTCACTCTGTTGCTCTGGCTAGAGTGCCGTGGCATCAGCCTAGCTCACAGCAACCTCAAACTTCTGGGCTCAAGTGATCCTCCTGCCTCAGGCTCCAAAGTAGCTGGGACTACAGGTGCACACCACTACCCCAGGCTAATTTATTTTATTATTATTATTCTTATTTATTTTTTTAGTAGAGATGGGGGTCTCACTCTTACTCAGGCTGGTCTTGAACTCCTGAGCTCAAGTGATTCTCCTGCCTTGGCCTCCCAGAGGGCTAGGATTATAGGCATGAGCCACTGTGCCCAGCGCAGGAGCACTGATTTACTGATTAATGGCTGCTAAGAGCAGTCAGCCTCCACCTTGAGTCCCTGAATCCCAGAAGGTTCTTAAAGGTGTCAAGGCTATTGGGACTGACTGAAACATCACTTGTCTTTGCGTTGGATCAGAATTGTATCAACTTCACTCACCAAACACTAGGTGAGAAAAGCAGGAAAGGACATTTAGAGTGTATGTTCTTTATTCACTCTTCCAGCTACCCTAAATTATATTCTTAAATAGGCTAGACCACCAGAAGACCATATGTCTGAACCACATTAAATTAGCCTGTCACAAAATGACCTTCACTGGCCCCAGAGGCTCTGGGAGGCAAGGCTTCCAGAAAAAAAGTAGGGGTAGGGTGGGGGGGGAGAAAAATAAACTACCTGACATAATGAAACTTTTAGAAAGACAAATGGAGGATTACCATAAGAGATTACAGGAAAAAGAAAGAAATAGAGGCTGAGTTCAGTGGCTCATGCCTATAATTCTAGCACTTTGGGAGGCCAAGGCAGGAGGATCCCTTGAGGCCAAAGAGTTCAAGACCAGTAACAGAATAAGACCCCATCTCTACAAAAAATAGAAAAATTATTCAGGTGTAGTGGGCGTGCACCTGTAGTCTCAGCTACTCGGGAGGCTGAGGTGGGAGGATTGCTTAATCCCAGGAGTTTGAGACTGCAGTGAGCTATGATGATGCCATTGCACTCTAGCCCAGGCAACAGAGTGAGACCCTGCCTCCAAGAAAAGACAAAAAGAAAGAGGGAGGGAGGGAGAGAAAGAGAGAGGGGGGGGGGAAGGGAGGGAGGGAAACTAATGGAAGAATTAAAAGCTGTATAGGAAGGGAATTATCATCATAATACCTTACGTAGCTCTGCCCTGAGCAACAATTACATGGTTACTATATTGAAAACATTGTTGAACATCTATATATAGTTTAACGGTGGTGCACCTGAAAAACATGAAGAATTAAAAAGAAATAAACTTTATGTTAGAAGAGTTTTAGGTTCACAAAAAAACTGTGAAGTTAGTAGAGTTCCCATCTACCTACTGGTTTCTCCTATTATTAATATCTTACATTAGTTTGGCACATTGTAACAGTTAATGAAACAATATTGACACATTATTATTAACTGAAGTGCATCCTTTATTCAGATCTCCTTAGTTTTTACCTAATGTCCTTTTTCTATTCCAGGATCCCATCCAGGATCCCACATTACCTTTCGTCATCATGTCTCCTTTGGCTCCTCTTGGCTGCGACAATTTCTCAGGCTTTCTTTGTCTTTGATGGCCTCGAATATCTTGAGGAGTATTGGTCAGGTGTTTTGTAGAATGCCCTTCCATCGGTATTGATAAGTGGGGTTATGGGTTTGGAGGAAGACCAGAGAGGTGCGGAGCCACGGTCATCACATCATATCGGGAGTACTGTATTAGCCTGCTGGGGCTGCCATAAGAAAATGCCACACATTGGGTCACCTGAACCCCAGAAATTTGTTTTCTCTTAGTTCTGTAGCCTGGAAATCCCAGCTCTGCAGGATTGGTTTCTTCGGAGGGCTCTTCCCTTGACGTGCAGATGACTGCCTTTTCATTGTGTCCTCACCTGGCCTTTTCTCGGTGCTTCCGCATCCCTGGTGTCTCTCTCTGTAAGTCCCAATCTCTTCTTAAAAGGACACTGGTCAGATTGGATCAGGGCCCACCCTTATGACCTGATTTTAAGTTACTCACCTCCTTAAAGGCTCTATTTCCAAATAGAGTCACATTCTTAGGTACTGAGGTTTAGGGCTTCACCGTATGAATTTGGGGGGGACACAGTTCAGTCTATGACAGGTACTTACTATTAAATATCAACATGACTTATCACTGTTGATGTTGACCTTGGTCACCTGGCAGAGGTAGTGTTTGTCAGGTTTCTCCACTGTGAAGTTACTCCCTCACCTCTTTTTCGTACTGTGCCCTTTGGAAGCAAGTCACTGTGTGCTGTCCACACTTACAGAGTGGGGTACACATCACCTCCTTGAGGGCAGAACATCTACAGAAAGCACTTGGAATTCTGCGTGGCAGATTTGTCTATTTGCTCCAATTTACTTATTTATTCAATTATGTATTGAATATTAGTATATCAGTGTATACTCCTGGATATTTTAAATTTATCTTTATTTAAAAAAATTTTTTTTTTTTTTTTTTTT
>VBSM01003176.1:67056372-67068977 GCA_008086735.1 Cheirogaleus medius
CCTGGGCTCAAGCGATCCTCCTGCCTCAGCCTCCCAAGTAGCTGGAATTACAGGAGTGCACCACCTCCCCCACTGGATGTTTTTGGGTTATAATCCAATACTATTTACTTATTTTCTTACTCAAATTATTCTTGTTTTCACCATCAGGAGCTCTTTCTGTTGGCTCCTAGGTTCCTTTGACATTTCTCCATCATCGTGGGGTTTGTTTGTTTGTTTTGCACCTCTTTACTTTCTGGCACTAAAAGATGCTCGAGGCCCAAATTGCGTATTTTGTGCTTCAGTGATAGTATCAGTCATTTCCCCAAGGATCCCTTGTTCCTCTTAATGAACAAGTATTAGAAATCAAGATCTGGACACTAGATGTGGAGTGGGTAGTTGCTTGTAGGCCCTCTCAAATGGCAAAGCTAGGAAATATCTGTGTTTATACTAACCAGTGTATATACACATATCCATACATATTTCTGCTTGTAACCTTCTGTACCCATATTAAGCTATACATGAATTCATGCTGATGTCTCCAACTCTAATCTCACACAACATGGATCATTCTAGCCTTCTGCAAATTTTTCCTCACCCCTTTCAGTGAGGTTGTTTCATACATTTATAATGCAGTTAGATTCTTTTGTCGCATCCTACACTCCATCCTGGGATCACCCAACCTCCTAAATGATTTCTTTTAAATTTTCATACATTAAGGTTCTTTCTTTGTGCTGTCAAATTCTTTGTTTTTTTTTTTTAATAAATGCATGGTGTTATGTATCGACCATTACAATATCATACAGAATAGTTTCGTCACCTTAAAAAAATCCTCTTTGTTTCACTTATTCAACCCTTCCCATGCTCTGAACACTTGACAACCACTGATACATTTCCCATCCCAGATTTGTCGTATAAATGGAATCATACAGTATGTAGCCTTGGCAGATTGGCGTCTTTCATTTAGCAATGTGATTTTTAAAATTCTTCCATGTCTTTGGATAGCTTGATAGCTCATTCTTTTTTTACCACTGTATAGTATTCCATTACATGGATATACTAATGTTTATTTATCCAATTACTTATCCAACCTATTGAAAGACATGTTAGTGGTTCCAGTTGGAATTTTTTAGTATATTGCAAACTTTGATGAATCATCAGCAAAATTACATGCCTTTCAAAAGAGTTACTGCTATGTTAGGATGCACTGAAAGAAGTAGAACAGTTATGATGGCAGTTGTTAGACCATATGGTGCAGTGGTGAGGAATATAGACTCTGACTTCAGACTGCCTAGGTCTTGCCACCTCCCAAGATATGTGAGTTTAGACAGATGACCTAACCTCTCTGTGCCTCAGTGTCCTTGCTCGTCAATAGGGATAGCAATTGTACCTATTGAGCATTAAACACTACCTGGCTCAGTAGGCATTAGCTATTATTATAATTGTTTATTTGTACATATCATGTAGCAAGCACTTGACATACATTCCTCTATGCCTTCCAACAAACTTTCAAAGGAGCATGATTGTCTCCACCTTGTAGATAAAGAACCTCAAATGCAGAGACCACATATCAGTAGAACCAGAACTTGGACTGAGGTTTGTCATTTCATGAAGGCTCTGATCCTTCAACGTTATCGCAGTGACTCCTCAGAGCAGAAGAAAAGTTTCCTTTCATCCAGCCCTAGACAAACTGAACCTACAACATTATCTGTCCTTTGAGTTGTCACATTTTATAAAGGACATCCTGGAATATATGAAAGAGATGATGGATCAGGTTGATGAAAGATCTGGAAATCCTTTTAAATGAGGTGCTCTTGAAGGAACTAGGAATGATTACGTGAGTTGGAAAATAAACCAATATGTTAACAGTGTGTCTCTCAATGGTGGGCCCACAGGTGATTTTTATTTATTTTTTATATTTTCTAGATTTTCTATGATGAACATATATTATTTTTATAAGAAAAAAATACCTTAATAAATCATAGTTAAAAGTTGATAGGCTGTTGTGTGAGAGATAAAATATTAAATAAATGTTTTGCTTATGACCTCAGAAGACAGAGTTTGAGCCCAATGTGTGAAGATTATCTTCAGGTACATTTGGGCTCACCATAAATGGAGTTGGCTGCCATGTGAGGTGGCCTGCTCCCCTCTACCAGAAAGGGTTTGATCACAGTCTGGGGTCCGGCTCTATCAGATGGCCTCTGAGATCTCTTTAAGTTTTATTCCATAACCTGAACTTCTCCTTAAGAACGCAAAATGTCATTAATGTGTTAGCTCATGATGCACAAATTGATACTGCTAATATAAATGCATTTAGCTTATTACTCTATTCAGACACCCAAGAAACACTTAGCAATTTTTTTGATATATTAGGATGTAATGAACCTGTAGAATAATATAATTTAGAATATTAAAATAATCTTAGAAAATCTAATTTAGAATTTTTGCTCATTCAAACTAGAGTACTTTCATCTTGTATTAGTTCCCTTAGGCTGCTCTAATAAATTACCACCAACTAGGTGGCTACGAACAACAGAAATTTATTCTCTTACATTTGTCGAGGTTTGAGATCCAAAATCAAAGCATCAACAGAACTGTGCTCCCTCAAAGGCTCTCGGAGAGAATCTGTTCCTGGCCTCTCCCAGCTTCTGGTGGCTGCAGGCACTCCTTGGCTTGTGGCTGCATCACTCCAATCTCTGCCTCTGTCTTCACACGGCCTCCTCCTCTTCACTCTGTCTCTCCTCTGTGTGTCTCTTAAAAGGACATTGGTCATTGGATTTAGAGCCCACTTAGATAATCCAGGATCATCTCATCTTGAGACCCTTAACTAAATTAGATCTCCAGAAACCTTCTTTCCAAATAAGGTCACATTCACAGGTTCTAGTAGGAAGATATGCATTTTTGGAGGGTCACCATTCAGTCCACTACACATGTGGATTAAGAAGTTGGTGAAATGTTTTGACTGTTCTCTTTCTGATACTGATTCCTTTCTCTAGTCCTCCTTCCTCTATCCCTGCCAATCTTCCAGCTCACCTCTGACACTTATCCCAGCCAACTTCTATCCTGAATTTCTTCTTTTACCTCTTCCAGGAAGCCTTTTCTGGCTATTGTTGTCTTGTTCACCTCTCTAGGCCCAGCATTTAGTGTGGCATACACACAGAGCTTAATAAATATTTGTTGAAAGAATCAATGAATCTATCAAAGGAGGCCAATAATGATACCCTCCTTTCTTTTGACTTACTGAGAAATGGTAGGTTTTTAATGATGCCTGGAGAATTTCAGATAGAGGATGAAATTTCTCTTATTTTTAGGTCTGATTAATTCTAGAAGATTTTTCTTTATTGAAACCATACCACAAATATTTAAAGGGAATAAGAGACTTAACCAAAATTGTTTTTTATTCTCAAGGCACAAGAATTTGGGGAGTTAAAGTCAAATGCCACAGTTACCACAAGGCTAATGACTTTAATTAACTGAGCAATTTTGGACAGTGGGAGTTTTCGTTGTATTATGTTTTCGAAATAGGGAAGATAGGCTTCCTTTGATGAAGGCTTCACAGGGTAACTAGGATGGGAGGGTGAGGGAGGGAGGGGATCTTACTGAGACTGTGAACCTTCTCTTGATGTACAGCAGCCCCAGTCAGATCTGACTAAGATAACCTGGCTTATTAAAAGCAGTTAAAATTGTACATTCTGAGGCTTTGTAATTGATTTAAAAATTAGATTTGCTGCCCTATATGCCAGCAACTTGCTGGGAACTTATCCCTTACCCCCAGTAGCTTTTTGAGAAGTGATATAAGGTTTCAGAAGCCATAAATCATGGTTCTTAGTATGGGAGGTTGATCCTGAATTGAGTGTTGTTTTTACTTGGGATTAAGGGCTCTGAGGCCCATGCCTTGATGTAGAGTCTCAAGGTTTTTTGTTTTTTGGAGAAGAGAATTAATGAATGCAGTGAGTCTGTTTTCCTTTTCTCACTGCCTGGATACTGGGAAAGGAGAGCCAGTGTCTGACTTTCCATCTTACCCCTGACCTTGAACACTGTCATCTCAGTGGATCGAGTGAAGCAAGATCCTAAGCTGAAAGAAGGGAAAGGGAAGGAGACGTTGGGTGTTTGGAGAGAGGCAATGGTGTGAAATTGTGTGGACGACAGTGGAGAGGGGTCAGAACAAGGATGCATAATCTCATTGCCCAGTATAGCATTAGGGACCCAGTGGAGCTTTCGCGTTTGGAGTCATGAGTCTCCAGTATGGCCAGTTAACTGGCTTGTCTGTTTTTCTCCAGCCATATTCAGCTGCATTGGTATGGGCCTGTGGTAGGCACAGCTGTACTGAGCCCAGTGCGGCCTTGCCATGGGAGTAAGGTGAATCAAGATGGGGGCAAGAGAGTCAAAGGTACATGGAAGGCAAGGATTAGATATCTCCAGTTGTCCCCTGACATGCAACCCTGTTACAGCCTTACCAGGTTCATTTCCCACTGCCCAAAAGGAAGCCAATACACTGAGACAGCAGGGGCTACAGTAGACAAAGAGTTTAATATTGTAGGCACCACGAGAGGAGATGGTAGGAAGTTGCCAAATCCATGTCCCTGAGAATTTGGGAAAGAGGGTTTTTAAAGACAGTTTGGCAGGCAAAGGGCTAGGCTATTGAGTCTGCTGATTAGTTGGTTTAGGGTAGAACCACAGGGGTGTAGAAATTGTCTTCTTTGCTGAGTCAGTTCTTGGGTGGGTGTCGCAAGACCGGTTGAATCAGTTCCTTGGTATGGGCCACTGGTCTGGGTGGGTCAGCCTTTCCACCAGAATGCAGGGCCTGCAAGATATCTCAGAAACTAGCCTTTGGTTTCACCAGGGTGATGTTATCTTTGGGAGCACTGAAGAAAGCTAAGAATCTTTATGACCATCAGATATGTGACTCCTGAGTAGTAAGCAATCATAGGAAAGCAAACTAGGGAACAATGGCTGGTTATATATATTTCCTCTACCATTGTTCCCACCTTGTGGCCCTTTGTTAACTTTGTAAATGTTGGTTTCAACCCCTCTGTATTAGTCTGCTAAGGCTGCCATAACAAAATACCACAGACTGGGTAGTTTAAGCAGCAGGAATTTATTTTCTCACAATTCTGGAGTTTAAAAACCCAAGACCGAGTGTCAGCAGGGTTGGTTTACCCTAACACCTTTCTTGTTGGCTGGCCAATGGCCACCTTCTCACTGTGTCCTCACATTGTCTTTTCTCTGTGCCACACACCCCTGGTGTCCCTTTGCCTCTTCTTAGAAGGACACCAGTCACATTCCATTAGGACCCACCCTAATGGCCTCATTTTAACTTCATCACCTCTTTGAGGGCCTCATCGCCAAAGCTTTCAAACTTTTTCAGTACACAGTAACAAATACATTTTACATTTGGCCCAGTACACACATATGTAAATATATAACTGAAAAAAGTTTTTGCAAAGCAGTATAATGTTTTAGACATTTTCTCTTCTCTTCTGTTTTATTTTTTAAAATCTCTACAGAGATATGTTAGACATCTCAAGCAAATGATAATTACATTATTACGTATAAATAATAGTGTAGTAATGTAAGCACTATTGACTTAACAAAAAATTGAGTTCTAAGCATTGGGAGGATAAAGAGGAATGGGATATATAATAGAAAGTCCGTCCTATTCCTTGTAACAGGAAATACATACATTTCTAAAACAGTTGAATAGAGATATAGAATATTTGCAGATTATTTTAAAATATGGGAGGAAAGTATAGACCAGTGGTCCCCAACATTTTTGCCACCAGGAACTGGTTTCATGGAAGATGATTTTTCCATGGATGGGCTTGGAGGGGGGGAGCAGAGCTCTGCAGCCTAGTCCCTAACAGGCCATGGACCAGTACCAGTCCTCGGCCTGGGGATTGGGGACTGCAGGTATAGAAGAAATAGTTAAAAATATTGAGAGTGCCCACCTCTAGGGAGAGGGATGTGATAGGATGTGGGGCCTGGGAGATGGTGACTGAGAAATTATTTTGTTTTTATTAGAAGCTTTTGAGTGCAACTTGACTTTTAAATGATGTATATGTATTGTTTGATGAAAATAGAAAATAATTTTTAAAAAGACTGTGTATACACCTATCTGTTCTGCTGACTCTTAGAGACAGGCCTGGTTGAGTTTCTTGCTGCACCTTCAAACCTCTACATCAACTGCTCGTAGCTGCTTTTTACTCAGAATTCCAAGCTGTGCATTTGACAGCGCTTGTATTGTAACGGAGGTAACGGCCTGAAAAAGGGTAAAATGTTTTATGAGCTGTCTCTTTAAAACCACCTTCCCCTTTGGAGGAATTAAACTCTGCATTCCTGCCTGAGGACAGTAATCAGAGGGACAGGGGAGTGGTCTTTGTTCTTTGTACCACAGGAGAAGGCTCAACGGAATTGTCCCAGCAGAGGTCGGCAGATCATCTTCACTGGAGATGCTATAGTTAAATACCAACATTCCAAAGCTGAAAACTTCCTTTAAAAGCTCTGTATTTCTACTTAAAAGGAGGACGATGGCACCTTAAGTCTGCCATCCTCCTCGTTCTTCATTACACCGTAGGGACAAGTACCGGACTTTTGGTAACATTATGAGGGGTCTACAAAAAAGTTCACAGAAAATTCATATCATGAAAAAAACTATGCATGGATTTAAAATTTTTTTTGCACCAAAACAAACTCACACTAACTTGTTATAACATGTCTAAACAGGATCTAGTTTGAGGCACTAAGAAGGATAAGACATCAAAAAGAGCCCATATCAGAGCAACCTGAATCCTACCAAAACTGAAGCAAGAACAAACATCAAATTTATGGTGACGCTTGGGTGGAAGAATGGTGAAATCATTGATGCTTCATGAAAAGTTTATGAGGATACTGCCCTACAGAGATCAGCAGTTTACAAATGATTAACTCTTCTTAAGGGATGGGACAATGTTGAACACAAAGCCCACAGTGGCAGACCATCCTCATCAATTCACAAGGAAAAAATTAATCTTGTTTGTGCCCTAATTGAAGAGGACCAACAATTAACAGCAGAAACAATAGCTAACACCACAGATGTTTCAATTGGTTCAGCTTACACAACTCAGTTTGAAAAATTAAAGTTGAGCAAACTTTCCACTCAATGGGTACCCAAACCATTGGGGCTAGATTAGCTACAGACAAGACCGAGCTTTCAATGGAAATTTTAGATAAGTGGGATCAAGATCCTGAAGCATTTCTTTAAAGAACTATAAGAGGAGATGCAACATGGCTTTGCCACTATCATCCTGAAGACAAAGCACAATCAAAGCAATGACTGCCATCTGGAAGTGGTCTAGAGTCAGAGTAAAAGGGGTCAAGAGCAAAGGTCAGGGCAAGAGTTTTTTGGATGCTAAAGGCATTTTGCTTGTCAATTTTCTGGAGGGCCAAAAAAGAGTAACATCTGCTTATTATCAGAGTGTTTTGAGAAAGTTAGCCAAAGCATTAGGAGAAAAATGCCCAGGAAATCTGCATCAGAAAGCCCTTCTCCATTGCAATAAAGCTCCTGCTCACTCCACTCATCAAACAAAGGCAATTTTGTGAGAGTTTCGATGGGCAGCTGTTAGGCATCCATCTTACAGTCTTGATTTGGCTCCTTTTGACTTCTTTTTGTTTCCTAATCTTAAAAAAATCTTTAAAAGGCACCCATTTTTCTTCAGTTAATAATGTAAAAAATGTCACCTAAATAGTGGGGAAAAAAATAAAGAAGAAAGAAAAATTTTAAAATCTAAAAAAGAAAAAAGAAAAAAAATAATGTAAAAAAGACTGTTTTGACATAGTTAAATTCACAGGAAACTTAGTTCTTTAGGGATGGAGCAAATCCTGGGCTCATTGTTTACAAAAATGTCTTGACCTTGATGGAGCTTCTATTGAGAAATAAAGTTTATATTTTTAATTTTTATCTTTAATTCCACTTTCCCACCAACTTTTTAAAGTCCCTTTGTATTATAGGTCAGAGGTTCCCAATTGTTTTTCAGCAAATGAAGATACCTCTGTCTTTAACAAGACAGTCAGGATAACCAAGAGATAGAGAGCACGGACTTCAGGTCTAGATTCTAGCTTCACCACTTACTGCATGACCCTAGCATGTCTGTCTCTCTTTCTCTCTCTCTTTTTTTTTCTTTTTAGACAGAGTCTCACTCTATTGCTGGGCTAGAGTGCAGTGGCATCATCATAGCTACTGCAACCTCAAACTGCTGGGCTTAAGTGATCCTCCTGCCTCAGCCTCCCGAGCAGCTGGGACTAGAGGTATGCTCCACCATGCCCAGCTATTTTCCATTTTTTGTAAAGATGGAGTCTCGCTCTTGCTCAGGCTGGTCTCAAACTCCTGGCCACAAGCAATCCTCCCACCTTGACCTCGCAGAGTACTAGGATTACAGGTGTGAGCCGCTGCACCCAGCCCCTAGCATTTCTTTTAACCGTTCTGCTCCTCCAGTTTCATCATCTGTAACACAGGGACAGTAACAGTATGTAACTCACAGGAGTGTTATGAAAATAAAATGAGTTAATATTTATTAATAATAATTACCCTTAATAATTAATAATTAATAATAATTACCCTTAGGTTAGAGTAGCAGCTCACAACGTGGGAGGAGAAAGAATTCTCAACACAAACATTAGGATAGAAAGAAGAAGTTTATTTTACTTTTTCCAAGAGAAAAGTGGAAAAAGGCACAGAATACAAGTGAAAAAAAGAAAGAGTTCTGGCTCTGAGGCCAACTGGCTTGGGCTTTTTATTGGGGGGTTGTGAAGGTGTCAGGGTGGCAGTCTGCCCTGGGTTCTTGGTGTGCTCTTGGCCAAAGAATGACCAGACATACCAAAGTGTCAAGTCCAGACTGTTTTCTTGGAAAAAATAACCAGCAGGGCCAATACATGGAGTAACCCTAGGCAGGAAGCAGTTTCACATGAGCAGCTCTTTATTGCAGAACCAGACAGGGCTGTCTTTGAAATTGGAGACAGACAGACCAACTCATTTACTGACTGATCTGACTTTCTCTTTCTCACTGATTAACTTGACTCACTCCAAATTCTCAGATTATTTCCTTTTATTGGCCCAGTCCAGGGGCGGGCTCTTTGGAGATGTGGGATATTACCAAATGATCAAGAGGTGTCTTCAAAATTCCATCTGTGTATATGAGCTCCCTCTCCAAAAGCCCACATGGGGGTAGTGAACCACAATGTACATTCATGCTAATGATATAATAATTACCCTTAGGTCACTCTAGGTCACTTTCTAAATCCTATCATGCCTGGACTAGGGAATTCCCAGATTGATAAAGCAATCTCTCCTTCCCCAGGTGTAGCAGTTGCTCTGGATAGGATTAAGGGTGGGGCAACACCAAAAAACAGAGAGCCCGCCCTTATCCTTCTTGCCAGGTGGAGTAGTTGCTCAAGACAGCACCAAAGCAGGGCACTCTTGTCCCTGAAAGAGCCAGAGAGCCTAACTATTTACCTAGCAAAGGGATAAAAAAGAGTTTATTGCTGTAGACTGATTAGCAGGAGACAGCTATGAGATGTTAATGGTGTTCATTTTCCCTTTTTTTTTTTCTCCTGGAAGCTGTCTTATCAGTTTCTCTCAAATGTAGTCTGGCCAGGCTGGTCTGGTGAATGTCAATGAGGAGGATTTACACTTCCTTTCTGTCTGCTCAGTTCTTTGCAAATGTTGTAAAACAATCTCCAAGGGTGGTTAATTTTCAAAGACAGTGAGTTGAGACCCATGTGATTAATCTTAAAGACAGAAAGTTAAGGTCCCTGTGGTTAATCTTAAAGACAGTGAGTTAGATAGTTTTTCTCTGTTATAATAGATAGTTTATTAGCAAGGCCATCCTATCAATATTTTTAAAGTACTTAGAACAGTGCCTGGAATATTAAATAAATAAAATTTCACAAGAAGGTAGTATCCTTTTTGAATCTATAGACTGAGAAAATACATACTTAACACCAAAAGTTACCATGAGTTCAGTAATGCTTTATAAAGTAATTCATATTTTGTTTATCACACTAGATCTATACAATTTGTAAGAAAGTATATCTGTGGGAGATGCTCTTAGTTATCAGTCTGTAGAAACTATTTAATGTGCATATGAATTTACAATAAATCTAATGAGGTCTGGAGTTCACAATACATATATATGCTCTATACACTTCTCAATGTCTATGATGTAGGACTATAATTGATCATATTTAACAGTTTAGGATCCTCCTAGAATTTTTATGTGGTAGTTACACTAATGTGATCTTCTCCTTTCCCTTAACAGAATCATGGCCCACTATTATTCCAAGAGACTTGAGTAAACAAAACCAACACATACTGCAGGAGTTTGGCATCCTGGACAATTAACATAAGAAATTATTGACTAGAAGCCCATGAGGCATGCTTAGAAGGCAGTTGTAATTAAGAAAGCTTAAATCTACTTTATTCCATGCCCTGATAATTAACTGCATTAACAAAGGAGATTGGCCAAGACTAAAAGTGGGGGATGGTCAGAAAACCCAGGGTGTCCAAGGGTCTTTTGCACTGTCTAAATGAGAAGGCACAAATATTCTATGACCACAAATATTCCAATCTCTTTAACACAAATATCTTTACACTGTGGAGATACAAAGCCTCATGTTTACATCATGAATTTTTTATTTATATTCCTTTGTTCTGATCCAAGTTCACCAAACGACACTCTAGAAAAGTGGGCTAAGGTGCATCTTTGGCTTTGAAACCCAGTTCTGATTCAGAATGTGTGCTACATCAATGGTTTAAAATACTATATTCATTAACTACCACTTATATGCTATATTGATTCATTCAATTCAACAATTACCTTGAGCAATGAGCAAAACATTTTGTTGGAAGATGTATGGTTATAAAGATGGATTATAAAAAAATGGAAGCAACCCAAATGTCCATCATCAGACAAATGGAAAAACAAAATGTGGCATATATGTACAATGGAATATTATTCAGCCTTAACAAGGAGGGAAATTCTGACACATGCTACAATATAGATGAACCTTGAGGACATTATGCTAAGTGAAATAAGCCAGCCACAGAAAGATAAATGCTGTATGATTCTTACTCACACTTAGTGTACTGAAGGAGTTCAGAGAATTTCACCCCAAAATATGACTCATTGTGTTGCCAAAAGCTTGAGCACTTGTCCTCAAGACCACATCAGAAGAATGAGAATAAGCAGTCTGAGGATAAGGAAAGAGAAGTTTAATTACTTTGCTGGCAAAGGAGGAGGATGGAGACTCCTGTCTGAAATACCATTGTGCTAATAATAAGCAGAAATACAGAGTTCTTAAAGGATGGGTTCTCAGCTTTAGGCAATTACTATTTAACTACAGTTGATGATGCTGATCATCCCATCTCAGCTGAAGACAATCTTTTGACCTCCGCCCAGAACCTCCCTTTATAAGGTCCAGGCTGGGCCATCTACTATTGCACAAATAACAAAAGACTTACCCTGTCCCTCCCAACCACTGGCCAAAGGAATGCAGGCTTTAGTTCTCAAAAAGGAGTGGAGGATGTTTTAAAGAGACAGAAAATATTTTTGCCAATTTTTCAGGCCATTCCCTTTGTTACATATTCCCCACTCTCATTATTCCACATCTATAGGAGGAGGGCAACTACTCTGTTACACATGGTATAAAGAATACTTTGAATTAAAGGCCCTTGGAGATCAACAGGTGTTGGAAGGGACTTTCCCTCTGTCTTTATTAAAAACCAGATGCAATCATTAAGAAGAATAATTGCATTTCTTTCCCCTCCCTCTTATCTCTATATCTATTGCAAGAAAGATCAAGAATGCAACCAGACCTGGCCCAACCCATTTCAAAAATAATACCTGTCTCTCAGGTTAATTTAATTTCCAAAGAGAATCATTTACAAGTCATTCTGTTTTCCCCCCTCCATTCATTCTCCCAAGTACCTATTCATCCTCCCCACTAACCATTTATTGCTCCTCAACAGAATTACCTATGTTCCTCATCCCCTCCCCAAAATGAGGGTATATAAACTTCTGCACCCCATTGGGATTTTTGGTAATCACTCTGTGATTCTCCCCATGTGCAGGGTAAATAAATTTATCATCTCTTTCTCTTATTAGTCTGCCTTATTGCAAGTTATTAAGGTTGGTGCAAAAGTAATTGTGGATTTAGCATTGTTGAAATTTGCCATTTGATATTGGAATACATTCTTAAATAAATGTGGTCATAACAAAATAGAAAAAATTCAATAAATGTGGTTATGTTATACATTATTTTAATGTGTATTTCTCACTTTATGTTTTTTGGCTAATGATTTATTACTTGCTGTTTATTTTACATTTATTTTAGACTATGGAAATGATGTTAGACAAAAAGCAAATTCAAGCGATTTACTTATTTGAGTTAGAAATAGGTCATAAAGCAGCAGAGACAACTTGCAACACCAACAACGCATTTGGCCTAGGAACTGCTAATGAACGTACAGTGCAGTGGTGGTTTAAGAAGTTTTGCAAAGGAGACAAGAGCCTTGAAGATGAGGAGCTCAGTGGCTGGCCACTGGAAGTTGACAACGACCAACTGAGAGCAATCATTGAAGCTGATCCTCTTACAAC
>VBSM01003176.1:67069077-67105413 GCA_008086735.1 Cheirogaleus medius
GTCGTTGAGCATTTGAAGCAAATTGGAAAGGTGAAAAAACTTGATATGTGGATGCCTCATGAGCTGATCAAAAATAACAAAATCATCATTTTGAAATGTTGTCTTCTCTTCTTGTACGCAACAACAATGAACCATTTCTTGTTCAGATTGTGACGTGTGACAAAAAGTGGATTTTATACGACAACTGGCAATGACCAGCTCAGTGGTTGGACCAAGAGGAAGCTCCAAAGCACTTTCTAAAGCCAAACGTGCACCAAAAAAAGTTCATGGTCACAGTTTGGTGGTCTTCTTATGGTCTGATCCACTACAGCTTTCTGAATCCTAGCGAAACCACTACATCTGAGAAGTATGCTCAGCAAATTGATGAGATGAATCAAAACCTGCAATGCATGCAGCTAGCATTGATCAACAGAAAGGGCCCAATTCTTCTCCACACGTCTGACCACACGTCGCACAACCAACACTTCAAAAGTTGAACGAATTGGGCTACGAAGTTTTGCCTGACTTTCACCTGACCTCTTGCCAACCTGTTAGGTTTCAGTCTGAAACCATCGGTTCTTGGCTTAAGAATGACCAGACACACCAAAATTAGGCAAGCATGAAAATGAGGTTTATTGAGGAGAGAAAGATAGGATTATAGGGCAAGAGCAAGATACGGGTTTACAAAGCCTGTTACATAAGCCATGGAGGACAACTGAACTCACTGTCGCAGTAGGGCAGGCAAAAGGAAGGGCAAAGAGAGCTTGGCTATGGTCTACATCTTATTTTATAGTGTCCAGATAGGGACTGCCCTCGTGGTTCAGAGGTCACCATGGAACCACTTTGATTAGACAGTTGAGAGTCACATGACCTGAGCCTTAACTAGGCATGTGGTTTCTAGGTCACTTTCCAGACTTTATGGGACCCATGAGGTTTGGCCCGTGGGCTAGAGAGTCCTCTGCATTCTCTTGCAGCTGGCGTGCCAAGTTCTGATTGGCAGATTCATAGGGTAGTCTCTCCTCTCCCAGGTGTGGGGAATTAGGGTTGGGCAGGACCAAGATGGAGGCAACAGCACCCACTTTCATCCCTAGGAGACCCGGAATCCCTATCTACCTAAGAAACCAACTACCACTTCTCAAGCATCTTGACAACTTTTGGCAGGGAAAAGTCTTCCACAACCAGCAGGATGTAGAAAATGCTTCCCAAGAGTTCCTCAAATCCTGAAACACAGATTTATATGCTACAAGAATAAATAAAATTATTTCTTGTTGGCAAAAATGTGTTGTTGTAGTAGTTCCTATTTTGATTAATAAAAGTATGTTTGAGCCTAGTAATGATTTAAAATTCAGGGTCCAAAGCTGCAATTACTTTTGCACCAACCTAATAATCTTCCAGCTAACCTTCCCCAGAAAAGGAAAGTTTTTCCCTCTCCTCACAGTACCTACAGTAGTCAAACTCATAAAAACAGAAAGTAGAATGCTGGTTGCCAGGGGCTGGGGAAAGACAGAATAGGGAGTTAGTGTTTAGTGAGTACAGAGTTTCAATTTTACATGGTAAAAACAGTTTTGGAGATGAATGGTTGCTCAACAGTGTGAATGTATTTAATTCCACTGAAGTATACACTTCAAAATGGTTAGGATGGTCAATTTTGTTATGTGTATTCTACCACAATAAAAAAAAAATCGGGAAAAAATGGATTATGGTTCCTGACTTAGCTTACTACAGCCTCCACAACAGGCCCACAGGAGGACTGCAACAGCATTATGAGAATTCAGGCTAGAGAGGTTAGTACCGTACTGAGATGACTCCCATGATCACACGAAGAAACTGGTAGAAGAGGTATATACCCTGACGTAGTTCCTTCAGATGCTTCAAAAACCAATCAGCAGGCCAGGGTGGTGGCTCACACCTTTAATCCTATCAGCCAGAGAGGTGATAAGTGATAGGCGCCTGGCTCACATCTTTAATCATAGCGCGCTGGGAGGCCGAGGTGAGAGGATCACTTGAGCTCAGGAGCAGGAGACCAGCCTGAACAACACAGCCAGACCCCATCTCTACCCCATCTCTAAAAGATTAGCCCGTTGTAGTGGCACGGAACTGTAGTCCCAGGTACTCGGGAGGCTGAGACAGGAGGATCACTTCAGCCCAGGAATTTGAGGTTGCAGTGAGCTACGATGAGGCCATTGCACTCTAGCCGGGCGACAGAGAGAGACCCTGTCTCAGAAAACAAAGCCAAAATCAAAACCAAAAACCGTTTAACAGAAGCCTCCTATTGCCACTTGAAAAACACTAGGCCCAAGAAAACCCGACTGTGTGGTGCTTCTGGCGCTCGGTTCAGCCGAGTCTCACAGGGTTTGGACGCCCAAGCCTTTGCTGGCCCAGCAGATGGCGCCGGCGCCCGCAGTGCGCCTCCAGGCCCGCAGGAGGCGCTCTGCCCGGGCCTCACTTCCCTCGCCCCGGTGACCCTTACTTCCGCTTCCGAGCCCTCCTCCAGCGTCTGCTCGCAGCGTCCCTACGCCGTCTGCCGGCCCGTGGGGAGCATGGCTGCGTCTTCCAGCGGGGAGAAGGAGAAGGAGCGGCTCGGCGGAGGCTCCGGAGCGGCGGGTGGTAACAGCACGCGAGAGCGGCTGCTGTCTGCGCTTGAAGACCTGGAGGTCCTGTCGAGGTAATGGCGAGGCCTCACAGCCCGGCTGGGGCTGGCTCGGGGGACTGACTCCGAGCCGCTCGGCCGGCCGGCGGGGCGTTAGCGCTGGTTCGGGGGCTCGGCGGGGAGAGCCTAGTTCGGGGGAGTCTCCGGCGCACAAGTGTCGTAGACTTAGAGTCTGCAACTCTCCGGGACTCTGGGCTGAATGTTTTTTTCCCTTTAGGGGATATTTTAGTAATGATAGTGACCCTGGAACCCCAAGACTGTCAGAGCTTTAAAAAGCGCGCGGTCTGAGTCCCTTCGGCCACGGACACTCAGGCAACATTTAGGGAATGCCCCCTGGGTGCCAAGCGCTGGGGAGACCGTAGTGAAGGGGAGACTGGATGTCGGTTGTCAGAAGGGAGTGACCATGTGTAAACTGACTGGGGGAATGCGCTGCGGGCTACTGGAGCACAGGGACCAGGCACCTTTCCCGGTTGTAGTCAGGGCAGGCTTCCTGAAGAAAGAGTTCACCAGACTCACTAGGCGGCCGGTAAATGAAAAGCCTGGAAACGCGAACGCGCACGACTTGGAATTGCAAGTTGTTTAGGAGATGGCTGGAGTGCAGCATGTGTGGCAGAGATAGGAGATCAACTTGGATGTCATTCTCCATATTCTGTCACCTTTCCTGGAGTCTTCCTTAACTCCCTCACTTAAACTTGGATGTTAAATTGTATTGGTTCTACCTCCTAAAATGTTCAGATTTGCCCTCTTATTCCTATCCCCGCTGTCATAACTTCTTAAATGCAACCTCCCGACAGTTTTACTTACCTTAATGCTTCTGCACTTTACTCTTTTGTATTGCCTAAGACCACTTATTGTTTTAAAAGGCATCTCATGTAACTTTTCTGCAGAAAAATATTTGGTAGATTCCCGTTGTCCAGTATGGTTAAATCCAGATTCCTTAGGTTTGTGGGCAGCAAGTCCATTCGCCATCTCGCTCCCTCCAACCTGTTCTCATTTGCTGCCACACCCCTCTGCCTTTCTTACCTTTCACTCTAGCCTCTGTTGATTTCTCCCCATTCTCAAGCTAGCCAGACTGTATCTCCAGTGCCATTCCCACTCTACTTCCAAGTTGGTGAATGATTCATTCATCCTTCAAAATCCAGCTCAAATGTCATCTTTTCTCTAGCTAACATTTTTTGACAGCTTTAGAATAAATCTTACCTATTGTATTTTGAAATATACTGGATCTACTTACAATCAGCATTTTATCTTTGCTGTGAATTTAGTCCTTGCCACAGCATTACCTACCAACTTACTAGGTCAGCATGATATTAAATGATGGAAGAAAAACCTAAAAACACAGACACCAGAAGTTAAATGGCTTAAGTGTTTAATCCACAGTTTAAACTGTATTAGACTCAAATACTGACAACAAATAGGGCGTGTGGAATTTTCAGCTGGCCCGTGGTTAATACTGTGAGTGAGAAACTTGTAGGCATAATACAGCTAGCTGTTTTAGTGTATTGCCTGTATGTGAATGTTTACACAGGTTAATGCAAGCGCTATTTTCTTCTTTGTCTTTGCTGGTTTTGTACTTTGTGGTGAAGAATTTGTTAGTTTCTTTATTATTAGTTAGTGCTCTTAAATGAATATTCACATTATTTCTTAGTAAAAAGACACTAGCCAGACAGAGCATTGGTAGTATGGTGTCTTCAGTTAAATTATTCATGTATTTGTTTGGTGTGACATGACTATCTTTGGGACAGCAGATTGAAGCTTCATTTAGTTCATGTTGAGTTCTTATTCTTTTAAAGTTATTAAACAACAAATTAACATCCCATAAATGCTGCCTAGCCCACTGCTTTTCTAAATAGGACCAACTTTCATTTGAAAAACTCAGTGTGCTCAACCTAACCAGTGCTTTAAGAACCATTGATCTACCATACTCAGTCTCTGAAATACTTTGAAGAGGTAGCCATGTAGTTCTGAAACAAATTTGTGTTCCACTGGATTCAGAACAACTAACGATTAATTGGGAAATACCTCTGTCGCTCATGTATGAGCCAATTTTTCCAGTTCTTTGAATTTTGGATGTTCTGCTTGAAATATTCCCTTGAGCTTTTTCTTCTGGGAGAATTCTCACTTGAAGGCTAAGTCTTATACTTGGTTTGCTTCTAACATGTTTGCTAAGGAATATTGATGGTGCTGTTGAGTGTGAAATTACTTGAGTTGAAGTGTCCCTTATTGTTTGTTCATTTTGACCAACCATATGGTATGGATGGTAGCGGTTAATTTTTCTGTAAATACGCTGGCTTTGCGAAGAAGTGACACCCCCTTTGGAAAGTGGTGGCTGCTGTCTTTTCTTCTGAGTAGGTCTTATTCTTAGAATTTCACAGCTTTGCCTTAGTATGTTCAATGAACTATTACTTCTCACCTTTCTACTCTTGAGCTCAGTAAATTCATTTTTCTGAGCTTTGCTTGCTGTGTCATAATTTGTTTTTCTGTTTTGCCGAGTAGGCCTAATATATATTTCATATTCACCAAGTTCAGGAACTGTTTTTCTGCACCTGTCCACCTGTAATGGTCTTTGAGAATTTCTTCTGACATTGGACAACCCAGTAGTCAGTCTTGAAATCTTCCCTTTGGGTTGTTTGACTACCCGGCTGTGTATCTGAAGGGTGTTTTCCTGATGCCGTTGGTACCTACAGGATTGTATATACTTGATATTCATGTACTCTTCACATGCGATAGTGTACTTAAGTAGTTTGTCAATTAAATTAAATGTTAGACTAAATTGAAATTCTCTTGCATCTATTAATAGATTTGACCAATTTGTAGCTTTCCGTATTTGATTTTTTCCTTCATTACTTAGTATAGCATTTCCTGCTTGAAACATATTTACCCACTGAAGTAGTGGATCATCATTTACATTTTCCTCAAGAACCTCAGTGTTTCTGAAGCTTCCTTCAGCTTTCCAGTTGTACATGATCAGTTGAGGTGCTGGGTTCTCTTTTGTCTCCTCTAAAAGAATCTGTAGTTCCATTATCCTTTCTCCAGGAGTGCACAGAAGACTTTGATTTCTTACTAATTTGTAATCTTCCTTACTGAATCTACAGACAGATTGGTGATAGGACTCTTCTTCCTTGAGGGGTTCTGCAGTCAGTATTAAGGACCATTGTCTTAGAGGTTCGTTTTTCTTTGATTTTCTCATGACTTATCTGCCATGTTATTTGTTCATCTCTAAAGAAAGAATGAGTGACAGTAGGTAAGTGAAAATTGTACCTCTTTTATGATCCTGGAGATTTTGGTGGTAGTGCAAGAGATGTTACTTTCTGGTTTGCCACCTAAGGCTCATGGGAAGTCCTCCACAGAATGAAGCTGCTCCAAGGTGATTGGCTTTCAGGAAAGTCCCATTGTGTGCTCACTCTCCTTACATGTCCTGACTCTGTGATCTGTGAAGTTTGTCATTAGCTTCTGAATGAAATTTGTGTATGGTTTACATTTTATGAAAAATAAGAAGAAAATCTTCTCACTAATGTACCTTATATGTTTTTATGTTGAGCCTCTTGACTTTAGAAAATAGCAGATTTGAAATTTAGGATATATTTTTACTGTTACCTTGATTATATGGCCTTTCAGTATATTTATTACTTTGTAAAATGTAATAAAATGAAATAATCTTTGGAGGAAATTAAAAAATAGAAACACAGATTGTAGTCTAAAAGTTTTTTAAACCTGTTTATAACTCAGAACTCTTTGTCTCACAGAAGCCATATTTATAGGAGTCTGGAAGTTTCTACACCAGCCTGTAATATAGGCTCTAAGCCCTATGTACATTGTATTTCTATGGGGAAATGTGGCTTGATCCTAATGTGGTATGCCAGGAATGCACTTTCTTCCTCTGTAGCAGGACTGGGCACAGGGGCCCTTCAGCCTCTTTTTGCTATTGGGAAGGACAGAGGTTTCCATTTTGTCCTGGATGGTTAAGAACATCACTAAGTCTTAGAGACATCTACTTCCCCTGTACTCCTGTACCTAAGGCAAATCCATGTAAAGCTTTCTGTGGATTACACTCCCAGATTTGTAAGAAAAAAGGTTTATTCTACATCTCCTACCATAGCCCCACTGCAGTCACCACCACCCTCTCCCCACATGAAACCAGCTTTTTACATAAACCAGAAATTGTTGACCGTCTGTGTCATCTATGGAGTACTGAAAAAAGTTCACATATGTGCTGTTTTCATATAGTGTTGATTTAATCCATCACCAAGTCCTGATAGCTCTACCTCCAAAAGATATCCTAAATCTGTCCATGTTTCTCCCATTACCATTACTAAATCCTGGAGGCTGGGACCTAGTCAAAGCCAGTGTCACCTTCTGCTTGGAACAGTACAAAAACCCACCTAACTTGTTTGCTGGTGCTCTTACAAGTCTATTCACCAAATAGCTCAGTAGTTGTTTAGAAATGTAAATCAGGTCATGTTGTTTCCCAGTTTAAAATGAGCCAGTGGCTTCTTCTTGGACTTAGAATGAAACATGAATCCTTTACCGTGACTATAAGGCCCTACGTAATCTGACCCCCCCCCTCCCACCTGCCTACCTTTATCCTCACTTTTCATCCCTCTCCCCAGTGCTGACAATGCTCTGGCTACTCTGCCTCAAACCTATCTTTGGGCCAATGAACTAGCTGTGTCTTCTGCCTAGCCTTTCCTCCCAGAATTTTTTGGTTAGCGTCTCTCATTTAATTCGTGTCTTAATTCAGAGATGTGCCCTTAGAAAGAACTTTTAATAGCTATCCATCCCACCTCCCTCACAGTCTCTAATATACCACTCTGCTTTATTTCCTTCCCAACTCTTAATACTCTGGGTATTTTATTTTATTTATTTATCCCCTTGGGACTCACATGCAGAGGATACTCTGGGTATTTTATTTCTTCTCTTAGTTATTCTTGTCTCCTGTATTAGAATTTAAGTGCCATTGTTCACTTTTATAACCCAAGTATCTAGAAAATGCCTGGTACATAATAAGCACTCAGTAAATATTTGATGAATGAATGAAGACTTTGTGTTCTTATATACACTTTTCCATTAATTAATTAATTAATTCATACATAATGGCATGGGGAAGTAGTGGTGGGGAGGGTTAGGTCCAGTTGGTATCATCCAGAAAAATGGTATGAGGCTAGCAGGAAGGAAGGTGGAAATATAAAGGTAAAAATAACCTGGCAGCCAGTGAGAAGATACTAACACTTGGTCTGATTAGAGCAGTGTCAGGTAGCTTGTTGTGAAGCTACCCCTTCCTGCATTACTTCTGAAACATCCCATCTATCAACAAGTTCAGAACTAATAGATAGATATTACCTGCTGTACATTCCTGATCTGATGCTAATTTTCATATAAGGAAAATTGGCATATCTATTAAGTGAACATTCTAGAAGGATAGAATTTTACTATTTGTAAGAATACCTCTTAGCTGATAGATGTTTTTTCTTTTTTTTATTTATTTATTTTTTTATTTCAGCATATTATGGGGGTACAAATATTACGTATATTGCCCATGCCCCCCTCCCCCCTCGAGGCAGAGCCTCAAGCATGACCATCCCCCATACATTGCACAGCTGATAGATGTTTAATTTAAAAATTCAGTTAAAGTGGAGGGTCATTAAAAAAATGATCCATGCATCCCTGAATTGCTTTATTTTACCTTAAAACATAAACTTAGTTCATTCACTAATCATTTCATGTAAGACAAAGGTCAGGAAGCTTTTTCTTTAAAGGGCCAGATAGTAAATATTTTTGGTTTTGCAGGCCTTATCATCTCTGCTGCAACGACTCACCTCTGCCCTTGTAGAGGAAAAGCAGCCATATACAATATGTAAATCAATGGGAATGATTGCCTTCCAAGAAAACATTATTTACAAAAACTGCATATGTGCTGGCTTTGGCCTGCAGAACCCTGACGTAGGAGTTTTTCTTGCATAAATCACTCATAATGCATTGTCTACAGTTTCTAGTTTGATTTCTAAATCAAATCGAGAACTTAACCTCTCATCAAGCAGTCTTAGGGCAGACTCTTCCAGAGTTTATGATTTTTCCCTGGTTGTTTATAGAATAGTTGTCCTTTGCAAACCTCTATTGAGTCTTTCCAAGCATTTGGTTTAGGTTTTTATAGAAAGAACTTTATTCACAGTCATATTTCATGGGTATTTATGTAATGGACATTTATATAATTATAATGATAATTAAAACTTGTATAAATAAGTTTGGTAACAAGCACAGCTGATCTTGGTGAGAGTGCGGTGTATCAGTTAGAGCTGAAGTCCAGAGTCATAGTGGACCGTAGGGCAGTAGCTATGAGTGTTCACCATGTCATGAGTACCTTGAATCCAGCCAGTCAACTGGATAAAGAGTGGTTAAGAAAGCCTCTGTTGTAAGTAGAAACTTTGCAAGGGGTTTTTTATTGTTATTGGTTTGTTTTCCTTTTAGGGAACTTATAGAAATGCTGGCAATTTCAAGAAACCAAAAGTTGTTGCAGTCTGGAGAAGAAAACCAGGTAAGTGTTTTCTTTTTTAATTTAAAAAACAAAACAAAAAACTGTAATTTCTACAAGTTTCCTATTTATATTTACTTTGTGTAAGAATAGGAAGATTGGATCCTTTTAAGTTATTAATTTAAACATTAAAATTGATATTTTCTGTGCATCATGTATGTAAGATAATGGTATGCCTGAGAAGAAAATAGTTGCCTAAAGATTTGGCAATATATTATTATTTTCTCTTATAGTTCTAGTTATTCTTATACATTTATTTCCGTTTTTTGAATTAACCAACAAAAATTTGTTAAATGGAGATTAAAATAGTATTTGGAATCACAAGTTAATGCTCTCATAAACTTAGCCCTTTATTAGGCTTAATTCCCCTAATACAACTTGAAAATGAATGGAAATAAAAGAGTGTACAACTGTTAATAGAGGTTATCTCGTGGGTGTCGAATTTACAGGTAGTTTTTATTTACTTTATACTTTCCTGTGCTTCTAATTTTCTACAGTGAACAGATATTTTTTCTGATTCAGAAAATTTTTAGAAGATAAATTATATATTATGCTTTTACAATTTAAAAGATATTTTTAAGAGAAAATGAATGAGGAGGACTAACCTTTCTAGAGAAGATATAAAACAGGAGATGGTATCTCATAGACCTTTTCTCCTCATCCTCTGCCCCTTCTTTATCCAAGTTTTACCTTATGACATGTTTTGAGGGCAGAGAAATCTGATGAACCCAATAGAGAATTGTCAGGGAACCTGTTTTCTTCAAGGATTAATCCCCTGAAAAGGGATCCAGATAAGGCCACAAGTTGGGGAAAGCTGCTAAATAACTTTAGGGGTATTAGGATTTTTGTTTGTTTTGTTTTTAGGAAAAGATAGGTTAGAAATAAATATGTTAATAAAAATCTCCTAGTCTCTCAGATACTCAATAGATATTTGCAGGATTAAATAGGAATTTATACAAGACACTTATTACTTGCTATGAGCCAGGCACACAGACTATTCACAAGGTGATAATTGACCTGCATAGTCAGCACTAACCTTTCTTACACTTTGCATTTTTGTTTTGAGACAGGGTCTCCCTCTGTCGCCCGGGCTAGAGTGCAGTGGCGTGATCATAACTCACTGCAACATCAAACTCCCGACACTGAAGGGCTTCCGGCCTTGGCCTCCCAAAGTGCTAGGACGACAGGCCTGAGCACTGCTTCTGGCCTACCTTACACTTTTTAAGGAGTTGCAATTCTGTGAACTGTATCTTATACTTGGCACCATGGATTCCTGTGTAATTTTCATTGGAACTATTAAATATTAAAGAGAGATGTGCCCATTTGAAAATTTTCTAGCCACCATTTTATCCGAATACTCATAATTTCATATAGAATTTTATAATTAGTAAGGATCCTAATGGTCTTCAGTTTAGCCTTCTGGGAGACTGAGCTCCACGGTGGACAAATGAGCTAGAGGTTAATGGTGAGGGCAACCACAACCTACGTCTTCTGACTTTAGCCGAATATTTTTTTCCTACTAAATAATAAAATCTAAAGAGAGTTTTTATTACTGTCTGGTAGCATAAAAGTTAGTTCAAACCATGTAAACTTCTTGAAAGTTTTCATGGAACTTGCTTTAAAAATATGGCTTTTATAGAAATGGAAACCTAGCTTTCTCCTCCTATGACTTGGGAGGAATGAATGAAGATTAGTAATCTGTTGGTAATACACTTTTTACGAGCAAGCTTTCTGTTGTTATGCTCTTCAATACACAGACAGAAGTTACATCACAGTCTTTTGTATATTTTGTCAGAATTCCTATAAAAATGAGAGGCATACCTTTATTTTTTAGTCTTTAATAAAATATTTTAAATAGTTTTTAAATTGATTCTGGATTTTGATAACTATTTCCTTTCTGAAGTATTATTCTCTACTTAGCACAGTAAAGAGTAGTTAGATTAGACTTGCATCTTAATTCCATAATGGGGTGGTGATGATACTAGCCTTTGTTAAGCTCTTCCTGTGTCTACTTAACATGCATTATATCATGAATCCTCATAATAACTTTATGTAACTGCTACTATTATTATATCCCTTTTCCTAATGAGAAAACAGGCTCAGGAAGGCTGGTAACTTTCCCTCTGTCAGACAGCTAGCAAATGTAGGACTAGAGATATGAACCCCAAACTTTCTATTTTATGCACTTTAACCTTCATGTGTTTTTGCTGTATCTGCATACCACATGTTTATTTACTGTATTTTGAAATCACTATATTTTTTAGACCATCTTCATCCTAAGCAATACTGTGCATGAAATCACAGGTTTAATGTCCCAGTTAACATTTTTTTTTTAATATATATCAGCACAAATGTGTACCTGTAAAAGTTTAAGTTCTTGGTGCCACCTAAAATCATCTTGGGTACCAGATTCTGTGAGAACCGCCATTACACTGTATTGGTAAGGATAAACTTTTAAATTTTATCTTGCCTGGGAAACAAATAAACCTGCTCATGTTGGCATATTGCTTATCCTGAAAGGCTAGTTTTATTTGGTTTGGTATGAAAGAATAGCAGAAAAAGTAGAAAACCTTGATATTAATTTGTTTCCCAAAATAATCATAGTTAGGCTATTTGTATTCTTAACAAAGATCAGGAATAATATTTTGAAGGTGTTAACATTTTATAGTCTAGCCAATTCATCTATGGATTCTTTTGTTTCATTGAAATGCAGGCTTTCAGCATTCTGTTGTCTGATTTAATCAACTATTATCTGACAGGTCCTGGAGTTGTTAATTATCCGAGATGGGGAATTTCAGGAACTAATGAAATTAGCACTTAATCAGGGAAAAATCCATCATGAAATGCAAGTTTTAGAAAAAGAAGTAGAGAAGAGAGACAGTGATATTCAGCAACTACAAAAACAACTAAAGGAAGCAGAACAAATACTGGTAAGTTGACAGAGGTTGGTTCTTAAGGTGAAAAAAGATATTTTTAATCTGTTTCTGAAACATAACTCTATTAGTGTTTTGAAGAGCAGGAAACTTGACTTTCCAAGTTTAAAAATGACATCCTGTCAGTGGTTAAATAAAAGGCCAGTGTTTCTCTCTCTCTCTTGTTTTTTCTTTTTTTTTTTTTTTCTTTTGGTCTCTGGTTGTTAGGCTAAATCTTCAGTTTTTAAATATTTTGAAATCAGTAAATAATATGTACTAGTTTTATAAATTGACTAAAATTGATTACATTAATTTATTTAGTCTTTCATCCTAAACTAGGTAGGATTTGGATATATGTCAAAGATCCTAATTTTTCCTTTATTGTTTTTGGTTACTGTTTCAAAGAGGCAATTTATTTGCTCTTATTTGCCAAGTTATTTCACTAAATACTAACTAAAGAAATTGTTATGTAGTGGTATTGCAGCAATAGCTGAGTTTGATTCTCATGGACCAGACATTGCTGGCATCCTCATCTCTGATGAACTTCTTCAAAAGTGTATCAAAATGGTCTTCAATAAATAAAAGCCTGAGTGGTTCAGGGTAAATTAAACACCCCTACTGAAGAAACAGCCCCAAGTAAATGCTTTTTCAAAAGTATATTAAAATCTGTTTTCTCCTATGAAAGTAGTACTTATCAAAAGAAATTCAGAAGATACAGAAAAGTAGAAAAAAGAAGGAAAAAACTGCCATTAGTCTAACCGCTTAAAAGAATGCCACTATTCACAGTTTGGTCTAGTTCCTTTAAGTCTTGGGTATTCATTTTTTAGCTTATTGTGATTAGCAGGATACTAACAGATTTTCAATTACTATTTATTAAAACTTAAGCATTTTCCATGTAATTGTATCTTCTTTGTTTAGTTTTCCAATTTTGTGTATAATGTTTTGATGAATATCTTTGCAGCTAAAATTTTTTTTTCTTCTGCATTTTGGATTATATTCTTTGGATTAGATTTCCACAAATGTAATTATTGAATTAAAGACAGTGAACACAAGGACCATAAGACTGAATTTTATGATTTACATAGTAGCAACTAAGATAGAGCATTTAGGCACCAGGCCTGTGCTTTGCACTGTATATGCATTATTTCAGTCTTTTTGTTTGTTTGTTTTTAAAGACAAAGTCTTATTCTGTCACCCTGGGTAGAGTGCAGTGGCGTCATTGTAGCTCACTGCAACAACAAACTCCTGGGCTTAAGCAATCCTCTTTACTCATTCCAAGTAGCTGGGACTACAGATGCGCACCATGGTGCTAATTTTTCTATTTTGTGTAGAGACAGGGTCTTGCTCTTGCTCAGGCTGATCTTGAACTCCTGAGCTCAAGCAATCTTCCTGCCTCGGCCTCTCAGAGTACTAGGATTACATGCGTGCGCCACCAAGCCTGGGCTGTTTCGGTCTTTATGACAATTTATATAACATCAGTGTCATTATTCCAATGAAGAAACCGATATTTTAATTAAATAACTTATATGCTCAAGGAGGCTAAAAAGTAGAGAGATTGAACTTAAACCTAGATCTCTCTGACTCCATACTCTTAACCACGGTGTCATAGTTGAGGATATACATATACTTATCATAATTCTTTCATTAATATAACTGAAATTAATGATATCAAGTGGTGTTTCAGAACATTACAAATAAATTGTGGAGATTTCCAAATTTTGCATATTGTTCCTGTGGGATAAATGATCTTGTGAATTAAGCCAAAAACTATTCTTGATGTAGTTAATAATAAACCATATTTCTTTTTTTTATTGTTGTTTAAATTAGGCAACAGCTGTTTACCAGGCAAAAGAGAAACTTAAGTCAATAGAAAAAGCAAGAAAAGGTTAGTACTGTGGGAAGACTGGATGACCTGAAAAATTAATTGTCTTCCATGAAACCGGTCCCTGGTGCCAAAAAGGTTGGGGACTGCTGCAAGAGATGGGCTAGCCTTCTCCAACAAGAATCAAATCTCCAGGAGAGGTGACTGAGGCTGGCTGTCTGAATTCTAGACCATGGTTTTGTTTTGATTTTAGTCTTCAGAAATTTTACATACGTACACACAGTACCTTGTTGTACTGAAGCAGTAATTAAAGTTTATAAAATGAAAAGTGAGTTGTTCTCACTGCTCAGAGGTAACTGCTATTAAAGTTTGATGTGTATCCTTTCAGATTTTTTTCTAGATCTGTGAATACATATATAATAAAAATGTAAACACACATGTACATATATTTTAAAACAAAAATCAGGTCATGCTATACATATTATTTAGCAATTTAGTTTTTTTAATTTTTTTTTCTTTTGATTTTAGCACATTCATAGAGTATAAGTAGTTTAGTTTTTTTTACCTAATGAATACCTTGTAGACATCTTTCTACTTAGGTCTACTTAGAGGCTTGAACCATGTTAATCAAACAGAATAGTGTGAACTGTCTGCTCTGATTTCGTAGCTTGGATGTCATTGAGAAATTAAGCACTGTTTATTTGTGCTCACTGTTGCTTTTGGAAGAGTAGTAGTATTAAATGGTAGTTAATAATTAAGGTTATTGAGTATTGTCATTCAACTCCCCCAAATTTATTTCTTTATGTCAGCTGATTTTTCTGAATTAGTGCCTTGTTCTTTAGTTTGGAAATGTATGTGATTTAAATTTATAATATATATGCAGGTATTGTTAGGAAAGGCAGGTGGCTGAGATTATATTTTCAAGTAATTTAAAAATTAAGTACAATGTATTACTGTGATATGCTCTTCTAAGCTTGTATATTTATAGACTAAAAGGTTACACTATTTCCTTACCTCACTCAGGTGCTATCTCCTCTGAAGAAATAATTAAGTATGCACATAGGATTAGTGCAAGTAATGCTGTGTGTGCTCCACTGACCTGGGTTCCAGGTAAAAATACTTCTCTTTTATACTATGTATATGTGGTTTTGAAAATTCTTAGGTGACTGTCTACAGAAATAGATTAAAATATAGACTGTGTTTATCCTTAGAAACATCTGCTACATATTATCACATCTTTAATGTCTTATAAGGATATAGGCCATGGGTTTTTATAAATTTGATTTTCTACAAAGCCATTGCCACTAGGGACTGCATTTCTTTGCTTTTTTAAAAGAATTAATAATTTAAAAAATTATAAGGTAACGTGATGCTTCTAAAGCTATAGGTTTATATGCCTATTAACACCTTAAGGACCGCTCACAAGTTTTCTCCTGTTTCGCGCATCATCTGTTAAGGACCACTCACGAGTTTCTTGTTTTTCACTGTAGTTATAATGATTTAAATAACGTGCAGTTTGCCCAAAAATGTGCGGTCCCTGGTGTATGTCTTAGAGATTTCTATGCGGTACGAAAGGTGTTAAAACCAGGCTGGTCAGAGGCCAACTTTTTGGAACCATCAAGAGTTCACAAAGATCCAGCCTGAGAAACAGGCAATCCTAGTTCTTTTAGGTGCCAAAGACAAAGCACTGAGCAATCAACAGCAGACACACAGGCTGGGAAAGAGCTGGAATGAATAGAAACAACAAAGATTGACCCACAGAAAGAGGCCAGGGGAAAAAAAGAAACAGCATAGAGAGTAACAAGCTGCAACTATATTGACAGTGGATAAAACATAAAATAGCAGCCTTATTGGAGGAATGGGAGATAGTTGTCTCCACTTTAGTAACTCCTGAAGGTGGTATTTTATGGTAAAAGCACTAAGGGTAACTACAATTTTGGGGGTGAGTAATCTGGAGTTGATGAGAAACACTACCAAAAAGTTGGTCCAAATCTGGCTATGTTTTTTTCAACCCCAAACTGCTATTTAGTATGCTTTTGTAATTAGAATAAACATTACCTGCTTTTGATAGTCCACTAGAAAGTCATAGGAATTAGTCTAAATGACAAGATCAAAGAGGTTAGTTAGAAAAACATCTTAATTTAGACAGTCCTTCTAATAAACATTCCAGTCCTTTCTGTAAGTGTCATGATCTGTTCTCTTTCAGTATATATCATTGGTATTTTCTTACTAGAAAAATGAAGTTAACTTAGAAGAATCTAGATCATTATAGTTTTCTTAAGTTGTCATTTGGAATGTTTATTAAAATGACAGACGTCTCATTTTTTTAAACAGAAAATAGTGTATTCTTGGGAATATTCAGAGAAATAAAAATGTATGTTTTTAAAAAATGTTATGCCCTTAATAACAATTCATAGGATGACTTTCATATTTCAAAGTTGAAAGTATAGTTTGAGCTTTTCAGTGTGAACCAAGGAAAATTAATACTTCAAAGAAGTTATTAATGCTTTTTAAATGTATGATTAAATTAAAAGCAGTCTTTGTTGTTTTAGGGGACCCTCGGAGACCATACCCAACTGACTTAGAGATGAGAAGTGGGTTATTGGGTCAAATGAACAATCCTTCCACTAATGGCGTGAACGGTCATTTACCAGGGGATGCACTTGCAGCGGGCAGACTGCCAGGTAATGTTTATCAAAAGAATGTTTTCAAACAGACGAAGGTTTTTCAGAGATGACAATGATGGGATATCTACCTGTACAACAAGTTTGAGGTTCCAGACTCAACTCATTTTAATAGCTAGGCTCTTTGCCTATTTATCCTGTTCTCTACTTTAAAGACTCTTCTAGATGGAGGTATGAAGTTAGAATAAGCTGCCTTTCTCTCTCTCATTTGTTAATATTATGCCATATTCCTCAGGCATTGGGCCTTTCTTTTTATTATTGCTCTAAACATAGCTTTTTAAAATAATTGTGAAGCATACTATACAGATTGAATAAAAAACATGTTCAGGGTACAGAAATAAAGTGAACACACTCCTGAACAACCCCCAAGTTAACAAAATGAGTAACAAAAGCTTTTTATAAACTTCTTATAACTTTATAAAATAACATTTTTGTGGGACACAGTTTATTCTGAGCTTCAATTTTCCATAAGTTTTTTATGTTTGTGCTATTTTTGTATTTATTATATGTTATCCCTCACATTTTATAGGTGAGTTTTGTTTTGAGGTGGTAGAATATTTGGAAAGTAGAAAAAGGCATACAAAAGGAAAAAATCGTACCTTTTCTGAGGCAGTCACTTTAAATATTTTAGCCTATTTTCTTTCTCCCCTATATTTTTACATTGTTAAAAATATGCTCTAGATACTGCTTTTTTTTGCTTAACACTGTATCATAAGGATGCCCGTGTTATTAAAAATGCATTGTATGCATCATTTTTGTTAGCTACTTAAAGTACAAACTGGGGAACTCACTGTGCATATATTAGTTTCCTTGGATATCGCCTCATCTTTCTCCTTGTGATTGTACTAGATTACATGCCAGTCATGGTCCAGTCAGGAGGCAGAAACCACACCAGTAATTTGACAAGGAAATTTTAAAGAATTATTAACTGGAAACAAGGAACTACTAATGGGTAAAGAGGACTATTTTTTAAAAGTATAAGAATAATGGATATGGGGAGTAACGACTACATCTAGGACCAAGGCAGGGTACCCAAGAAAGGGACTAACTAGAACAGGGTCCTCCCCACCCCCGTCCCAAGGCTGATGGTCTTATCATGGTGCTGTCATTGGAGTGGGTGTAGTGTAGCTATGGCCCACTGCATGGCAGAGAAGTTAGATGAGATGTCAGGGGCCAGAGCTGGCAAGCAGGAATTATCCATTGTGGTCCCGGGCAGACTTGCTAGGAACTGCCCTTTCGGATTGTGATGAATCCTATTAGGAAACCACCTTCAGGGATGCCACTGAAAGTTGCTGAGGTAAACACACTTGATGTCCTGCACACCATCCAGGCACCACAGGAGTAAAGGAAAAAACTCCTTATCCAGGAAGTGCAGCCTGTTCTCCTGCAGGTCCCCTTGCCCCCACCAGCGCCCTCTACTGACAAAGCTTAACATTGTGGCAGGTGGCAAAGGAGAAATGACTTCAGGGCCAGGGAGAAGATTTAAAGCTAACTGGCATACCTGTCTAGTTAATATCATAACTCTTTCTTTTGACTCTTTTAAAATCTGCCTTCTTTCTTTTGTCTTGAACTACACCTACTTATGTGCTCTGTTCTTTTTCTTGAGAAATACTTTTAATGTGACTTAAGGCCTTTTTGGTAAGATATGTCTTATACATACTTTGCTAATCAGCTTCTCTTTGATCAGAGTCATTTTCAGCAGCAATTCCTCTATCTTCTAAGAAATTGTTCAACCTGATTTAAAATGAAGTAGGTATTGCCTATTTATAATATATAGAATAATCTAATACATATATAGGATACATTTGATTTGTAATTATAAATGTTTTACAAAAGAAAAATTATGTCAGCTGACTATCTGAATATTTTTTTAATAGGGTAGTATTTTTTTTTTTTAAAAAAGGTTCTCATTTGCTAAAACATCACACTTTTCCTTGATATATTAGATCTTCATTAATTTGGCAAAATGTGTATTTTATTTCCTAGCCTTAAAAGTTTACTTCAAATTATTTGCATAAAGGGAAAAGTAATTAAGAATTAGATTGATTACAAATACAACTGTTACCTTGTTGCTTTCTTTTTTCCAGATGTGCTTGCTCCACAGTATCCATGGCAGTCAAATGATATGGCAATGAATATGTTACCACCAAATCACAGTAATGACTTCTTGTTGGAACCTCCTGGGCACAATAAAGAAAATGAAGATGATGTAGAGGTTATGTCAACAGACTCCTCAAGTAGTAGCAGTGACTCTGATTAAAAAAACATAAAAGACAGAATACAGAATTGAAAACTGTAAAATTCTTTTTCTTAAACAATGGTAGGGAAATGTAAACTACAAACGTATGGAAATAGGTAAATATTGGCTATGGTAGAATTGTGCAGCCCATTAAAAATCAAAGGGAAATTTCTTTTTAAAACCAAAAGTCATGGTTTTAGTTCTAATCCACTAGGCAAATATTTAGGAATAGTCAAAATTTACTGTTGTAAAAAAAAGATTATTCAGTTGTTTAGTGCTGTCTTACCCTGTTCTGTTCCATTTGTGCTGAATTTGTACATAGTAGTTCTGGAAATGAGATTTGAAGGAAATGATCCATGTACATACCTCTAATGGGCTTCCTGAAAGTATTTAGAAAAGCATTTTTAAAAGGCAGTGGATTACTGAATATGCGTCATATTTCAGAATAACAAAGATCCTCATTAGAAAATGAAGGCTCTTGGCCTCTGTTACAGGAACAGGGGAAATGTCTCATTTTGTACTGTTTGTAATTATTGTAATTTTTGTAAATAAACTTACTTTTGTTTGTACTTTGTATGCTTTTTTTAAAAAAACTTAAATATATCAAAAGTACAGATAAGAAATTTTTTCTGTAAATCCAGTTGCATTTTTTATAAGTAGAATTCTGAAGTCAGAATGAGTATGATGTAATGAACATATCTGAACTAGTAATCACAACTAGTAAGTTTCTTAGAGATTCATACTCCTATTCTTAGAAGAAATAAGAGTTTTTAAAGAATAATTGAAAAAATTTACCACTGGCATGTCTGAGCCCACTGCATAATCCAGGACAGTCTTTTTATCTTAAAGTCAGCTGATTAGCAGCCATGTCTGCAACCTTAATTCTTCCTTGCCATGTAACATAACATTCATAGGTTCTGGAGATTAGGACTTGGACTAGGACTTCCCCTTTGGGGAAAGGGAGAAGCATTATTCTGCTTATCATAGATAAACTAAACTTTTTCCTTGCAAATCACACGAATGTACTCTCCATTAGCAGTATATAAACAGTGAGACTTAACCTTAGTATATGAAGTACTGAGTCAAATATCATAAATCTGTATAATGTATTTCTGAATTTATTTTTTAATATAAAAGGGTTTTTGTGTGTCCAGGTACATATGTTCTTAACTGCCTCTGGAAATGGTTTCTTTATAAAAAGGTCATAACACAATGTTGGTCTTCATTTGATCTGACTCAGAGCTCGCTCATTCATTTGTGAACAGTTTTTGCATTTGTCAAAAACAATCAGCAACAATAGTTTAATGTTAGTCAGGTGCGGTGGCTCACACCTGTAATCCCAGTGACTTGGGAGGCTGAGGTGGGAGGATTGCTTGAGCCCAAGTTTGAGGCTGCAGTGAGCTATGATTGTGCCACTGCACTCCAGCCTGGGTGACAAAGCAAGAACCTATCTCTGAAAAAAAAAAAAAAATCTTTTAATATCACAGTTGCCTTAAACTGCTATAACAATTGGAGCAAACAAGAAGCTGACTAAGAAAAGGAAAATCTCATAACTAAAATATCCATCTTTGAAATGTGGGTATTTCAAGCTCTGATATATTCCTGGGAATCTGGAAGGCCACATTCATGCATGGCATTGTGTGTATGCACAGGGAAGACATAAAAGGCCCTAATCTCTCACCTCTGTCTGACTTTCAGGCTCTGTCCAAGCAGGAAATTGAGACAAAAGTAGAGTTATAAATGGCTAGAGCATTGAAAGTGTATTCCAACATGCACATGGAGCTCCTATGGCAAAGGCATTTATGGAAATCTTTGTCCAATCATTAGCTGACCACTAAGCAAACTGAGCAGAACTTCAAGGGCCACACACAACTTGTTGCAGATGACATGATCTTGCATATAGAAAACCTTAAGAAATCCACTAAAAAAAATTAGAATTAAATGCATTCAGTGAGGTTGCAGAATAGAGGATCAGTACACAAAGTTGTATTTCTATACATTCAATGAAAAATCTGAAAAGTAATGAAACAATTCCATTTATAATAGCATTACAAAGACCAAAACACTAAGGAATAAATTTTTAAAAAGTGCAAGACATACACTAAAAGCTATAAAACATCATTGACATACGCCAAAGAATTGGAAGCAGGAACTCAAACAGAAATTTGTACACTCATGCTCATGACAGCATTATTTAAAATAGCCAAAAGGTGGAAGCAATCCCAGTGTCCATTGATGGATGAATGGAAAAACAAAATGTGGTATGTACATACAATGGAATATTTATTATTCACCCTTAAAGGAAATTCTGACACATTGGATACACGTAGATGAAACTTAAGGACACTATGCTAAGTGAAATAAGCCAGTCACAAAAGGACAAATACTGTATGATTCCACTAATATGAGGTATCTGGAGTAGTCAAATTTTTAGAGACAAAGTAGAAAGGTGGTTGCCAGGGACTGGGAAAGAGGAGGAGTGGGGAGTTAGTGTTTAATGGGTATGGAGTTTCAATATGGGGAGATGGTAAGCTTTGGAGATGGATGGTGGTGATGTAGCACAACAATGCTATAAGCAAAAAGACAGTAAGTGTTGGCAAAGATCTGTAGAAACTGGAACCCTCATATATATTGCTGGTATAAAATGCAGCAGCCACTTCAGTAAACCTTTTGGCAATTCCTCAAAACTTAAACATAGACCAGACAGCCAGGCAATTTTACTCTTAGGTATATGCCCAAGAGAACTGAAAATATATGTCTGTGCAAAAACTTGTACACAAGCATTTGCTACAAGCATTATTCATAGTAGCCTCAGGGAGACGGTCTGCCCTCAGTTCTTGGTGTGCCCTTGGCCGAAGAATGGCCAGACACACCAAAGTGTCAGGTCCAGACTATTATCCTGGTCCTCTGACTCCTTGGAAAAATCGCCAGCCCAGCCAATGCAACAGAGTAACTTCATGCAGGAAGCAGTTTCACTTGAGCAGCTCTTTATTGTAGAATAAAACAGATCTGTCTCCTCTAGTGGAGACAGACAGACCATCTTACTCACTGACTATACTCTCTGAAGTCTCAGATTGTTTCCTTTTATTAGCCCAGTCTGAGGGTGGGCTCTCGGGAGGTATGGGATGTTACCAAATGATCAACAGGTGTCCTCAAAATTCCATCTGTGTATATGAGCTCTCTCTCCAAAAGCCCACATGGGGTGAGTGAACCACAATGTACATTCATGCTAATGATATAATAATTACCTTCAGGTTACTCTAGGTCACTTTCTAAATCCTATCATGCCTGGGCTGGGGAATTCCCAGATTGATAAAGCATTCCCTCCTTCCCCAGGTGTAGCAGGTGCTCTGGATACAATTAAGGGTGGGACAGCACCAAAACGGAGTGCCCACCCTCATCCTTCTTCCCAGGTGAAGCAATAGCTGGAGACAGCACCAAAGCAGGGCACAACTGTCCCTAGAAGAGCTGGAGATCCTATCAACCTAACAGTAGTAAAAAGGTGGAAACAACTGGAATGTCCAACTGATGAGTGGGTAAATAGAATGTGGTATCCATATCATGCAATATTATTCAGCTAGAAAAAGGAATAAAGTTCTGGTACATGCTATAATACAGATAAACCTTGAAAAAATTATACTATGTGAAAGAAGCCAGGCAAAAAAGCCACATATTGTATGATTCCTTTTATAGGAAATTCCCAGAATAGGCAAATCTTTAGAGATGGAAAGTAAATTAGTGGTTTCCAGGGGATGGGGGAGGGAAGAATGGGGAGTGACTGCTGTATACTCTCAGAATTCCAAACTAGAATGCTTATTTTATGCCATATATTATTCAAGTTATCAATCTAATTAACAATTCTATTCATGGAAACTTGGGGAATTTGGAAGACAAGTATTTATTTTAACTTGTTTCCCTACCTTGACATAATTTTCAAATTTGGGATTTATTTGATGCACGAGAATGTTCTGAAATTAGATGGTGGTGCTTGAACAACTCTGTGAATATACTAAAAACCACAGAATTACACATTTTAAAGAAGTTAACTTGAATGATATCTCAATGAAAAAGCAGCATATGAATGTGAAAATTATGTCAAGGTAGGGAAACAAGTTAAATTACTAAATACCATAAAGAAGCTTTTTTTGCAGGGTTTTATCTGGCAATATTTATATCAGAAATTAAAGTTGAGAAATAAAAAAATTTATTAATCATTTACAAGTAACAAAAATCAAATACATGTTAACATAACCTTTTTGAAAAGTAACTTTTTAAAAAATACACACAAAAAATCATTCGTAAGAAGAGTGGCATTGCTTTACATTTGTGCAAATCTCTTTAATATTTGACTTAACAGAAGACAGCTGGATTCTCATATCTGCTTCTGCATCAGTCTGTTACAGTATCACACATCCGGGAGCCCCTGAAAAATTGTATGTTCATGAAAGAATGAAAATGAAAAAAGATAAATGACATCTTAGTATTATAAACATAGCTTTGACCTTAAGCATCCTTGAAAGGCTCTTAAGGACCCCCTAGACCAGGGGTCCTCAAACTTTTTAAACAGGGGCCAGTTCACTGTCCCTCAGACCGTTGGAGAGTGCGCACTGTGGGCCCGGGATGAGTCGGCTGCTAAGCAGGACAGGCAGCAGCGGCAAAAACACTCAGCGGGCCGGATACATGTCCTAGGCGGGCGGCATGTGGCCCAAGGGCCATAGTTTGAGGATGCCTGCCCTAGACCACACTTTGAGAACCAGTGCTCTAGTCAATCTCCTCATTTTACATATTAGGACACTAGGTCTCAGTGTAAGTGAGAAATCCAAAATCACATGGCCTGTGAATGGTAGGATACAGATCTTAGATGGTCTGTCTGACTTCTCTTGGGTTAGGTTCTCAATCAGAAACCTGGGAAATACACCCTAATGGCCTGTCCTGTTACCTCTAGTTGCAAAGACTGTCACAATATATTAATGCCACCAAAATTTTTTAAATAAAAAAGAAGATTTCAATCAACAAACATGATAAATTCTGCATCAGACATACTGCGTTTAAGTCTGAATTACAATATTTGAATTAGGATCTATATTTGAACTGAAACACTAAAACGAATTCTATTATCCCTACCGCATGCAAGCTGGTAATGACAACTGCACAGTAAATATCATAGATAAACAGGGAAAGCAGATTAACCACAATGTCACTACTATACATTCATTCTGCATCCATGATACAATTCAATGACATATTTCAAAAAAATTTTCTCAAGTACTGGCTGAAACGTGGTGGGTATATCAAGAGACAACAAACAAGCTGGCAATCAAAAGGAACTTTTTAGATAAAATGGAGTTGTTGTGAAATGTAGATATTTTCCACTCCCTAACCAGACACTATTTTTGCCTTTTTAAAAAAAGTATCAAGAAATCTTCTTGGTCACCTAGAGATGATTTCCTTTGTATCCTACCAGATGGCTCAAATCTTCTTTAAATGGATCATAGCCTTGTTCCTTTAAACAACGCAGTGCCCAGAAAAGCTGGTCTAGTGGAGGAAATTCTTCCCAAGGAACCCACTCCCAACCTAGAAAAGAAAGACACCAAATCAATTTATTTAGCTGACAGAAAACAAAGGGTATTTATCTGGGCAAGCTGACTGTAAAAATTATTTGGCCTGGGTATGGTTGGTGGCTCATGCCTGTAATCCCAGCACTTCGGGAGGCCGAGGTGGAAGGACCGAGAAAGTGTGAGAGAGAGAGGGAGAGAGAGAGAGAGATATCGTTAGTGCTCAACAATGTGCTGCAAAATGCTAAATTAACGAGTGTCAAGAGAGCTGTCTTGACAAGAGAGTGTCAAGAGAGTTTATCTTAATTATTTCATAATATTTGCCTCTTCTAGTCTCAGCTGTTTTTGCCCTTAGAAAAGACAAAAATAAGGAAATGTTCAGTCCTTTTACATTTAGAGCTCTATTTTAAAATAACAATAACCTGTGCTATGTTACCTGAATAAATTACACCTCCAAACTAATTTAACAAAAAGTTCCATTATATGTAACTTATTTTGCTTCATAAAGAAAAAAGTAAGCTCAGTTCTACAAAAAATAATAAAATGGAAATATGCATAATTACACATCAATTGAATATTAAAAGGTCAAATAATCAACTGCTCCTCCCCTCACCTTCGATTTTTGTTTCCATTACTATTGTGGTGGGCTCTCCCCTTTCCTACCCCTCATTTTATCTAAGATAATTAGGGATATGAGAGGTAGGAGAGACTTATAGAGAACTCCACCAATGTTCCTGGTACATTTTTTACCTACCTCTCCTGCCTTCCACTTTTTGAGGCATGAATAATTTTAGTTATACCCTAGGACAACTGAAGGCCTTTACTTTGTGGGTGTTTCTTTGCTAGTTCATTTTAAATGATCTAAGCAGTTACCTACTTTATCAAAAATCTTCTATGACTCAACAAGCCTTTGGGCAGCCAACATGTCCTTCTATTATTCAATCCAAGTCAACGTGTAAAAACACGATTTATGTATTCTGCAAATACCACTTCCTCCAGATCTCTGCATATATGTCCTTTCCTCTCAGAGGCCCTTCCTGCCCACCCTTTCTGATACAGCATCGCTGTCCTTACACAGCTTTGTTAGTCTTTCTAGTCCTTATCGCTACTGTCATAAAATACCTGCTACTCTGTTGTTTCTCCTCCCACTGAAATGTAAAGTCCAGGAGAGCAGGGACTTTGTTCTACACACCACTGTTCCTTTAGTGCCTAGAATACTGCCTGGCACACAGTACTCGATAAATATTTGTTGAATGAAGAGATTCTTCATGTTAGAGAAGAAATCAAATGTTTAGAGGGAGTTCAGTACATGAAACCACTGGGATAAAGTTTTATATGGCAAATAATACATTCGAAAACTTTGGCCATTTTCTCTTTAGTTCCTTTTCTCACAGTTTTATGAGAATTTGAGGAGAGATGATATTCGTAAAACCCTCAGAACAATGCCTAGCATATAGTGAATAATCATCATGAAAACTTTCAGAGCACTCAACTGAACATTGAGAGGGTAACAGATAACTGTTTTGTTAGAGTAATTATTCATGGTAAAAGGAAGGTATTGTCTCTCCTGCACAGGTGATAAAACTGAGGAAAACAGATGAAATGAATGTGCTTGGCTCTCTCTTTCCTATTCCTCATATTAACTGAGATAATTAGGGATGTGAGGGGCAGGAGAGACTTCAGGGTAAGTCTCTGATACAAAATTAACCACTAACAATAAAATTAATATCTACTGAGTATTCACTTGTTCACTAGGTTCTTTACATGTAAATTGTTACCCCACCCATCTGAGGCAGTTACTATCGCCACAGATGAGAAAAGAGGCCTTGCTCAAGGTCACAAAGCTCTCAAGGTAAAACCAGGACACAAACCCAGGTAGTCTGGTTCCTCATGATTTAAATACATTTACATCTCTATGTTTACATATCTTAGTCCTTTAGGGGCTGCTATAACAGAATACCTTAGACTAGATGGCTTATAAACAACAGAAATTTATTTATCATCATTCTGGAGGCTGGAAGTTCAAGATCAAGACGCTGGTAGATTCAGTGTCTGGTGAGGGCCCACTTCCTGGGTCACAGACAACCATCTTCTCTGTAGCCTTACACTGTGGAAGCGGTGAGGAGACTCTCTGGGGTCTCTTTTATAAGGGCACTAATCACATTCATTACTTCATGACCTAATCATCTCCCAAAGGGCCCTACCTCCTGAAACCATCACCTTGGGGGTTAGAATTTCAATATTTGAACTTGGAAGGAACACAAACATTCAAATCATAGCATTCTCTTCAGATGGCTACATAATGTAATATGTCTTCAGACCATATGGTTACCTCAAAGAAAAATGCATATTATATATAATTCTCTTACTTTCGTTTTTGTCAGGCTCTACATTCTTTGGTTCTGGATCATGAGTCATGTCTACCTCTCCTTTCATTAATATAGTGACATAATGGTAATTCTCTTTCTCAATGAAAGAATTCACGACCGAGGCAAAGCAAACATTTTTCAGTTGAAGAGCTGCTTCTTCCCAGGTTTCTCTTTGAGCACATTCTTCCCAAGTCTCACTGGAAAACAGAAACATACCATTGTATTCAATTTTATTTATATAATATTTTTTGCCATGGAATTTTTTTTTTTGGCTAGAAATTTCTAGTGTAAAGCAAGAAGAACTGTATTTGGTTCCTGCTTTAAAACAATAAATCAACAACCTTGCCTTCAACATTCTGTATCTTCTGTATCTAGTTATTTAAAGACCTAAAGGATTTCATATTGAATTTTAAAAATTAACATTTAGCCAATTCAGCACTAATTCACAGGCCTGGAAGCTGCATGACACCAGGAGGCAGTTTAGTTATTAAGAGCACTGGCTTTGGAGTCAACTAGACCTCGGTTTGAGTGCAAGTCCATTACCTTCTATCTTGAACAAGTAAAAAGAGAGTAAAATTACTTTCTCATGGGGTTCTTGTAAGTACATCAAGTTCACTGTTTCTTTTCCAATAGTCTCTTAATTTTAGTTTAAGCCTCAAAATTGAAGACAATAAATAGGAAATAAGCACCTCTAAATTCTCAAGAGTATAGCAAAAGAACAAACAGATGTCATTTGAGCTCAAGGGTTTGCTAAGCAAGGCCAGACTAGTCCTGTGACCTCACCCTACCCAGGCTATATAAGAAAGAGGAAATCCTTGAGAGGGAGGAAAGCTGTGAGTTTTCAGCCTAGTAGGAATGTTTCCCTTCTGATCTATGAGGGGCCAACTCTGCTCCCCAAGCCAAGTGAGTGGCATTCCAAGAGAATCAGTCATAGAGATTGGGTGTGACTCTCAAGAAGGAGATACCAGTGTGTCACTCTCCTGCTAAAAACATACTCAGCAGCAGAAACTCACAGGTCTACCCCAGCATATTAAAGCAGGAATAGTGGGAGGGTAACAGTTCCTGAGTAAATCTGAAATGTGTCCCTTGGAGTTTTGTGATGCAGGTGAATACAAAGGCTGGTGCTTATTCCAACCTCGGGAATTTGGAAGGTGGGAGACTGGCTACAGCAACCCAAGATGGCTGAGCCAGGAAAATGGGCAACGCGGAAAGCATCCTTCCCACTGTGTGTTTCCTTTGGGCCAAGCAGATGCCATGAGAGACTGTCCAGTAAGCCAACAGCGGACTCCAGCAGAAAGACAATGTAGAGAAGTGTGCTATAAGCAAGAGCTAGGGGAGGGGTCCAGTGTCACAGAAAGCCAGTCACCTATGTCAGAGAAATCCTTGTGGGACTTCCACACAACTGATACACATACCCTGAGGAAGAGAGCACACAGTGGATACCACACCCAGAGGGCACCAAGGGATGGATTAGAGCAGCACTCAGCACCCAGACTGCCTGCCCTCTCTTCTCCTCCCCCAGCACACTGCAGAAGCAAAACAACTCAGAAACAGCAGAGTGAGGACAGAAGGAGGTGGACAAAGAGCAAAACAATGGCCCATACCTCCTTTCCGCACTACAGGGGAGATTAGAAACTGGACGTAAGACTGAAGTTTTAAATTGGATTGGACTTTTAAATGCTTGGAAATGAGTCATAATGACCCAAATGTGACTTTTTTATACCAAGTGACAGGAAAACAATAGAATTTGCAGGAAAGATATTGAAGAGAAGGGAAAGACAAATCCTGTTTGAAGAAAATGGAAGAAGAAAATGAAGCCATATCCTGTTTGTTTCTCCATCAAATTTGGCCCACTTGGTATACCAGTTACGTAATGATCAAGTGAAAGCATGCATGCGAAGAGCTTAGCACGCTAACCAACACTTAGTAAAAAGCTAGTTAAAGTTCAACGATGGCTATGATCATTGATATCTGAGTCAAGACTTCAACACTTCCTTGAACTATTGTTCAGACAGTGATCTCTGGCCACTGCTTTGGTTAATTGTACATTTCAACTAGTGCTTAGTTTGTGATCTAAGTTTGGCTAATGCCCACCAGCATTCAACAAAGTATAATATGTGTGGCTGTCTGGGCAATTTGGTTCTTAATCTAGACATTTTATCATTTATTAACTGATAGCTTACCTTCATTATCTGAAAATGATAAACATACTGATGCTTGTTAAAATTCTAAAGACAATAAAAAAATTCCAAACACACACAAAAACTTCCACATGCTAAAAGATCATAAGAATTCCATATTTTATAATGGACAAAGTGCGATTAAAAGGCACTTGGATCAAACATCTACTGTACTTCTAACCATTCACTTTATATGAAATAGGTGGATTAAAAGAGCGTATCATAATGTGAGAAATTCTTCAGGACAAGTGACCCATATTCTTCAATACATAAATGGCATGGGAAGAAAGAAGGCGGGGGCATTATTGTTAAATTGAAAGATCTAAAAAATTTATCAACTAAATGCAATATGTGTCCTTCCTTTGACCCCAACTGGTACAAAACAATAAAAAGACATTTTTAAGATAATCAAGGAAAACGATGAACAGACTAGGTATCAGATGATACTAAAGAATTGTTTTGTTAGGTGTGAAAATGGTGTTATGGTTATGTTTTTTAAAAAGTCTAATAGAAATACATACTGAATTCTAGGGATGGTACAACAGGATGTCTGAAAGCCTAGAAAACCAGGTGTGTGCGTCTGTTTGGGGTAGGGGAGGGTGGGGTAGTAAAGATGAAACAAGAACAAGCTCTGTGAAAGGTACAGGAGGATTCACTATTTTCTCTGCTTTTATGTACATTTGTACTAAGGGGAAAAAAGCGCTGGGTCTGGATGCTTTAGATGCTGTGTATCTGTTATTGATGTTAACCTTATTTTCACTTCAGAATCCACTTTTCAGCACCATCCCAGGTTTTTTTCTCCATCCCAGGTCCTTCGTCCTTTGTCAGTCTGGTATATTATCTAATTGCAGGGTGCCAAGGCAGAAAGGAAACTTAGGGTATTGCGTCCAACGTCCCCATTTTAAAGATGAAGAAACCTGAGAGCCAGAGGGTTTCGTTAGCCCATTTTTGCCTGGTCAGAGTGCAACTACAATTACGCAGCCAGTATTAAATTTATCTGCGTACGTCTAGATCACAGAAACCGTGCAAAGGTCTTAGCTGACCACACTGGACTGCTCGAGGTTTATAGACACCCACTTTCCTTCTCTTCTGTGTAAGCACGGAGGAAAGACACCTCTCCCGCGCCAACACCGGCTGCGACCGAGCGGGGCGCAGCAGAGAAGACTGAGCTAGCAGAGCCCACCCGGGAGCGAGATCCTTCCCTGCCCCGCACAGCGCCCCCTCCCGGCGAGAGTCTGCAGGTTACAGCGCGGAAGGGAGAAAGCGAGGTAACGCGTGAGAAAGACGCAGCGTCGGCGAGGACGTGTGTACGCACGGCGCACGGAGGCACGCAGGGCGCGAGCGCGTCTCTTCCGCACGCCGTCCGCTATTCTCCGGCCGACCGTTAGGCGGCTGCTTACCCGAACTCCAAATGGCCCCCGGGAAGTTGGAAACTGCCTGCTCCAAACGTCCCTTTCCTCTTCCCCAGGAGGACACAACCGGGATGGCGGGAGCTGGTCACCACGACTCCAACTCCGACTCCGGGCCGTCGCCTCTGCGGCTCGGCGCTGGCGGTCATAGCGCGAGCTGCAGGTCGCGACCGGCCGCAGCCGGAAGTGACGTGCGCCCGACCCTCGCGGCGCCACCAATCTCTGCCTGAGCTGGCGCGGGCGCCGGAAATCAAAGCGAGCGTCCCTCGGCCTCCTGCCTTTGTGCGTGGTGCTCGCCTCACGTTGAGTTTCGGCTTGCGGAGAGTAGTGTTTCCTCCCGACAGACAGCAAACTAACGTCACTTACTATTGCATTTCGGACGTTCGTCATTCGTCTGTCACTCCCAGATTCTTCCAAACCATACATTTACAAGACACCTGCTTTTATAAACCTCTGCGCCGCTGCACATTCTATTTCTTTTTCCTTGAATGGCCCTACCCACCATCGTGAAGTCATTCTCACTGTAGCTCAAGTCAGTGTGATGCCAAGCAAGGACAGATCGTGTATAAACAATCCTATAAATAACTATCCTTGAAGAGTATTCCTAAATCATGGGAGAAAATAAAGACTAATCAATAAATTGTGTTGAGATGAGTTAGTGGAAAAGCAGGCACTTATATATGTTTACACATCATGCACCCTCAAAATGGAAAATCCCAGCTGAATCAATGGGTTGTAAATAAACTAAAAACAGATGAGAGGGAAGATTTACTTTATATATATAATAATTTTTATTAATATTTTTACTTCTACCAAAGTAGTGTGCACATAATGTTTTTTTTGTTGTTTTTTTTTTTGAGACAGAGTCTCACTGTTGCCAGGGCTATAGTGCCATGGCGTCAGCCTAGCTCACAGCATCCTCAAACTCCTGGGCTCAAGCAATCCTTCTGCCTCAGCCTCCCCAGTAGCTGGGACTACAGGCATGCGCCACCATGCCCCGCTAATTTTTTCTATATATTTTTAGTTAGCCAATTAATTTCTTTCTACTTTTAGTAGAGATGGCCTCTCGCTCTTGCTCAGGCTGGTAGTGCACATAATTTTAAAAAATTAAATGATACAAAAACTGCAACAAGAACACTGATAGTCTTGCTTCCAGAAACAATCACTCTTAACTCTATGAACTGTTAGTAATATTTGCCTACATATTTCTAAGCACTATGCTTATCGTCCATGTATGGTAAAGGGAGATAAAGCTTTTTACAGCATCTCTGCTCACCACCAACACACATAGATTCATTAGTATCCTGTGCATCACAAAGGTACTCTATAATAGTTTCCCAACTAAAAATTGGCAACATATAAAAAGCATAATATATCTTAACTAAAGGGGGTTAATCTCAGAAATACAAGATTGGCTTAATATTTGAAAAGCCAATCAATGTAACTTGGCATATTAACAGAACAAAAAAGGAAACACATATCATTTTAATAAATGCAGGAAAAAATTTGGCAAAATTCAATACTCATTCATAAGTTAAAAAACAAACTCTGAGCAAACTAGAAATAAAAGGGAATTTTAACACCTTTATATAAGACATCTATAAAGACCTACAGCTAATCATCATATTTAATGGTTGCTATGAGGTGAATCATGTCGCCTGCCCTCAGATTCACATGTTGAAATCCTAACACTCAGTATCTAAGAATGTGACTGTATATGAAGATAGGCTTTTTAAAGAGGTAATTAAGTTAAAATAAGATCATTGGGGTTGGCTCTAATCCAATATGACTGGTGTCCTTATAAATAGAGTAGGACACAGACACAGAGGGAAGACAATGTGAAGACCCAAGATCAAGATGGCCGTCTGGAAGCCAAGGAGAGAGGCTTCAGAAGATACCAAATCTGCTGACACCTTGATGTTTTTATATTATATCAGCAGTGAACAATCACTGGTATAAAATTATAAAACAATACCATTTGCAATATCATAGAAAATATAAAATACTTGGGGATAAATGTAGCAAAATATATGTAAGACCTATACAGTAAAGACTATAAAACATTGCTAAAGAAATTAAAGATTTAAATAAAATGAGGAAATTATTATGATCATGGAACAGAAGACTCAGTATTGTTAAGATATCAATTCTTTCCAAATTGATTTATATAGATTCAATGCAATTCCAATCAAAATACCAGAAGGGTTTTTTTTAGTAAAAATTGATAGGTTTATTCTGAAGTTTATATGGAAATACAAAGGACTAGAATAATCAAAACATTTTTTAAAAAGAAAAATTTGGAGGATTTCAAGACTTAAGATCAAGCCACAGTAATCAGGAGAGTGTGCTATTGGTAAAATCATAGACACAGATCAATGGGACAGAATAGAGAAACTAGAACTAGACTCACATATTTATGATTAAATTTGCACATTTTGAAAAATGTGCAAAAGCAATTCAATGAAGAAAAAATTATCTTTTTAACAAATGGTACTAGAACAATTTGACATACAAATGTAAAGAAGTAAAAAGAGCCTCGATTCATACTTGGAACCATATATAAAAATTAACTCAAAATGGATCATACAACTAAATAAAAACACCTAAAAGTATAAAATTTCTAGAAGAAAATATAGGAGAAAATCTTTCTGATCTTTGGTTAGATATAGATTTCTTAGGTTTGACACCAAAAGCATGATCCATAAAAGAAAAATTGATGATTTGGTCCTCATCAAAATTAAAAACTTATTCTCTTTGAGAGACCTATGGGCTTAGTTGCTTTCCATCCTTCTACCCTCAAATTCATATGTTGACTCCTTAATCCCAATATGATCATATTTGGAGATGAAGCCTTTGGGAAGCAATCAGATTTAGAGCCTGGGGTCCTCATGATGGGATTAGTGCCCTTATAAGAAGAGATCAGAAAGCTTGCTCACCCTCTCTCTGCCCTCTGAAGACACAGTGAGAAGGCAGTCATCTGCAAGCCTGGAAGAAGGCCCTTGCTAGGAAACAAATCTGATCTTGACCTTGAACTTGAATTTCCTAGCCTACAGAACTGTGAGAAATAAATGTATGTTATTTAAGTCACCCAGTCTATGGTATTTTGTTATTGCAGCCACAGCTGACCAAAATGCTATCTAAGAAAATGAAAAGGCATGTTACAGACAGGGAGAAAATATTTGCAAAGCATGTATCTTATGAAGGACCTGGATATAGAATATGTAAAGAATCCTCAGCACTCAATAATAAAACTAACAACTTGACAAATAAATGGGTAAAAGAGTTGAATAATTTCACAAAAAAGAGATATGATGGCAAATAAGCACACGAAAAGATGCTCAACATCATCAGTCATTAGAAACATGAATATTTAAACTACACTGAGATACCTCTACACATCTATTAGAATGAATAAGAAAAAATCTCCACAAAAACTGGCAACACCAAGTGCTGGTGAGGCTACCAACCAGTTAGAACTCTCATACATTGTTGGTAGGAATGCAAAGTTGTACAACCACCTTGGAAAACAATTTGCTGTTTCGTATAATGTTAAGCATACACTTATCATACAAACTGGCAATCCTACTCCCAGATATTGACTCAAGAGAAATGAAAGCTTATGTTCATACAAAGACCTGTATGCAAGAGTTATAGCAGCTTTATTCATAATCATCAAAAACTGAAAATAATTCAAGTATTCTTTAACTGGTGAATGGATAAATCAACTGTGGTACATTCACACAATGGAAAACTACTCAGCATTATAGAGGAATGCACTTCTGATACACTCAACAACATGGATGAATTTCAATTGCATTATGCTAAGGGAATGAAATCAGATATTAAAGACTACATGCTGTACCATTCCATTTATATGACATTCCAGAATAAACAAAACTCTGGACACAGAAAACAGGTCAATGTTTTCCTGGGGTTGAGAATGTCAGGAAGGGTTAACTACACATGGATATAGGGGATTTTTGCAGGGTGATGGAACGGTTTTATATCTTGATTATCATAGTGGTAACATGACTATGTATTTGTCAATACTCATAAGTACTGACACTAAAAAGAGTGAATTTTATTACCTATATGTTAAACTCAACAAATCTGACTTAAAAAAAAAAGCCAAAAAAGAAAAATGTCATGTGATCTTGAAGAAACAAAAAGTCAAGATGCAATTCCGCAGTGGAAAGAAAGGGTCAAGACAGGGCGGAGCTAAGCTTCTTCACTTAATATCAAAAGTTGTCATTCTGTGGGTGGAGCTGAGTCTCTATTTCTGGGAAGGCTAGCCTTACTTAGGCGGGGGCCAGGAAGAGCAGGTTCCTATTTTCACTGGGCCCTAGAGGACTTGGGCAGCCTGGGCTCTGGGGTGGTGGTGTTCATGGTCAAGGCATTCTTGTTAAGGCAAGTAGGCTGCTCCTAAAACATAGTAGGAAGTTGGGGGCTAAGACAGGGGTGGGAAGTTGAAGAGGACAAATGATGACATTCAGGAGAAGTCACATTTAGTAGCCAGTTTGAAGTTTCCATTCACTATTCCAAAGCTTTCAGTAAAGTCTGGTTATATGTTACAGCTGGTCTTAAGTGAGCTTTGAAGAGTTGCAATGGCCTGAGTCCACCCTCCTATAAAAGCATGACGAAAGAGGAGCATCTGCCTGGAGAAGCATTGAGGTCGAGGGTGTCTTTGATCTTAGTATCCCTGGTACCCAGAGCGGTGACTAATACATAAGTGCTCTATAAATGAATACTTGAATGAAAGCTGCTCTTCTCTGTACTAGCGTAACAAAATACAGACCTCCGCCAGTTAGGATGGTCCATCAACGGTTTTTTGACTTTATGATGGAACAAAAGCAATACAAATTCAGTTTGCTCCTCAACTTATGATGGGATTATGGGATGTAGCTCTACTGTAAGTTGAAGAGCATCCATAATTTCAATGTATTTAAACAACTAGAAAAGGATTTTTCCTGAAAACTCTATACCGTTTGTAAAAGGTGGCATGACTCACATGAAGTACAAATGGTTATAAAAGAAAAAGTCACCAAGCTGATGTTTATGAATCATATAAGTATAAATCAACTCGTTTAGATATTACTTACTCTAATTAAAGAATCCACATATCAAATTCCCTCTGCAGGAACCAGTTGAACAGGGTACACCAGTAATTATTGCAGCACTAGAACCTGAGAGAGCTTCTTATTGCTACATCTCCTCCTTAGTTTATCCAGATTCCCAGTCGAAGGATGGGGTCCCCAGGCACAGAGTCCCTTCTCCTGCCGGATTCCAGGAGCCTATCGGGGGCACCCTTCTTCTCCTTCCCATGTGCACAGAAATATCTTACTCTCAGCCTGGAGGATGCTGGAATCCCCCTCAAACTGGCTATTTTGTCCTGCTTCAGTATATCCTTATTTTAAAGACAGCTTGTCTGATTAATTTTTTTCTATACTTCTATTATTCTTGAGTCAGCTTTTTACCAGAAGGTAATTTACACTAAGACTGAGAATATTCCTAGCAATGAATTATGAAGCAGGCTGTGTTATTTTCCTGAAAAATATGTAACTAATACAATTAGGTTATAGGATGGAATGATGCAGTTAAGGTCATGCTACTCAATTCCTCTTTCTTTCACCCATAACTCCTTCTCAGGTGACTGATTTGGAAGATGGAGCCCACTGTATCTGGATCTATCCCTTCTCTCCACCCTGCCGTGGGCACCCCTGTACTGACCGAATGTGCTGTATTCTTCTCCTACGCCCAAGCCTCTGGTTTGAACTCATCCATGTCCTTTTCCCTCTTTCCTTCCACCCTGTCCCTGTGTTTGATATTTGAAGCTGCATGGAACTCAAGAATCCACATTGTGGTTTTAGGTAGTATTTTATGGCATGTATTGTAACCAAATCACACATTTAACTCACACTGCAACTCAGATGTTCAAAGAAAATGACTTTCTTTCTTTCTTTCCTTATTTCCTTCCTTCCTTCCTTCCTTCCTTCCTTCCTTCCTTCCTT
>VBSM01003176.1:67121448-67141707 GCA_008086735.1 Cheirogaleus medius
TTATTTTTAAAGCTATTCTTGCTTTCAGCCTAGGGTAAGTTCCATGAGTTTGCTTCCTAATAGAAGTGACTTTTTTGGCCCTGAACTTCCTTTGTATGAGTCCTAAAAGGTGCTATCTAGTTGTTAGAAAATGAGGAGTTGGTGAACAAATATATTTTCATTCTAACTAAAATCTTTATCCTTTTGGGAATTCCTTTAAAAGCTTGTGTTTCTCCACATGGAAATGCCTAATATATTGTCTTTATAACAGCTTCTTTCCTTTTTCACCCTGGCATTAAGAAATGTAAATTTTGAGTTTGGAAGGATCTTATTCTAATCTCTTGCTTTTGTAGATGAGGACACAGAAGTGCAGAGTCTTAGGAGACTTGTTCAAGGTCACACGTTGAATATAGCACATTCTCTTCAACATTTTGTTTCGTTCTTTGACACTCTTCCAATTTCTCAATATCTTTCACCTAGTGTATCTTTGACAAAAATAATTCAGGTTATGAGCAGATTAAATAATTAAAAGATTTTCTTGGTTGTTGTGAATTACATTCTCCAATAACTACATTTTTCTACTTTTGAATAAGTATTAATTAAACTAGGTATATGATTGGATGGGTTGTGGGGTACTAAAGGAATTGGTAACCTTTAGACAGTAGGAATCTTCTAAGTGACAGTATCAAGAAAGATAAATACTTACATGTGGGAGTCTTTGTGATTATGCAGGAATTTGTATTACCAATGTAATTCAAAGTTGATGGTATTTTAAGTTATAACTTCTAGTGGTACAAGGAAAGCATTATCAAAATACTTCACACATTAAAAAACCTTTTAAAGTGGCATAAAAGCTATCAGCAATACCTATGAGTACTAATTCTTTGCAAGTAGAGGTATTTTAAAGAAATCATAGAAATACACTTAGAGATCTGCATCATGGGTTTACCCTCAACTTTTTTTGGAAAAGTCTCTATAGTAGGTATTTTCCAACAGTAGTACAGTGAACACCTATATTGCCTTCATCTAGATTTAATGTTTTGCTACATTTGCTTTATTTTAACAAAAATCGTACACACATGCATATCGTTATATACATATGTATGTATGTGTAAAGTCATACATATTCATTTTTGCTGAACCCTTTGAGATTAAGTTGCAGACATCATGACACTTCACCTCTAGATATTTCATCATGTCTTTAAGAATAAGGACATTCTCCCAAATAACCACAATATAATCATACTTAGGACATTTAACATTGATAGAATATGAATATAGTTCAGATTCAGATTTTCCCAGTTTTCCCCAAAGTGTCCTTTATAGCTGTTAGATTATTTTTTAAAACTGGGATCAGGCCTAAATGGTATCTTTTCTGTTTCATCCAGCCAATTAGACTCCATTTAAATGATTTGCATTCTAGTGACCTACTGCTCTTATATGTATGCAGTTGTTTATTTACATGTCTATAAACTTTGTGGCTAGGAACCAGTTGGCATTATTCTTTTAGTGCCCCTAGCATATTGTCTAGGATATAGGCATTTAAAAAATACATAAACATCTAACTATTTTTGCCAGGATTATGCTAGCTACTCCTTTCCCCTCTTATTATTATTTTGAGGTATAATTTATGTACAGTAAGGTATATGACCTAAATGGATAGCTAGATGAATTTTAATGTATGTATACACCTGTGTAGCTATCATCCAGATCAGGATATACAATATTTTCAGCCCTCAGAAGGCTCTCCTGTCCCCTCTTGTATCAATACTCTGTGACAGAAGGTAACTACTAATTTTCTTCTCTCACTGTAAGCTAAATTTGACTGTTTTTGAACTCTGTTAAAAAAAATCATGTATGTATTCTTGTGTCTGCCTTCTTTTTTTTTCTTATGTCTGCCTTCTTTCCCTCAACATTATGTATGTGAGCTTAATCCATTGATGTGTGAATAATAGTATTTTTTTCCTTTTTATTGCTCTGTAGTATTCTATTATATGAATATATCACAATTTAGCCATTCTCCTGTTGATGGCTATTAGGTAATTTCCATTTTTTGTTTGTTATAGATGAACCTGCTAGGGACAGTCTTATATATGCCTTTTGGTGGACATAAGGACTCATTTTTGTTGACATATACCTAGAATTGAGATTTCTGGCCTGGGTCAGAGGTACAGGTATACTGAACAGTTGGGAGGTTGCTGACTTTTAATATTGAAGTGACTAAATCAAGGAATTGAGCTACCTAAGTGAAATGTTATCCATGATTTTAGTTTATGAAATGAATTAGAAATAAGTTGCTATTATATGTAATTAACTTATTAGACAAGTGGTTTTCAACTGTAGGGTTCTTAAGAATCAACTGAGTGACTTGTTACCAATGCAGATTTCCTTGGGCCCAGTCCAGAGAATCTCACTGTATAGCTGAGAAGGGGGCCCATGAATCTGCATTTTTGGAAGCAACCCAGGTAATTTTGATGTAAAAGCTCATGAACCTACTTTAAGAAACAGACTTTTAAAAAATAAGACTCCTTCAAATCAATTCTGTGATACTGTGTGTGTTATATGAACCATGTTTCAGTATACTGCATTCTGTATGGAGATAATGGAAATGTATAGATAACACTTAAATTGTGATTCTAATGCAATCTTCAAAGTTTTTGATAGCACTTAATTTGTTATATATATTTCCTTATAAAGTTAATAGGATTGAGAAGTTTGAAAAAGAGAGGCAGGTGTTTCTATGTGTTGTTTTGATGGGTTAAGACTATGCTGTGATTTAATGGAGGCTTTCAGACCAGTAGATGCTAGAGATTTTACTGATGTGCACTCGTTTTCGACTCTTCTCATTGTTGTGCCCGGCCACAGGAAGTTGAAAGGCTAGCCCTTATACTCCTTTCTGTTTCAGCAGTGAGTTATAAATGGCAGAAGGACATATTATTTCTGTTTCTTACTTCTTTTTGAAAGAATTATTCTGACTGAGCTCCACTCAGGGACGTTTTATTTTCTCTCCCACTGTATAAAGTAGCATTCTCTCTCATCCTTTATTTTCTTTTTACTCTTTCTTACCACCATCTGGCTTATTATGTTTATTTATTGTCTGCCCTGGCTTCTACTCCCATACAAATACAAATACTCATGTTTATTGTTTGTCTGCTACTCTAAGCTTTAGGTGATAAGGTTATTTTGTTGAATTCACTATTCTATTTCTAGTGCCTAGGTGCTCAATAAACATTTGATTGATTGAATGAATTGCGCTACATAGATTATAAGGGGGAAAGGTTTGTAGTTGGCAGTGTTTTCTTGGAAGCTTTTGCAGTCCAGTTGTGAAGGATGAATACCTGAAATGGGTTTGTAAAGAAGGTACCAGTTAAGGGAACCGTTTAGAAGAAATGCATCAAAGATAATGTTATGGGTTGGTTCTCTGAGATAAGATTTGTAGACTATGAGATAGAGAGTTGCGTGGAAGACATTTACTGGAAAGTGATCTCTGGATCAACACCTGTAGGAGAGTGAAGGCAGGAGAATTGAATAGAGGGAGAAGCAGAGTCATGGTGTGGTTGCAACAGAGACCTGCCATTCCTATGGGAGACCTGGAATTAGGATGTCCCTTCTGAATTGTCCCACACTGGAGTGAGGTGACAGGTCTTTATATTTCTCCCCCAGTCCCATTGACCAGTCATTGAGTACAGGCTGCCAGTGGGAAGGAGATGTAACTTTGGTCAAGGAGGCTCCAATGAGAGGACTCAGCTGAGAGCTGTGAGCAGCTAGAACTCCCAGCAATTGGGGCTAGGAATGACTTGGTCCTGAAGGGGGATCTGGGCAGCTCATAGCAACATCCACTGCAGATGAAGCCATGGTTTTGAGTCTTGAGTGTGTGAAAGACTAATGATACCAGATAATTCTATTATCATATATCTAGTGCCAGATGACTTGTTAGGTGCTGGAGGAATGGTAGAGAGAAGAAAGTTGGGAAGGATTTTTGGTTTGGTGGAAAAGTTGAGATTGGTTTTAGATCTGCTAAATTTGGCACTGTAGATCATTGGAGATATGGTAGTAAAGCTCTAATTTAAGTTAAGAACTAGAGGTGATGAGGAAATAGTTAAAAACTACAATGATAACACTTGATATTTAGCTGGTAGGTTAGTTTTTAGTTTTAGCTGTAATTCAGGTACTCTGAATATTATGTTTTGATGATTTAATATAACAGTTTTATTATAATTATGAAGAACCAAGTATTTAACAGAAATAACTGTAAAATCACTGTCATCTATAATGTCCCCAATTTCTCTAGGTTCTGGGAAGTTCTGGATTGTTTAATAATCATGGACTCCAAGTACAGCAGCAACAGCAAAGGAATCTCTCACTACATGAATACATGAGTATGGAATTGTTGCAAGAAGCTGGCGTCTCCATTCCCAGAGGACATGTGGCAAACTCACCCGACGAAGCTTATGCAATTGCCAAAAAATTAGGTATTAATTAAGAAAAACTTATGCCACATTGACATGGAAACTCAGATAAGATGTGAACTTTGCTTTTGGTTTGATGACAACTTTTAGGTTTTATAATTTAAAAAATAAATTTTATTTACTTAAAAGAGGAGGTAGGACTTTATGATTGTTAAAATTCTAAAATTATTATGAGGTAATTATGAGCTTCTTGTAGTGCCAGTGACTTAGGAGTCACTTATTGGCATTGGGAAGCTGGAGTCCTGTTTGTAGTTGGAATATAATTATGGTAAAGGAAATTCTGTTTACTACTCTAGCCGAAAGGATGGTAGCTATGATGGTTCTTCAGGGAAATGGTGAAGGAAAATTTTAGCTGTTTATGTGGTTGGAAAGAGAGGCCCAATACTTCCCTCCTTTTTTTGACACGAAAAATGAAACCAAATGGGGGGAAAAGTTGAGTGCTCCATGAGAGTTGGGTTTCTTTGTCTTTTTTGTTCACTGATAAATTCCAAAATCTTAGACAAGTGCCTGGCACTTGTAGGTAATCAATAAATATTAATATTTATTAAATGAATTAAATAGTTGCTCATGTTTATTAGTTGATTTTTTTATTGGTAACAAACCTTGACAGCTTTTGTGAATTTGAATTTGTATTAATCTCTGAATAAAAAAACTATTCTTAACTTTAGAAAATATGCTTAAGTTTACATTTTTAAGGACTTAGCATAAGAATATAACCTAATGTACTAGCACTGCATTTTTTAGCAGTATTTTAAATCCTACCAACTTTTGTGGATTAGCATAATCTCTCTTGTATGTACATTTGATTAATATAGCTTTAAATATGCTTTGGTGAATAATTTGCTTTTACTAGATTTTTAAGGAAGGTATAGAAACATTTAAAAATTTTTATTTTGGTTTGTACTTGTTTATAGAATGGGTTTTTCTTTCATAATTTAGGGTATATGTAAGTTTGGAAAATTGTCATATAAGCTATGTTTTTGAAAGAGATGACCATGATTTCCCTGACTTGGAAGCATGATTTTTCATTTACAGTTATTTTCTGTTGTTGTTAGTTAGAAACATTTTTTTTTAATCAGGTTGCAGGCAAACTTCTTAATCAGCAAAAGCTTTGTGAAAGTTCAATACTAATTTTGGTGAAAGTTTTATTAATTAACGGTGATCTATAGTTTGAACTTGTACATGGTTAATGATAATCAGGCCTAACTTACATATAATAAGTCAGTAAAAACTTTTCCCCTCATTTACAGATTATTATAATGAACTAGTTTTCTATATATTTTCTAATTTAGTCAAATTCTTTTGTTTTCTCAGAAAAAATAATTTGTTTAAAAACTTTTTCATGAAATGAGTAGAATTTATTCTGATGTCAATGTCTTTTGATTTCTTTACTCCTTATAAAAACTTTGAATGATTCTTAGGTACAGAAGGAAGAACAGTTAATATGTGCAGGATAAACTATAACTATTAGTATTTCTGGCAAGTTCTCTGGGACCAGAATTTACAAGTAGTAAAGAGCAGGTAGGCAACTCTGATTTTGAGCCCCTTGGAACAGAGGATGTCAGTTTCATTTAGAAAGTATGTTCTGGTCAAAGAATATTGCACATGATGATTGTAATGGGAATGGGATTAATGACTAATAAGGAAATTTAAATCTAGAGGAGCAGCAATGCTACTTTTTAAGAGATATATTAAGTAACTACTGCGAAGACATGGAGGACAATTTCATGTTTTTAGTGAGTCATTAATATAATAAAAATACTGATTATGGGATCTAATTGCACAGAGTATGGTATGAGGTGCCTTAGAAATACAACTGGCTTTATCCATTTAGCTAGCAATTCCCAATGCTAATTTTTAAATATTTCAGGGTAATTTTTGCTTCTTTAGTTACTGTAATATTCACAAAATGCTAATTCTCATTTCTTAAAAACTCTTACCTAGATCTCTGCTCACCAAATGATAAAAACTCAAGGCATAAAGGCATTAGAGGTGTGTCAAATTATTGTTTCCCCTCAGTCTTGTAGGTGACAGGAGAAATTGAGTTAGCATGGAGTTTGGGTCCACTGAGTCTTACAGCTGGTGACTTCCCCTGAAATAACCTTGTCCTCTGTCCTCAGTATTTCCTACAAATTCTGTCATTTTCTATGTGTGTGATATAAAAAAAGTTGAGAAGCACTATCCTGAAGGCAAGTTTTACATGTTGTGAATAATTAAAGTTGGGAATGGAAGAATGATTAGATAGAAATCTAGTATTTTTAAAGACTATATGAGTCCACAGAATGAAAGTTGGTGAGCTTGAAGATCATGGAAAAGTTTCTGGAATGAGTTATCCAAGGGATGATTGTTAAGCACTGGAAAAATAAAATAGTTATAATTTGCTGTCAATTTTAAGACCAAATTACCATCTCTTTCTTACAATTACTAGTTCAAGGAAATATTATTTCAGTAAGGATCTGGCAGAATTTTTATAATTTCACTGTTGACTGTAGAAAGATAGATTGGATTCTAGTATAATTAAGGCAGGATCTCTATCTGGTTGAATAAACATAAGCAAAGGGTGCTGATCTAAAGCTTAGAGTAGCAGACAAACAATAAACATGAGTATTTGTATTTGTATGGGAGTAGAAGCCAGGGCAGACAATAAATAAACATAATATGCCAGATGGTGGTAAGAAAGAGTAAAAAGATCAGTATGTTAAGTTCCCAGCTGATGAATAGAAATGGTTGACTTTAGCCCAGTAAACCACTGGTTTAACTGTTGACCTTTTTTTTTTAACGTTACATTTACAATATGTTTGTATTATAGTTACTTTCTTTGAATGTAAATGAATATTTGTTTGTAAGGTGCTAGAAAACCAAGACTTTCCAGTTAACCAGAAACAGGTAGAATAAATAGTGGCTGCTCCTTTTAGTTTGAGTATGAACTCTCTAAATTTGCCATAGTTTCTGAATCTGCCTGTAGTCTTCTCAATAAGAAAGTTATTGTTTTAAGAAGTTGTCTCTAATCTTTACCTAATGAATGGTAGAGATTGCTGCAAATTGAAATGGGTCTGTCTTGTCTAAACAAGACACTTTTTCTAATCAGCTCTAGTTGTATGACTTTGTGTCCAGTTTTTCCAGTTCTGAGTTTTTATAAGAATAGTGGAAAATCTAGATTTATAAGAATTCTGTTTATTTTTAAATGTTCCTTTTTTCAATATTCAGCAAAATATTATGTGATAAGAACCCTTCCAGAAGGTTGTTAACATCTGTGAATAAAACAAAGATTCTGCCCTCTTGGGCCTGTGTTCTAGTGGAGAATCAATGAATGGTGTATGTGAGAAAGTTATATATGTATTAAAAGGTGATGAATTCTATGGGGAAAAAAGTAGAACTGGGAAGGGGGATTGGTCACAGGCAGGCAGGTTGTAGTAGTAAGTAGGGTAGGCCTCCTGGACCACGTGAAATTTGAAGAGAAACTTGAAGGGATTAAGGGCCTTTCCCAAATGGACACCTGGATAAAGAGTATTGCAGGCTGAGGGTGCATTAGAGTCAAGTCCTGAAGGCAGGATGTGCCCAGAAACAGTGAGGGGACTAGTGTAGCTAAAGTGGAGTGAGCAACGGGGAGGGCATAGGAGATAAAAAGGGTAAGGGTGTTGAGATGTTATATAGGAGGACCTTGTAGACCATTTTAAGGACTTTGGCTTTTACTCTGAGTGAAATGGGCATTAAGTGCAAGGTTTTAAGTAGAAGAATCATGTGCCCACTTTGGCTGCTGCTTTGAGAATATTCTTTGAGGGACCAGGGTCTAAACTCCAAATGATGAGGAGTGGTCAAGGTTCTGGATAAATGTTGAAGATAGAACCAGTGTGATTTCCTGACTGATGGATGTGGGGTGTGAGAAAGAGAAGTTTTTTTTTTGTTTGTTTTGTTTTTTTAAAAACACTGTCTTGGCTCAGCCAAGATGACTCAGGGTCATCTTCTGATTTAAGTAGTAAGCATTTCTGATGAAGGCTCACTTACATCAGTAACTTTCTAAATGTTCTTTTGTAATAACTGTTTAAGTATAAACTTTAGATCATTTCTTATTTGTTTGATCACTAACTGCATTTGTTACCTCACTGATTTGGTTGGTTCATCTGATTAGGTGGCTGTCCTCTCATTTTGCTTGGTATGAGTAGTAGGGAGTGACTTTTCCTACTTGTAGATTACCCATCTTCAGTCTGTTCAAATACATGTTTGTGGAGTTGTTGTTATATTCCAGAGAACACTTTGTGCTTAGGACATCACGAATATGACGAGGGTCTTAACCCTGACCTCAAAGGTTAATTATTTTGCTGTAATGTGATTATTGGTACTGCACTGCCAGTATGGGCAAAATGCTCTGAGAGGCAAAATGAGGAGGCGCTGAGATTTTGCCTATATGGGTGACAGAGAATTCCTTTCTAAGAGGTATTACTCTTTTTTTGTGTGTGTGACATATAATATTTTTACATATTTATAGAGCACACGTGATATTTTGTTACATGCATAGAATGTGTAATGGTTGTCAGGGTATTTAGGATATCCTCAAGCATTTACTCTTGATCATGAACGATGAGTTGTATTTAGGCTAAACAGCTGGTTTGCTGGTTTTCCATAGCAAATTAGAAAGGGGAGGAAAAGGGATAGATAGTAATCAGTCTATCTGTTAAAGAAGAAAAAATCAGTCTATTTATTTAAAAAGTGTGCATAATACTTATAAGCATAGCATTCTGGAATCTTTTGATACAGATACCTCAATAACTCCTGATAGTGCTCCTCATTACAGTACTGCTCAATAATGTATATTAACAGGACTTTCTGTTAGTGGAATGATATAAATCAGTATCAATACTGGTACTGGTAGTATCCCACAAATCATGGCATATTCCTACTCAAAGTAGCATATATAACTCAGATTTTCAAAGGATTAAGTTTACATATGAATAGAGAAGGAGGGAAGTGTTAAGAAGACATATGAGTCTCAATTTTGTACTTTTAATACCTTACAAAGTACTATTAATAAATATTTAAAGTGTCAAGGAATGGTTAAATTATTTTCAGTATGCTTTAAGAATTGGTTTAATATGAGAGGCTAAATTTTTTAAGTTGTGGATCTTTTAGATGGTGAATGTTCTAGTGTTCTAATTTAGGAAATTTACATACATGGAATGCCTCATTTTTTTTGACATTGTGAATAAATGAGACTTAATAACACCTCTTACTATGTATGCTAAATAACAAAATAGTGTCTTGCATGCTGCTCCATGCTTCATATCTAAAAGAAGTGTTTTTCTTCTAGGTGCAAAAGATGTTGTGATAAAGGCACAGGTTTTAGCTGGTGGTAGAGGAAAAGGAACATTTGAAAGTGGCCTCAAAGGAGGAGTGAAGATAGTTTTCTCGTAAGTCATTTTTTTAAAAGAAAAAGCGTCATTGTTAAAGATGTGATTATTGAATTGATGAAAATACTGAGATTTAAATATTAGATGAGGTGAGATTTTAGCTATCATGTGGATTGGTTTTTCTCAGTTGAAGGAGAGAAGAATTTGAGTTGTTTTTCTTATTTTAGTCCAGAAGAAGCAAAAGCTGTTTCCTCACAAATGATTGGGAAAAAGTTGATTACCAAGCAAACAGGAGAAAAGGGCAGAATATGCAATCAAGTATTGGTCTGTGAGCGAAAATATCCCAGGAGAGAATACTACTTTGCAATAACAATGGAAAGGTCATTTCAAGTGAGTAATTGTGGACATGATACACTTAGGATGACTTTGTGACATTCAATTTCAACAGTTGAGTATTCTATTTATGTGGGAAAGATTGGAAAGATATGACCCATAATCTATTTGTATGTCTTGAGCACAATATTTATGTTATTTTTAAAAAATAGTATGGTTAATGCAATAAAATTTGATATATAATATGTGATAGAAAAGTTATAGGAAAAACCCTGATGAAATAAATTTCATGAGATTTCCAAATTGTTAATTTACTAAGAGCAGCTTAGTCATATTTGGTTCATCTCTAGATTCCACAGACTGAGAAAATAATTTCTAGCATGGTAAAATATTCTAGCCAAAGAGAAAGTCTCTGAACCCACTAAGAGGACGTATATCCATTGCTTCATTTTTTTTCTTTCTCAACCTCTTGATTTTTTTTATAGTTTGGGGTTTATTTCATTACATGACATGATTTGGTACTTGGTAAGTTGAAGGATGACATTAAATAGCAGACAATATGGTTTTAAAGAGCATGACATAAGCCCAGCTCTCCTCTTTATGGAACCCAAAATGCTAGCATTGAACATAAGGCATCAAGTGCTTGAAGGGAGCATCGGTAATCATTTTATACTACAATTACTTGGCTTTTTGAGTGTGTAGTTAGGATTTACAAGCTGAATCTGTGTGTTAACCAGCTTGTTTTTTGAAGTAAGCTGGGTACATATTTGGAAGCCCTGGTAAGGATTTGATATAGAACATTATTAATTGTGTAGTAATAAAAATTTTAAGGGTCATGAAAATAATTTTCTTATATAGAACAACTTTTTAAAAAATAGCACTTTTCCGTATTGTGGTTTTTTTTCCCTATAAGTAATTAAATCTTCTAGTAATGTTTGAGTGATATAGTATCTTTTACAACTTTTAATTTTTATAAGAAAGTATTTCTTAAGGTATAACACTAGATGGTAGTAAAAACCCACTCAGAATATGTTTCATTTTTAGTGATATCTTTACCTCTATAGGTTTCTTTATGTAGTAGAATTTAGTTTTGTAAGTTATAGTTATTTTAGAAATCCCATGACAGTAACTTTATATACTACACAAATTTATAGAAATTACAGTTTTACACATTCACTTATTTTCACTACATTTTCTTTTCCTTTTCATTGATGTTATTTATTAGCATCTGTCATTTTGTTTGTTATGTTTTTGCTTTTTGTTATAGCCAGAAACAAAGTGTAAATACCTGGACAAATTGAGTAGGAGTCCTGTCCGGAGTAACTCGTCTAGATTGTAGTAAATGTTGTAAATTGAATATATACTATTAAAGATATTAAAACATTTGGGAAAAGGATCAAATTTGGTTCATTTTAAGAACTTGAATTTTGAGAGAACTATTTGAATCTTGTTGAGAAAAATATGTTTTTATTTTAATTGAAAAATATGTTTTTGTTTTAATATTAATAATTCAGACTATAAATAGTATAATTACTAGTAAAACCATTTAGCTAAAGACATTATAATGTTCTTTGATACTATCACACCAGACCAATGTAGAGTTGGGTGATATTACTGTTTGGGGTATAGTCATCTTTTTTGGGAATCTCTGTGGACAAGTCTTTGTTAAACAACAAAAATCAGTCAGCTATTTAAAAAGAAAAGAGCATTTTTCATTGAATTAATGTGCTATGCATGGTCCTATGTGTAAATTTTTAACTGATCATTAAAAATTGCTTTTGTTACTCATCTGTTTCTAGGAGACAAATTATAGATTCTATCCGTCTTTAGTATCTATAACATCAGGGTTCCTGGGCGGGTATCTGCCATAGGGTTGGTGTGCCAGAAGATGAATTTAAGTACCTACTCTTTGTTTGGCACTTTTGTTAAATCAGATTTCTTAACATTTGCCTAGTGCTTGTTGGGTACTTTGGGGCTGAGTCAAGTCTAATTAATAAATAAATAAATAACAAATCACATTTGCTACTTTATTTTTCTAGTAAAACATAGTCTGCTGCAAATGAGTGGGACATTTAACTGTGTCAATTTTTGACTTTTTCTGAAATAGTTATAAAATGCACTGTAAGAATTCAAAATTTTATTTCCCATAATTTTTTTTAAAAACAGATCTTTATTATATAATGTAGCAACTTTATCATATCCTTTTAAATTCAAACCTATTGTAAGGTAAAAATTTTTATAAGACCAACGAGAGAGAGGAATGTAGGGTAAAAAAGTAAAAATAATATTTATTTATTTGAAATTACAGCTATTTTTCTAGAGATGAAATTGTTTTGAAAGTTTATTAGTAAGATTTAAAAGTTAAACTAAATCATTTGAACAGTAAACAGCTATTCATTCTGCAGTGATGACCAAATGCAAAACTATAGTCATTGTTTTAATTGACATCTATTTACCAATGCACGCTGGTTCCTTTCTAATTGGTTGTGGAATTAGTACAAATAGAGAGGCTCTTCAGTTTCTTCTATATATTATTATTTCATGGTTCTTTTTAGCCTTTTCCCTAACTTACAACCAACTGATGGAGACTTCATTATTACTTTAGTGAGCATTTAATACTATCTTTTCCCCACTAGTGCTGCCTTCTCTGTGGCTCTTCATTTCTCTTGTCAGTCTATAAAAAGAAAAGGAAAGCAAAACACGTTAAAATACTTTAAAGGTTTGTTGGCCTCTACCTCTCCTGTTGAATGAAATTATATAATATTTTGTGGTTATCTATAGATTTAAGTTTAATTTGTCTATATTCTACTTTAATAGCATGACAATAAGTGAACAGGCTCATCTTAAATCAGAATTTTCCCCTGCTCTTTAGAGCTTTGTAAAAGCTTATAATTATGACCTGCCTTGCTGGAGAGGAAATGAAGCATACCTTTTCATTTGAAATTTATACAGTAACTTAAAATTAGACTGTAATTTCAAACATTTCTCTTTACATAGACTTGCTGGTGTTCTCTTCTTTAGTCTCAGAAGGCTCAGTGAATTATCATTAAAAAATATTTTTTTTTATATGGAAATGATCTCTGACACCAAGTACTTGAAATTAGGCCATACTTCAGAGATTAAGGGCACAGTCCTGCATATGACTGCCCTTGCTTCAGACACCAACTTCAAGCTTGGTGGTCCCCAGGTCACCTTTACTTCTGACTAGCTGGCTACAAATTTATGGTTCCCCAACTATCTCCTCGTTTTGATAATTCCCTAGAGCAGCGGTCCCCATCCTGTTTGGCACCAGGATTAGATTCATGGAAGACAGTTTTTCCACGGATTGGGGAGGGGGTTTTGAGATGATTCAAGTGCATTGCATTTATTGTGCAGTCAAACCTCTCTGCTAATGATAATCTATATTTGTAGCCATTCACCAGCACTAGCATCGCTGTCTCAGCTCCACCTCAGATCATCAGGGATTAGATTCTCATAAGGAGTGCACAACCTAGATCCTCGAATGTGCAGTTTGCAATAGGAGTTGTGCTCCTATCAGAATCTCATGCTGCTGCTGATCTGACAGGAGGCAGAGCTTATGCGGTGATGTGAGTGATGGGGAGTTGGCTGTAAATACAGATGAAGCTTCCCTCACTCACTTGCTGCTTTCCTCCTGCTGTGTGGCTGGTTCCCAACAGGCCTGGGGGTTGGGGACTGCAGCCCTAGCGCAACTCACAGAACTCAGGAAAATGCTATGCTAATGAATACAGTTTTATCATAGCCAAAAGGTACAAATCAGAACCAGCACAATGGGGAGACACATAGGGCAAGGTCTGAGAGTGTCCCAAACTTGAAACTTCCATTGTCCTCAGGGATGTGTCTCCTTTCTGGCATTTTGATGAGTGATAATGTGGAGAATATTGCCAACCAGAAGCTCACCAAGCTTCTGATATCCAGAGGGTTTGGAGGGTTTTTTTGTTGTTGCTGTTGTTGTGGTCAAAAACGCATAATATAAAATTTACCATCTTACCCATTTTTAAGTATATAGTAGTGTTAACTATATGCACATTTTGTGCAACAGATCTCTAGAACTTTTTCATCTTGTAAAATTGACAGTGTATATCCATTGAACAACTCCCCTTTCTCTTCTCTCCCCAGAACCTGGTAACTACCATTCTACTTTTTGTTTCTAAGAGTTTGGCTATTTTAGATACCTCACATAAGTGGAATATATAGTACTTGTCTTTTTGTGACTGGCTTATTTCACTTAGCACAAGTCTTCAAGGTTCATCCATGATGTAGTATATGAGAGGATTTCCTTTTTTTAAGGCTGAGTAATATTCCATTGTGTGTATATACCACATTTTTTTAATTCATTCATCTTTGATGAACATTCAGGTTGCTTCTACCTCTTAGCTATTATGAATAATGCTGCAATGAGCATGAGTGTGCAAGTACCTCTTTGAGATCCTGTTTTCTATTGTTTTGGATATATACACAGAAGTGGGATTGATGTATTATGTGGTAATTTTATTTTTAACTTTTTGAGGAACCTCCATAATATTTTCCATAGCAGCTGCATCATTTTACATTCCAACCAAGAGGGCATAGGGATCCCAATTTCTCCACATCCTTGCTAACACTTATTTTCTATTTTTTTTGATAGTGCCATCCTAAAGGATATGAGCTGATATCTTACTGGGGTTTGATTTGCATTTCCCTAATGATTAGTGATATTTGGTATCTTTTCATATACTTACTGGCCATTTGTATATCTTCTTTGGGGAAATGTCCATTCAAGTCCTTTGCCCATTTTTTAATTGGATTTTTTTGTTTTTGTTTGGTTATTGAGCTGTAGAAGTTCTTTATATATTCTGGTTATTAACTCCTTACCAGATGTGTGGTTTGCAAATAGTTTCTCCGATTTTGTAGATTACCTTTTCACTTTGTTGATTGTTTCTTTTTCTGGGCAGAAGTTGGTACGTTTGTTGTAGTTCATTTGCCTATTTTTTCTTCTGTTGCCTGTGCTTCTCGTATCATATCCAAGAAATCATTGTCAAATCCAGTGTCATAAGCTTTTTCCATATGTTGTCTTCTAGAAGTTTTATAGTTTCTCAGGTTTTATTATATGTTTAGGTCTTTAATCCATAAGGGTCTAACTTCATTCTTTTGCATGTGGATGTTTAATTTTTCCAGCACAATTTGTTGAAGAGACTGTACATTCTCCATTGTGTAGTTTAGGCACCTTTGTTGAAGATCATTTAATCAAATATGTGAGGGATTATTTCTGGGTTCTCTCTTCTATTCCATTGGTCTGTGTGTCTGTCTTTTTGCCAGTATCATATTGTTTTTAATATTTTAGCTTTGTAATATGTTTTGAAATAAGGAAATGTGAGGCCTCCAGCTGTTCTGAATCCTTTGAGATTACACATGAATTTTAGGGTGTTTTTCTGTTTCTGCAAAATGCCATTGAGATTTTGATAGGAATTGCATTGAATCTGTAGATTGCCTAGGTAGTATGCACATTTTAACAATATTAAGTCTTCCAATCTGTGAACACAGGTTGTCTTTCCATTTGTTTGTGTCTTCTTTTAATTTCTTTCAGCAGTGTTTTAATAGTTTTAATTTCATAAGTCTTTTGCATCCTTGATTAATCCTTAAGTATTCTTTTTAATTGTAAATGAGATTGTTTCTTTTCTTTTATAGATTGTTCATTGTTAGTGTTTTGAAAAGCAACTGACTTTTGTTTGTTGATTTTTGTATCCTGCAACTCTCATAAACTTGTTTATTAGTTCTAACAGTTTTTTAAGGGGGAATCTTTAGGGTTTTCTACATACATGGTCATCTCATCTGTGAACAGAGATAATTTTACTTTTTCCTTTCCTCTTTGGGTGCTCTTAATTTATTTTTCTTGCCTGATTTCTCTGGCTAGGACTTCCAGTGCTATGTTGAATAGAGGTTGCAAGAGTGAGCATCCTTGCTTTGTTTCTGATGTTAGAGGAAAAGCTTTCAGTTATTTAGCATCAAGTAAAAAACCTGTGAGCTTTTCATATATGGCCTTTATAATGTTGAGGTAATTTTTTCAGCACTTGTTGAGTATTTTTATCATTAAAGGATGTTGAATTTTGTCAAATGCTGTTTCAATTGAGACGATTGTGGCTTTTGTCCTTCATTCTGTTAAAGGGGTGTATTACACTGATTGATTTTTGCATGTTCAACCATCCTTGTAGTCGAGATAAAAATCCCAATTAGTCATGATGTATAATCCTTTTAATATGTTCTTGAATTCAGTTTGCAGCTAGTATTTTGCTGAGAATTTTTGCATCAATATTCATCAGGGATATGGGCCTATAGTTTTCTTTCCTTATAGTACCTTTATCTGACTTTGGTATCAGGGTAATGCTGGCTTCATAAAATGAGTTTTCTAACCTTTTCAATTTTCTTTTTGAAGAGTTTGAGAGGATTGATGTCATTTCTTCTTTAAATCTTTGGTAGAATTTTCCGGTGAAGCCATCTGATCCTGGTTGTTTTTTTTTTGCTGAGAGGTTTTTGATTACTGATTCAGTATCATTGCTAGTTATGGGTCTGTTCAGAGTTTTTATCTCTTCACAGTTCAGTTTTGGAAGGTAGTATGTGTCTAGGAATTTTTCCGTTTCTTCTAGGTTGTCCAGTTTGTCAGTGTGTAATTGTTCATAGTAGTCTCTTATGATCCTTTCTATTTCTGTGGCATCAGTTGTAATGTCTGTTTCTTCATTTTTGGTTTTTGTTTAGTCTTCTCTCTCTCTCTCTCTCTTTTTTTTCTAGTTAGTCTACTTAAAGATCTGTTGATTTTGTTGATCTTTTCAATGAGCCAGCTGTTACTTTCGTTGATTTTTAAAATTCAGTTTCTTTTATTTCTGCTCTAATCTTTATGATTTCCTTTCTTCTGCTAACTTTGGGTTTAGTTGTCCTTTTCTAGTTTCTTGTGATAGAAATACAGGTGAACATCCTAAATCTGAAAATCTGAAATCTGAAATGGTCCAAAATCTGAAACTTTTTGAGTGCTGAATTGACGTTCAAAGAAATGCTCATTGGAGTATTTTGAATCTTGGATTTTCAGATTTTATTACTCAACTGGTAAATATAATGAGAATATTCTAAAATTCAGAAAATCCCGAGATCTGAAATGCTCATGGTTCCAAGCATTTCAGATAAAGGGTAGTCAATGTGTAAGAAGTCATGAGCTGGGTGCATTTTCTCAATTGGCTTAAGTTGTGTCTACTTCTGTCTGGGATATTACAAGTTTTCTGGTGCTGCCTCTCCTTTGAGAGCCTCTGCACTCTCTTTTGTTCTCAATAGCCCCCAGGCATCCAAAGTATGCTAGTTTTCCATTAGCACTTGAAAACAGGTGAACCGGAAACAGTTCCTTGGACAGACCCCCCAAAAAGCCAGAATGCTGGACATCTGTTTTACTCTTCTCTTTCCTTCCCAATTGGAGAAGCCTCATGTTTTCCTCTTAATCTCAAGCTGTGTCATTTTTAGGGGTGGTGGAGTACTGATGTAGATGAAATAAAATGGCTTTTCTTTCTAGTTTCAATCCAGGTGTTCTTGGCTTTGAGCTTGCTTAGGGTACTGTGACTTCCTAATTGGTTTCTGGCATTATCATAAAGTCTTTTTGGACCATATATTGTTAAGTCAGTGTTTTTGTGAGGGAATAAGGTCTTGGGCTTCCTGTTTTGCCATCTTGCTGACCTTGCTTTTTATTGGAGTTTTATGATGTAGGCATGACTGAGTGAATTATTATCTGCACAATTGACTCAATCTCCAAGCCTTGCAGGATAGGTTGATATCACATGGCTCAAAGCCCCAACCCTCTAATCACATTTTGGTTTTTCTGTCATGGCCATTGCCTACCTGAGTCATCTTCTTAACATAAAATATCTAGGGGCCCGCCATAAGTCTCTTTGGTAGCCTAAACTATCAGGAATGGCTGAAGGGTTTAGAAGTTCCTTCCCAGATGCTGGGGGCAAGTGCCCCCCAAATTCTTTATTATACATATATATTGAAATCTAATCACATGGTACAAAATAATTTTTTGCCTAAATAACAGTTAACTCCCATAAAAAGTAATAGATCATTTTTTGTTTCTCTTTGGTTATTGCCTCATTTTAAGTATTTGAAGGATAATTTTGTTCCCAAACATTATTGAATATAACATTATTTCTTTAAATTATACCTTAAGTGAGTATGTTACTGAAACACTAGGTGCTGGGATAGAAAAGTGAAATTAGTCTTTAGATTTTTTTTTTAAATTTAAGTCATACCTTCTTTTCCTGAGTGTAAGAATAGTATGTATAGTGTAAAAAAAAAATGTTTTCTTTGAAAAAGATCACAATTTAAAATAACAAATGTCTTTTAATGTTTTATTTCCCTCCTATTATTTTATTTGTGTCAATAGTGAGCACATTTAAACATACGTTATGTTAAAAAAAGAAACCACAACTGAGAATACAGGCCAGGGTTTTGTATCATTTTTTTCCTACATAATACTACATATACATAACCTACTATACACTGTATAACCCACTATAGATCACTATTTTCCTATGTCACTAAATAATCTTTAGTAATAATGGTTTTACTTTTTCCCTATTTTTGCATGTTAAGATTATTAGTTTTGTGCATAAATTAGCAAATCTATTAGATAATTTGCTTTAAGATTTTTTTATTGACTTTAGAGAACTTAAAAGTTAATAACCTAATTATTAGTATTTTACATCTTTCTTGATTTTAGCCAGAGTTATTTTTTCAAGCTAGTTTTCTTTTTTATTAACTTGAAGTAGGGCTAGAGCTTAGACTTTCCTTCTCTGGAGACTTTTCCTTTCAAATATCAATAATCTGTTTTCACGATTTTCTGATGTTTGTGCTTTAAGTAATATTTTAATGTCTCTTCAGTTTTTATGAAAAATGCATAGGTAATATTTCATATATATGTTTATATTTACTTATTTGGTGTAAGTTTTTTGTGTATATTTTTAATCTTGTGGACAAGCCATCATTTTCCTCTTATTTTTTATTTCTTTTCCATTGTTTCAGTTGAACATATTTAAGCAGGCACTGTGCTGGAGTTGTGAGGATAAATTCTTAAAGAAATTTTGAAATAGGGGTGGAGGGGAACAATAGATACTTAAGTCTGATAATGTGCACAGGTAGGTTTTAAAATTTTATTGATGTGTTTAAAATAAAATCTAGATGTTTTGGCTGTTCCCCTCTTGGTAGGGTCCTGTATTAATAGGAAGTTCTCAAGGTGGTGTCAACATTGAAGATGTTGCTGCTGAGACCCCTGACGCGATAGTTAAAGAACCTATTGATATTGTAGAAGGCATCAAAAAGGATCAAGCTGTCCGGGTATGTTATATTTGGAAAAATTTCTAGTTTGTGATTAGAGAGTTATAATACTTAAAGATAATTAACTTTGTACAAGTGAAGTCATTGTCAAAGCTGTAAAAAAAAATTTCTAGTGTCAAGGTAAGTTAATATTTTGTTTGAAATTGTAATTTTTTGAAGTATCTACAATATTTTTGTCATATCCTCCAAAAATATTTCAATATGTGTCTTTAAAAGATAAGGATTCTTTTAAAATAGTCACTATACGCTTACCATATCTAGTAAAATTAACAATAATTTCTTAATATCATCACCTACCCAGTCATTCACATTTCCCTGATTGTTTCCAATTATTTTTTCTTTTACAATTTGTTTTGAGTTGGGATCCATATAAAGTCCTTCATTGCTATTGGTTAATATGTCTCGTAGGGCTTTTCTGACTTACAGGTTTCCCTGTCCTTGCTCTCTTCATCCTTTTTCTTTCAATTTATTTGCTGAAGAAACTGGGGTGATCATCATTTATTGTTTCTCATACTCCAGATTTTACATCTCCATAATATCATTTAAAATGTTCTTGTGTCCCCTATATTATTCATCATATAACCTGATAGGGACACTGTCTTATATATCTCTATGATAGATCAGTGCTTTTATTTTGGGGAGGTTTATGGACGCCTTTAATAATCTGATGAATGGTGTGGACTTTCAGTGTATGCACATACACAATAAATTTAGCCTATAATTTCACTGGTTTCCTGTACTTGTTTTTGTTTTTGTTTTTTTTTTTT
>VBSM01003176.1:67141807-67162119 GCA_008086735.1 Cheirogaleus medius
AAACAATTAGGTTGTTTGGTTTGGATATAAAAATAAGTGGTTCATCTTAAAAGAAAAGTTTGAATATTGAACTCTGAATGAAATTAAACATCTTTTAGTGAGGAAACTACGTCAGAATAAGTTTATGGGATTGAAACACAACAAGAGCAAGAGTTTTGACTGTCGCAAAGGCTTAAAGGAGATAGAAAAATTTCCCTGATGAGTAGTGAAGCAAGTAATTTAGACAAATGAATGGTATAAATGTTTAAAAGGGACAGAGATTTGATTCATTAAGTAGTTATGTGAGAGTGATGAATGGAGAGTGAAATTTGGATTAAGAAGATAGTATTGATTTACAAGAATACATGAGGGCTGGGCGCCTAGCACTTTGGGAAGCTGAGGTGAGAGGATCTCTTGAGGCCAGGAGTTCAAGACCAGCCTGGGCAACAGTGAGACCCATCTCTGCAAAAAATAGAAAAATTAGCTGGGCATGGTGGCATGTGCCTCTAGCCTCAATTACTTGGGAGGCTGAGGCAGGAGGGTCACTGGAGCCCAGGAGATGAAGACTGCAGTGAGCTATGATGACACCATTGCACTCTAGCTTGGGCAACAGAGTGAGACCCTGTCTCAAAAACAAACAAAAAAACAAGGGAATACGTAAAAGAATAATCTAAGATTGTATCATTTTGAGCGATGAATGGAAATAGTTTCTAGCATTAGCATTAATATCATACTGGATTGATCATAATTATGTTGTAATTCTTAAATGTTTAAACCTAGAAGTAGTGCGTTGTGACCTAGTGGTACTTTATTTGAAATAGATCTTAACCAAAAATTACATCCCTTGGCTTGACCATTCACTTTTATTTATTGTCATTTCACTTTTTGCAAAAATCATATTCACCCTTGAAGAATTTAAGATTTTCTATCATAGAAAATCAGAAGAATGTGTTGCAACCTTAGATAGCAATTGAAAAAGAGGAGAGAATTCTCCATAGTGTTCCTGAGCAGTGGCAGCACCATTAGAATAAACATAGACATGTATTCTCTGTACTGGTGATTCAGAATCGCTTATAGAACTTTAAACATGATAGATGCTTTTTAAAAAAAATTATTATTATTATTTTTTCTCCGTGATAGATGCTTGATCCACTATAGAACTTAGAACTTGTGAACCAGAACTACTGGGTTGGGACCTTGACATTGTATTATTTAAAAAGCTCTACAGGTATCTCTAATTTGGAATGTGCTTGAGACTTCTTTACTAGATTAGAAACTTAAATACTTGTATCTTTTGGATTTAGCACAGTGCCTGTCATGTATTAGATGCTCAGTAGATTTTTGAATGAATGGTGTAATAGTTGTTTGATTGTACTACAGTATGTGTCCTTATTGCTTCGTAGACATTCTTCATAAATTACCTAAAAGGTAAAATAGGTGATTTAATATTTTGGCCATTGTTTGGACCATTGGAATTGTCAATCCACATTTTATATATAATTTTAATAAAATATAAACTTTCAGTTTAGGTTGGCTAAAAGGCTTAGAGGCAGTATGGAAGCTATGGAATAAACACTGGAACTGGAATCTAGGCAAATGGCAAGTCACTTGACCTCTCTGAATCTCTTTCTCATGTAAAATGGGTATAAAATCTGCTTTGTGAGAATTTTTAATAAAAAGTTTTGTTTAACCATTTAATAATAGTAGCTAGTATTTCAGTGATTAATGTTTGACTACAAATGACTCATGCTTATCATTAAGTGATAAGCTACAGAGTTTTTTATTTGCAGTAATTAATGTTGATTGGACGTACACAAACTACCTATAATAAAAAGACATATTGCTTTCAGGTTGCACAGAAGATGGGATTTCCAGCTTATATTGTGGATTCTGCGGCAGAAAACATGGTCAAGCTTTACAAACTTTTCCTGAAATATGATGCAACCATGATAGAAATAAATCCGATGGTAGAAGATTCAGATGGAGCTGGTAAAGTATCTTTTATCAAACATTGATTATGCATTTATCCATCTATCATACGCTTCCCTAAAGAAGTTAAACTCATAAGGAAGTGAACTCATTCCTACATAGAAGCTCATTCTATAATAAATAGAATCAATGTAAACAGATATTAAAGAGACCCATTAAAACAAACACCTTATAATACATATTTATATACACACAGAGGGGGTAGAGCTGCACTGTCCAGTATAGTGGCAAATAGCCACATGTGGCTGTTTAAATTAAAATTGTATAAGATTTAAAAATTTAGTTCTTTAGTTGCACTATTCACATTTCAAATGCTCAGTAGCCACATGTGGTTAGCCACATATTTGGTTGGTTAGTACTCATATAGAACATTTCCATCATTGCAAAAGGTTCTGTTGGGCAGTACTGGGTTAGAGTATCCAGTGTGGTGGTGAGTGAGCTGTAGTTTTGGGGAATTAGCATCTGAGTCTCCAGGAGTTTCAGACTTTAGAGAAAGACGGATCTTTATTGCGTAAAGGGTGTGCTCAAATACTACAGTCATTTTAATATTTTTAGCCAGTAGAGAAGTAAGAAGATTAGCCTGTCACTTTGACAGCTCTCCTTTGGCATATGCTTAAAAGGTAAATCAGATTTGAATCATCATGCCCTCCACATATAGGGTTTTTTTTTTTTTTTAAATTAAGTTGCTTTTTCCTAGTCTAAATTTTTCTCAATATTTTATATTAACTGCTTGTATTGCTATAATTTATTTGATTTTGTTTCAAATCTCTTTGGGCAATTCTAATCTTCTTAAGCATTTGTAGACTGTTTTTCACATTTACACTTCTAATTAGTTACATTCTTTATCACAGAAATCAATTTTTGGTTGGTCATTTATGTGATAGTATAAAGAATGAGTAAATTCTGTGTAATAATAGAGGTAGTTTATAAAACTGAAAATAATTAAATTTTTTTGAGGAGTGAGGACTGATGCATGTTTTAAAAATGAAGCATCAGTGAAGAATCATCTTTATAAAACACATATTTTTTATCTTATTTTCCTAATTGTGTAATTTAAGAGAAACCAATTAACATTGAAAGTAAGACCAGTGAATTCTTTCCAACTATGGAATTCAATAGCCATATTCTGTTGCTAAAGGAATATCTTTGTTCTCTTAATAACTAATTTTTTCTTTGTATTCAGGTTTTCATTTTTAGTATACATTTATATATGTTTTAAAGTAGTTTTTTTTCAAAGAATAATGAAGATTGTTTGATTACTTACATGGTTAAAAAAAATCAGAACAAATAACAGTGTATTTCTGCCAATCTTATTCCTGTTCTTTTACTCTAAAATTTTGCTTTCTCCCCATCTTCATCTACTCTCATTTCTTCTCTTTTCAATTTTTGGTTTCTTGTTTTTTTCCAGTGTTTATTTTGCAAGTAAAGACAAATAAGAAAATATGTTCTTAACTACTCCCTTACAGAAAAGATTGTATACTATACATTTTATATCTTGCTTTATTCATCTAATAATATATCTTGGTGGTCTCTCCATGTATATGGGCTGTTTATATCTTAAGGATATTAATCTCTTGTCTGACATTTGCCATGAATATTTTTCTAAGTTTGTCCTTTATTATTAGTAGTTAATTTTATTTGTTTTTTGGGAACATATTGAAGCTTTTTGTTTTTACATGTAGTCAAATCTTATTTTGACTTCCATTATTTTATGCTGAGAGATTTTTTTCCCCATCCTAAGATCAGTAAATATTCATCTGGAATGTGTTCTATTTTTTATTGTTTTATTTTTTACTTTTAAGTTGATCAATCAAGGTTATACTTTAGATTTTACTTTTTTCCCCCAAATAGCAAGTTTTTCTAATATCATTAAATAAAATGTCCTTCCCCTACTTACTTTTGGTTCCTACTCCCATCATATTCAAGTATGTGATTCCATAGGTCTGATTGTTCTTTTTTTATATTAAATATTTTCCTTAGAAGGAAATCTTGTCATTTACAACAACCTGGAGAACATTTTATTAAGTGAATAAGTCAGATACAGAAAGATAAATACTGTGTGATTTCACTTATATGTGGAATCTAAAAATATTGAACTCATAGAAACAGAGAGTAAAAGGGTTGTTATTAGGGTCAGGTGTGGATGAGATTGGGAGATGTGTTAAAGAGTACAAACTTCCAGGCCAGGCATGGTGGCTCACACCTGTAATCCCAGCACTTTGGGAGGCCAAGGTGAGAGGATTGCTTGAGCCTGGAGTTCAAGACCAGCTTGGGCAACACAGTGAGACCCCATCTCTACAAAAAAGAAAAAGAAAAGTATAAACTTTCAGTTATAAGATGAAAAGTTTGGAGACCTAAAGTATAGAATAGTAACTATAGTTAATAAAAATACTTGAAATTTGCTAAGAGAATAGATCTTAAGTATTCTTATACACACACAAAAAGGTAGCTTTGTGAGGTGATGGATGTATTAATTAACTTTATTGTGGTAATCATTTCATGGTATATGAGTATATATATATATCAAAATATCACATGTATACTTTAAATATATATAATTTTTCTTTGTCATTTATACCTTACTAAAGCTAGAAAACATAAAAAGCCTCCAATCTATCCCCTCCCTTTTAAGAGGGACAGTTCTTATTTATTCTTTTAGATTTGTGTTCTTAACCCTTTTGTGGGTCAGGAACTTTTTGAGAAATTCAGTGAAAATCGCATGAAAGCAAGTAACCCTAACCCAAGGAAAGTGCACCGGTGTTCTCATGTGAGCATGTGTACATGCACAAACTTCCTGAAACTTTCAGCCCTGCTATTGGTACTTGGTCAAATTACTAACCCCTATTGTTAGGTAACCTTTAAAGTCCTTTTGTCATATTTCAAAACAAATCATGTTAGAGTTTTATTGAAATTACATTAATCTTATAGTTAGCAAAAGTTACCTTCTTTGTAGCCACTATCCCAATCCTAACTATTATTCCTTTGGATAGTCTCCTGGGAGTACCTATAAGTAGTTTAGATTTTTGCTCCCAGAAGCTTCCAAAATTGGTCAAAATAGTATATACTAATATCAGCTGTTTATTCATTTGTATCAAAATGAGCTTTTCAATTCTTATTTCACTCAATGAGTTATAATCCATTTTAATCATTATTTTGTTACTCAGACTGTCTCAGATTTGGCCAGTAGAGGACACTCTCAAGCTGGCGCCTGTAGCCTCTTTTTTTTTTTTTTTTAACTTTTTAATTTTGAAATAAATATAGACTCACAGGAAGTTGCAAAAATAGTACAAGGAGACTTGTGTCTCATTCACTCAATGGTGACATCTTTTATATAGCCATATATATATCCAAACAGTTAGTTAACATTGATACATTATTGTTAGCCAGACTAAATACCTTATTTAGTTTTCACCATTTTTTAACCTTTTTAATCTGCAGTCATTTGTGTGTGTATGTATAATTTTATTTAATTTTATCTGATACGTGGATTTGAGTAGCCACCACCGAAATAAAGATACAAAACTGTTCCATCACCACAGAAGACCTTTCTGTGTACCTCTTTGCATTTACATCCTCCACCTTATTCTTTCTTACCTCATCCCTGTGTGGTGGAAGCCACCAGTCTGTTCTTCCTCTATGGTTTTGTCATTTTGAGAATGTTATATGAATGCATTCATATAACATATAACCTTTTGAGATTTATTTTGTTACTATACATAATGCCTTTGAGGTTTATCCAGATTGTTGCATGTACCAATAGTTTATTTTTTTTATTGCTGAGTAGTATTTCACTATATAAATTTGCCCAAATTTGTTCGCCCATTCACCCTTTGAAGGATTTTTGAGTTATTTGCAACATTTTGCTATTACCAGTAGGCTGCTATGAACATTTGTATATAAATTTTATATACCTCTATTATTCTTCAAGCAGTTCTTTACTTTTTGTGCAAGAAAATATCCTAGGATATTCTTTTGCTTTCTTTCTCATGGTTCTGGAGTCAGCCTTTTCTCCAAAGAGCCCTGGTTCCTTTTTGTGGAAAATAATATTTAGGCCACAAGATATGCATACTACCTGTGCTTATTGCTATTAACACGTCATTGCTTTTAGGCCGTTTCAACAAAGAGCCAAGAAATAAGTGTGTGTATGTGTCTGTGTGTGATATACATACATAAAAATACACATATGTTTATACCTGTATTTATTTCAATAATCTCCAAATTTATACTGATACCTCTAAGTCCATTCCAATTCCTCAAGTTTCATTCTAGTTCTACCATTTTCTATATTTGTAATTCTCTTATCCAACATTTTGGATAAGAGAAACCTGGCTTTTTTTAGCTTTAATATATTTATTTATTTGCTTATATATTTCTGGTGTTCTTTCCTATTTGTAGATCAAGATTTCCCAACCTTGGCACTATTGACAGTTTGGGGTGGATAATTTTTTTTTTGTTATGGGGGGCTGTCCTCTGCATGTAGGATGTTTAAGAAGATGTTTACCCAGTAGCACTTGATGCAGGTAGCAACCTTCAGTTGTGACAACCAAAAATGCCTCCAGACATTGCCAGACGGACCCTGTAGGACAAAACTGCCCCTGCTTGAGAATCACTGCTGTGGATTCCAGTTTCCACATGTTACATTCTTTGAACCTGAAGAACTTTCTGTAACATTTCTTTTAGTGTAGGTCTGCTAGTGATGAATTTTCTTTCCAGTTGTCTGCAAATAGCTTCTGTTTGCCCTCCTATTCTCACTGTATGTAAAATTCTGGCTTGATATATTTTTCTTTCATCACTTTTTTTCTGTCCCATTCTCCTCCGTCCAGTTTCGTGTATATTAGACTTCTTGATATTGCCTAACAGGTCACCGAGGTGCACTCTTTTCTTCTTTTTTCCTCTTCAGATTGGATAATTTTAGTTTATCTTTTAGGTTCACTGACCCATCACCAATCTGCTGTTAAGCCCATCCAGTGAATTTTTCATATGTTATACTTTTTATTTGTACATTTTCCATTTGGTTTCTTTTTATAATTTTATCCTCTGCTGAGATTACCTGTCTGTTCATTTATTATGACCATATTTTCCCTTAAATCTTTAAACATATTTAAAATAAGTTGATCACAGTTCTTGGATAATTCTAAATCTGGGTCATCTTGGGTTTGATTTCATTTGACTGTCTTTTTACTTACTAGTGGTCACATTTCCCTGGTTTTTTTTTTATAGACCTAGTAATTTTGAATTGTATACTGTACATTTGGGGAGATATGGTTTGAAGAGTGAATTCTGTTAACCTTCCTCTGAAAGAATATTGATTTTTGCTATCATTGGTAATTACCTTAGTTGGACTCTGAACTTTGTCTCCTGTGTTGGGTAGCAGCTGAAACTGCTCACTTCTCTCAGCCTTCTATCTGCTAGGAACTGCAAGGAGAATGCTGTAATTAGATTGGAGTGAGGAAGGGATAGAGCTCTGAAAGATGAAGCCAGAGAGGTGACCTTCGTAAGAGCCATTTTGGTAGAGTGTTGAAGGTAAAAGCTTGATTGGTGTGGGTGTAAGAGACAATGGCAGTAGACAAATTTGGTACAAGGACTTTAAGCACAGGGTTTGGCAGTTAATAAGTGTTTTAGGCTTTATGGTCCACATGCAGTCTTAAGTGCGGCTGTTTTTCTTCTTGTTCACTTCCTCCTTTCTTTTTCTCTTTCTTCTTTCTTATTCACAATCCTTTAAAGTATAAAACCCATTCCTAGCTCACAGGCCATATAAAATCAGACACAGGCCAAACCTGGCTCATGAGCCCTCTTTTAAACAGACAAGTCTTTCAAGGAGTTTTGCTGTATAGGAGGTGAAGAGTAAGGGGAAGTGGGAGTTAAAAGATTTTTTTCTTTCTTTTTATTAAGGTGGGGAAATAGCATTTTTGCAAGTCAATGAGATTTAGCCAATAGAAAGGTAGGGGAGATTTATAATGTAGGGAAGATAGAATTGCTTGAACAATGTCCTTGAGTAGATGAGAGAGGATGGGATCTGAGGCCTAAGTGAAGGGATTAGCTAGGACTATGGATAGTTAATTCTTGATAATTTGTAAATAATTCAAAATGTTTTTGAGGGTTTTTTCTTCTTTATCTAGAGCATAGGATGGATGTAGAACCAGTAACTTTGATAGGGCAGTTTTAATTGTCAAATATTCCTTTTTAAGGAACAGTTTAAATTCGTTGTGAACATAGATTGAAATACTTTCAGTAAATAACAAAATTAAAATGTGTTTTTCCCTTAAAGAATGTTTAATTAATATTTCATTGTGTCTGTCTTAAAATTAAGATTTTTTTTTTTTTTTTCCTTTCAAAGTACTGTGTATGGATGCAAAGATCAATTTCGATGCTAATTCAGCCTATCGCCAGAAGAAAATCTTTGATCTACAGGACTGGAGCCAGGAAGATGAAAGGGACAAAAAGGCAGCTATGGCAAATCTCAACTACATTGGCCTCGATGGAAATATAGGCTGTCTAGGTATCATGTGTTTTTATGTTAGAGTTTTATTTGTTAAGTTTAATTTCTTTTCTCTATGTTTGTCGCTTATACAAATAATTACCCCCTCTTGATAGTAAATGGTGCTGGTTTGGCTATGGCCACAATGGATATAATCAAACTTCATGGAGGGACTCCAGCCAATTTTCTTGATGTTGGTGGTGGTGCCACAGTCCAGCAAGTAACAGAAGCATTTAAGCTTATCACTTCAGATAAAAAGGTAAGGGCAGGGCTTATGTTTTAGAATTTGAATTAGAATTCAGAATTTCTATATATATCTTAATATACATACTTTGAGCCTTTTTTTTTTGCTAATATATCTTGAACATATTTTGCAATTCACTGAGATATTCTAAAATACTTATTTTAATGTTTACATAATCTGTCACATAGATATGCCATAATTTAGAACTTTGTCTTTATAAATGATTGTCAAAATGCAATGGATGTGAAGCATGATGATCAAAAGACATATATGTTATTAGTCACCAGATAATTGCTAAGGAGTGTATCTATTGTGTGGCCAAATATAGATTTTGTAAGGCTTACAAAAAAGTAAGATAATTGCCTCCATGGAATTAGTCTTATTGAATTTAGACCTACATTCCCCAACCCCTAGTACTGGTCCATGGCCTGTTAGGGACTGAGCCACAGAGCTCTGCTGTGGCCCCCCCAACCACTTCCATGGAAAAATTATCTTCCATGAAACTTAGGAGAGGGGACACAGCAGGAGGTGAGCAGCATACTGTGGGGGAGTGACGGAAGCTTCATCTGTGTTTACAGCTGCTCCCCATCACTCACATCACCGCCTGAGCTCCAGGCCCTCCTTTCCATGAAACTGGTCCTGGTAGCAAAAAGGTTGGGGACTGCTGATTTAGACTGAGAATTTTTCATTGGTGGGGACCATATCTTACTCACTGTTGCCTTTCCTAGTGTCTAGTATAAATGTCCAGTACATAGATTAAAAAATATTTATTGATGATGCTGGCAATGTATATTTTTTGTGATATTAGACTTTAGAATTATCTAATTTCTCTGCCTTTCTCTTTGAGCCTATAGACTTATTTGCCATATTTATTAATTTTACAAAGAATTCAACTAAAACGAGGTATAAAATATGCCTTATTTCCCTTGTTTATTAGTTATTTTAAAAAGTAAACAAATTTGATTGGAACTATATTTCTATAGCTTCTTTTGGCATACACTCTAAAAGCAGAGTGTTAAAGACTGAATCTAAGTATCTAACTGTTGAGTACTTACTAAGGTGAATTAGTAGGCATGGCTTTTAGGGCCCAGGTGCAAGAATGAAGAAGAGTTAATGAAGAGTTCCATTGTTGACTGACAAATGGGCACTGGAGTTGGAAACAGAACAGGGTGACGATGTGGATAGCATTGAAATAGCTGTATACTTATTATGTCTCTTTGTGTTGGACACTGTGCTTGGACTTGGGAATACATGGGCCCTTCCCATGAGGTATTTATAGTGTGACTAGGGTGAAAAGTAGAATGCAGTTCTGGAGGAACAGAAGACAGAGCTGGTAACTTTGAGAATCAGGGTGCCCTTCACTGAATGGATGATACCTTGAGCTGTCTTGAAAATTAAATGACTTAGGCCAGGGAAAGAAAATGTGGCAAAGGAATGGAATCCAGAGGGCCATTATGTTCATGGAGTGGTAAGATGAGTATGTGTAATAATATAGCACTATTGGGATGAACGATAAGAGATAATGTTGACAAATTGAGACCATGTCGTGAAGATTCTTGTATTTATAGTTAAGGAGTTTGGAATTTAGCTTCCCTACCCCAGCACATACACAAACACATATATCTATACCCTGCCTTTTGTTTACTTATTTATTTATATATTTTTAAAAGAACATAGCTCTGCTAGTAGACAGTAGAATGGAGAGTAGGGTGACACTGACAGGAGAAATCAATTTGGTTGTTATGCTGGCTTGTCCAAAAAGATGAAGAGGTCCCTGACAAAGGCAGTATCAGTAAGAGCAAAAACAAAGAAACCTAATTTAGAGACATTTCTGAAATAGAGTCATTAAATTCATTTTTTCCTCTTTTTTGGGCAAGGGGCCATGGAGAGGGGTTGGTTAGGTTAATATTAGGATTTTTGGCTGGGGAGAATCACTGGGTGGTGATGCCCTTCATGCTGTCAAAAGCAAAATAGAGGAATAAGTATTTCTGAATGAGTGTGCTAAGTTTGGGTTGTGTTGACTATATCTAGTAGAAAGTTGGTTGTAAAGATATATTATACTTCCTATAATGGTTGGAGGTACATTTGAGAGTCCTCAGCATATTGAGAAAAGAAGTCTTAATTGTTGGTGAGATGGTCCATGTGAGTGAGATGAGGAAACCCAAGAATAGAGCCTGGCTTCTCAGTGTTGAAGGACTGAAGAGAGGAGGAAGACCCAAATGAAAGAAAGAGAACAAACTGACAGAGAGAGAGGAGCAGATGAGGAGAGAGTGGTGACATTGAAGGTGAGGGTGAAGAGTTTTGAGAAGGTGATGGGTAACGTCAAATGCTGAAGAAGCAATCTAGCAGAATAAGGACTGCAAGAGCTGATTGGGAACCTTGGTAAGAATAGTATAGGAGATGGGGGCCGAGGCCAGGTTGCAATGGGTTGAGTTGTGATTGGGAATTAAGGGAGTGGGGAGTGGAGGCATCCAGGGCAGATTACTCTTTCTCTTTCAGGATTTTTTTTTTTTAATGAAAGCCTGGAAGGAATAGTGCTGTCACTCAAAGGGAGGTAGGGTTGGGGAGAGCTTTGTGGTGTATGTTTGCTTGCTTGCTTATTTGGAAGACCAAATAAGAAGATGAGCTATTTCCAGATGGAGAAAGAGAAGAGATTTGAAGATAAAGAAGAGAGTGAGTATAGCTAAAGTAGTAGTGAGTGAAGACCTGAGGAAATACAATCCAGTAATTAGGCAGAGATAAAGTGCAGTAATTAGGTGGCTGGGTTAGCTTTGGAGAGGAGGCTCCTCCTTTATTGAGGTGTTACTGGAGAAAGGAAGGTCATATGCTGAAAGTTAGAGAGCTTGAGTGGTGGGTAGGAGGCTTATGAAAAGAGTTAAAGGTATGAGACAGACTGCTAAGGAGAGGATTGCTGACGAATCATTATTATACTGCTCTTCAGTTATGCTGGTGTTTCAGGTTTGGTTTTGTTTTTTACTTTTTTGCTTTTCCTTGTATAAACTGTGGCTGGAATCATCCAAAGATGCATTGTTTGAACTGGGATGTTCAGAGGAATGGGTGTGACAGAATTAAGCAGGCTGGTGACAGTGTCATTGAATTGCTCAGTCATAGGTTCCAGGTTCTATAGTGAAGAAAGATTGGTTGAGAGATGATAGACTAGGAGATTAGAGAGGAAAAGATTGGCTTTGATGGAGTTAGAAGTGAAAGACATTAAAGGTGAAAGGGGAGGAGGTTGAGCAGAGAGTGGGATTTATATATTTGATATTCTGGAGACATTCATTCTGGTTGAGTCCAGGATTTGTGCTTGGTAGTAATTAGTTTTAATGGACTAGAGGTGAAAATGGCTTGGCAGAGATCCAGGAACTTCAAGGCTAGAGTGTTAGATGATACCTTGTGGTGAATATTGAAGCTATCCAGAATGAGGCGGGAGGAAGGGAGATAAGAGAGGTGACAAAGTCTACTATGAGTTCTAGTCCATTATGAATTCTAGAGCTTCATTTCTTGAAGGTCTAAAAATAATAATGGTAAAGATAAGAAATGCATAGTATACCTTAGTGTGTCTTAATCATTTTCAGCTCATGGCATTCACAGAAAATATTTCAGTGGGGCCTTGGAGGTAGATGGAGAAGGTTGCTTGTAGTCAGAATCCACTGGCCCAGAGACTCCAGCTGTCCTAGAACTTTCTTAGCTATCCTAAGGGTTGAGGGGAGCAATATTTTGGTGTATTTATAATCCATTTGTATTTCACTGTTTGAGAAGCTCTGGTGTAGCTTAATGAACTAAGCTTTTTAAAAAAAGAAAAAAAAGGAGATTATTTTGGAAAGGATAGGAGAACACTAATTCAGAACTGTAAGTGTGGTGGTGAAAGAATGCTGACCCAAACCTGAGGTTTGGCTGTGAAATGTAGCCAGGAGTGGGCACACAAGAGAAGTTAGATGATTCTGGGGGCCTGGTTTATGTGAAAAGTTGCTTGCATTGTTGAGGATAAATGAAAATATGGTAGATAATGAACACTAAATTGGAGATCTTGTGTGTGACATTGTCTATAATATGATCTGGTGTAGTCTTGTTGGTGAATGGCTATGTTTAATAGAAGAAAATAAGTGGAATTAGAAGGTCTTGCTCATATCGGGTGTAGCAGAGAAGAGAATGTGAATCAGTTGTTTAAATTACCCAAGGAGATGGAAATAAGTTATGGTGGGCAGTGGTCTCCACAGGCTTCAATAATAAGAGCTAAAAGAGGTATGGTGGTTTGGTCTGGGAATGTTTCCATGGAATTGATGTTTATCATGAAGCACAGGTACTGGTATTTCCTTGGAGGGGAAGGTCAAATTATCATTTCTTTTAAATTTTAATCTTCCAAAAACACTTTATTCACAGGTATTGGCTATTCTGGTCAACATTTTTGGAGGAATCATGCGATGTGATGTTATTGCACAGGGTATAGTCATGGCAGTAAAAGATTTGGAAATTAAAATACCTGTTGTGGTACGGTTACAAGGTGAGTGTAAAAGATATCTTGCAATTCTTCCTAATGGCTTAAAAGTTCATATTTCCATGGGTTTTAGTTCATTTAAAATGTAGCTTTCAAATAGCTGTGTCTTTTAAATGAAAGCATTATATAATATGAAATTTAAAACCATGGTTTTTAAAAAATATCTAACAGTGGAGCAAAAATGTTCATAGTTTTGCTTGGTATAATTTGCTATGTTTTTTATTTGTCGTGATTTTTCTAGCCTGAATTACCATGGATATGGTAAGGTGAAATATGAGATAACTTTGGGCTTTTATGATATTTTCTTTGCTTTAGAAACATTCATGTTAAATGATGGGTGTAATCCTATGTTGAAGTTTCATACCTGTAGTATGTTGTAGCAAATATTTCAAATGCTTTTGTGTATATACTTAAACTTATTTATATTTGCATAAATCATTTCTAGGTACACGAGTTGATGATGCTAAGGCTGTCATAGCAGACAGCGGTCTCAAAATTCTTGCTTGCGATGACTTGGATGAAGCTGCTCGAATGGTAAATGAGCTATGTTAATCTAAGGACAAATTTGCAGAGTGCATAAAGGATTTATAAATATTATACTTAGATTCTAAAATGAACCATGTAATTGTTAATATTGCTAATAGTACTTCAAGCTAAATATTATGGGTATAATGAACTGTTAGAGAAAAAAGTTATTAATGACATTTGTTAATGGTAAGGCAGACTTTATTCAGAGGAACTATTGCTTTAGGTATAGAGACTACTGCAGTGGGGTTTTGCAGTAGGGCAGAAAGATTGGGTTCAACTCCAAATACAATGTGAAATAGTGGGAATTTATAACCAAGGAGCAGGGTGGGGTCAAGTGGAGGAAAAATTACTAAGAGGAAACACCATGAGCAGAGGAGTATCCTGTCTGCACTGACTTAAGCAAGATTCTTGATAAAATTGGAGAATGCAGAGACAAACACAGAAGTCCAAAAGTCAAGGCCAAGTTGAAAAGATGGTTTAGAGGAGCCTAATGAGAGTTTGGTCAAGGAGAGAATTTTTGTCAGAACCTTTTATAACTGTGATCCATCTTAAACAATGATCAACTGATGCCCAGTCTTGTTTCATCTATATTCTTACCTACTTTCTTCCACACCCATTATAATTTTGAAGCAAATCCCAAACATTATGTCATTTCATACATTTCATCATGTATCTATAAAAGATAATTGATAATGGTATAAAGGAATTACTGTTAACTTGTTTTAGGTGGGATAATGGTATTATTATGGTTATGTTTTATAAAAAAGAACCTAGTTAGTGTTGAAATTTTCCAGTTTGTCTCATATCTTTTGTCTAAGTTCTTTGTTAGAATTAGGATCAAAATAAGTCTCTGCATTGCTGTTGGTTAATATGTCACCAAGTTTTTAAATCTGTTGGTTCTTCTTTGCTTTTTTTTTTTTTTTTTTTAAATTCTTTTCTGTAGTTTATTTCTTAAAAAATACAGGCTGATGGTTTTGTAGAGTTTTCCATAGTCTGGATTTTAATGATTGCATCCCTGGGATGTCATTCCTTTAACATGTTTTCTGCCCCCTGTATTTCCTGTAAATTGGTAGTTCAGTCTAAAGGCTTGACCATATTCATATTTGATTTTGTGGAACAGGAAACAAGAATATTTTGTAGTTGGTGCTCTTAATTCCATAAGGAGATATATAATGTCAAATTATTTCTCTTTTTTGGTATTAGCAGCCATTAACAGTCATAGCTAAGATCCAGTATTTTGTTTATGGTTGCAAAGTGGTGCTATTCTAATCTGTCAGTCCTCATTTATGATGTGGGATGCTTCTGAAAAGTAAAACTTCCGTGTGTCAACTGTTTGTTACCATGAAGTACTTTTTGCAGGGGAAAAGCAGGATAATTACTTGATTGTTTATTGATCAGTTTTCAAAATAATAAGTTTATTCCATTATGTCCTATAAAGGTGACCCAAGCTTTTTGTTTTTATTTTTTGTATTTTGTTCCTTTATTTTTTGAATTCAAGTGTGTGTGTGTGCGTGCGCATGCACATGCACACGTCTGCTTATGTGCTCTTGGAATTAAATGTATTTGATTCATGTGGTTCAGCTCATTTCAGTTATTTCTTAGTGATTCAAATTGTTCCATATGGGGTCATTGGGAACCTCCTCTTCAAGTTGACTCCTGAATGCTTTAGACATGCTCTCTAGTGTGCTTTCTGATGTGATGAGAAGTTTCAAGCTCATCTTTACATTTCTTAGCTTAGACCTGGAATGAGTCAAATGGTATTTAGAGACCACAATTTGGGCCTTATGGGTACTCATGGCTACTGGGTAGGTTATTGTTTCTTGGCTTTTTAAGTGGCAAGTCTATGAAAATATGTATTTTTTAAAGAGGTAAATATATCAGTTCATACTGATATTTGCAGTGCAAATCCAGGAGTATAGGCTTTTTTTCTTATCTGGCATCAGTTTCTCCTTTCTCCCATGCCATAGTATCATAATTATTCATTTGCTTTGTCCATTAGTACAGACATGACAATTTTACAATAAGAATATCAACAGTGTGATTACTGAAAGCAGTTTTTAAGAATTGTATCTGTGATTTTTTCTGTCCTTTGGGGTATTTCCCACAACTTACTGGATTTTAAAATTCATGTGAAATAAATCTCTTTGTGTTTTGCCCCAGCTTGATATAGTTAGTTTCATTTTCTTTCAAAGGAGTTGCTTAAAAAAAATAAATATAAAACAACCTTTTCTTATATTTACATGGTTCCAAAGTCAAAACTACTAGTATAAAACAAGGTATATTTAGAAAGTCTAGCTTTTATATCTATTTCTATTTCCTTCTTTCCCATAGGTAACCATTGTTCTTTTTTAAAGTTGTTTTTGGTTTCATTTTTTTAAACATAGCAAATTATATGTATATAATATTCCCCCCCACCCCCATCCACAGCAGATTATGTTCTAAGACCCCCGGTGGATGCCTGAACCATGGGTGGTACTGAAACTTGTATATATTAATACTGTGTTTTTTCCTATACATACATACTTATGATAAAGTTTATGTATTAGACACAGTAAGAGATTAGCAACAACTAATAAAAGAGAACAATTATTACAATATACTGTGATAAAAGTTACATGAATGTCTCTCTCAAAATACTGTATTCATACTACTTCTTATGATGATATGAAATGATAAAATGCCTACTTGATGAGTTTAAGTGAGGTGAATGATGTAGGTATGATTAGGTTGCTATTGACCTTCTGATAATGCTTCAGAAGGAGGATCATCTGCGTTAGGTGATCTTGGATCATTCAGCCATTACGGTATCATTGGGTGGATGTCAGGAACAGAGGATGTCAGTGGCTAACAGGAGGGTAGCTCATACAGTGTGGATACGCTGGAGAAAGGGTTGATTTATATCCCGCTTGGAGCAAGGAGGTGCAAGATTTCATCACACTTCTCAGAACAGCACACAGTTTAGAATTATGGCTTGTTGATTTCTGGTATGTTCCATTTAATATTTTCGGACCACAGTTGACACATGGGTAACTGAAACTGTGGAAAGTGAAACTACAGATAAGGGGGGGACTCCTGCATATATATATGTGCGTGTGTGTGTGTGTGTGTGTGTAAGTATCCTTCCCCTTTCCTACTTTAGATGAATAGTAGCATATACTAGCATATAGGTTTTCTTTTACTTAACAACAATATATGTCAGAGAACACTCTGTAATAGATATAGAGATGTTCCTAGATGAGAACTTTAGATTGTCTTCCACCTGTTTCTATAGGCATTTCATGGAATACTCTTTGGGGGCATATGGTTTAATCAATAGTAGACTCTTTAGATTTGCTAACTTAATGAAATGGCATTTCACAAGAATAATAAATGTCTCTTTAAAGACTATATATATATATATATATATATAATGTGTCCATCTTCACGAGTGGAGAAAGACCCTGAGAATAATAAAAGTCTTATGTCCTTCTTTGGTAAAGTATGTACTAGCAAATAAAATTTAACTGTAGCTTAGAGACCGAGGAATTTATACTCAATTCCAAGTTAAAATTAAAGATTTTGAGCAAGGGAATGATAGAGAGAAGTATTTGGAAAAGCCTCTTTTAACTTTGAAATGTGCGATAAATTGGAGAAGGGAAAAAGCGAAGATAGTAGGAGTCTGTCTAGTACAATAACTAGATATGAGGTAAGGTGAAAGTCTCTGAAAATACGCTTGTTTGCAATGAAAGCTTGAATTAAGAAGAACTTGGTGGACATAGGAAGGAAGGGGAAGAATCAGTAGGAACTTGATCAAATAGGTCATGGAGATAAAAGTGAACAGTTGACTTAATTTGTGACCACAGTGTTTTTTGTTGACTGGGAGATTTTGGAAGTCAGAACAAAATAATATTAAATGTGATGATGATAATATTAACAACTACCATGTATTGAGTATTTACTGTGTATGCAATGCTAAGCTCCTTTTTTCAAGGATTGTCTCATTTACTATGAGTTGGGTCATAAAATTTCCACTTTTACAGATAAAGAGGCTAGATAAGGCTAGATAAGTTACCTTATTCAGTGTCGTGTGTCATAAGCATCAGAGTGAGGATTTGAATCCAAGATGCCTCACCTTCAAAGCCTTTTCTTAACTACTTTGCTGGGGAAGAGAGAAAGCTGAATTTATTTTTTGGTTTTAGATGTGTCTAAATTTATATGATATTTTGTGTGGTAACAGGTGGATATTCTCAGACAGATTGTAGAGGGCATGACAATTCAGGTTGGCCATTAACTTACTGACAGAAAATAAAATACTAATTCCTAGATCCAAACTCGTATCCCAATATTGTAAGTTAATATTGTATACTTTTTTCAAAACAAACTTTTATTTAGATATGCTGTGAATTGTGGAGTATCCAACAAAGACACTCACTATTTCTGTCTTTAAAAAAAAATTTAGATAATAAGATATATATATATATATGCACATACATATATATCTTAATCAGAAAGTATTTAATTGAAGTGTGGGTTATGAAGAGTGTCAGACTTGTCTGTCTTTTGAGAGTGTCAATCGCTTATAAGAATGTAATGTGATTTATAACAATGTCAGAAGAGCCCAGATATTTTAAATGGAAAAGATTGAGTGTGCACTAATTTTGCATTGACCTATAGTTCTGAGTTTACCTTTTTGTGAAAATAGAGTCAAAGATGCTTATTCTTTCCTTTCAGGTTGTAAAGCTGTCTGAAATAGTGACCTTAGCCAAGCAAGCCCATGTGGATGTGAAATTTCAGTTGCCAATATGATCTGAAAACCCAGCGTATGGCTAAACGTGTTATATGTCCTTTAATTGTTAAGAATACTGTGTTCTGTGTTATTGTTCTTTTTCTTTTTAGTGTATGGAGATTGTAATTGCCACCCAGGCACACAAACTTTTAAAAGCAAGTGGTCTGCATTTAATTATGCTATTCAGAATGAACTGTTTGTATGATATAAAGAACATATAATGCAGGTATCTACTTTCTTTTGTTTCAACCAGTCTTTTTTGCTTTTCCAACAGAATGTCACTTGCAGTATGCCTTTTTGTTATTGTTGGATACAAAGTTCTTCATTGATAAGAGTCTTATAAATAAAATAAATATGAAGATAAAGCTTTATTCTTTAGTGTTAAAATATATTATATCTAATAACCAGCCTCATTAGTAGAGCAGTGTATGAAAACAATGTTTTATATAAAATCTATTTGTCTTCAACACCAAATACATAATAAATGTATCAGTCACTATTTATAAACAGCTTTCAAACACTCCTCAGAATATTCTTTTAAGTATTTCAGTGAAGTAACTTGTTAATTATTTGAACATTGTTTTAATTATTACAAAACACTGATAACTGCAAGTCTTCATGATTCTGTGGTACTAAGAAACACTTGTAAGTTTGTATCAATAAAGACATATTTACTAAGGACTTAGGTAAAATTAAGAATGTCAATTTAAGTTAATAAAAGTCTCCCAATGTGATTTGGATTTTTTTGTTTTTGATTTTATTTGAAATAAACACAATCGAATGTGATGTGTTCATCATTACAGTAAACAGGTCTAAAGAACCAATTTGTAGATCATATACTTGGGCATGACAGTACTTACCATGTTTCCCCGAAAATAAGACAGGGTCTTATATTTATATTTCCTCAAGAGGACACCCTAGGGCTTATTTTCAGGGGATGTGTTATTTTCCCCTCAAAGCCTCAGCTTGCAGCACGCACAGGATGGCCGGGACCTGACAGGGGAAGCTGACCTTGTTGGTGGGGCTGCCCGCACCTTTCCGGTCACCTCTGGGATAGTAGCTGTCACGATGGGGCAGATGAGAAGGGCTGCTCGTCGTCTTTACCGTTCGAAATGCATGGGTTGTGCAGATAGGCTGCGTAGCCACGCCCATCACTATTTTTTATTTTCGAAGTAGGGCTTATATTGCGCAAATGCTTAGAAATCCTGCTAGGGCTTATTTTATCGGTAGGTCTTATTTTCAGGGAAACACGATATTATAAAGCTGCCTATTGATAGTTCACTGGAATTCTGCTATGAGTGTGCTATCTGGTATATCCTCTAAATAAAACAAAACACATCATCCTCTGTCTTCACACGTGTGTATGTGTGTATATATGTGTGTATGTGTGTATATACCTATTTTGACCTTTTGTTCACTGTATAAACCCTGATATTTAACTAACACTATGGAAGGAAATATTTACCAACCAGTAGACCATTTAACCATACTGGTAAATTTGAAAACCTCTACCTATTTTGATGTTCTTAAAGTATGATCACTGTGAGAGACAATATAGCTAGTAATTATGAGCACAGAATTTGAAAGTAGACTATCTGGTTTGAATCTTGGCACCACTACTTACTAGCTAATGAGTTTTTAAATATTATTAAACCTCAGTTTCGTTAGCTCCTTTCTCATCAGTGGAATTGTTTAGTGGGGGAAGAGAGACAAAGAAGCAAGATAGTGGGAACATGAGATAATTTATATATAGAAAACATATACAATATATATTTTAGCCACATATATATTTGGTTGTTGATATATTCACATATCAGAATATTTGATATATATC
>VBSM01003176.1:67169771-67207159 GCA_008086735.1 Cheirogaleus medius
TCTGCTAATGCATAGGCTTTAACCTGATGGACTGGAGAGGTTGGTGACCTCAGAGCTAAAGCATTCTTTGTCAGTGGCAGGAGCAGGGGCCAGACTCTAAGTACCTCTCAATCTGCAGAGGAGATGCAGTGATAAGCACACAAGCCACCAAATTGAAAAGTATTTGGAGGAAATTGCTCCAGCAATAGATTTTGTGCTCTAAGATAGGAGTCAGTGAGAAAATTTCACACAAAGTGCAATACAGCAAAGCTGGAGTGAGCTTTAGTTAAGGATACAGATAATAAATGTATAATGGGATGGTGCTGCTATACTTTGGATATTTTATCCTCATCTTGAAATCTGATCTCCAGTGTTGGAGTTGGGGCCTAGTGGGGAGGTGTTTTGGTCATGGGGGCAGATCCCTCATGAATGGCTTGGTGTTCTCTTTGCGGTAACAAGTGAATTCTTGCTCTATTAGTTTCCTTGAGAGCTGGTTGTTAAAAAGAGTTTTGTGCCTCCCTCTTCTCTCTCGGTTTGGTTTCCTCTCTTGCCATATGTTTCCGCACACACGGCTCCCCTTCGCCTTCCGCCATGAGTGGAAGCAGCCTGGAGCCCTCACCAGAAACAGATGTGGGCACCTTGCTTCTTATACAGCCTGCAGAACTGTGAGCCAAATTAACCTGTTTTCTTTATAAATTACCCAGCCTCAGGTATTCCATCATAGCAACCCAAATAGACTAAGGCAATGCTTTTTTAATCACATTCCAGAAAAGCTGTTAATACTGCACAGGAGTAGGAAGAACACCAGACCTCGTGAGAAGGAATGAGACATGAACTCCCCAGAGGTGGCAAAATCAAATGAACATCTCGCCCCTGAATTTTCAAGGATAAGAAACCTCTTCTGTCCCTGGCTAAAAGTAACTCAAGTAGTTCACTGTGGCTGTACCTTTAATCAGCAAAGAATACATGTCTGGGCTGTAAATAGCTTACTGGGAATAGAATTTCTGCTTAAAATTTGCTTTCATGTTACTGTAAGTTGTCACCTTCGGTCAACACTGCTCAGTATACTGCTTTTTTCCATTTCTAGACAAGACAGTGCTATAATCAAAAGCACCCACTAATGAGCTGCTTTTTCTTCCATGAAGATCTCAATCACCCTGAAAGACAGCACCAGAGATTTATTTTCCTCAAGTCAAACCAGATAGTCCATTATGGGTTAAAGGTCCCTTCCTTATTTTCTACTGTGACACCTAAGCTCCAGCAAAAGGATGTTTGCAGAAAGGATTGTTCCTTTTTCTGAGAGGTAGAGCTACTGCTCACTACCCAATGTATTTTGTATTTCAGCTTTGTATATACTCTTCTTTCAACAAAAAGAACTTCTGATGGATTACAACAAAAGACATGCAGTGCAGTTTAGTTGAGCAAAATGCTAGACACTTAGTAGGAACTGCAGGTACAAAGATGACTGAGGCATGGTCTCTGCCCTTTAAGGAACTTGGAGGGGGAAACAGGAAAAAATCTGCTGCTTTTACTAGACTGTAGTTTCTACACAATAAAGATATGCTCAGGGTGCTGGAGGAGAAGAGACAGCACAGAGCGGGGGGTAGTGCTTCACTACCCTGGGAGATCAGGGAAGGCTTCTGAAGACAGGTCTTAGCAGGAGGAGAAGGAATCTACCAGGGGAGGCAGATGGCGGACATTCCCGCTGAGGGAGGGGCCTGAGCACTCTGGAGAGGTGAGGCCCTGCAGCATGTGTGCAGTTAGCACGTGCACAGGGACGTCACCTAGCCTGGAAATATTAGGTTATTAATTATGGAATGTCCTATTTCCTTAAGTACTAAGTCTGACAGTTGCTATCTCTGACATTTCACTTTGACACTTTTTTTTTTTTATTGTGAAGGTACATCCTCATTCTTTCAAATGCACATTTTGGCTTGTGATTATTTTTCAATATTTTTTAGAGCAATTTTTGTGAAATCTTGGATAAGTCAAAAATTCATGTTATTTTTGAATATGAGTTCCATTGTGGAACCAATGCAGCGCAGACAGCTCGAAATATCAGTGAAGTGTTTAGGAAGGATGTGGCTAACGAATGCACAGTACTTTGATGGTTTGAGAAGTTCCGTTCTTGTGATTTTCATCTTGAAACCTGGTGAATCCATTACAGCAGATATTTACTGCAACCAACTGGACAAAATGATGAGGATGCTTGCGATTAAGCAGCTAAGAATTGTCAATAGAGACAGGCCTCTTGCAAGACCACATGTCACAAAAACAACGCTGCTCAAACTACATAAGCTGGACTTGGAAACTCTCTGTCATCCACTGTATTCACCAGATCTTGCACCAACTGACTGACACTTCTCCCAGGCTTTGGACCACTTCTTGCAAGGAAAAATATTCAATTCTCAACAAGCCATGGAAAATGCCTTTAGTGATTTCACCGCCACTCACTCTCCAGGCTTCTTCGCATATGGCATAAACAAGCTACCGTTAAAAGATAGCAAAACTGTGTCGATAGTTCAGGCACACACTTTGATGAATTGTACTGCTTCTTGTTTCAGATATAATAAACTAAACTTCTGATTCGAAACTGGACATTTCATATTTAATGACCTAAATTGAACATTGTGATGGAGGCAGGGAGGAAGCAGCACCCAGGTGATGAAATATGAAGGCAACAGCATTCCTTGACTTGTCTCCAAGCATCCCAGCAGACAGTGAGGCCCAGGGATCAAAGGATCTTTATGAATAGTTATTGTCGAATGCCAGCATGACAGAGAAAGGGCAGTCACTTCTACACTTCACGCCAGTAAGGTGAATTTAAATTTGTTTTGTAGCCACTTGATGCAGGACTTGGGGTCTTAGTCATTGCTCCTGAGCTTTGGCCTTGTCTTTTAAAGGCACTTTAGATTTTCTACATCTAATGGTGCAAATAAAGCCACCAGCTGCTGAATTGATGTGAAATGACCGATAAAAAGCCCAATTGTCCCAACAAACTGTACATCTTCAAGTTGAAAGGAATTGTTGGTGAGCATATTACAGACTGAAACTTTGAATCTGGACTGGAATATTAGTATTAAAAGACATAGAAAATTTTATTTGGAAATAATTCCAGACTTATTAGAAGTTGCTAAAATAAAAATAATACAAGGAATATTCATATATCCTTTACCCAGATTTGCCTATTCTTAACATTTCACCTCATTTGCTTAATCTTTTGCTTTCTCCCTTTCTTTTGTCATAGTTTTTTTGAATCATTTGAAGGTAAGCTACATATATCATGGTCCTTTACTGCTAAGTGCTTTGATTATTTCTTAAGGATAAGAATATTCCCTTACACAACCTTAGTACTGTTATTAATGTCATACATGCATATTAATAAAATACTTTAACATCTATATTCAAATGTTGTCAGGTGATCTCATGTCTTTTGTAGCATCTCCCCCTCCAATGCAGGATCCTGTCTAAGGTCAGTATTGCATTTAGATGTCATGTCTCTTTAGCCTTCTTTAACCTGGATCATTTCCACAGTCTGTCTGTCTTTCTTTCTTTCTTTCTTTCTTTCTTTCTTTCTTTCTTTCTTTCTTTCTTTCAATATAATTAAGTTAAATAGAATGTTTCTTATTTTGTATTTATCTATTTCTTTTCTCATGATTAGATGGAGGTTCTGCATTCTTGGCCAGGACACTGCATAGTTGATGTTGTGTTCTCACAGTGTCATACTGACAGGTGCATACTGTCTGTCCTTCATTGATTGTTTTAGACACTTCGTCAAAGTTTCCCTCAATTTCTCTAGTGTGTAAATACTGCTTTTCTTCTTTCATTGTAATTAATATGCATTCTGTAGGGAGACACTTTAAGACTCTGCAAATATCATGTCACTCATTAAAAATTTCCCCCAGGATTTAGCATTCATTGATGATTCTTGTCTGATCCAGGCACCACAGCGAGAGCTACAAGATAGTGATTTTTCGAATTTGTTCTGCAGCGACTAGTCACCCCTCAGCATTCTACTACAAGTACGAGCCCACCCTTGCTTGGACTCATGAATTCCCATTTTCTAGTGTTTTATAATTCATTACTATTTTATACTATTTTGGTGCTCAATTTGTATCAGATTTGATCAATGGGAGCCCTTTCAAGCTGCCTTCTGTCTTCATGACATTCTCCAGCATTTTTTTCAACTTCTTTCCCTTGTCCAATTTTCTAGCCTGCCCAGACTGAGGGTATATAGTCAAATACTTTGCTATACTTTGCTTGTGTTCATAAGTTACTTGCATTAGTTCTACTTATTGTTTTCCCTTCAGGGTGGTTATGTGATTCATTTGAAATACAGTTAGGTTAATTTGTTTGAGTTTGCTTTCAATTTTAATCCCCCCCTTTTCATTCTTACTGATTCAACTTTATCTTTTTGAACAGATATCAATATGCTCTCAAAGTCAAAACTATACAAAAACATATAATCAGAGAAACATCACTTTCCCATTTCTCTCTCTCTCCTCACTCCTTGTAGGTAACCAGATTCACTGTTTACTGGTTTATTAGTTCTGTTTTTTTCTGCTTTTTATTTTGGATAATAATAAGGAAAATACGTGTTTTTCCTTATTTTTAAAAAATTTGCCTAAAAGATGGCATGACATACTATTTATGCTTTTTTGATTTTTTTTTATTTTAGCAATCTCTTCTGGAAATCACTCTATATCAGTTCATAGAGATCTTCCTCATTCTTCACAGCTACAGCTATCTGGTACTCCCTTGTGTGTGTGTATTTGCCGTAATTTATGCAACCAATCCCCTTTGCTTGGACATATAGGTAGTTTCTAATATTTTGCAATTACAAGTAGTGCTGTAATGAATAGTCTTGTGCACGTGTGTTTTGGAGTCATTGATGATGTACATCACATCTTCCAGGTATGATGGGGCATTAGAACAATAATTCTTCACCTTTGATATAGGTTAGAATCATCTGAAAAGCTTTTAAGAATTACCAGTGCCAGGACCCTTGATTAAAATAGAATATCCCAGGGTGAGGCCTTGACATTGTTTTTTTTTAAAAAGCTCTCCAAGCGATTCTCATGTGCAGATGGGGTTTAAATCCATGGCTTCAGAGATGGAACCAGGAATATCTTTGTTTAGCTTTATAGGGTCTTCAAAGACACAGGAAATTTTATGTACTGTGTTGTGGTACAGGCATACAGCCAGATAGATTGATCCTAGAGGAGAGTGAAGGTGATTGAGAACTAGCAGAAAGTGATAGAATGGCAATATTGGGAGGGAAAATAATGAGAAAGAGAAGATGCTGACTACTAGGATGGCTCAAGAATTCTCAGAGTGGGTATAGAGCAGCAATCCCCAACCTTTTTGGCACCAAGGACTGGTTTAATGGAAGACAATTTTTCCACGGATTGAGGGGTACAGGGGGAGAGGTGGGGTACAGAGGGGAGAAGTGGAGCTCAGGTGGTGATGTGAGCGATGGGGAGCGGTTGAAAATACAGATGAAGCTTCGCTCGCTAGCCTGCCGCTCATCTCCTGCCGCGTGGCTGATTCCTAAGTTTCATGGAAGACAATTTTTCCACGGATGGGGTGGAGGTGGGGGTAGAGCTCAGGCAGTCATGTGCGGCCTTGGGGATCGCAGGTATAGAGCCTAAACTTCATGCTTACTATGTTATTAATTGTTAGTGTGCTCTGTTAGTTATACTTCTTGAAATCACTGAAAGTACAAATGTTTTTTCTCAAACTTCAAGATTCCCAGTGGTGCTAAAAAGTGGTTTTGCATGTGTGCAGGGAGAGAGCAAAGGTAACTTGAAGGAATTCAAATGAAACTACACGAACCAGGAGTTACTCTCATGACAGAAGAAATTGGATTTACTTGGGAGGGGTGTTGGTGTGGTGAAAATCCATGTTCTCTTCTGGAACATTTCCACAGTTATCATCACTGGACAGTCCATGATATTTGACCAAGAAGTAACAACAATCACTCTGACTTTCATGCCACACACTTGTTGTGTTTTGCCAGTGACCCTTCTTTGAAGAGTATTTTTTGCCCTTTTTACCTACAGTTTCACCAATTGTAGCTGAGATACATTCAAGGAGAGATAGAAAAAAGGAATGAGAATATTTTGATTTTTTTTTTAAAATGGAGACGGTTCCCAGGAGCATGCTTCTTGCTATAAATCTTTTGCAGGATTACGTCAGACACATCACCCGAAGGTTGATTACAAAACCAATCTCTCTAACTGCATCTTTCCTTGAAGCAGCTCTTCTGGGTGAGCAGATGATTGGCCTGTCCCTGTTCTTGAAATCAGAAAATTAGCTTCGGAAATGGTATGTTGCTTTACCTTTCTTTTTATTTTATTCAGTCTTTGGCACAGTGTGTCCCCTAGTTAATACAACCAGTGTAATTTTATGTGACTCTACCTTTTTTCATGGCTCAGTAATTTTTTTCCTCCGGTGTAGGAAATTGCTGTTCACATCGTTTCTTATCCTCTCTCAATCTCAAAGAAAATATCCAATTTGAAAGACATTTTCTTTATTTTACTTCTATAAAAACCCTCTCGCGACCTTTCTGCTTGCCAACAGAAGAACTATTTCCTGGTCGGCATCGGCGTTCAACTCCTTTATTATGGATTCCATTAAATAAGTGCAACTTTCAAGACAAATGGAAGTGATGTGCAATGTTGCGAGTGTTATATCACAACTTAGAGACAGCAATTCATTTTCTGATGTTTTTAAAGCAGCAGCCAACGGTGTGATGTGGTTTCTAAAGAAAGCTCCCACAACATCCCACCACCAGAGAGTTCCTCCACATCCTGGACCAGATTCAGTTGGACTCCCAATATGGAGTTTCGAGAGAGATGGTCACAGATTAGAGGAAGGTGTTCAAGATGTTAAGAGGCCTAGAAAAGATTTCTTGTTGGGAGTGTTAAAAGAAAAACTTTAGACAAATTAAACTTAAGAGAGTTTAATTGAGCAAAGAACAAATGTGGCAGCCTCCCAAACAAGAATAGATTCAGAGCAACTCTGGTGCCGCTGCGTGGTTGGAGAGGATTTACAGGCAGGAAAACGGAGAGTGAGGTTGGATAGGGCACCCTTGACATAAGTGACGCCATCTTAGAAAAAGACTCCATTTTAGAGGGGAGTCATGTCAATAGGGAGCAGATGTTCACAAACTGCACTCAATCATACAAGGGCATGACCCTTTAATGTCTGTCCTCACCAGCAGACTCAAGGGCTATAAAGATAGTAGGATTTTTCCGGCCAGTGACTGTCCTGCGGTCACTTGTGATAAGCAATTGGCACCTGTGGCCGAAGGCTCTGCCCACATCAAGAACTCTTCCTTGCAAGACACCGACCACTCTTCTGCCGACAGACTGGATCGGCCCACGGCACTCTCCTTGGTCTGGTTTGTTAACCCCTCTTTTTTCCTCTTGATGTTTAATGTTACTTTGCTTGATGGGGAAATTTCAATCTATAACATTTGTATATTGATCAAGCCTGCTACTCTGTATGGTGTGCAGTACTGGCTGACTTGTGGAGTGGCTTGAGCCTGTGTGCCCGACTACTGAGCGAACAGCCACACTAAGGAGGTTGGCCTCCCTGGGAGCTCCACGTAGCCGTGGCTTGTGGCTTGGAGGATTGAAATGGCACCAATAAACGTCTGACCTTGTGGAAGGAGACATGCGTGGACCTGGTTATCGCTGAACTTTTGCTGCTCACGGCAGAAGTACGGAAAAACGGAAGTGAGGGACAGCACCAGCCGACTGGTTACAGCTCATGTTTGCCTCACGCGGGTGCGGTTTGAATAGGTGGCTGCCGGTGAGTGGTTGAAGCTCGGCTGCTGGCGTCGTCTGAGACTTGGCTACTTGTTATAAGAGGGGTTTACGGTCTGTTTACGCATCTGGTTAGGTGACAGCTCACTATGTACAAGAAACCTTTAGGCCGAACCTAAAATATGTAAGGAGGCGGCTTTAGGCAAAACTTAATTTAGCAGGAGTAGAGCAAAAGTTTAGCGTGATGGAGAGAAGATAGGGCAGGTACGATGGCCATGATGATTGTCATAGCTTTGAAAGGGTATTTTGTTACAAAAGGCAGGCGTGTTCTGTTTCGTTTCAGAAGCATAGTAAGTTCCAAGGGGTAGAAATAGAAATAAGGCAAATGATGACAAGGACACCCCATAAGTTAGTGAGTCAACCCCCATCATCTGGAAGTATTAAGTGAGAGGGCAGACAATTATTGCAGGACTGTTTGAAAGGGGATTTCTGTGCCGGGTGGATTTCTATGATTCTCATATGTGAGTACACTGTGCTGTTCATGATGCTAAGGAGGAAATGCCTGCTTTGTTTATTTAAAATGGTTTAATTTCAAGAAGTATTGAGTTCTTTCACATCATAAAATGTGGGCTAAAATTTTAGGTTGCAGAAAAATTCTTCCTTGACCCAAGGAACAAGTTTTCAGTATAAAAGGTTAACTCTATGTGGGTTGTTGCTTATAAGTGTTTACAAACAAAATGCTACTTTAAATCTGAATATTACACACACACCTGCATCCATTTCCAGCAAGCACTGTAGATGGAGCAATTTCTCTGGCGTGCTTCATTCAGCCTTAGAGAATGGAAGTTATCACAGATTCTGATGTAAGTGAGAAGTTCTAGGCATCCTAAGCCAAGATATGTCAAACTGATAAATTTTAAGAGATTGGCCTTTTCTTTTAACAAGATACTTTCTCAAAGCCCTGCCATGCTGTGTTCAGAGTCAATATCTGTTGCCTTTGTTTTCTGAAATGCCATCTTGATACGGGTGACATGAAGCCAACTTGTTCAAGGTGTTAAATCAGACCTAGAAAGATGTGTTTAAGATAGTCCAGGATTTCCTAAAATAAAAATTGTTCTCTTTGCTCTCTAAAAGGAGAAAAAAGAAAGAAACTTCCACCTGCTTTCCCTGACAATTAGAACCCTTCTCTGCCCCACTCCTGATAAGCTTTTTGGTCTCTTCAGCACTTTCTTATTTATAACTTATCACTGATAAATGTCCACATGTCATTCGATAAATCCAAACATCCTAAGGATAAAGTTTATTGTTATCTGCTTCCTAGCGAGGGTTTAGTTTGAGTACCTGCAGTCTGTTACACTCTTGGCCTCTCACTTTTCTTGCGACAAGCACTGAGATAACTTATGTCTAGTTTTTGAGAATGAATTTTTGAAAACATGAGGTGCTCTGGGGAAATGCCTTCAGTTGGCAGGTTGCGCAGCTTAGGAAAATCTCTACTTCAGCAAAACAATTCATTATATGCAAAGTACTCTCAGCCCTTCTGTGATTGTTCTGATGTTCAGAATAAGGTTAGAACTGTTCACATGTTAGAAGTGTGTCAGGCACTGTAGTAGGTGCTTTACGGATTCTTTCCTGCTTAAATGAGGTAGGTATTATTGCCTACACATTGTAGATGAGGCAACAAAGGCTTGGGAAAGTCAAGTAACTTGCCCAAGGTCACGCAGCTGGTAAAGATGGAGCCAGTCCCCATAACTCCAAAGCTGATGTTTCCCACTGTCACGGGATTGGTCACGTCAGGCCATGTGGTGGATGCCCATCAGATTGTTTCCACTGTGCCTTTTCCACCAGTCTCTTTCCCCATCCACAACTGTTGTAGGAGTTGCCAGGTATCCCACACAGGGAATTTCTTTTTTGAACATGACCCTGACCCCTTGCCACATTTGTTTGGTGTCAGGCATTCGATCCAAGCTGGGCTAATCAATCCCTTTCCTGAGATTTTAGGTTTGAGAGTAAGAGCTGGAGACACACCTGCATTCATTTCCAGCAAGCACTGTAGATGGAGCAATTTCTTGTTGGGTGCATGAACTGGAATGTATAAATCCTGGGGGCAGCGGTGGCCAAGTCCCACCATGTGGATGGAGGAGCGGAGGAGGCTGGTCTGCAGTAATGGGGCGGAGTAGAGCAGAGGCAGAGGGAGAAACGGATGGAGTGACACAGAGAAGCCTCCTGGTTCCCTGCAGAGCTCCAGCCATGGCGCCATTCCTGAGGCCGCTGCATCCCAGTCTTTACAGCCTGAGAGACACCCAGATCTTTCCAATGAATTCCTCTTTTCAGTTAAGCTGGTTCAGATGAGGTTCCTTTTACTGTAACCAAGAGCCCTAACTGTTAACAACAGAGGATTTATGGAAAAGGCATTGGGACCATTCAAGAAGGGAAAGACAAGTGGCATAGCAAGTGCGAGAAAAGCAGGGAGTAGGTGGCCCGGAGGCCCCAATGGCGGGAGCTTCTGGCCCTGGTGCCATGACGTGGCTCTGGCCTCTTCCACATGCGTGTGTCGGCACCGGAGTTTCATGCATCCAAGGCAGGGCCTTTAGTGGGCCCCTGCTGGAGCACTGGCCATCTCTGTGGCTAGGGGTTGTGTGGGATCTTTTCCAGAAGACAGAGAGGAAGTCTACTGGCTGACAGAAGCAGAAGCCTGGACCCGGTTTGCTCCCTTATGACACTCCTCAGCTCAGTGTACTGATGGCGTGGTTGTCTAGGGAAGGAGGGGAATTTCTGGTTCTGAAGTTGAAACAGGGTCTCTTTCTGTCACCTAGGCTAGAGTTTAATGGCATCATCTTAGCTCACTGCAACCTCAAACTCCTGGGCTGAAGCGATCCTCCTGCCTCAGCCTCCCAAGTAGCTGGGACTACAGGTGTGTACCACCATGCCCGGCTAATTTTTCTTTCTATTTTTTTTTTTTGTAGAGACAGGGTCTCACTCTTGCTCAGGTTGCTCTCGAACTCCTGAGCTCAAGCAATCCTCCCACCTTGGCCTCCCAGAGTGCTAGGATTACAGGTACGAGCCACTGCGCCTAGCCCATTTCTGAAGTTTTGATTAATCTCTTACTAAGGAATATGATGCCAAGAGCAGAGGGACTTGGAAAATTCATTCTTCCCCCCCTTGATACCATTTCATCCCTCCCTCCAGGATGGATCTACTTCAGCATCCTGACTGCCACTCACTGGCAGCGTGACCTTGAGCAAAGAATGTCATTATTCTGTAAAATGAGGACACTAATAGCACCTGCCTTATGAAGTTATTGTAAGTATGAAATGAGGCTGTGTTTGTAAAATGTTTTGTCCAGAGACTGTTGTATAGAAACATCTTAACGGATGGTAGCAATTATTATTGTTCATGTATAGATTTTTCAGTTATGGTCTCCGAATTCTGAGCTACCTTGAATACAGAGCACTAAGTCCTGGTAGCTCTGACCTGAACACCCTAATTGGCATCTCCCGTACTCTTCACTGTTTTAAGATGGACATCCTGAGCCCGATAAACCCCTGCCTTAAAAATTTTTAAAATAACATATGTACAGAAACACATACATCTTTTGAAATTTCACCAATGTGTACAACCATGTAATCACCTTTAGGACAACATTTCCAGCATCCCAGAAGTTTCCTTTATGTCCCTTCCCTGTTGATACTCACCCTGTCCCTGAGACGTAACCCCTATTTTGACCTCTTTCTCCTCAGATTTGGGTTTCTGTTTCTTGAACTTAATGGAATCATAAAGTCTGTACTTTTGGTGTCTAGCTTCTTTCGCTCAGTATTATGCCTACCCATACTGTTGAATATAAAAGTGGTTTATTCTCCTTCTTGCTATGTAATAACATGAATGTGCCACAGTTTATTTATCCACCGTGCAGTGGGTGTACATGGACCGTGCCCAGTTTTTGCCTGTTATGAGCACATGTCTTCTGGAGGAGACAGATACACGTTTTTCTTGGGCATATGCTCTGCAGTGGAATTGCTGGCTCGTGAGGTGAGCACATGTTTAGCTTTACTAGATTTGATCAGAGCCTCAAGCCTTGTTTGAACCTTGGACTCTAAGCCTTTGCCTCAGCGAGCCTCAGATCTCTCAGCCTCCTCGCAACTTGGAAGTCCTGAGCCCAGAAGTTGGGGAGAAGATAGGATGGGAAGTAACTAGGAGCTAAATGGCAGCTTAGAGGGAAGTTCTGCAGGAGCTTGCAGGGATTTCAGGAGCAACCCCAGCCTCCACTGACAGCCATCGAAGGTCAGGCAGGATAAGGCAGGTGGCCCCTACACTTTGTGAGAAGGCCAAGGCCCAGAGAAGTGACACATCCCATCCAGGCCAGGCCAGGAAAGAGCTTCGTTAGCTCCATTCCAAGCCCAGCGTGAGAGGTGTTGAATCAACAGAACTGGACGTGATTCTGGATACACGTGCAGGGAGCGCCTGGTTTCCGCAGTAAATCCCTACCTGAGATTGGGAAGGCAGGCTTCAGCTCTGCTGGTTCATCCTCGCTTTAGTCTCCAACAGAAAATCTGATACTGTCACCTCCTTCATGGGCTTCTTCCCAACATCTTTCCAAAAACGATGCCTCGATTCTGATGGCAACATCCCTGCCTAACTCACGAATGGACATTTGTTCTGATACTTGGTTTTCACAGTTACCATAATTTCTTTTTTGAACAAGATATTTTAACTCTTTTCACTGCACATATTTATTTTCCCAACTGTTCGCATTTGCCAAACAGAAGCTTTACAGAGTGTCTCAGAATTTGTAATGGCTAACACTTTGAAAAATGAATTTGGTTTTAGAAGCCAACCCGATACCACACAATTTGTCAGATAAATTAAGTCCCCACCTTTGCTTATGCCTGAATAATTTGTGCTCTCAATTATTTAGCTATTTCTATCGAACCCCTTTGGGCCATTACCAGAAAAACCAAGGGTTTCTAGTCCCGTTCTCTTTCTTCAGGAAAAGATGCATGTAATTTTTTCCAGAAAAATGGAAATCAAGGCAAATTTAAAATATTATTATATAACGAGTTTAGAATCAGAAGCTTTACATCTTTTTCCTTGCTAGTACCATTTAACAAAAATTTTCTTTTCAGTATTGTTCCAGAGAGCTCTGTTCACATGTATTATAGTCAGAATACCTGGGTTCAAATTCTGCCTTTGCCATCTGCTAGCTCTGGGCCCTGGGCAAGTCTCCAAACAGGGATTTCCCCTTCTGGGGAGTCAGGATACTAGGAAACATCCTCCAAGGTGCTTCTGTGTTGCAGTAACAAGTAACGTGCCTACCAAGGGTCTGTGTTTATTAAACGTCAGTCATTTTTTGTTATTTTGATATTCACAACATATATGTGTATTAATTACTGTAGACAGTCGTGTGACTTATATAATACCACTTATGTCAGCGTAGGGTTTATGCAACACTGACAAGCACTAAGGACCAACTGCGACAGGAACCGTACTAGGCAAGCAACAGGAGCGTTCTGTGTTAAAGGAGAAAGGAAATTTACGAGAAAGGACTGGGTAATTCATGAAATCTCCAGAAGGAGATTGCAAAGGATGCCCCCAAAGGAGGCTGCGGAGTAGTTGTTCTGTGGCGACAGCGTTGCCCTTGCCGTCGGGCACAGTCCTGCTGCTGGCGCCGCACACACCTCTGATGTCCCCGCCGGGCGCCGCCGCTGCAGCTCCTGTCGTAGCCGCCTCTGGGCGCTGCGTGCAGTGGCTGCCGCCCCGCCGCACGTCATCGCGTGGATTCGCCCCGGCCGCCGCCTCTGCGTCGCTGGCTGTGGCAGGTGTGTCTGATGGGCACAGCCCAGGCCAGGTGTCCTGGCCCCAGCCGCAGGGAATGTTGGGAAAGGGAGGAGCTGCCATTCTCCCTTCATAGTGACAGTGGGTTTTACCTTCTGTACCGGTTTGCTAGGGCTGCTGTAAGCAAGTGCCACGCCCTGGGTGGCTCGAACAAAAGACATTTATTATCTCGCAGTCCTGGAGGCTAGAGTCTGAGAGCGGGGTGCCGGCAGGGCCAGGCTCCCTCGGAAGGTGCTGGGGAAGGATCTGTCCTGGGCCTCTCTCCAGCTTTCGGTAGTGCCTCGGATTGTGGCGGCATAACTCCAGTCCCCACACGTGTGCGATCCCACGCGTGTGTCTGTCTCCACGTTTCTTTTGTAAGAACCGCAGACCTACTGGATTAGGGGCTCCACCTACTTCAGATGACCTCATCTTAATGAATGACATCTGCAAAGACCCTATTTCTAAATGAGGTCACATTCTGAAGTAAGAGGGGTTAAGACTTCAACATATGAATTTGGGGGGGACACGATTCAACATCCTCTAAAGTGGAGACTCCTTAAATGCAGGAAGGGCAGTTAAAAAAGAAAAAAGAAATACCCTGCATAAATTAAGAAAATAGTATTTCCAATCTATGACGCTTTAATAACTTATTGTTGATAAGTCACAATGTTATGTGGGCTAAAGATTGTTGTCTATGAATATTAACCAGAATGAACTGAAAGGACCAAAATCATAACACTTTTGGAGCTGGAAAGAATCTCAGAGATTGACCTGCTACTTGCTTTTTTCCAGTGAAAAAACAGACTTCCAGAGAAGTAAGGTGACTTGTGTAAGGTCACACAACAAAGAGAGAGCAGACCCCAGAGACTCCTTGTCCTGTGCTTTTCCCCCTAGAGCACCTGGTCTCTGTTCAGGGTTCCTTTAACAATAGCCGGGTTTCTTTCAGGTCCAAACACCAGCTTCCCATTTATGCAAATCTCAGACTCTGATTCTTTGAGAGGATTGTCCTTAGAGCACGCAGCACCACCTGCGGTAGCCTTGGGTGACAGGCCACAGCTGGCAGGCAGCCTTTTGGCCTGAGGTTGCTTTGAGGATTTGACAGACAGTCCTGGCCCTGGCTGTGGGGCAACAGTGATTTATGGGAAGTGCAGAGCCAACTCCTGCCAGCGACTGCCAGCTTTTCTTGAGAAAGAAGGGGGAGGGACTCTGGAAGTATAAGCCACCGGCTTTCTCTGCTGAAGAAGAATAAATAGGGAGAATTTCAAAAGGCACATCTAGAAAAAAAATCTTTATGATACGCTATTCTGCTAGGTCCATGCTCCTAGAATCGAGCTTAGATCTTTGTCACTTGAAAAATGAAGACTCTGGGCTTTCCTGATGGAAGTTTCCTTCCTGAGATGTCTGGCAGTGGTTGGGTTCCCAGTGGGCGGATTTGTGGGACTTTAATTTTTAAGGTGTTGAGATAAAATATTTAGTCTCTGCTTTTCCATTTTAACACTGTTGATGGCTTCAATATTTGTGATAATGGAATGGCTTCTGAGGACGTTCATCGCTCATGGGGTATTAATTATAAAAATATAACAAGTCCCAGACCTTTCTTTCCTTTTTGTCATTTCTTTGTCTTCCTTACTGCCCTGTTTCATCATATTTTTATCAGAAGACAGAGCTTAGATTTGAGTTCTTTACACTTTTCTGGGCATATCCAAGAATATTTTTTAAGTGCTTTGCAACCTGTTCTTTTCCATCCTGCTGACTATGGTCCTAGTGAAGGAAGCTGTTGTGATGACAACCTCGGGGAAATTTTTGTAGTTCTTTTTCCTGCCACAGTTGTCTTCTCCCTTTGAGTTGGAGAATTCCTCAGAGGGAACAGTTGCAGCTTCTCCTCTGTAGGGATGGCTAGTCCAAGTGTGTGCATTTTTGTACCTTACTTTTCTTCCTTCTCATGCTTCACTGTGGCTTATTAGCACCTCTGGGGGAGACTGAGGCGTCCTGATGGAGGTGAATCCTTCAGCTGTCTGAGGCTCAGGTCACCTGGAACAGAGGGAGAGATTTTGTCTTTTTGGCTAAAGTTAGATTTTTGATGGACCTGTTCTTTTTCCCTTCCTTCTCAATCCTTATGACCTTGGAGAATTAGATGTGCTTGCCAGTGACTCTCACTGTGACTGGCATTGGGTCAATGTTTGTTAATATTAAATTGCATCTTATTAGTCATGGCACAGAGTACCACATGGATTGGCTGAACATCAAAAGAACCAGAGGGTGTCTCATTGCTTCCTCTTGAGGAAGTCCTCTTTCTGGATAATTTAAATTTTTAACAATTGGTCTGTTACCATAGGTATTAGGTTGCTAGGGTTGCTGTAACAAAATACCGTAGACTAGGTGGCTTAAACAACAGTTTATTTTCTCACAGTTCTGAAGGCTGGAAATCCAAGACCAAGGTGTCAGCAGGGTTGGTTTCTCCTGAGCCCTGTCTCCCTGGCTTGCGGCTGGCTGCCTTCTCGCTATGTCCTCACGTGGCCTTTCCTCTGTGCGGATCTGGGTATTTCTCTTTTCGTGTCCAAATTTCCTCTTCTTAAAAGCACTTGGGTCAGATTGGATTGGGGCCGCTCCATACGACCTCATTTAACCTTGATTACCTGTTTAAAGCCTCCTATCTCCAAATGCAGTCACATTCTTAGGTCCCGGGGGCTGGGGCTTTAACAAATACATTTCAGGGGTGGAGGGGACACAGTTCAGACCCCAACACCATATATTTCTGTATCTGGAATAGATCCCAAATCAAGCAGTTAGAGCCTGTTAGGACTGGAATGGACTTCAGATACCTAATCCTCCCATCCTCTCTACAGATGAGGAACCTGAATTTAAGTAAGGAAACTGGAACTCATTCATGTTCATATTTTAAAAACCTGGGCTAAAAGAAATTGGAGGATCAGATTGGATTGGGGGTGCTCCATATGACCTCATTTAACCTTGATTACCTGTTTAAAGCCTCCTATCTCCAAATGCAGTCACATTCTTAGGTCCCGGGGGCTGGGGCTTTAACAAATACATTTCAGGGGTGGAGGGGACACGGTTCAGACCCCAACACCAATTCCAGTGTGTGCACACACTGGAATGGACTTCAGATACCTAATCCTCCCATCCTCTCTACAGATGAGGAACCTGAATTTAAGTAAGGAAACTGTAACTCATTCATGTTCATATTTAAAAAACCTGGGCTAAAAGAAATTGGAGGCTCCCACCCTCTTTCCACCACAATTCCAGCCTCTTTGAACCCTGGTCTGGGCTGAAGTCACTGCCCCGACCCTCCTCTGCGGGGACAAAGACAACCAGCCAGAATCTTCCTCAGAATCATAGCCACGTCCCAGGGGCAGGAGGGTGATGTTGCCCACCTCCTTTCTTCAGACAGAGCTCGCCTCTGGCTCCGGGGGAAGCCTCGCCCAGCCCTCAGCCTTCTCGTGCTGTTTTTGTTCTCTCCTTCGACAACAAGCCAGCCTCCTTTCAGAGTTCTCCCAGGGAAAATCACAAGGCAAGTTAAATTCGCTTTCAGCTGCCAGTGTCCCACCTTGATGCCTATTTTTCCCTCTCCAAAACCTCCAACCCTCATCCTGACTCCTTCCTGTCCAGCTGCCCCACCGCCCTTCTCCAGGCCTGCTCCACAGACACCTGTCGGGACCCTTTCCTGACCACCTCTTCCTCTCCCTAGTCCTGACTCCACTGCAGGTTGCTGTCCCGCTTGAAATACCAGAGTCTCCCAGGGGGCTCGCAGGGGTTTCTGCCTCTACTGCGCTCCCACTGCCCCCCGCTCATACCTCCTTTGTAGAACGTATCCTGTACTGTAATTGCACTTTGACATGCTGGTCTCTCCTTCTAGGAACAACTCTTTTAAAATGTAGGTTTTGTCATTATTCAGGTGTGGTCAGGCCAACAGATCAGGAGATGATTGTCATTGAGAAGACAGTTTGTTACTCACCGTTCCTAAGAGGAGGGGGCACACCACGCCACACTGGGCCACGCCACACAGGGCCACACCACACTGGGCCATGCCACACTGGGCCACACCACACTGGGCCTCCTGGGGAGGCACCAGGGTCAGTCGAGAGGCAGAGGGAGTGAGGGGAGGACGTGGACAAGAGCCTTTATTGTGGTTTTTGTGGGGAAGAACTGGCGAGGCAGGTAAGCAGGCTTAGGATTGGCCAGTTTGAATGATTTCGGTGGGCTCTGGGGCAGAGAACTGTCACTAGTTGTCTGGTACCTGGCCCAAAGCTGATTAGGGCAGGGAACTAGTAGCCCTGAGTGCCAGTCTGATAGAGGAGGCAGTGGGCGTGTGTGCTCTGGGTTAAAAGGTGCACTTGCAGGCAAGTTGTTTGCTCTCTCTGCGAATTGGCTGGCTGTGGGAAGGACAGTCTCTTCAAGGTCAGCAAGGCCCCAGATGCTAAAGCTTCAGATTTATATAAAGTAAAAAAGTATGACTAATACAGTAAAAGAGCAAAGACAGCATTCCATTGTCCTTTGTACCCTGCACTTAGGACAGTGTCTGGAACGCAGTAGGCATTCAATACGTGCCTATGGAACGAATGAAATTCCTAATTTCCTGACCACCACTCAGCACGGTCACAGCTTGGTTTGGGCTGATGGACAGCTTGCTGTCCAGAAGAAGAGGCCACTGATTATTGCCGTGTAGACTTGTGAGGTAAGCGCTCTAGATCTCCACTTAATTTCTTTATTCATCCATCACTTCAAACATCTTTTAAGCGCTTACTCTGTGTCAGGCATTAGGGACAAAGCATACTCTCTGCTCTCAAGGAGTCCAGCGTGGGACATTGCAGAGCTGGAAAGTTTGTCTTCTGCACTTGACATTTGGTAGATTTGGCAGAATAGAGACTTGAGGTTACAGTACTAAACATATGCTAGGTTCTTAAAGGATTGTAGATGTGTTGATTTGGCTTGTATATTTCTAATACCTTGAAGGAACACCATGGTACGATAGTGCAAAGTGTCAGCTGAGAAGTGAACTGTCTCACCTGTTCCTTTGTGCACTCTCCAGGCTGGTCACAGCCTCAATATCCTCCACCGTTCTCCATTTTAGGAAAAATAACTAAACAGCACAACAACCAGATATCTTTTCATGACAGTCCTGCAATTATCACTCACATTCTCAAATTAATATGCCAGGTATTAAAAATATAATTTTCATTACGATGTTGGGGAGTGATGAATCCTGTGCCAGGAAGCATTTTGGATGTGCCATTGCTAGAATTATGACATTCTCGCTGTGTGTGACAGAAGCTGGGGTGGGGCTATGAGGAGAGGAGGAAAGGAAGAGTCTGTACTTTGTGCCCACGGAGGAACAGCAGCACTTGATGAATTTATTTACATTGATGAATATATTTACACACAGATACAGTTTTTGGCTCTTGCTGTTTTTCTCAATTTTCTATTTCTAAGATGCAGCAAAGCCACTTTTACATAGTTGAAAGAACGTCCTAGAAACATATAGAGTTAAATCCCTTTTAAAAAAATCTGCTTTCTATAAGTAATACATGCCCATGTTGTAAATGTACGAAGAATATACAGTGGACAGTGAATGTAGTGGGTGTTTGTCAGTCTTCTTTATCATCGTGGCAAAATATACATAATATACTATTTATCATTTTAATCCTTAAGTGTGTTCACAAGGTTGCATAACCATCACCACTATTTATACCAATAACTTTTTCACGTTCCCAAGAAAAACTCTATATTCATTAAACAATAACTCTCCCTTCCTCCCTCCAGGCCCTGGCAGGCTCTATTCTACCTCCTGTCTCTATGAATTTGACTACTCCAGGTACTTTATGTAAGTGGAATTATAAAGTCTTTGTCCTTTTGTGACTGGCTCATTTCACTTGGCATGATATCTTCAAGATTCGTCCGCGTTGTAGCATGTATCCATCAGTACTTCATTCCCCTTTGGGAATGACATTCTGAATAGTATTCTGTTGTAGAGATATACAGCGTTTTGTTTATCCATTCGTCTGTTGGTGGCACTTGGGCTGTTGTGAACAGTGCTGCTGGGAACACTGGCGTACACATACTTCTTTGAGTCCCTGCTCTCAGTTCTTTCAGGCGCATAATGAGGAGTGGAATAGCTGTGTTGTAATACTTTTGGCTACTCAGTGTCTGAGCCCTCTTGCCGTGTGGTGGATTCTCCCTTCCTTCCAAGGGAAAGCTTCTGCTTCTGTTGCAGAAGGTAGAATCGATTTGGGGTGTTGTCCCTGGATGTTCAGTCCCCCAAGCCTGATTCTGGCAGGATTTATGCCAGCCAATGCCCTTCTAACAAACTTCCTTTGCTGTTAAATCGGTCAGAGTTGTTTTTGTTGCTTGCAAAGCAAACCCTGACTGACACAGTTTTTCGCATCTTCCTGTTCTCTAGCTCAGTAGTTCTACTCCTTGGAGGCAGCCATTGTCTCATATTTCCTGTGCATTTCTCCAGATAATCCTTACATTGCTATTTTTTGGAGACGGAGTCTTGCTCTGTCACCCAGGCTAGAGTGCCACGGCGTCAGCCTAGCTCACAGCAACCTCAAACTCCTGGACTCAAGTGATTCTCCTGCCTCAGCCTCCTGAGTAGCTGGGACCACAGGCACGTGCCATGATGCCCGGCTAATCTTTATATTTTTAGTAGAGACAGGGTCTCGCTCTTGCTCAGGCTGGTCTCGAACTCCTGACCTCAAGCGATCCTTCTGCCTTGGCCTCCCAGAGTGCTAGGATTACAGGTGTGAACCCCCATGCTCAGCCTACATTTTTTTCTTATTTGATTTTTTGATGGACTTTATTTTTTAGAGCAGTTTTTGGTTCACAGCAAAATTGAGAGAAAGGTACATAGATATCCCATAAACTATCTGCCCCCACACATGCACAGCCTCCCCCGTTATCAATATCCTCCACCAGAGTGGGACATCTGTTACAACTGATGTACTCACACAGACATATCATCACCCACAGTCCACAGCTTACATTAGGGTTCTAGTCTTGTATTGCACATTCTGTGGGTTTGGACTAACGTATAGGACATGTAGCAACCATTGTAGTATCATCCAGAAGAGTTTACTGCCCTGAAAATCCTCTGTGCTCCACCTGTTCATCTCTCCCCTCACCCTTGGCAACTACTTTTCTTTTTACTGTCTCCATAGTTTTGCCTTTTCCGGGGCGTCACACAGAAACACACTGTGTAGCTTTTCAGATTGGCCTCTTTCACTCTGTTCCTCCATGTCTCTTCATGGTTTGATGGTTCATTTCATTTTAGTGTTGAATAACATTCCACTGTCTAGATGTACCACAGTTTATTTATCCATTCACCTACTGAAGAACATCTTAGTTGCTTCTAAGGTTTGGCAATAATGAATAAAGCTGCTATAAATATCCATGTGCAGGGTTTTGTGTGGACATAAGTTTTCAACTTCTTTGAGTAAACACCAAGGAGTGTGATTGCTGGGCCGTATGGTAGGAGCATGTTTAGTTTTGTAAGACACCACCAAACTGTTTTCCAAAGTGGCTGTACCATTTTGCATTCCCACGAGCAATGAACGAGGGTTCCTGTTGGTCCACATTCTTGTCAGCTTTTGGTGTTGTCAGTGTTCTAGATTTTGGCCATTCTGATAGGTGTGTAATGGTATCCTTTAATTTTTGAAAACGTAAAAGAGAGTAGATTATTGCCTCATTCACTGGCCCTTGCCTAAGACTAAGACCTTGAGAACATAAACTACGGGCTGCAAGTATTAACTCAATAATTTTCCAATATCTGTGCTTGGGGCTGGACAGGGGACAGGTGTGTTAGCTTTGTCTACTTTTTGATGAATTTAAAGGTGATGGCGAGGTTCTCCATATAAAGCTCAGTAGGAAGGGGCAAGAAGTGAAAAACAAGACGGGGTCCTATGTGCATCAGAGCCAAGAGGCTGAGAAAACTGATGTCTGGAGAGATTTTGCTTTGTCATTGGATTCGGTGGTTTCTTCTCCCATGAGAGCTTTGCCAGCAGGTTCCATTACTGCTGAAATCCTTGACTTTTACCCCCAGTCCCATGGGCTAGAGGTCAGAGTGGAGTTGGTTTGGGTCCCCTGTACCTGCATGAGAATGTGCTGCATCCTGGATGTCCCTTTGAAGGCAACTTCTCACATGTGAGGCTGGGATGCCTGCCTTGCTTTGACCCACGCAGTGGCTTTGGGCCTGAATTGCTCAGGAAGGAAAGGAAAAGGAAAAAAATAGAGGGGATTTGTCTTTTGAAAAGACAAATTCTTGCCACAGTGTGCAAAGCAGATGGACGGGAGCCCATGACGAATAAGGGGGCCCAGTCAGGGGGGCTGTCGTCATCCAGCGTGAGGTGATGGCAGTTTGGACGAGGGTAGAGGTGGTGCAGGTGGAGAGCTGGGGATGGATTCAGGAGAATTTAGGACTCAGGAGAATTCTAGCCATCGGCACCTGATGACGGCTTCTCTAGGTGTGTGCCAGAGAGGGAGGTGTTAAGGAAACTCTTAGGTTTCTGGCTTGTGACAGGGATGCATGGCAGGCCGTTCACAGAGACGGGCAGCCCAGGGAGACGACCAGGCTTGGTGGGGAATGGTGACCTACCAATCGGAAGGAAGAACCTCTCCCCTAAAATGAATGGTTCATGCATGCATTCATTCATCAGTTATTTATTGAGAACCTAGTAACTGAACCTCTTTGAAAGAAAGTGGTCGGAACTCCGTTGTCCACCCCATGTGGCTGTGGGGAAGAGCAAACGAGTGCTTTGTATCAGCACTCAGCAGAGTCTCAGCACTCTCACTAACTATTTCAGAATGGTTTGTGTTTCCTCATCTATCAAAACGAGGGCATTTATATGGGTACTCTTTAGTGTTCCTTCTAATTATTATATTATGAGAAATGAAAGACATTTCTGTTTTCTGCCTCTGTCCTTCTAGCTACCAGGCTGTGAGCTATAGGGGGTCGAGGCGTCATCTGTTTTGTTCACACGCCTCCCGGGTGGGGGATGTTGATCCTGCCCCTTTACCCGCCCGCCCCCATGGAGAATGGACATAATTCAGCTTCACATCCATAACAGAAAAACCCAACAATGTTTTGCTTTCTGAATTAAATAGAAGAACTTTTTCTGTGAGCTATTCCAAGTTGCAGTCACTTGAATGTATTTTTATCTGCATCCATTTCCTGTGGTAAACTTGTTTCAGATTCAAAAGAGAAAAAAAAAAAAAAAAAAAAAAAAAAAAAAAAAAAAAAAAAAAAAAGCAAAAAGGCAGGCTCATATTATTGTTCCTATCTCTGTTACTTAATAATCAGGAGAACAAGATCCAGTGTAACTGCTCTGAGCTCCTTCCCAGAACATTTCCCCCAGAGAAAGCATCTTGGGATCCAGTCAGAATAACTCAGGGCAACAAGAAAGACATTCAGGTTCAGAATCTACTTCATGGAACAAACAGCAAAAACCACTATCAAAACCGAAAAATCTGCTACACATCACAATCAACCATCAAACAAATAAAAATAAGCCCCTTCCTCTGATACACACAACACACGCACGCACACACGGCGCACATCTCTGAGTTGGCGGGCGTGCCGTGGGACTCCGACTCAGCCCGTTCCAGGGAGTGGGGTGGGACACTTTCCATGTTGGGGCTGTCTTTTGCTTGTCAGAACCCTTTCCTCTCCGTTCCACTGTCAGTGACGTCTGAGGACTTCTAGTGGTGGACGTCTGCAGCGAGCAGCGTAGACACTCCCGTTGGCCCCTCCAGTGCCCTCCGTGTCGGAGTCCCACAGCACGCCCGCCAACTCAGAGATGTACACCGTGTGTGCGTGCGCGCGCGCGTGTGGGCATGTGTGTGCGTGCATGTGTGTGTCAGAGCTCTCACCGTGCGCTGATCCCAGGCCCTGAGCTGTTTGCCACCATCAGCTCTGAGGTCGCTGCAACCACCGCCTTCATGACTTGAATGACTTGGTTTTTGTTCTTGAGTCTCTGGAGCCGACGCTTGGGGGAACCTTGCTGCAGGAGGAGCTGCGAGGTAGCCGGTCAAATTTCTCAGGGGCCCCTCTGCAGTTAGGAGAGGGCTTGGTCAGTTCCCTGTTTGAGTGTCCTGGTACATCTTTAAAAGTGAAGGAATGCCAACACAGGCTATTAAAACTTGTGGTATGGTTTACATGTTTACAGTTGATAAGGAAATATTTTCACACATATATTTATAGTTGTTTTAGTCCTAAAATATAAAATTAATAAAACATTAATTATTAGTTTTTATAATATGAAAAATTGGTGTTTCTAATCAGTGGAGAAAAGATAAATGATTCGACAAGTGGTGTTGGGACACATCATTACACCAAAAATAAGTTCACGACAGAACAAATATTGAAAAACAAAGATTCTTCTCACCCTTCCAGAGGAAGGTATGCATATTCCTAAGTACATTTTTTTTAAAAGAAACTTGTGCCAAAATGCTTCCATTCACTCCACTTCCCTAGGACTAAATAAAAAAATAAAAATAAAAAAATTCAATATGTTCTCCAATAGAAAAGAACCTGAAGCTTAATTTATCCAGTTTGCACTATCTGGTTACATCCAATGTTCAAACCGACTTTCAAGTAATAGTAAGCCTTTTATTATATATGGCAGTGGTTCAAGCATAGAAATCCATTCTCTTTGAAGAGACTGTTATTCTCTTTACCATAAACTCATCCTTTCCTAACTTAAGAAATATGCCATTTTAATTACAGAGGAAGTGACTGTGAAAAGTCAAGCTTTGCCTATTTTTGTAAACCGAAACCTCCTAGGACACAAATTACCGGTGCAGCCCACGTGTGCTGTGTTAACAATAGACCAGGCCTAGCAGCAAGAATGGAACATCGCCGAGATACAAATATAGAGCAAAGATGCTGGTGCTGACTAAGAAACAAAGCTGAACACATCTGGCCTTTTTCCCCCCCTTACAATTACCACTACTGTGATAGTTAGGAGAGATGCACTCATTTCTTTTATTAGCTGTTAAAATGGGTAGGTGCCATATTACTGAATTTACCTGCTAGGACATAAGAGGCAACATTATACAAGATGCCAAAATTTTGCTCTACTGTCAAATGGGTAACCCTGGCTCTTTTAAGCCACACCTTTGTACATTAGCCATTATAGCACTGATAGAATATACAGGTGTTTGCACCCAGGGGTTGAGATCAGACACAGGTAGAATTCCAAGACCTGGGAGATAGAGCAAGAGTGTGGCAGCGGTGGTATTGGGTAAGATATGGGCTCATAGAAGAAGCTGCCAAGGATGAGAAGGGCCAATGGTCCAGGCTGAGCAAGGCCTGCTGAATTGACAAGGTGGAAGGAAATGAGAGTGGGACTAGGGAACACATTTGTGAGACCAGACACATTTGCACTGATAACCATTCTTAGTAGGGCTAGAACTCTCTTCAGCCCCAGCCCTAAGATCTTTGGAGGAGCTGTATTCTGTGCTGCAGCATCTCTATGTTTCTTAACTCTCACGCATGCTTTGTCTCTCTGCCACTGTAACGTTTCTTTTCCTTTTTTTTTTTTTTTTTTTTTTTTGTCTTTCCTGAACCTGTGCATGACTATTTAGACTGTAAAGGTTTTTAACTGGGGCATCCCTGGAGATCTTTGGGAATGAGAAAAATACCCGTTAGTCAAGGAGAAGTAGAAGTGACAAGATGGATTTATAGAGCCCTCCAGGGTTCTGCTTTCCAATAGCCTTCAAATGGATTTTCCCCACCCAAACCGCCACATCTGCTTTGTAGTCCAAAAGCCTTCCCGGCTGCAATAAAGCTGCTGTATTGATTTCACCCAAGTGAAAAGTAAAGTAACAAAAGGGCATGGGAGAGAAGGAAAACACCAAGAATGAGAACTAGCAGCTTGAAAATGAAGTGAGGAGGATTCAGGGATTCAGAGAAGGTCAGTATGAGACAGTGTCAGGAATTCATTCATTCCTGAGTCCCCAGCCATGTGCCAGGAATGCTGTTGGTTATGAGATGAAGATGAAATTCATTTATGATCTCAAGGACCATCGTATCATTACAAAACCGTGGTACTTACTGTAACACTGAGCAACGCGGAAGGTGCGTGGAGGAGAGGACAGATCACTGCCGAAAGGGCCATGGGCTTCATGGAGGAGGCGGCCACTGAACTAGACTATGGAATAGAGTTTCCAACAAGGCAGGAGTGAACAATCCAGGAAGAAAGGCTGGCATGTGAAAAGTCTTGCAGGGTAAAAGTTCCCTGACAAAGAGTTTCCATCTTCCTGCATAGAGGTGGGAGGTGGAAGCCAAACAAGATCAGCCACGTTTCTGAAAATGATCTGATTTAAAATAAGAACAGAACCCAGGTCTCTCAAATATTAAAAGTGTCAGGATCATACCAAAGGGACAAAAGAGTTGGCCTCTTTTCTCCCTTAACATCGCCAGTTGGTAATGTTTGGGGTGATTTGCCTTTCAGCTTACGAAAGGCTAAAATGAGTCTTTACACTTGGGTAAATGAAAGGCTAATATTTTGTGTTTCTGTAATTTATAAGACATGGATAATTGTGTTAATTTTGAATCTTAAAATAAATATGATTAATAATTAACATCAGTAATATCGCTTCACAAAATCCACTTCAGAGTGAGTGTTTCCTGCCGCGTTGAGTCTAACAGGGGGCCGCTTCCTTGCCAATCTCTGGGGAATGTGAGCGGACAGGCATAGCTCATTGCACTGGAAGCCTGTCCCACCACCGATGTGGAGAGCACCCTGAGGTCTCAATCTGAGCAGAACCTCAGATGGGTCTGAAATAGAAAGCCACAGGAAGCATAGCATCCTGATATAAGATCACAAGACTCTCTTCTTTGCTCTCATAATGTGCTGATATGAGCAAACACATGCATCTTGCCTTTGAGTAGAACCTGGATCCCAAAATAATGCCATTTTTGTCCTTAAAACTTTATCTGTCATGAAAACAAAATTTAATATATGATCCTAGATTGGATCCTGAGCCACAAAAAAACTGATATAATAGATATTGGGAAAATTGGATATGTTTCATTAAGGTATAGATTAATCCTGCATCAATATTAAATTTTCTGATTTTGATACCATACTATGGCCTGTGTAAGAGAATGTCCTTATTCTTAGTAAACACACACTAAAGTATTTAGGAGCAAGTGGCATGATTTCTTTCACATTTTCTTTCACATGATTCAAAAAAATAATGTAAAGAGTAAAAAAAAGATAAAGCAAAAGTGGCAAAATATTAGCAGTTGGTTCATTGGGGTGAAGGGGGTACAGAAGTTCTTTGTACTGTAGCTACAATATTTCTCTGTGTTTGGAATTTCAAGATAATATTTAAAAAGAGTTGTATCTGTACCTGTCATAGAGCACTGAGCCACTTATTGCCTACCTCCTGCCATCGCCTTGCATTCCTCCCATCTGCCCTCCTCCCATGGGATTTTAGGTATCACTCGGGGAGCATTATGTCAGAGACACCATGCTGGGAACTCTGGGGCAAATAAAGATTAGTGCAATACAAGCCCTACCCTCAGCCCAGTGGGGGAGTCCCAATGTGGACACACAGGGCCACCCTGAGATGGGAACTGCCATGGGCAAGAGCAGCTGTGAGAGGAAGGACAGAGGAGCAGGGAGGAGGCACTGGGGCTGGTGGGGACCACAGAAGGTTTCATGTAGAGGACATTTAAGGTTGGCCATGAGGACAAGCAGGATTTGATAGCAGGACAGTTGGGGGCAGGATGAGTGGCACAAAGGGGCGCATGGGCTGTCATGAGAAGACCCCAGATGCCACAAGGGCAAGGTGGGCTCAATCCAAGTGAGTGGGGAATGCAATGGGCAGGACTGGGAAATAAGGCTAGAAAGGAAAGACAGGGCAGATGCTAAGTGGCCTTAAATGAAAAAAAATAATATTTTGAATTTTATTTGAGACAATAGGGAGTTAAGATTTTTGAGAAAGTGGTTGCTTCCCCCTAAGACTGGGCACCATGTCTTGAGTATCCTTTGCGGAATTTTACTTATTACATAGTTGACATTAAGGGAGTTAAAAATATACCACTCTGACATATTGACTATTTTGAATTAAAGGCACTTGAAAAATGGAAGGTACAAAAAGATCATTCTGATCTCTTCTCTGTTTCTTAGAAGCAGGAGATGAAATTCAAGTGTGAATGACACCCTTCCTATACTAAAAGGAGAGGCAGCATCCTTATCCTCAAGTATGAGAAGTCAAGACTAAAAGAATCTGTACAGGCATGGTTAAAATAACTCTTATCTTTCAAATCTTCCCACATAATTCAGTTGCTTCTTCACAATTTAGTATTCTCTGTCCAACCAAGCAGAGAAGCCACTGGCTCTGCTTCTTTGGGTCTCTGTTTCCTTTTGAGGCCTCCTCTGCCACATGACACTAGTATTAACTGGATTTGTATGCTTTTCCCCCATTAATCTCTCTTACGATCAATTTAATTCTTGGGCCTACCTGTGACCCTAAGAGGATGGAGGTGGAGTTTTGCTGTCCCTACAATAATCCATAAATGGTGGGGCAATGTTTGTAAAAATGAGCATTTACAATCCCATGCAATTTTATTCCAAACTCAAATCTCAGAGACACATATTATGAAAATATAAAATGAATTTTGAAGGGGGAAAAATTGTTGGGCACCATCCATATACCAATGTTTGACATATTCTATCTTAGTTAACTCTCCCAGACTTCCACATTTAACAAGTGGAACAGAAAGATTATGTGAGCACCCCAAACCCTAGTTAGCAGATGAGTCAGAATTCTTTGGTTTCAGACAACAATAATGACACTTGCTTAACTTGAGCAAGAAGATGGAGAATAATTTAAGAACTGAGAGAAAAGTCTGGGAACCAGATTCAGAAATTTCAGTTCTGAACCAAGGGAGCCGATTGCCAAGATGAATCAGCTGAGTTGTTTTTAACCTCTTGGTCACTCTCCCCAAGATGCAAGTTCTAGGCAGAAGTCATTCGCAGACACGCTCAGCTAAGAAGAGGTGTAGCACCTGATTGATATCCCTGTTTCCACGGGGCAGTGAACACATGCTCTAGAGGACGTGGTAACCACGGAAATGAGCTCCTCAGATCTCCTGCTGTGGGGACAGCGTTGCCGGGCAGCCGCCCTGCTGCCTACTGGATGCTCCACAACTTTCCCTCTGAGGCCACACACCTTCCAGCTTCTCCACCCTTAGCTGGGGTTGGGGAGCAGGTGGAGCGCTAAGTGAGGACGAATGCAGGATCACTCCAGCGAGACACGGGATTCCTCCCATGGGCACCTTGGCTTGAAGACTTCCTAGAAACCTGGCCAAGCCTTCCGTTCCGCACTGCCATTTGAGACCTCCCACCCCGTTCTCCTTCCTGCTCTCTTTCTCTAGGTGTCAGCCCTGCACGTGATCTGAAGGTCTTCTCTGTCTGCATGGGAACCAGGGGGCTGTCTAGTCCTTGGTGTCTGCTTCTCAACAGACCAGACTTCACTCAGAGGCAAAGCCAACAGTTGAGCGCTTGTCTGCACAGCCTCAACTCTTGTGTTCTTTCCACTATACTCATAGGATTTGTTAAAGGCAGAAAAGATTGGTTACCCTAATAGCTACTGCTAATAAGACCCCACTCTCTTAGGTGTCAAATAGAGAATGGACTTATTGGTAACACTAAAAAGCTTTTATATAAAGACATTTAAAAGAGTATTTGAAATATGGAATGACTGGCCTCTACTCCCCTAATGCCTGCCCTGAGGAAACTGAGCCCCTGTATTTGGCAACAGCGGGAGGAAAAGAGTCTGTTATCTCTCTTCCCAAGTTTTCCTCTCAAACTGGACACACATGCAAGAATCAAGCCCCACTGATAGCAGAGAAACAAAATCATATGTATCAGTCAGCCTCAGCCCTGCTGCCATCCTGGGAAGGTCAAGGTAAAAAATGTCTTTCATACAAAGAAAAATCGTATCTCCAAATGTTCAACTAAACCCCAGTGAGAACCCTGTGTCAAGAGACTACAGAGACATCATCCAGGAAAACCTATGACCTTGTCACTTAATTCAGCAGTGTCAAAGATCCCAGGAAAGGAAAACTCTCTGGCCAACTGGGAACTGCACTGAAGTGAGACATTGTAAGCTGTCAGTTCTTTCCACAACACCCAACCGTGAAAGATACTGTTGTGTTACTGGGTTGTGCCTGGAGGAACACTGAAGGTATTCATAACAGAACAAGATAAGAACCCGAGAGTCTTAGTAAAAAACCTTCACTGAAATCAAGAATTTTCTACCTATCCATTTATTTAGCAAATCTATATTGAGTACTTCCTAGGTCCATAGCTGCACATATTAAAGACTCCTTTCTTCTAAGAATTTATAATTCAAATAAGAAAGTGGGGAAAATGGGGAATGGAACCAATATTTATTGAGTACCTTCTGTGTGCCAGGCCAGACATGTGCATGTGAAAATTTCAATAGCCATGTGAGAAGAAAGGTCTCTTATCCTAAGACATATACAGTTAGGTGCAAAACACAAGGATTATTGATCAGTGGTTCTCAAAGGGTGATGCTAGGAACAGCAGCAGCAGCAGCAGCACCTGGAAACTTGTCAGAAATGCAAAATTGCTAGCACTGCCCCAGATCTCCTGAATAGTCTGGGGGTGGGACCCAGAAATCTGTGTTTTCACAAGCTCTCTGAGGGATTCTGAAGCATGCTAAAGTGTGAGAACCACTGCTACAGGATACAAGGATTTCGAGCCTTCAAGTTGAGAGCTCTGAGGGCTGAAGTGGTCAGAGAAGACATCTTAGGATAGGTAAGGCCCTGGGAGATGGGTAAGAGCCAGGAGACAGCCGCACCAGGCCAGGGCAGAGCTGGTTGGCATGTGCACACACTGGTGGATCCGCTGCCACCGTTTCCCCCCCGGCCTTGAGGGCTTCATTTTGATGATAAGGGGCAAGTCAAATTGCTGCTTTTTAGTTCTAAGGGCGGATTTGAGACACTTTAGCTATGGTTTTTTATCAATGAATAATTCAGTCTAATCCTGGGCCCTGATACTTGATCCAATTTAATCTCCCAGTTAAAACAGCTCAAGCAGTCCTTAGAGTCTTAACAAGATGACATTATTAATTCCTAACTTTACAGATAAAACTCTCTCATCAGTCAGCCCCTTTCAGGCTATTGCTACCTTGGTTATTTTACAAACTCCCTGCAGTATCTCTCACTCTCCCCAGGACAAGCAGAAGTAGATTTTAAAAGGAGAAGTCTATGAAGTATTAAAAAAAGAGAACATGAATTTTAATCTACCGTTCCATGGAGAATTGCACATTTCAAAGAATTATTTAAAACTTGGATAACAACTTCTTCCAAGTTGCAGCTGCAACTTAATAGCCAATCACAGCACGGCACTATGTGGGAATTTCGAGCAGTTTTGCAAATAATTCTAAGGCTCATCAACCTGTTTCCCAAAATGCCTCTCTATTTACCCAGCAAAATTTGCATTTCATCTGCCAATGTCCTACCCTCCTACACACCCATATTTCTTTCTAGCACTCCTCAAGGTCCCAAGTATAGTGGGAACAACATAGTTTTAACTATGTGGTTTTAGTCAAAACCACAGTTAAAACTATACCCTATGACGTAAACAAGTTTTCCGTTCCAAGTCATCAGATGAAACCTGACAAAGACCTTTTACTCTAAGCAGAGCCTACAACTCCACTCTTACTCATTCAACAAACACTCATGAACACCTCCTGTTGGGAAAGGCCACTCACCATAGGCCCTTGAGCAACTTGCATGTTCTTGCTGACTGTGCCAGACCATAAGGGTTGTCTGTCTCAGGACAGAGAAGAAGATCAAGGCAGCCATAGTATAACCACCATAAAACTGCTTGTTCCCCTGGGGAGGGGGCATTGGCTTGTTTCTTGCGACAATGTATGCTGCTTGCTCAAAAAGGTGCTGGGACTTTGGCTCTAGGTTCTTCAGCTGTGATGTAACCCTTTGTATGTGGCACCTATCTGGATCTATCATGCTCCACAAGGGACTCAAGGGTGGCGGAACTGGTCCCTTTGCTGATGTTCCTGCTGTTTGTGCTGCTGTGAGTAATAAACTGTGTTGCTCTGATCTACTTTTTTGGTAGAAGTTTTGTCTACTTTATTTTTTTTATTCATTCAAATGTTTATTGAGCAGCTAAGGAGATACGAAGTTGATTAAAACATGGTCCAAGAGTGAGGCAAATCCAAAAGTAATAGAAAACAGAGAGCATGGTTCACTGAATCACAGCAATCAAAGGAAGTGCTTTAGGAAATCAAGATTGAGATTGTTTCCAGCCTGGAAGGGGTGTGGCTGGCAAATTAGGAAAGGGGATGGAGGTTAAAACAGAAGACTTCAGTCCGGATTGTTGGTGATACTCAGTGTGGACTGCATGGTCTCTCCTTTCCCTCACCCCACATCTTTGGGCTTAATTTACCAGGAGTGCCCAGGACAGCTCAATGCTCATTTTCTATACTTGCTTGAATTTTTACTTTAATGTATTCTATAGATCCAGGTCCTTTTCATGTTTGAGGAGATTTTTCCTGTTTTTTGAAGGATTCTTGACCTTTTGATCTTGGCATTGATGGTTTTGAGTCTTCCATTCTGGTTTGATTTTTGTGTATTTTTGGCTGGAGTATCTCATCTAGATTGTTGGAGCTTTTTCTTCAGTTTCCTTATCATTAAAATCATCATCATCTTCATCATCATCACCGTTTTCTTCATCATCAGTAACAAGTTTTACTTTTTTTCTGTGGAACCTTGCTACCACTTTCAGGGGCTGACTGCTTTCCAGATATACTTAAGAATTTCACATCCTTTTCCTCTTCATCTTCTGACTCTGTGTCTTATTTCATAGCTACTAAGTGCTGCCTACTAAAACACACAATCCCTGAACCATACTGCAACCGTAAGACCATGGGGGTGTTATATTAAAGCCCCCAGGGGAAACCACTGCCTGTGCAGATATTGTCAAATTGCCAACGTTAGTGTAGCTGGACTGCCTTCCTAATTCGTTGTCTGTGCTTCAACAAAGTACCGTTCATCCTTTGCACCAGCCCCTAAACTAACTGTTCTTAAAGATAACTCGGGTTCATTTTCATTATTGCCCACCTTAAAGTGATCATCTTTGTCAGCCTTTAGTTCACAACCTCTGTGCACAACCTTCGAGGAGTTATTTTACTTCTCTGAACATCAGCATTGTCATCTGCCAAGTGGAAGTAATTTCCACTAATTGAAAAGATGTTCTGGGGCCTACGGGGGCACCTGTCCATGTCCATTGAAGCTTCCACGGAATAGGGGGATGCACTTAGGTGGGAGAGAAGGCAGATGGAGATAAACAACTCCTACTCCTGAGAACAGCTACACGGGACGGACCACAATAGGGATCTTGTCTACTTTTGGCACCTGGAGAGTCGGCAGTGCGTTTGCTCCTTGCCATCTCCTGTGAGACTAGGTTCTTCCTGACACCCACTATGTGCCAGGACCTACGACACACACTGTTGCCCCACATCCCAGCACAGAAAGGCCACAGGCTCTGCAAGGCACCACAAGTGATGCTTGCATGGGGCTTAGACTGGTGGACAACATTTTCTGAATCTTTAAGCAAGATCTATGTTAACCTTATTTAATATTTATTGTTGATTCATTAACATTGAACACATGACCAACAGCACCATCACTCACACTTGAAGGAATCTTATCTAACACTTATCTTGCACTTAGGAACACTAGGCAGCACTTCAGCACTATGCTTGGGGGTCTTTTAAATAGCAAACTCATCAACAAAAAGCACAACAATGCAAAAAGCGTGATACTAAATAGATACTGATAAAAAGAACATTTGTTTACAGTATGAGAGCTGGAACAAGAAGGCAGGGTGTCACCTTGTTTGACCTCAGCTGTGCCTATGCATATTGGGTGATTCAAAGTTTTTGCCACTCTGCACATGCCCACTAATTACTATAAAAGCAACATGAGTGTTGATTTGAGGGTTACAAATAAATTGTGCTGAGTAGGCAAATTCACAAATATGGAATATATGAATAATGAGGATTGACCATACATGATTATGCATGGCATTATTTTTATAACAAAAGTTTAATTTGGCCAACTAGGTACAAAGCTATGCTTAATGAACCCCGTCTGAGGAAATTCTTGATCCCACTTTGGTTTCTAGGGAGAAAGCACAGGGAGATAGCAACAACTGGACCAGGTGCTTGCTTTGCAAATCTAAAACCCTGCATGACAACAAGGGCCCTTTCACTAGCTCAGGAATTGAACACAACAGCCTGAGTGATGACTAGCTCATATGCCCCACCACCCTACTAGCGTGAACTCACCCAGCCTTCATCCACTTTTGCCTTCCCTAGATCACTTACAACAAATAGGGCATGTGAAGCATGGGAGGGTTTTAATTTCGAGACTGATCTTCCATCATAGGAGAGTCAAGAACACAAAGAACTTGCCAAAGCTAACCCTGCATAGCTACCGTGTTTCCCCGAAAATAAGACAGGGTCTTATATTTATTTTTCCTCAAGAAGATACCCTAGGGCTTATTTTCAGGGGATGTGTTATTTTCCCCTCAAAGCCTCAGCTTGCAGCACGCACAGGATGGCAGGGACCTGACAGGGGGAGCCGACCTTGTTGGTGAGGTTGCCCGCACCTTTCCGGTCACCTCTGGTATAGTAGCTGTCACGATGGGGCAGATGAGAAGGGCTGCTCATCTTCTTTACCGCTCTGCGACGAAATGCATGGGTTGTGCAGATAGGCTGCGTAGCCACGCTCATCACTAGGTCTTATTTTCGAGGTAGGGCTTATATTGCGCAAATGCTTAGAAATCCTGCTAGGGCTTATTTTAGGTCTTATTTTGGGGGAAACACGGTATCTCCCAAGACAGGACCATCAATTAAACAACCTGGAAAGGAGAATGCAGCCCAGGGATTTAAACCCAGGCATTACCATTCCAGGAATTTTGATTAGAATGTGCCTTGGTGTGGTTTTCTTTCTGTTTATCTTGCATGTAGTACTTTACACTTCTTAGATCTGTAGGTTTATAGTTTTAATCAAATTTGTAGAGTTTTTTATTCTTTAGTTCTTCAAATCTTCTTTTGGCATCCCCACCTCTCTTTCTGGGATTCCAATTTCATGAAGGTGAAGCAACTCTAAACTTTTCTGCAAGTCTCTGTTCATTCTTTCTTTCTCTCTCTCTCCTTCCTTCCTTCCTTCCTTCCTTCCTTCCTTCCTTCCTTTCTCTCTTTCTCTCTCTCTCTTCCTTCCTTCCTTCCTTCCTCCCTTCCTCCCTTCCTCCCTCCCTTCCTCCCTTCCTCCCTTCCTATCTTTCTGTCTTTTTTCTCTCTGTGCTTCCCTTTGGGCATTTTCAGTTGCTATGTGTTTCAGTTTACTGATACTGCCTTATATAGTGTAACCTGCTGTTAGTCCCAACAAGTGAATTTTTCATCTTAGAAACTGTATTTTTCATTTCCAGAAGTTTCTATTTTTTATCTTCCATTTCTCTTTTCACTATATTCTTGTTTTATAAAAATATAATTGATCATAGTTATAATAACTGTTCTCTTTCTATCTGTTAATTCTACCATCTCTGTAATTTCTGGGTCCATTTCTACTGATGGATTTTTCTTCTGGTTTTGTACCACCTTTTCTTGCTTCTTGATGTGTCTAGTAATTTTTTGTTGGATGCTACACATTATGAGTTTTACATTGTTGAGAATCTATATTCTGTTCTCTTCCTTCAGAGAGTATTGACTTTTGTTCTGGCAGTCAGTTAACTACAGCATAATTTGACCTTTTAGAGCATTGCTTTTGAGCTTTACCAGGAAAGGTCTAGGTTGGCCTTTATGCTAATGATAGTTTCCCACACTACTAAGGCATGCTCTTCTGCAGTCTCTACTGAATGGTTCCAGTGGTCACCAACAATTCTCCAATCTGGCTAGTCAACTCAAATGTCTCCCAGTCCTGTGTGAGGTTGGTCAATTGTTCAGATCACAGCTCCCTGGTCATTTTATGCTTTGCTTTATGGAGTTTCATGCTATCCCTGTACAGTTTAGTATTCCACAAAGACACAAAGGAACCCTACGCAAATTTATGGAGTTACTATTCTGCATAGTTCCCCATGACTTCTAGCTGCCTCAGCCTCTGTCAACTCTGGTTGCTGTCTCTTAAACTCAGTAAAATCCCCATTGTCTGCTTAGGATCTACACACCATCACTCAGCTCCGTGATATGGAAAGGACCACCAGGCAGAAAACTGAAGTAATCATAGGGCTCATTTAATCTGTTTCCCTTCTGTCAAGAATCACAGCCCTGTGTCACTTGTTGTCTAACATGTGAAAACAGATGTCTCTTATATTTTTCTAGTTTTCTAATTATTTATGGTGGTGGTGGACGGGGAGAAAAATCCAGTCCCTATTATTTTATGATGGTCAGAAGAGGAAGTCTATAAATGCATTTTGAAGGTATAATCTCCATATATGAATGTGAGGTTTCACATTGTACATCACTTTTAAGCAACATTTATTGAGCTTTAATTGTATATAATTACACTGCAATGCACAATGGAGGACCAAAGATTAATAAGACAGTGAAATTCTAATCTCCTGGGAGAGACAGACTTGTACACTGGTGACAAAACATGTTAAGAAATATAATTGAAATGTTAAGTCAATACAGAGAGGGAAGGCAATATTAATAGGATTAGAGATGGCTTAAAGGAGGAGGCAGAATATAGGCTAACAATGAGTAAGATTTCAATGAGAGGACATATCAACAGGCAATGCAGTGTAGCCAGTGCTCTGTGGGTGATGGAGGGAGAGAAGAGGGGGAGTAAGTTGGGAGATAAGTCTGGATAAAAAAGCTAAAGGTGAGGAGGAGGCTGAGTGAGATGGCCAAATAGAATCCTCCAGCGATCATTCCCCTCTGGGAACACCAAATTGAACAACTATATATAAGAAAGAAAGAGTCGTAAGGTTCCACTCTCTGTTCCTATCACCACGAAAGCAATTTCATCTAGCTGCACAAAAAGGTTGTTAGGAGAATGAAAAACATCCCTTTAAGCCAGAAAAGCTTTCTCTGGGTTCCGGTATCTTTCACTGTCAGAATGGCAGCATCTTCTGAATCTGGAAGCTATTAAATGCAATGCTACCATGTAGTGTAATTATAAAGTGACCCTCGGGATATCACCCAGGAGTGAGCTGTAAAATAGAGGGAAAGGGGAAGGAAGACATTCAGCACCTGAGGCAGGGTCTAGCCAGGTATATGTTGGGGTGGGTCAGTTGAAAAATCTAAGCTTGTGCTTCATTACAGAACCACATTTTGGGAGTGCATGATTTTTAAAATTTTTATTTATTTATTAAATTTGTAATTCATGCTCATGATATAGAAATGTGAAAGATTTAAATGCAACAGAATGAAAAATAGGTCTCCTTCTTATTCTGCCTCCCAGTTTCCCCGTTACCCTCCCAGGAGATATTGTTTGTTAACTTCAAAGATATTCTATACATCTGCAGGAAATATGTGCATATGTGTGTGTGTGTATTATATCTATAATATATATTCATTCTTAAGGCAGAAACATAACATACTATATAAATTGTTCTGCACCTTGTTTGCTTTTATGATTATTTTTCCTTAACAATATATTTTGGAGATTATTTCATATGTATATTGTGAAAGTTGTCAGAATTAAAATGGAGTCACTAATGTTAAGAAAACTCTGACAGGCCGGGTGCAGTGGCTCTTGCCTGTAATCCTAGCACTCTGGGAGGCCGAGGCGGGAGGATCGCT
>VBSM01003176.1:67207321-67224886 GCA_008086735.1 Cheirogaleus medius
AAAAAAAAACCTCTGACAAATAGAGCTGGGGAAGGCAACAAGGAGAGAGTTCTCATGCTTTTATACCTGATAATGAAAAAACTCTACAAAAACCACAACCTGGCACAAAGGCTATCACAACCTCACACAAAAGATACTTCTGCAAGGACATCTGACCAGCAACTGCCTGTCTAAACTTGGACTGACATCACCCTTCTTATTGATTTTTGTAGCCAAGGATAATTATTTTAAAACAATTATGTCATCTTCCTCAATTTTTCCTTTACAAATCCTTGTCTTCCTTTACTGCCCTGAATACTGACATAATTTGCTATGGCATGAGTATTCCCATTGCAAGGCTCTGTTTCAAAATAAATGTCTTTTCTTTCAGAGGGCCTCTCTCTGTTTTTTAGTTAGGTTGATCATATAAAGATCTACTTCATTTTGTAATGGTTTTGTGATGGTCCATTGTACATATTTGTAATATTTTATTTAACCCATCTCCTCTTGGTAGACATTTAAATGGTTGCAATATTCTATTAACATGCCATGCTGCAATGAAGGCTTTCGTATATCTGTCGTTTTATCCTTGCGTGTGTATAACTATAGGATAAAGTTCTAGAAATGGCACACACAAGCCAAAAGGCACATGCATTTGTGATAGAGATTAGTGTTGGCACATTGGTCTCTGCGGAGTTTTTGTTCCTACTATCAAGATACCTAAGTGCCTGTTTCCCGAGCCCTCCTTAACAGAGTGTGTTATCAAACTTTTTTATCATATATTTTCCAATTTAATAGATAAAATGATGTCCTTTTGTTGTTTTAATTTGCATTTTCTTATTAAGAGTAAAGTTGGGCATTTGTTTATATGTTTGAGCCATTTCCATTTCCTTTACCTTAAACTATCAATTCATATCCTTTGTCCATTTTTCTATGCACTTGTTGCTCTCTTATTGAATTATAGAAGCTCTTTATATATTAGGGAAATCAATATGTAGTCTGTGATAGGAATTTCGGGTGGCTTTTCTTGTTTTTTATTTGTCTTTTGATTTGGATTATTAAGGATTTTGCTTTGCAGAAACGTTATACTTTCATTTAGTTAAATATATCAACAATTCTTTTCTGCTTCTACATTTTGTGTCCCACTTTAAAAATATATAAACTTGAACAATGAAATCATAAAACACACTTGAAAAAACTATGGAAGAATTTTAAGAAACTTTGTTTTTGATCTCAGGTACTATAGATTTAAAGCATATACACTTGGCTTCTTATGATTGGTGCACAGTTTGTTGTGGATTCTAAATGGGTTGCGGATTCTTTGGTTGAGACAATGTAGTTCTCACCCCATGGAAGTTACAGAAGCGACAGTCTGTGAGAAGCTAATGAAGGCATTACTGCTTGTTAAGGTACGGCTCATCTGGGACTAGTTAAGACTGGAGCAGTGTCTTACACCTTCAATAAAAGGAATGGTGACAAATTGCTTCTGTGAGTTGCTGAGAGCCATCTGGGAGAAATCTGAAGTTAACTGAAGGAGGAAAAATCTAGGAGAAAGTCTGCTGCCTCTGGTGGGGGAAAAATATCACTATAGGCAAAAATTCCTGCATCATCTTTGCAATTGAAGTGAAACGGCTTTTTGCCTGAGTTATTCAGTGAAATGTCTCAATTTTCCACCTGGCATGTCAGTTAAACCTTCTAATGTGAGTAAATGCCTGGTTCTAATGATATTTGAAATAACTGAAGTGCAGGGGACCATGAAAAAAACCATCCTTTTCTTTTTCGTATATTTATTTAGCAAACATTTGGGGTTTACTGCACGTACAACTTTGCACTAGAAAGTGACGGTCACAATTCTATCCACAAGAAATAGCAGTTTAACTAGGGATTCTGATATGCGAATATGTCGGCTCCAGGTTGAATATGTTGGTTTCCGGGATGAAGCCAGGTGGTGGTTTTCTGTTCTTTGATATTCCTCCGTGTGAGAAGTGAAGCCTAATTTCTCTCTATGTGAATGTGACACAAGCTGTACTTGGTGACTCACTTCTAACTATGAATGTTAGAATATTGGAATGTGGTAGGAGTGATGTTCTAGTCTAGGTCATAAAAACGATACAGCTGAGAAATTGGAACTAAGCTTTCTTGGGATAATAGTTCTGAATCTAACCCAAATCACATTCTGGCTGAACAGATAAATCTTTGAATCTAGTTGAATTTGGTGTGACTCTATTGAGCCATGCTAGACTATAAAGCTTGGCAGTCTAGATTCCGGGATTGGTAAGAGGGACAGTTTAGATTAGACTTGGCTAAGGTTCTTAGCTAGAAAGAAGTGCAAAGGACACACACAAGATAAAGGCTGCAAGCTGGTGTAGGTGGACATGGCTTCTTGGTATCTCCTCTGTCCCTCATGGAGATGTTCTGTCCAAAGTTCAGAGGTCTTAGCCATGTGCAATGAAGCAAGAATGGGTCAGGTCAGAGGAACTCATGGATTCATATATCTTTGCTGCACTGCAATTAAAAAACTAAATTATATAAGTTGTCTTAGCTTGATTTTCCCAGGAAGCAGAGCCTAAGGCTTATGTGCTCTTATGTCATCAAGGAGTGTAATACCTGGAGCACACGTGAGGGACAAGAGGAGTGAGACAGAGAACGAGAGAGAGAGAGAGAGAGAGAGCGCGCGCGCAAGCGAGAGAGAGCGAGCGAGTGCCATTTGAGTGACCATCACTTGATCTCAATGGGAGCCATCTTCCAAGAGGCCAAATAAATGACTACTTCTTCGGATTGTCCATTGGGGGAGGATGGTCAAGAATACATCTGCCATCTCCATTTCCCTGGATCAAAGTTTTTCTTCATGGGACATTAATTCCCCAAGTACTTCTGGGTTGCACATGTGTGGATGCCAGAGAGTCTCACGATGTCTCGCGCCTCTGTGATAACAGTGAAGCCATGGGCAGGAGGTGAGAATGGCAGGCACAGGCATGAGATGATGTCCAGATGGATTGTGACTTTATCAAGTTAGCTCATAGTTCATGGAGAACTAGGTCAAAGGTACTGGTGACAGGTGAGGCCTGAGAGGGCCTGACGAGTGTGGTGAGAGCCATCTTGCACACCACACTTACAACCTACCGACTTCCCCATGGCATTCCTGCTGGTGGGCCCACTGAGGTTTCAGGGTAGCAGGCTGAGCCGTAGATTCCTGCACTGCTTATTTTAAAAGTAAAGAGTGCTTTGTGAACTACCTGTGTCAGAGGCACCTGAAGGAGGGAATGCTTCCTGAAATACAGATTTCTAGGCCCTACCTCAGACCTACTGATTCACAATTTCTGGGGCTAGGTACTAAGATGGGCATATATAACAAGAAGCCCAGGTGATTCTACTACACCTTAAGAACCACTAAGAAAACATAGGATATCAGACCATATTAGAGTTAGTTTTATTGAATCTTGCATAACATGTCCAAAAACAGTATGTATCAGAGCAGACTCTGAGGTAATTTCCATATAAAGTAATTTATCTACCAGGCCCCATTTATTTCAAGAATCCTGACAGGCTATTACCATTTCAATCTGCTGACTATGTTTTATTTAAAATGCCAAGTCCTGAAGCTACTTTGAATACTTGAGTACATTTGACAACATCTACAATTGTAGCTCTTATAAACACACACTTTTGTTGTCACCCATTATTTTAATGAATTTTCCCATAGTCAAGAAGCTAATTGCAAAGGGCCAATTTTCTGTGGCCTCTGGGCTCCGTGACCTGGACACTGCCCAGCAGGTGAGGAGGAGCTGTTCATGAGGAAAACTGCTGTCCCACAGCTTTTGGTTCAAGCTTAAAGCACAGAGACTGCTAGTTAAGTCCCCAGCATACTAAATTTACAAGGACGTATGGTCAGCTAATCCTTTGATTTTTTTTTTTTTAATTTGGAGAACTTGCAGTGACTCTTCTACTGTACAAATAAGAGCCAGTCTATTCCTTTAAGCAGTTTGGATATTTCCCAGAAGGATGACCTGTAACTTTTCTCAGCCTTGTACCTGTGTTTTTAAGCCTCAGAGTCCATAAGTTAAGTAATTCCTTTGGTCTACCCTTTGAATTTCTTTTTCTGAAATTCGAACCCACTGAAGAAAAAATCCTATAGTGGTGTGCTATGAACCTAATTGTAATTAATTTTGATTTTAATAGCTATAAATACTAGGTTCATTGTCATAACTGTAACTGTGATATGAAAATAGTTTTGGGTTAAAAAGCCCATCTGAAAAGGGATGTATGTGTAAGAAACCATGCGAGTAGAAGGCATTCAAGAAGAGTATCAAAAGACATGTTTCTTGAAGAGCTTTGCATCTTGGAGGAAGTTACCCCAGAGCTAGACCTAAGATGGTGACACAGTTGGCCGCTCAGACATCCTGGAATCAAAAGTGCCAATGGGTAGCAGGTCCAGCCCCTCCAATAAGATCTAGCTAAGAGAGTAGGGTCTTGTCCAATTTCCCCATTGCCGAACAAAAGAAGTGCTAATCTAACATAGAAACATTAGACTTGGAAAAGTGGAACTTTTCCAAGGCAGTCCAAAAAGTCCTCTGGGCATGGCTGGTCAACCTTAAAGTTTGTATATCAACATATAGTAATTATGAATTAGGTGCTGTGTGTGTGTGTGTGTGCTGATGAAATTTTATAATTATAAAATTTCTAAAAAATAGAAATTTTGCCTCGGCTATTTGTCTTCAGTTTCTAATTTTTGAGGTCTCACATTATGAAAATGTCTAAGTTGTATCAGATGTAGTTTATGGTCTCCCTAGATTCACCTTGCTCCCCCGACCCCCAGGGCTTTAGTAGCCTGCTCAGTGGAAGGTCTCCCATCTCCTTCCGCCTCTGAGCCTCAGTTCTCCCCACCTGCTTGGGGAGGGTTGGGCTTTCCATGGCCTCTGGGGTGCTTGTCTTGGCAGGAGCTGCCTCAACCCTGCATTGGCCATGACCCTACTGGACCAAGGGAGTCCTGGCCCTTTGCTCCTCTTCTGGCTCAAACGAAGCTCTACAGTCAGGCCATGGGGCCTGGGGTCCCTTGTGGCTGCCCTAGTGGGCAAACACCTTGGAAGGGTGGAGGTAAATTTCTAATTCATTAGTCAGAAATGTAGAGACAAGACATGTGATCCAGAGCATACGTGCATCTCCCTTTCTTCCCCTGATGGACTCCCAGGAGATGAAGCGGTTTCATATACTCTGTCTGGGAGATGTGCCACAGGACAAGCAACCGGCTGTGTTTTCTTGTGAAGCTGCGGCTAGATAAACGATACGCTCCTTGTACTTGTTGACTCCATCTCCTTGCCCCCTTCTCTTGCTGTCTTGGGGTTGTGCTTTCCCATAACGCCTTAGCATGTATGTTTGCCACAGGCTTTGTTTTGAGGGAACCGGGGTAAGGCAGTTGGTAGCAGGAGCGGTCCTAGAATGCCGACCCTCAGGCCTGGGTGCTGGAGTTGGACTGCTGTCTGTCTGAGAGCAACAGGGACTTCAGTGCGGGTGGTAAGGGGAACGTTAACAACCTTGGCATGCCCTGGCACCCTGAATTAGTTTTCTACTGCTGTTGTGACAAATTGCTATAAGCTTAGTGGCTTACAACAACACAAATACATTAATTTATCATCTTAATGACAGAGGTCTCACTGGGTTAAAATCAAGGTGTCAGGAAGGCTCTGTTCTTTTCTGGAGGCTCCAGAGGAGAAACGGTTGTCTTGCCTTTTCCAGCTTCTAGAGGCCACCTGCATTCCACGGACTGCGGCCCCTTCCTCTGCCTGCAGAGGCCAGCAGTGTAGCAGCATCTCCCTGACCTTTCTGTGGTCACGAGTCTCTCTCTTCTTTCCCAGAGCATCTGTTTTCAAGGATGCGTGCAATTGGATTGAGCCCACCTGATAACCCAGGATGATCTGCCCATCTCAAAATATATAACCTGGATCATATCTGCAAAGTCCCTTTTGTCAACATGTACGGTAACATAGTCACAGCTTCTGGAATGTAGAGATCTTTGCAGGAGGGTATTCTGTAAACACTCACGTCAATTACTAGAGTTTTCATTTGGTGGTTTATTGAGAAGTGTAGTTAGAAGAGAAGGCATTGGTAGATGTGTTACTGATGCACTTGGTTGCTATGGGAAGAAGGAAATTCATAAGATTGTGGCATCTTCTTTTAAAAGAATTGGTAGCTTTATAAAAAGAGAATCATAGACACAGTTAAGCCATGCTCTGTAAGCTACAGTGTTCCTAAGGCTGCTTTAAAGTACTCATATTTCACAGCTACCATGACGACTATGCTGAAAATCCAGCTCTGGATTTAATGTAAGGGAGGCAAAACCACAAGACATACTGTGTACGTCACCTTGGCAAGGCTCCTCTGTCAAACTTAGGGCCCTGAGAGGAAAGAATGGGGACTTTGAGACACAGGGTGGTAACCTTAAACCCCGCAATTCCTTTGGATCCTCCTCATTAGCAGAAGTGGCTCCTTTGCCCTTTCCAAAGGGAAACATCCATCCTTGCCCCCGTTGCCTGGATACCTTGCTAAGCCTCAGGTGAGGGTGAGGCGGACTTGCTGGTTCTCCCCTAGCTCAGTTACCTCCCCTCATTGCCTTCAGGCCGATGACCAGATTCCAGTCTTAGCTTAGCCTAGACAGGAAGTAGAGCCTTGCTTTAGGATGAAACCGTCCTTATAATGGAGTTGCAGAATCTGGCTAATTAATACCTGGAGGAACTGGCAGAACACATGGTGGAGGGTGGATTTTGAGAATCTTACTTCTGAGAGGAGAGGAATCTAGACTGGATAGGTGAGAATTCTTTGACAGAGGGACACCCATAACTCAGGATTCAGTGTTCTAGTAATGCACCTGGTGCTTGTCTTAATAGCTTGTTGGGAGGACCCCTTGAAGACTGAATCAGGCGATAGCTTTCAGTGAATAAGATAGAGATTCCATAATTTCTTTGACCTAGAAAGTAGTCAAAAGGCTCAGAGAGTCTTTGAGGTTTTGGGAATGAATGGACTATGTATGACTTGAGAAGCCACCATGCGACTATGTGCTCCATCCAGTTTTACATCTCTGTGTATGTAAATTTGAAGTTGTTCCTGGATTAGTGAATTTGAGACATGGGGCAAGGCAGAGCTTCATTCAATTACTGCTGCATTTATTTAATGAATATTCATGGAAACATATTATATGTCCATCAATATGCAAAGATGCTGATTATACAAAGAAAATCCCTTACCTCTAGGGGTTTTTAATCTAGTATGGAAGGCAGACCCCTGGGGAGAAAATCATCTTCTACTCCTAAGGTCACTGCACTGTAAATTCTTCAAACGTTTGTGCTGTGACACATGAATTTCACTGTAGTGGTCTTAGAATTGCTGCCTTTCTGCCATGACAAAATGATTTGATCTTATGCTAGGTATAGAAATAAGCACATACACTTGAATAGACATAAAACATTTCATCTGAAACCTTCAATTTGAAAAAAGACTCAAGAGAAAAAATATATAGATTCAGAGTTGTTTTCTTGAATATATTTGTATCATTTCTTTATCTTTTGAGATTGCTATTTGGAGGCAATTATTTTTCAAGAATGACTGAAAACATACACCCCATTTCAGTGAATTTCTAATTTAAATAGATATGGGCTTAGAGGGATATGCTTCAGGCAAAAATCTCATTAATTCTTCATACTTTCCATTTTGAAATTAACAAAAAGCTTTATGAATGAAAGCAGAGGAAGAAAGATGAATTTTTGTCTTATTTCATTTCATCTGCCACTCAGACATTATAACTTTTTTAAAGCAAGGAGAACTACTTAGTTTTTGATAATTTAAGTTCCTCATATAATGAGTAGATAGCTTTGATGGTCCATCAACTTCATCATTTTTTTCCATTCTTTCACAACTTGCAGCTGTAAGTTAGCATCACAGTAATAGTTGAATAAGATGATTAATCTGTAGAACATGCACTCATTTTGATTTTATTCCAATTAAAATTGTGGAATATTGTTAAAGAGATGAATGTTAACAAAATTGTTTTTAGAACAATTCATGAAAACTATTACAGTGATCAATAAGTATTTGAGTGACTGTTGGAGAAGGAGCAAGTTTATAATGTGGAAAAGCAGCCATTTCCTTTGCTAACAATTTCATTCTATTCCTCTTCATGAGAGGAATGCTTGTTGATTGACTATACATAATTAAATACAGAATGCTACATTCGGAGTGCGGAATTCTGGCACTGTTCCAGATGTGCTTTGGTTCTGTTTTGGCAAATAGTATTACAAAAATTTCATTTTTTTCCTATTGTAAAAGTAATATGTTGTTTATTCATATATATGTATATTTTAAAAAACATAAGGAAGAAGGTTACTCATAATTCTACCACCAAGAAATAACAACTGTTCATATGTTGGTATCTATTATTCCAGTCTTTATGTCTGTAACCATTTAAGTAGGCTTAAATCAGGAAAAGGCATTATTTTTCCCTCAATGCCTTAAAATGTGTTCTGTTATTTCTTCCTTCCCTGCCTTTTGACAATATTTCTGGCATTCTTCATAGTGTTTCCACTTTTCCTCTGTCTCACACACTTTACCGGATATAGTAGAGGTATTTACACCGTGGAAATTGGCAAATGCTACAAATCCAAATCTTGCCCTGCCTCCCCTGTCTCCGCATTTATTGCTTCAGGTAACCCAGTTCCAAGCCATTCAGTGCATAACATTGCCTTAGTCCAAGGGATTGCTTCAGAGGGTGCCTAATCAATGTAATACTTGGAAAATTTGCTGGGATTTGTGGGACACAGGAAATTTCTTTCTTTTAGGATGACAAAGAATATGGATAGAAAGCCTGTACTCACTGCCACCATGTTCACAATGGGAAGCCATCATCACACAGAAATAAAGTCAAGAGCAGTGAAGAGATGTTGAGCTAGAGTCCTGAGCAAACCATGCCTAAGGTCTGTGCTAGCTTTGAACTTTAAATTGTGTGATCTCATAAATAATATTCAATGTCTGAGCCAGCTTGGGTCTGGTTTTCTGTTCTTGAACTATCTGAACTGAACTGAATTGTCCTGAGCTCAGTAGAATCACCTGTTTTATGGAATGCCAGAGCTGTTTTGTGGAAGTAATGACACAGTTTCAGGAGAAATTCACAGATATTTGAGGAGTATGAAGTATGCATTATATTTCTGCAACAGCCTTTCAAGTGTAAACTTCGGGATGTGATGAACTCTCAAGAATATGTCCTATTATGTCCTAATATGTTTGGCTTAGTTTTGAGGGGACTTGATTGAGTTGAAGGATAATGAAGACTTCCAAGATAATATGGAATCCATGTACTGTTAAAAGTCAGTATATTACTTCCAGGATTGTTATGAAATTTATATGGCTAAAGTTTGGGCAACTTCTGCTTCTATCTAACTTTATGAAAATACTTTCTTTTCTAGGAAGGTGTTAAGATACAAGTTAAATAAAAGTTGAGATACAAGTTAAGAGCTACTGTTTATGAGATAAATCTGGAGTCAGAATTTAGACATGTGCTTATTGACTAGATCTCTTTTGTTTTGAGACTAGTTTATTTCTTTCTGTTAGCACCACTAATTTTATTGGCTTGGGCAATATTATGTACTTTGAATGAAGTCAATAAAACTTTTTTGTATGTTGTTTTTGTATTTATGCTTTACCCATCACCATTTTTATCATTAAAAAATGTTGGGTGCTACAGATATTTGGTTTTCTAATCAGGTAGCCTACTAGGGACTGAATGTTTGTATCTCCCCAAAATTAATATGTTGAGGCCCTAATCCCCAATGTGAAGGTATTTGGAGGTGGAACTTTTGGGAGGTCAGTAGGTCATGAAGGTGGAGACCTTCACAAATGGGATTAATGCTCTTAAAAGAAAAGACATGAAAGAGATGATTTCTATTTTGGCCATGTGAGGACACAGCAAAAAGGCAGCTGTCTACAAGTCAGGAAGTAGGTCCTCACCAGACTCTAAATCTGCTGGCACCTTCACTTTGGACATTCCAGCCTCCAGAACTGTGAGAAATAAATGCTTATTTATTTTTTATCCCAGTATATAATGGTATTTTTGTTATAGAAGCTTGAACTAAGACATGGCCTATTGTTAAAAAAATTTTTGAATTTCTTTGTTTTAAAATATTTGTGTGTGTGTGCGCACATGTGTAGCTCAAATATGCTTCCTTGTTACTTTTATTCATTGGTCCCAGTTAATTTATCTCTAATTATGTCTAATCTAGGAAATATTGAAGGTAGTTGTCATCTCCTCATCCTTGCAAGTTTCTTTTACTAGCTAAAGATTCCCAACTTTTATCTCTTACTATCCCTCATTTCATACCTTTGGGTCCTGTCTAACTTGGCAAAGTCCTTCTTAAAAAGAATGTTTCAATCATAAAAGGAGACTAAAAGAAATAAGCATCGATACAATCAGCACTAATAAATTTACTGGGCAGAGATAATGAGAATTCTGTGACTGTGGATATTTTCCTACTCAAGTCATTTGAAATATGTGGAAAATTATCATAACCAAATCTGTGGTTCATGGAATGGGTTTTAAGAAATATTCCTTCTTCTAAGGAAGAAAAAGAGTTTTGCCATGCCACCTCTCTTACCATACTTTTTAAAAAAAGATCCTTCACTTTGCTCAAATTATTCATAGACTTTGCATTTGTTTTTGAGGTGGACTTCCTAAATGGTGCTGCTTGTTTATTTACAAACATGAGTCACAAAACACTTTTTCTCAAATAGGGTTGTTCCCTGAGTCAGAATATTTCTCTAAAAACGCCACATTGAAGAGCAAGTGTTTGTCATTCCAATTTTGCCCTTTCTTAGGAAGTTGCTTTGGTCACAAGCTCCTGGCCAAAAAACAGTCTATGTGTGATTTTTCAGGCCTGACTCTAGGCGGTGAGAAAGGCTTTCCGTGGCAGTGTTTGGGGGGAAAGCTTCCCTCTCACACAGACCTGGTGCACAGCCTGTGCGGGGTGGTCTCCCAGGGGAGCTGCACTCAATGCGTGGTGCATTCCTAGCCAAAGGCCTCCCCTGGGAGGTCTCCTTATCGGGAAACCTTGAAGATAATTTTCCCCACTCTGACTCAGTACCCAGTACTTTTCCACTTCTAGCCCTCTCTTTTCCACCAGCCCTCAGGTCCCTAAATCTGCAGAAACCTTTTGTTCTGGACTCCCTAGGCAGTGAGGCACCCTGACATCTGAGTAGGTCCACCTGATCCTCAATGCTACACTGTTCCACAGGGAAACGGAACAAGGGAGAGAGAGAGCTGCTTTCTATGGTTTTAGCCTCTTGCTTTTATTATCGCAGTAAGTGATTAAAGGGTCTACTCCCGCCTTTATTTTGGCTTATCGTTTTTAATGTGCTACCCTGACAGCTCAGCTCTCTCCAGCTCAGCCTGAGACAGTTCCTGATAACACAGTTCCCATTGATGAGAGCTTTAACCCTAAAATGGACACATATCAGGCAAAAATAATTATAAAAGCCAACATTTATTGAGCTCTTACTGCATGCCAGAAACCATGAAAGCCCTTTAAATATGTGATTGCAGTGTTACTCAAAGTGTGGTCCATGGACTGGTTCTGATCGACAACAGTTTGTTACCAATTTAAGACAAGTACAGAAACTGAGAGTATGTGTTTAGAAACCTGTACTTACTACTGCTATATAATTGATAGTTATTGCATTTTTAAAGAGTATCAGTTCAGAACAGATTGAAAATTTTAAAAATATGTTCTTTCACCACAGATGGATGGAGAAAGCGCTATGCTATCTCATTTAATCCTTGCAATAATCTTTTGAAGTAGATTCTGTTATTACCCCTCATTTACTTATGAGTAAACCAAGGTTCAGAGAGGTGGAGTAACTTACTCAGGGTCACACAGTGAAGTGTGGCAATGCTGAGACACATGGCTGCAGGGCTCAACTCTTGCTCTAGGGCTAGATTCACAGCTCTTTTTATCAGTGAATGTCTTGTGCCACCATGTATGTGGTCTAACAAGGGTCTTAAGGAGCCATTGGGTATAATTTCTGTACATGTGTTTGTTCCAGCAAATCCAGGGTGCATAGCTACCTTAGACACATACGTCCATCACAGAATTAAGTGACACTTATCTATGCTACCTTGGCGAAGGGAAGTTCTGAGTCTTCACAGGAAGCCTGCTACGTTCCAAGGTACCTCCTTGTGTTGCATGTAGCGTTTTCAGAAATTCAATTCTTATTAGAGTTGGTGTTTACCCAGAGCAATTTGCCCTGTCCATGGCACCACTTTCCAAATTTGCAATTCACTTATCTCCTGCTTTAGGATTTTGCCTTTGCATTACCACAGCTATCTCTGTTTCCTATAGTCATCACAGGCATGGAAATAAATTGTATGAATCCAAGCATTTCCCATAGACTGAGGTCTTGATTGTTTATAGAGGCTTACCTCATTTTTTTTTATTGTACCTCTCAGATATCACGTTTTTTACAAATGGAAGGTTTGTGGCAACCCTGTGTCAAACAAATGTATGGGCACCATTTTTCCAACAGCATGTGCTCACTTTGTGTCTCTGTGTCATAATTTGGTAATTCCTGCAATATTTCAAAGTTTTTCATTATTATTATATCTGCAGTGGTGATCTGTGATCAGTGATCTTTGATGTTACTATGGGAATTGTTTTGGGGTGTGATGAACCTCGCCCATATAAGATGGCAAACTTCATTGATAAATGTTGTGTGTGTTCTGACTGCTTCATTGATCAGCCATTCCCCTGTCTCTCTCTCCATCTTGCCTTCCTATTCCCTGAGATACAAGGCTAAAATTAGGCCAATTAATAACCCTACAATGGCCACTAAGTGTTTGCATGAAGGGAAGAGTTGATGTCTCTCACTTTAAATCAAAAGCTAGAAATGATTAAGTGTAGTGTGGAAGGTATGTTGAGAGCTGTGATAGGCCAAAAGCCAGGCCTGTTGCACCAAAACAGCCAAGTTGTGAATGCAAAGGAAGAGTTCTTTTTTTTTTTTTTTGCTTTTATTTCATCATATAATGGGGGTACAGATATTGTTAGGGTTACATACATTGCCCCTACCACCCCTCCCCCCCCACATGTCAGAGCTTCAAGCGAGTCCAATCCCCAGGTGGCCCAGGCAAGGTACACATTATGTAACTCTACACTTCCTCCCCCCTCCCGCCTGTCCTCCATCCAACATGGAAGAGTTCTTAAATGAAATGAAAAGTACTACTCCAGTGAACACATGAATGATAAGAAAGTGAAACAGCCTTATTGCTGATATGGAGAAAGTCCAAGTGGTCTGGAAAGAAGATCAAACCAGCCACAACCTTTCCTTAAGCCAAAGCCTAGTCCAGACCGAGGAGGCATGGAGGCAAGATCCTCCACCAGCAAAAAGATGATGACTCTGCAAAAGCTCAGATGATCCTTAGCATTTTTTAGCTATAAAGTATTTTTAATTAAGGTATGCACATTGTTTTTTAGACATAATGCTATTTACACACTTAATAGACTATATAGTGTACTTACAGTATAGGGTAAACAAAATGTATGCACTGGGAAACCAAAAAATTCTTGTGACTCACTTTATTGCAATAATCATTTCATCGTGGTGGCCTGGCGCTGAATCTCGTAGGCTTGCCTGTATTGAAGAGCCCAGTGCTAAGAGCGACCCTCATAAGCTATGAACGCTCGTATGCAAAGAGCTAATCCTCCAGGTCAAATCCCTTTCACATTTTCTTATCCATAAAAAGAGAGATTGGGATAAAAAAAAATAAAACAAAGCTTCATGAGAAATCTTTGACATGGAGAGGATGGATGATTTTTACAGTGTATTTCTTTTGAGGAAGTGTAAGAAATAGTGGTAATTAGAGGTGATAGAAAAACTAGTAACAGTTACACTGGGTTGGCTGTGGGCGGGGGGGCTTGGTATGGGGAGAGGTGGAGCAGAAGATTCTGCTTTTTACTGTATATGCTTCCCTACTTAATTTTCCCCTTTAGCATGTGCACACATTACTTTGAGCAATTAAAAACATATGCTAGATCGGGTTTTGTGTCCTATCCCCTCAGCCCACCCCGAATTTGGCTGCAGTGTGGCAGACAGTTGCCTGCAAGCTCTGAGTTCCCTTCTGCTGATGGCATCTTGTTCCGAGCTTGGATTTATTTATTTATTTATTTATTTATTTTTCGCTCTCTGCCGCGAAGACCTTCTTCAAAAGCCCTTCATGAGGCCTCTTGACCCATACACTGGAGCAACAAACAGGAAGTGGACAGGCAAACAGAGCCCTGGGGATGACCTTTAAACAAAAGAGAATTGGAGTCTCTGGACCAACTGGATCCAACTTCAGGCTGGTAATTCTGGGAAGAAACTGGGCACTTCCCAGAGGTCCCCAGCAGAATATAGCCCCTGTTGCCTACAGAGATGATCACCATGACATACCCTTAACTTGAACTTTTCTCTTTCTCCCTCATACGCCCCCATTCCTGCTTCCTGGGATCACCATTCAAATAAACTACCTGCACTGAGTCCGCATCTCAGGCTCTGCTTTTAGTGGAAACCAAACAAACACAGGTCCTCATTTGAAAACTAGGAATCCCGAGATGAGATTTGCAGTCTAAGGATTTTGGACCCAGCTCTCTGCAGTACCGTGAACCTTGGGAGCTACAGCTGTGCGTGCAGTCAAGCTTAGATGCAGACAACAGGATGCTTCCCCTTTGAGCAATCAATTAACAATTCCAGAAATGTACCATGGGGGCAGTTCATGGCTTGGGTTAGGAGCAAGAGATGCCATAAGGAAGACTGTAAGTGACTTTCTGCCCAGCCAAAGAAATGTCATACAAAAAGAAAGAAGGAAGATAGAAATAAGAAGAGAAAAGAAGTTGGCATCACCCAGAGAAAGGGAAATGCCGTCTCTCCCTTTCCTCCTGTCAAGAAGGCTAAGAGGTGTGAGCAGCAGATTGCAAAATAATCCAGGGAGCCAAGGACATCACCAACTTGCTAGAGATGTTGGAACTGTCTCTTGATGTTTGGAAGCCAACCACAAAAGCCTGGGGAAGATGACCAAATAGAGACACTGCTTCCTTCTGCCATGTGGGTAGGGTGAAAGGTGTCTACCAACTGTGATTTGGGCAGGTCCAAGAATTCTGCTCCCAGGTCCGAGAATTCTGCTCCCAGGTCCTCCAGATTTCCAGTTTCCAGTTCTGCTCTTACCTGGCTGTGAGCTGCTGCTGGCTTCTGTGGGACACCCACATGTCCTTGTAATACTGTACCCTCTGCCTTTTTCTTAAGCTACCTCAGGCTGGTTCTTGTTATTTGCAACCAAAATTCCTGACTCTTACGGACGCCCTCCCCAGCAGACACCAGTGTCTCTGGGACTCCCTTCCCTGCGCCTGCATTCCCGCTTGCTCCTGTACGTGTGGCTTGGGGTTGCTATTTTCCCTCCTTAGTCAAATCCTGAAGCTTCCTCCATTTTGTTTTCCAGCTGATTACATTTTCTTTATTCTCTACACCCTCTTATACATCTCTCAGTACTTCTTAATATGCCAAAACCACCAATAGGGGGTAAGCTGTGAGGCATTTCCAACAACTTAAGTGGCCACCTTCAAGGGAAGGGTAATTGCTGTGAGATTTCTAAGGTCTCCTTGACTCCTGGGTATCCACAGCCAACACATGTCTCCTCCCAATCTGCTTCCCGGCCCCCTTGTTGAACAGAGGTCTTATTTGGTAGCTCCCTGCTCCAGGCTTGTACTCCTGGCTCCTCTATGAGGACTTCTTAGAAGCATGTCTGAAAACAGGATCTCCAAAATCAGCTTTCCCTCCTGAGCTGGGTTTCAGGAAGCATCAAGAATTGAAACAAATTCTGCTTTTTCTATTACTTAAGAGCCGAATAACCTGCTTACATTTCTGGATTCTGTCCTTAAAGCCTGAACCCTGAGGCAGCAATGTGTTTTATGCCTTATAACAGCAACTAATATGCCCCAAATGGGTTTAGACTTTTTCTATTAATTCTTACATTTTTAATATAAAAGCAATAGCTACTCATTTAAAGGAAATTTAAACCAGTATTTACTAGAAAGAAGGAGCGTGTTGTGCCAGTTAAGGAGCTGTGACAGTCACAGGCTTTCAGTGTGTGACCTGGGGCTTTCTGTGACTCTCATTCCTTATCTGAAATATGAGGATAGTAACAGCACCTACCTCGGAGGTTCTCAGCAGAATTAAATGAGTTAATACCTGTAAAGAGCTTAAAAACATGCCTGGCACATCATAAGCCTTATAATATAATATATTAGATGAAATATTTTCTATATTTTTTATATCTATATGAGCATATAAACAATCTATTTTTCTGCTTATATAAGTAGGCGTCTCATATATAGATGGGACCTGTTTTATTCTCCCTTGATAATGTACCTTGGACATCTTCATTTTTAGTATTTAGGGACATACCTCATTCTTTCTAATGATGGTATATATTCCATTGTATGGAGGTATAATAATTTATTTAATAAGTCCTCCAAAGATAGATTTATGATGTTTCCAATATTTCTGTTACAAACAATGCTATAATATGTAGGTGTGTGCATGTATTTCTGAACACTTAGGCAAGTAAATCAAATAAATTTGGGTAGATGTTGCCAAATTGCCCTCCAAAAGGTTTACCAATTTATACTTGGTTTGGACTCCTTTTGATTAAAACACAATGACAATGCTAAGCACTTATTCTTGGTTGATGGGAATGAGTTTGAGCAGAGAAATGTGTCTGTGGCAATGCGTGGCAGGAAATTTGACAGTACATGCATTGAGACAAATTTAGGCCTTACGTTTGAATAGGAGCTCACCTTAGGTCTGAACCTGGACTTGAGAATGTGCAGAGCACCGTTTGCAGAGAGAGTCCTGCCTCTTGGCACTGCCATCCTTTCCAGAGCATCAGTGTTTTGAAACAATGCAGACAGAGCATTGCTTTGGTCTGCACATGTGTGTCTGGCATCCAGCACCAATAGATGAACCTCTGTATCAAATATGAAAAAAGTAAATCTCTTTCCAACTACACCCTAACTACGAAAGAAGACTGCAAAATAAGCTAAGAAAAATGCATGCGGGAAATATTCTAGAATACAGTGTTGGAGGAGGAAGGCAGGAACAGGCCAAGGAGCTCACGGGCCTCAGCTTCTGGCCCTAGCTGGGAGCACACTTTTTTCATTGAAGGATCACCCCTTCCTCTTCCTTCTGACTCCCTCTTGGCTTTTGTCATGGGTGGCAGCGAATTTCCTCTACCACCTTGCAAGGCTTGAATGTGGAGTGTGGAATATTCATTCTATACAACCCAGAAGAAATAAACATTACTGCTGTGGAATTTTTGAATCGGAGAAAAATTCATTTAATTGGAACTATAAACCTTTATTATTCATTTATTTAATCTCTAAAAGGCATGAATTAGGTTAAAATATTAGAATAATGGAAAAATACAAAAGAGGAGGCAACTATTACCCATAATCACACTACTTAAAAAATTATATAGGCCAGGCATGGTGGCTCTCGCCTGTAATCCTAGCACTCTGGGAGGCCGAG
>VBSM01003176.1:67228792-67246189 GCA_008086735.1 Cheirogaleus medius
CCCCATAATATGCTGAAATAAAACAAACAAACAAACAAAATAACCCCTCATTTGTAGGAATGTACTTCCTGGTATTTACTTTGGATATGTGCATCAGTAGAACAGGATTCGTTATTCAACTAACCTTTGGATAGGGGTGTCCTGAAAATTAATTTGTAAATCAATGGTCTGGTATTTTAAGGGCATTTTTTCCCCTTAGAAAACCTACTACGTATGCACAGCGTCAGGCCCATTTGTACATGTCTTTGGAACATAATGTAGCTAAATGACTGGCGTTAATTAATTCTGGAATTCATTATGGCATAGGACTCATGGTATGGAGGGAAAAGAGTCTCAGCTTGTCTTTGGCACTTACTTGCATGTCCCAGGCAAACTTCTGCAGCTGGCCAAGTGTATCACTCACATGTTCTTGCTCCTTTTCTGTACCCTTCCCCTGCTTGCTGGGGCCCCATTCTCTTACTCCCTGACCTCAGTGTCTTAACTGCTGCCCAGAGGCCATCCATGTGGCATCTTTGTCGGTGGAGTCTCCATTCCACACCACCCCGCAGCCTCCCTCTGCCTGCCCAGTGGAAACGTTGCCACTGATGTCAGCCAGGGGTCGGAAGGGAAGTGGGTACATTAAATTAATTCATCCTGTTGTCTGAATGACTCACGTCCTGGCATGTTTAGGGTGATTGCTATTTTTTAGAACAAAGAATTTTTCTTCTTTGCTTCCTCTTTCTTCACCACTTTTTCCCAGTAGGAAGACATTTCAAGCCATTTGACAAAGTGAAGTGAAAAAAAATCATACAACCTGGAAGAAAAATTCTGTGGGCAGGCAACCCCCCGGGAGGTAGCATATCCCATCTGGGAGTTTTCAGTTCTTTCAAGCCAGCCCCTCTCAGAGAGTGTCCCCTGGTTGCTTAGAAGTGCTGCCAATGCCGGAGAACACGGTCAGGGAGGGCTACAAAATTTGTGCGGTTCAGTGCGAAATGAAAATGTGGGACCCCTTGTTAAAAAATTATTAAGAATTGCAAGACAGTGACCACAGAGCATTAACCTGATCGTGAGCTCTTCTAAGGTTGGGGCTGTGTGCGGCCACACAGTTCGCGTGCTCAGGAAGTTGGCTCTGTTCCGCTCTGGAGCGAGTGGAACACGTCTTTACTTCAGTCTTTAATGGGCTTTCCAAGAAGAATGTAGTTGAGCATGGTGAGCCTGATTTCCTTAATTTTTAGCCTGTGGAAATTTCTTTTGGATACTTCTTGGTGTTCTGCAGAGATTCTTTGGGATGCTTAAAACTCTTCTTTCATTTTATAATGTCTCCCCTGCTCCACTTTAAAGCTTCCATACTTGTGTCTTACAAACCTTGATGTTCAAGACAAAGCTCCAGTATCGATTGAAGGAAGGGCAGAGGGCAGAGGGGCTCCCCCACGGCTGCAGGATGGGGCCTGGCTGTGGGTTTAGCACCCTTGCCCACTAGGCCGTTTTGGCGTTTGGGTCCCTGATGAGTTGGGTGTAGACAAGAGTCTGCTGTGTTGCTCATTTTCCACTGCTCCCAGTGAGTCATGGCTCTTGCTGATGCTGGGCGTGAGTGCATTTCAGACATGCCCTATTCACCGTGTTCTCTGCAAGTCATTGCAGCCTCTTCAAGAGTCCTTTGGACAGGAAGGTAAAAGAAGCTATGAGTAGCTACTCTATCCGTCTCCCTGGTGGCCAGCTGAGAAGGGAGGGGAGCTTGATGAAAAGTGAGAGGTAAGGAGCAGGTGTCTCCTTGAAGGTGTTTGGGTAGCATCCTTCAAATTCAGTCACGCACCAAATAATAGCTATTTGGTCTACAATAAATAACTTATCTGACAGTGGTCTCATATGATCATATTCCCTCATTTTCATTGTACCTTTTCTGTTTAGATATACAAATACCATTGTGTTACAATTGCCTACAGTATTCAGTACAGTAACATGCTGTACAGGTGTGTAGCCTAGGAGCAATGGGCTATACCATAGAGCCTAGGTGTGTAATAGGCTATCCCACCTAGGCCTGTGTAAATACACTCCATGATGTTAGCATGACAACGACATTGCTTAATGATGCATTTCTTAGAACACATGTCCCCACCGGTAAGCAGTGCATGACTGCATATCCAAACTAAGAGGAAAATGCAGAAAACATTATAAGACACGTGTTCTACTTCTACCTTCTGATGGAGTTAGGAGACTGTTTCATCAGAGATTCTGATGGTATCAGCAATCCTTCAACTTTATGTTTGGTTTTAAACTCGAGTCTTCTAGCATGGCAGTGGTTCTCATTTTCTGAAACAACTAAACTTACTCCATAAAGAAAGGAACCAGGATCCTAATCTCAACACATGCTTATAGGTTGTTTGCAGAGGAGTCTGTTTACAGGAGGTAAACATGTAATAGAGTCTATAATATGCTTTCTCAATTGTATTTTCTAGTTGGATCTGCTTTGCCTCAAAATTCAAGTTAATTTTCTTTCTAGGAAAGGCACTGCTCTTATTACAGAAATTAAAAAGAAATAACTGCCTATATATAATTTGAGGGGAAAAGATACAGCTCTGAGATAAAAATCAATCACACAGAGCCTGTGTACTTAACAATCTTGAGTTAGGTGGGTTTTCAAAAGCAGTCGTGTGAGATTTAAATTGTGGGGAGGCACACTGATTGGCATAGCTGTGCCTTGATGGCCTTTAGTGGCCTGAGGCCTTGAGGTGCTGCCCAGCTTGTGTGAAACCTAATCTGGAGGTGACTGAGCAAACTGTGGCTGTTTCATAAGCCATCTTCCCCTGCATCGCCACTGAGGCAAATATTTGAGCGTGGGAGGTGTTGCATCCTAGGCAAAGTAAAAGCAAATTATAAATTGTAACCTCTGGAAGGTGACAATTCAAGCTAGGGGTCTTACGGGATATATCTCAAAGCCGACTCCCTGGGTACTCGGGCACCAGTCACACCACAAACTCCAATCAGGATTTCAGAAGTGGGTCCTGGGAGGTGATGGGGTGGGGTATTGAATGGTTCTTACTGTGGGGCCAGCCCAAGCTTTCAGGCAATTCTCTTTCTTTCTCTCTCTCTCTCACACACAGAGGCGATGGAGAAATCTAGAATCAATGCCCAGCTCTGCCTCTTGGAAGACCCATGTAGCTCATCCATATTTCATGTCACTGGCAACGCAGGCCCATCTTGGTGTTTCTGTGCTTGGATTAATTTGCATGATTGTGACACATCTAGCCAATGGGAATGCAGATCAAGCAGCATTCTGTACAGGGGCTTTGTCTCATGTCTGCTCTGGACACCAGAATTGTAACTGTATTTGTCATGAGGGACCACCCAATCCAGATAACCTGAGTTGCTCTGTTCCTGAAATAGTTCTGTAACTTGGTGCTTTATGAAGACAAAAGCAACAACAAAAAAGAAGTATTTGAGCTCATAGCACGAAAAGAGAACAATACACATTCTATTATACAGTTCACATGGCAGACATATGTGTGTACTAGGCTGCTTGCATTGATGGAAATATGTGCTTTGGTTCTTCCCAGCAAGAAGGGTCAGGGACCACCTCAATGCCTTGGAGAGTGATGCATTTTGGGGACCGAAGGAAGTGACACTCTCCAGCTGAAATGAATGAGCTGGAGCTTGTGCTCATCCTTCTCATTTTCAAAGGTCTAAAGACAGAGGCTGCAGGGCGTTGTGTGGATGGCACAGCAGGAAAGGCAAGGTTGTCGTGGGCTCCCCAGCCTTCTCCAATGCAAGAGCAGCTGGGCCTGGGCCTGGGAAGGACTTCTGAGTGGGCGTGTGCCCTTCCAGATGTGGAACAGTGGTAGGAACAGAGGACCCAGCCCCACCCCTTAGGTCTGGGAGGCCCTGGCATGGGATTGGAGCTTGTGGTGCCCATTGCAAGAGACCATTCCTGTGGGTGGATCCTCCCAGACCTCTGGTTATGAGCTGCGGATGGAGGCTTGAGTTTCCTGCTCTGGGAATGGACTTGAGCTGGGTGGGCTGAGGGGAGGAAAGAGAGAGAGTAGCCACAAGAGAGATACATACAGATACAAATGTCCTATTTCTTTCCCTCTAAGGAACCAAAGAAAGCCCTCCCTGGTGTGGTTGGATAATTATTTCTGTCTGGGCTGGATCCTTCCTGAGATGTCTGAGTTCCCTAAATTCTCTTGCACATGCCTCATACTTCCTTTTCCCCGCACCAATCTACCTACTATGAGAAGGTACACACATCTTCTGCCTCTGCAGCCTCACTTGCTTTGCTTTCCTTAAGCAGCTTACTTTTCATGTGCATTGCTGTGGGGGCTTTACCCACCTCCACCCTGCACCCCAACACTTTAACGGGAACGCTGGCCACCTGCTCTACGTATTGTCTGTTTCCCTGGGAGAGATGCTTGTTTGAGACTGCAGCTTTGCCCTCTAAACTTGACTTTGCTCTGCGCTGTGATTCTGTTCCCTAAAGCAAATGAAGTTTTGACATCTGTGGCAGGAAGATTTAGTGTTGGGGCTGACAGCAGAGCCCCCTGTTGGCAGAACCAGGGAAGCGCCACTTTGTGTCATCCCAGGAAACAGCTCGATGGCGGGTTTACTGCTGGATGTGCTCATTGTAGTGTAGGAGCAAATTAGGGAGCCTTGAGCAGAAACAGTTGTGAGCTGATAGGAGAAAGTATCATTGCATTTGGTCACAGGGGAGCTACGCCTCTCTCATTCTCTGGTGACTTCACACGCTGGTCTAAGTGAACCGCATGAACTAGTACGGCCCAGAAACAAGTATTTTTATTTATTTTTTTGTGGAACTTATAAGGCCTCAGGCGCATGCCTGCCTTTCAGCTTTTCCCCTTTTCCTGCCATCCCCACTCGAGTGCCTTATTCCAGCCACCCCAGCTAACTCCTTCCAGCTCCCTGCCCAGCGCCTCTGCTCACAGGCGCCCTCTGCCGGGAGCCCGCCCCAGCCTGCCTGGTGGATCCCTGTCCACCTGGCAAGACCTACCCAAGGGCTCACAAGTCTTTCCTGACCTTTCCCTCTCAACGTGGCCCCTGTGGTAGCATGTACTCACTTCTAATCCCTAGTACCAGAAATGCTCCATTTCAGTTGTTTATAGTTCATGTCTATAGACTGTAGAATAGTCTAGCAGAGCCCCGAAGCCACACTGCCTGGTATGAAATCCTAGCTCTGCTTCTGACTCTGTGTGTAGCCTTGGGCAAGTTACTTAACCTCTAAGTGCCTCAGTTTCCTCATCTTTAAAATGAGGATGATAACAAAAGTGCACTTACTTCATTGAGTTGTTGCGAGAATTAAATGAGTTAATATATGTGAGGTACCAACATATGACTAACTTATGTAGAGTAGTCCATGGAAAGGAATAGTGCTGTAATAAGTTGTTTATGGTTATGGTTACTAATCTAAAAGTCTTTTGTGGGCAATATTAGCATCTCATTTGGTTTGGGTCCACCGTGGGCGATCCATGGTGGGAGTTGAAAGATGTTAGTGGAATAACGGAATGGCTAGAATGCCTTCCTTTCATCTCCGAGTTCAATGTCATTTCAACAGCACACATATTCCTTAAGTCTGAAAACGGAATGACAGGAATGATTCTGAGAACTAGCATGATGAGATGGCTGAGACAAGAAACATTTACATGGACAGCCTGAGCCACACAGATCATCAGTAATGCGGTTCATCTCCGGGTGAGTCCCAGGTAGGACCTCTGGTCGAAAGGTCAATCTTATTATTTTCCTCGTTTGCATTTCCCATCTCTTTACCAGGCAGGTCTTTGTCATATGTACTGAATGGTGCTCTCAGTTTGACTTGTCAGCTCTCCTTAATTCATTTCGTCCTCTAAATGTGCCACACCCACTGGGTTGGCCACATATCTGCACAGAGCATGGGCTGGTTCCCATGGCCTTGTCTTCATATCACTAGTATTGTCTCCACATCACCCTGGTGAGTTCAGAACTTTCTCCTGGACAGTCAATTTTTTTAGTATCTCCAGACAACAGGGGGAAGGCAGGAACATAGGTGATCTGTTCTTGATTATCCCAGCACATTTTATTATTATCATGATAATTTTTTGGTCACCTTTCCTCTGGGAATTAGAAAGAGGGGTACTAGCTTCTGAAGCAAAAAGAACTTAAGATCACAGAGACCCATGAATTATGCCCTCTGTTTGCTCTTCCTCTTTCTGTATTCCCGATTTTATTCCATGATGCCATTTCCCACATTCACAAACTGGAAAAATCATTTTTTATCTCACCTCATCCTTTTGGCCTTTATAAGCTCAGACTTCTAAAAAAATCTGGCCCTGATCCCATCTCCAAGTCATTGTCTTACTTCGGGCTTTTATTATTTCTTCACTAGACTCTCACTCTAGGCCCCTAACCAGTCTCTGTCCAGCCACACTGCAGCCAGAACAATACATCTAAAAAGTCTTGGATTGTATAATGTAATAAGATGATCTTAAAAATGTGTACTTCTTGAACTGTGCCTCACTATTTTTTAAATATTGTGCCCCATGTTATATCTATTATTTGAAATCATTATTTCTATTATTTGTAATGATTAAATGTCCTTCATAAAACTCTATATTGGGCATGTAGGGGAAATGTTAGCAAACCAAGGTAGAGATGAGAATCTCAAACTGAGATAGCTTAAGAAAGGCCCTGGGGTCTTGTAACGAGAGAGAATGTAATATAACCCTGTTGTATAAAGTGCCCTCTGTATATAGTAGTGATTGCTCTATTTTATCTTTGACTTATTTCTTTCAGACATAAAGAGCTGTCCTTTCAGCCTAATATTCTGAAATATGAAGAATAATGACATTTATTCCATTTTTGCCATTTACTGTTTATATATTTCTACATTATTACTTTTCTGACTTTTCACCCCAATACCGTGAATCCTGATTTTTAAATCTATTCTCAAGTGCTGGCCTCCTACTCCTTTCATCCTTGTGTTTGACCTTTAGCACTACGAGGACATTCTTAAGCAGAACTGGCCACGGAGCTTCTATCGGGAATAGGTGATAGCTTTGAATGAGGCATGAAAATGAGGTCTATTTTGTTTCTATTCCAATGTTGGAGAACTCCGAATACTGTAAAGATAAGGCCCATTGGACTTATGTCGTTAAGCTAATGTCTAGTGTATAGTGACTCTCAGGTTCCTTTCGAGGGTTTTGAGCTTGGAGCCCATTCTCTGTGATTCGAGCCAGCATTTCCCAGGCTGGGTTGTACGGAACACTGTTTGGGGAGATGTGACAGGAATGCCAAATAAAGGTGGACCCAGTGACAACAAGTTCGGGAATTGCTGCATATGCTTTTTCTCTCCTGTAGATTGGTAATGCTCATTTGTATGTTAAAAAGCTAAGAAGTCACCTAAAATGTCTTAGTTTGGGTTTTCCTGGTGGCATATGGTAAAATCAGGATTCCAGGGCAATTAGTTTCTTTTGGGAGAGGGAGGAAACAATAGCAGGGCAGTGGGGAAGGGATGCAAAGAGGGGCAGAAAGCCAATGAAGTGTGCGTTACCAGGTCAGTGATCGCTGTGGGTGACTGGCCCTTCACCCCAGGGGAACTCCAGGAGAGCATGTGAAGCGCACGCCTCAGAATGACCCCACCTGAGAGATGAAGGAGCTGGGGTAGTTATAGGCCAACTTGCATCAGTTATGGCTGAGGCCATGCACCCAACTGCTTGCACTTCCAGCCTGTCAGTGGGCTTCGGAGAGTCCCTCAGGCGCAGCGATGTGGACCATGGCTGCGGAGGTCAGCAGGAGGACTGGGAGGAACATAGGGCATGAGCGTTGTCTGCTATGTAGAAAGAACTTATTTAATTTGGCTTAGCCCAGTGTTTTCCGATCTTAATTGGGCACGAAACACTTGTTCCGTGGTACACTTATAAATGTGCCGTGGGGTTCCAGTCTGAGACAGGTAGGTGTGATATACTACACAAGAACCCTAGAAAAAAATGAAGCTGGTTTTATTTTTACCACCCCTGGGTCCCCTCACTGGGGCACTTAGGACGTTCTGAAGCTCCTACACGTGTCACCAAGGCTGTGAGAAGCCAGTGATGCTGCCTCGGGGTCAGACACGGCCACACTGCGCGGCTGCTCGCAGGCCTAGGGCGCAGCCACAGGCAGCGGGGCTCCTAGGGCTGGGCCGCCCGGTGTGGCAGCCTCTAGCCCCATGTGGCAACTGAGCACTTGGAATATGGCTAGTACGGCTGAGGAAGCGATTTTTAATTATTTAAAATTTAAATGGAGATGCGTACATGTGGCTGGTAGCTACCTTATCGAACGGTGCCAACCTGGAGGCCTGCCACCTCCCCCTCCCGTGCTGGTGGCCTCCGGCTCCTGCTTACAGATCACGGTGTTTCTCTGTTCCTCCCCTGCTCTGGCTTCCACCTCCAGGGGTTTCTTATACTTTTCGGTTCTGTTGTTCTCCCAGCAGGTGCTTTCAGCCTGTGACGTCTCCAAGAACCTTCGGCGAATGTCTTTTTCCACAGGTACAGCCGGCAGATACCCGGGCTGCTTCTGGATGGTTCCACAGCCGAGTGGGGCCATTGAGGCACCGTCCCATGCTTGGCTTCCCCACACCCCTCATGGGGCTTTGGAGTGAGGCCCCAGGTGAGGCACCTCTCTGAGGACCGCTTTGTACGGCACCCCAGAGGGGAGATTTCCAGAAAGTTCTACTCCTGTGGCACCTTAGCAACGTCTCCGCCGTGCAGTGAGGCCTCTACCACACGGCCTGGGTCTCAGCCCTGGGGACAGGAGAACTTTTCCTTGGGTGTCCTGCCTCAGCCCTGTAGTAGTGGCTGTGCTCTTTCTCTGTGGTTCCTATCAACAAATTCTCTATTGTTGTTTCTACTTCTCACCAGTCCATCCCGTTGTGCCAGTCCCCTGTTATAGTTAATAATTCTTTACTTTCAACTTTCCTAATCGAATGACTATGTAGTTGCAGTCCCCCGGTTGGACTCTGGCTGACACACTGTAACAATTTAGTCTTCATTTGGGAAAGATAACACTGATACACTGTCACTGAGAGAGCCCAGGAGCCCAGGAGATAAGTTATGCAAGTTACACACTTAAAGAGAGAAGATGAAATAAAGCCATACTTCAGACATCTCTGTCTGGCCATAATTTGTGATGAGAACTTTCGCCTACTTGCGGCTTTCTAATATTACTAGTAGAGAATAGAGAAAGCCCACCGTTCATGGCTCCAGATGAGAAATGCAAAGCTGCAACTGGGCAGCATCGCTGCCGGTTTTTCAGGCATGAAAGAGGGAGGAGGTCACCTTGCCCTCAGGAAGAGTGAGCAGGGATGGTCCACGGAGGTTGACAGCAGAAGGGACTCTTTCCGCTTGACTCACAAAAGACAGGCGAGTCCTCCTCACTGAAGAACTATTGAAACCTTTCGAGAAAGGAAACTCACCAACCAAGGGCTGCGTAGAAAATAAAAGGGCTTATGTAGAAACCTTTCTGGTTCATGTCCATTACTAGCCTGGTGTTCTCAATTTTTCCTTCACAACCTTATAAAAATAATTTGCTCATGAAATTAGGACTTGACAAGGAGAAGAGAGTGCACCTTATCTTTGGCTGAGAATTCTTCCTCTAAAATAGAATCTGCCTTATCTACTTCCTTCGCTTACTGCTGTACCTGTCGCAATTTAAAGCTGTCGTTTGTTGAGCCAGGTCCTAAGCTCAGCACTTTCCATTTATGTCATTTTTAACCCTTTAAACAACTGTGGTAGGCAGATGAATAAATTGAAGCTCAGGGAGGTTAAGTAACTTCCGCAAGGTCATTCAGCTCCGGCAGAGCTGGGTTCTGAACCCAGGTACAACTGACTCCCCAAATCCCAGTCCCTTCCATCCTGCCACTAAGGTTGCTGTTCATGAAAAAGCCACTGTCGATTTTCCTGTTTCTCTTTAAAAAACACCAGCATTGACTGAAGTAGAAGAATAGAAAGGGCTCCCAGGAACTGATGCTAAAGTTAAACAGGATTACTGGGGGGAGAAGGAATGTGGTAAGGACAGGGCCTTGGAGGACAGGAAGGGTGAGGACGGGGGAGGGCGGTTTCCAGGAGCTGGGAAGAACGTTGCACGAGAGGTGGGAGGGGAAGGGCATCGGACTGGTCTCCTTGGGAATTCTTGCAGCTGATGGTGGACATGGGAAAGGGCACGACAGTATTCTTAACTCTATAACCAACCAGGATTGTATACTGGGGACAGCGGCTGGTTTAGTTTCAGGAACAGTGGCAGAGCAAATATCCTCAGGACTCATTGGCTCCCATTTTCCACGGGAGAGGCAGGGTCATGATACAAAGTAAAGGGAGCAGAAACCACCCCAATCAATAAACCCCGCTTCCTGGGGAGGCTCTTGTGACACTGGATCCTGGGAGCAGCTGAGAAAAGGGGAAAAAAAGCTCCCAGGACTCGGGCTGCAATTTTCCAAAGGACTGGGTGTTCCTGGTCTGCAGGGATTGTGCATAGTCATCTGGAGAGTTCTTAATAGCTGGAAGGACTGGTGAGGCCTGTGCCATGGCTTCCCCGGGAGGGTGGAGGGCAGCAGCTTTTATCCACTTACAGAAATCACCTCCTGCTGGGAGTGGGAAGTACGTGTCCAGTTTATAAGCCTTGGTTCCTTAGCTGCCCAGAAAACCCCTCAAAACTATAAATGAGGTCAAGAATTAGAGCTGCTAAGGAGGTCTACAATAATGAATCCTGATGGTGATGATAACAACCTCACTAATGATGGTAGTAACAGTAGCCTTATGAACATTCGCCACAACCACCATTTACTGAGCCCCCTTCCCATACATTGTGCCCTCTTCTTTCTGTGCAGTCTCATTTAACCCTCACAACCACTATGTGAGGCATCTTACAGATGCAAAAACTGAGACACCGAGGGGTTAAGTAGTTAAGGTTACATTTTGAAGCTAGAATTTGAAGGTTGGTCTGTTGCACACCCAAACTCACACTGGTAATCATAATGCTGTTGCAGGGGATACTACTGGTTGCCCGTCCTCTCCTTCCTCCCATCCTAACAGGACAGGCCCCTGATTTGGTCCAGGTATCAGCCTTCCTTCCTTTATTCCTGTGATTTAGGGGAATCAACTCCATCTCCAGCCCCTGGGTGGATCCTACAGAGTCTAAGCCGATAAGTGTGTGACATTTCTGCAGTCACATTATTGGCCTAGGTGGGGCATGAGATCTAATTAGGCCAAAACGTGGACTTATATTCCATGATAGGGGGAAAGATTGTCTCAGGAAATAAACAAGATGGGACGTTGTTCCCGTTGTGGCTGGCAGCCATCTTGTAACTATGAGGAAAAGTAACCTGGGGACAAAATGTACACACAGAAGACATCAACTGAGTTGTAGGCAAACAGAACCAGAACCTTGATCATTTTGTGCCTGCAGCCCCACTGACTGTTTATTCACATCTTCATTTGTAATCTAATAAACTTCCTTATATATTTAAGCCAGTTGAAGCAGGGTTCCTGTTACTTGTGGTTGAACATATCCTGATAAAGCGATACCCTCCCTTGGGAACCTGCAGAACCTAGAGTCCAATATCTTTAAAGGGCATTTACCATCTCAATTATACAAAACACTTCTGATTTCTTTAACCTTTAAATATTTCTTAACATCTTAAAATAAACATAAACCTAAGTCCTCTAGTAGTCCTTAGAGCTGTGTTCTTATTTTTCTCTTTTTACAAATAGTCACTAACTTTTCTCACACAGATCCAGGAAAGGACTCTAATGATATTTCTTAGCCTGCTTTTTTTCCTCCCTTTTATTTGATCAATATTCTAAGGTGAAAGATCACAAAAAGTCATCTTTTCAAAGAAAGTAAGGGCAGGAATTACAGGGAGCAAAACACACCACGCAGAGGAAACCCTCTTTCTTAACACACAATGATGCTTTTGGCGAGTTTTCAAGCACCATGAAGAGCTGAGTGGAGGGAAGTGAGGGAAACTGATGATATTCACAAAGGGGGGCTCAGGTGAGCCCGAGGTGGTGGGAGGGGGGGTGGGAGGCAGAGAGGTCAGCAACCAGGCCCAATTATTCCATTGCTCTTAAGAAGAGAAGGTTGAATAGAGATCATTAATGTCCTACTCTTCTGTGATGAAGCCCTGCCGAGACCAGGGGCGTGAATCACAGAGAAGCACGTTAGAAAGAACTGCTATGTATGCAACAAAGAAATGCTGTGTGCTGGGAAAGCCCGAGGTTTAGGGACAGTGGCCTGGGAGGATGGCTGGTTGTTTTTTTAGGGAAGATGTAGAGTACCTACGAGGTGAGGTTGGTATGAGTTATTAGGGATGATAGGTTGTCACCAGATTCTATATGACCTTCTCAGTCTAAGCAAATTGCCAGCGGAGGTGGAATTATTCCACTTGGCATCAAACGGAGAGAAAAGGAAGCAACAGTTTTAGAGATGCCCAATGGTATTCAGATCGCAGACCTGTGCTGGTACTTTTTTAATGCTGTCGACTTTCTATATGGTCAAATCACCATGGGTTTGGAGTTTAATTTTAGAGCATCTAATTTCTTATGGATGTAAGAAGAAGCTTGCCTGAGCATGATTGTGTTAATTATATTTCTTCCCCAGAGTACAGGCAACACCATCAGTTGTTTTCTTTTGTCTCTGCATTAGCCTTTTGATATTTTCCTTTATAGAAAACCAGAATGTCATTGCTCCCTGCTTATTTTATCAAAAAGGACAGAGGAGAGGAGGACGACCAAATAATTATGACAGATCATTGCTTTAAGAAGGGAAACTTGGTTAAAATAGAAGATAAAAAGGTAGAAATAGGAGAAGGAAACAGGTTTTGTGCTTCCAACTTGCTACCTAATTCCTTCCTGTATGATATTTGCATTAAATCCTTATTTTCTCTAAAGGCAAAATTAAAAATTAGGACTCTATTCCTGGAAAGCCAGTTAATAATATAAAAATACTCAAAATGTTGATCACAAACATAAAGGAAAAATATATAACAGGGATAATAGTTTGCAAATAATAACTGAATGCAATTAAGTGTTTCTTTTAAACAAAGTTTCCTGCAGCCTTCCATCTTTGCAATGCAACCAAGGGGTTTTGAAAATAGGCTTGGGAAAGAGAGAATTTCCTAGATTCATTTGGCAGATCAAGAAACCAGGCCTGGAGGATGCAGATACAGGGTCACTCCTCTACTTCTGAAAGCTCAGAGTCCTACTTTCTCGTGGTAGAGGAAGGACATGACATGGAGGAAGTAAAAGACAAATTCCACCCACCCTTGTTGATTGCAGAAAGTGACAAAGAAGATAGGTGGAAGGACCTGTTGTAATCCGTAATCCGTGTGAACAGGAACGGACTTAGGATATTTCTGTTTTTAGCAAATGTTATTGCAAATGCTTTTTAATAAGCATTGGATGAAAGGTATGAGATAAAATGTCTAATGAGTGGGGAAAGGTAGTAGGATATAGTGTTTGCAAGTTATCATGGGAAGAATTAAAATTATTATTTCCACATTTTGTTTTTAGTATATTTTCCTTGTTATAGGAAGGAACATATACTCATCGCAAAAAGAAAAAATTTCTAATAGCATCATCCAGAGAAACACTATGTTTTAGTGCATTTCCTTTTGCAATTTTTCAAATGGAAATCCCAAGAACTCTCAGAAGTTTCTGGAAAGTATGAATATGGGTTTAAGAAGAAAAATTTAAGAAGACAAAGCAAGATAAGAGAGTAATTAATGCATGACATACTCAGAATTGAATTGCAGAATCTCAGAAACACTGTTCGGAATAAATCTAAAGGAGTGGTTTGGTATATTTTATCTTAGTTTATATTATAATGAGAAATGGAGCACACAGGACTTCAGATACCTCGTCTTCTCCCACTGTTTTAAGACTGCTACAAAAATGACCCATTATAGAGAGAATTAATGAATGAGAACTAATGTATTAGAACCAGGAACGAGTAAATATAACTATAAATACATGAACACCTTTTGGACATGACTTAATTATGAATCATATTAAAGAAGCAGCCAATAGATTGCATTTTACTTAAGGTATCTAATGGTCCTTGTCTAAAATAAATTTAATTGTTACTGTTTCATTACATTTTTCCATATCTCAGTGACCCTGGATATTCCTTAGAGAGTTGCAGGTTTGGAGAGATTAAATTACTGCTTAACAAGCATTGACTTTAGTAAGCTTTTGAGTTTTGTTTCGCATGAAATTGTTAATAACAGAATGAGAATATATGGCATAGACCAGTGGTTTCCAGCCTTTTCCAAGGAAAGGGCCTCTTTGTGAAGTAAAACAATGTTATAGACCCTCATGTAATAATGTTTTTATTTATTTTGTCTAAGTAAATGCATAAATGAATTAGTGGATTATGTGAAATCATTACCCAACCCTAGTCCACAGGCTGGCCTCAGCCACTGAATTAGTAGGGAAGAGTAAACAACTTTTAAAGAAAGCCTCTTCCTATGGGAAATGGAGGTGTTCCCAGGGGTTCTCTTTTTCCTCCTGGAAATGTCTTCATAGCTGGCTATTTCAGGAATTTTTCTAGCTTCCTTGTTGTGTGAATTTATCTTATTTAGGGCCTCTGTGTCAGGCCTAAACGGGAAATAGTATCCTTGCTCTATGGTTTTGTGTCTCCTTTCTTTGTTCTGTAGTAAACACCCACTTCGTCCCAACAGAATTAAGCCAAACCCATGTCAGTGAACAGAGCCCCTTGTCTGGCTATCTGTTGATCTTGTTTTTATTGTTACATGCAGGCCAAGTGCCTCAGAGATTTCCTCAAAATCTAGTCAGCGACGCAACTGAGTTGGCATTAGGGAGCAATAATTCAGCCTCAGTGGGATCCGGCAGATTTCCCTCAGAAGTGAGAGAAGACATAGAATCCTGTTCTGAGAAAATATTATTATTATTATTTTAAATTTTAATATAATGACTATCAATATTTGACTTTATTTTTTTATTATTGCTGTCCATAGATTATTTTTTGTAATTTCAGCATATTATGGGGGTACAAATGATAAGGTTACATATATTGCCCATGCCCCCCCTCCCCCCTCGAGTCAGAGCTTCAAGTGTGACCATCCCCCAGACGTTGCACATTGAGAAGATATTATTAATACATTGCTGACATTTCTTTTGATTTCTTCGGGGCACAAATCCTACAGCTTTCTGCTCTGTTTTGGCTTTGGATGTAACTGTTCCTGGCTATTATTAGTTGGGAAAAGAGAGAGATGTTCTGTCGATTCAGCCCATTCAGTGATGGCTGCGGAATGTTCACGGCACAGTTGGAAAAATAGTCTGTTGCTTTTGTTGAAAGGATGATCTTTCCTTTGGCAGGAACAAAACCCATATTCTGTCTGGCAGAGAAACATTTATAGAGTCAGAAAGATAGTCACTTTTAGCTTTTAAAAAACATACCAGTTGAGAACTGGTTTTGTGATGCAAATTCGGTGCCAATGACTAAGCTACTCTGAAGAGCAGAAGTTGAAGATTTGCTTTGGTGGAGGCCCGGAGCCCTCCAGAATATTCTGAACAGATGCTGAAATTCTTATCTTTCTTGGTTTTGAAGGTTGTCTCTCTCACCTTGAACACAGTGTTTTTGTCAATAAAATCTAGAAATAGAGTACTATAAAATTTAACCCTCTCTGAAATAAGCCACCAAGAGAGAGTTCAGTACAGTGCCTGGGTTTAAAGGTGGTTTCACCATTTTGTTAGCTGTGTGAACGTGAGCAAGTTACTTTAGTAAGCCTCAGTTTCCCCATCTGAAAGGTGGGGGAAGATAATAGAATCTACCTTATAGTGTCTTTGTAGGGATTAAAGAAGATTTGGCACAATGCCTGGCATGGTGTAGTGGCCTGAGTAATGCTATTATTATTGTCATCATCAGTAACTATCTAACGGTAGCTAGTATTTTGTGACCATTCTAAGTTTGAACTTCTTACTCTCTTGCCTCATGCTTCTTTTTGTGCAATACTCCATTAATGGTGTCCAGCTAAAGATCCCCAGAAACACTCCAGTAGTTGAACAAGTTTGATCTGTTACTTGCTGCAGTGAAGAAGAGAACACACATCCTGGGGATCAGGGGGGTCTCAGTAAAAGGATATTAGGAAGGACCTTATAGGATTTGGGCTTTGGTGGGGTGATGTGAGGGAGGGCCTAAGGAAGCAGGGATTCATTCTAGATTGGATGCTATTAGAGAGCAGGACAATTTTGTGATCAAAGATCTCAATGACGTATCTACATAGAGGGAGATTAGAGAGAGAATAAAGCTGTAATTGGTGAAGACGTAGCACTCACTCATTTTGGCTGGGGGATGGGGTGTTTGGTATTTCGTAGACAGTACAGTGACCTTGATTTCTGTCTGTGCTTAGACAAAATTATGAAGTGGCCTTGCTTTGTCTTATTTTGTCATGGCTTCAGGGAAGCTTTGTGAGAGGCTGGCGTTCTGTGACATGGTTTATGTTTAATGGAGAATCACAGGATCTAGCTGTGAGAGACAGGCTGGCTTCTGAGTGCCAGGGATGCTCTTGTTTCTCAAGTATTACAACTAGAATTCATTTGTTCATTCAACAAAAAATTTCTTGGAATTTACTAATGGATATTGTTCTATGTGCTGGGCCTCTGACAATGAACAAGAAAAACATCTGTGTGTATACTAGAGTATCTTACATTCTCATCAGGGGTGACAAACAAGGAAACAAATGAAGAAATGAAATATTTCCAGCTCTTGATAAGAGCTATGAAGAAAGTAAACAGGGTATTGTGATAAAGGATAATGAAGGAGCAGCTGATACTCAGAATGAGGACAAATAATACAGAGGTATGTGTGGGGCTTTTGTGAAATGACTGAGGTTAGAATTCAGATTTCCTGCACCACAGTTCAATTTCCTTAAACCAAATCATCCTCTTGAATTATGTAAGCTGGGTCTCTTATGGCACACACACACACACACCTTTCTACAGATGACACTAGACCTACCAACAGTTACAGAAGAGAAGATTTTGTTGTCACATAAGAATATTAGAAATACTTAGGATTCCCAAATCTGGTAGGGGAAAGTACAGGGTCATGATGAGTCGTTTGAAAATTGACATTTATATATTGTTGGGCTTGCAATCTGCTCATCTATCTCAGAGTGGTGGCATGGGAAGTAAACCAAATATGGAAGATATTTTGAAGAGAAAAATTCTTTTTAAGCTACTTTAATTATTTGCATGACAATACATATGCAAATCCACTGTTTTTCCCGCCGTCTTGCAAATTAAATAACATGGACCTAATTTTTCAATTTCTGCTTCTATATTTTTCAGTATTAATTAAAATGAAATGTTTTCCCCAGAAAGACATAACTTTTTACTTAAAATCTTTTTTACTATCTTTTGATTTTCTTTTTTTTTTTTT
>VBSM01003176.1:67253228-67293264 GCA_008086735.1 Cheirogaleus medius
AAGTCTTTCAGGGGCTAACTTCTAAGTTTTAAGAGGTAGTTGTCAATTAACAAAAGTATAACAAAAGAGGTATAGTGACTCAATATTTCTTTGATAGTTATGGTGGATTTAAAGGTAGACAGACAGGAGAGAGCAGGAAGCCTATCTCTATAAAACAGGTTGTTTATAACCACCAGGGTGCTTCTCTGGGCAAAGTGCACTCATTGTCTCCGGCTCCCATCCTGTGGGCCATATTTGCCTTGTTTTGTCTTTCAAGACACAGGGAAGCTCACAGATTTTGAGATACCAGGAAGCCTTCCTGGAAAACATCCCTACCAGAGATTTGAGAGCTCTCCCATGATAGCAGCCTCTAATAAGTGAACCATTGAGTCCACACATTCCTTCAGGGCAAAACCCTGCAAACTCCTGTTTCTGTCTTTAATATAGTAATATTGGGTTATACAATAAAATAATGGTCTTATGAGCCACATCTCATTAATTCCTCAATCATATTTCTCAACAGCTACCAATATCCTATAGTAAATTATTTTCTATTTAAACCAGCTAGAGTATTTTTTTGCAACTACCAATACTGACTGGTATTGGCCTCAAATTAAGAGTTTTGCTGTTATGTCTCAATGGAATTATACTTACATTTGTATTTGTGTGTGTGTGTGTGTGTGAGAGAGAGAGGGAGATAAGCCTTAATTTTTTAAATAGACTTTATTTTTTAGATGAGTTTTAGGTTCACAGCAAAATTGAGTGGAAATACACATGCATAACTTCCCCCATTACCAACATCTCCCACTAGACTGGTACATTCGTTACAATCGATGAATCTACATTGACATGTCATTATCATCCAAAGTCCATAGTGTATATTAGAATTTACTCTTAGTGTTGTACATTGTATGGATCTTGATAAATGTATAGTGACATGTATCCATTATTATAGGATCATACAGAATAGTTTTACTGTCCTGAAAGTCCTCCATTTTCCATCCATCCCTTCTTCCTTTCCCCTGAACCTCTGATCATTTACTGTCTCCATAGTTTTGCTTTTTCCAGAATATCATATAGTTGGAATCATACACTATGTAGTTTTTCAGATTGGCTTCTTCCACTTAGTAATATGCATTTAAGGTTTGGTTCCTTCATGTCTTTTCATGGCTTGATAGCTTATTTCTTCTTAGCACTGCATAGTATTTCACAGTATAGATGTATCACAGTTTATTTATCCACTCACCTACAGAAGGACATCTTGGTTGCTTCCAAGTTTTGGCCATTATGAATAAAGCTTCTGTAAACATTAATGTGCAGATTTTTGTGTGGATATAAGCTTCCTACTTGTCTGAATAAATAACAAGGAGCATGACTGTGGGATTATATAGTAAGAGTATATTTATTTTATGCTGTAAGAAACTGTCAAACTTCCTTCCAAAGTGGCTTTACCGTTTTGGATTCTCACCAGAACTAGAACGAATGAATGAGAGTTTCTGTTGCTCCCTATTCTTGCCAGCAGTTGGTGTTGTCAGTGTTTTGGATTTTGGCCATTCTATTAATACTAGGTGTGTAGAGGTATTTCATTGTTGTTTTATTTGAAATTCTTTAATGACATATGATGTTTAGCATCTTTTCATATGTGTATTTGCCTAAAGGCATTCATTTTTAAATTATACATTTGCTATTCTATTTTGATTCTCTTTATATGTCATTATGTTTGAAGTCTAAATAAATACAAATGGCCCAGGGCTCTCTTGAGCTCTGAATCTGCTTTAAGTTGAAGAAAAAGGATAAAGCAGAGGGAATGGAAATGGGAAATGGTTGTGAAGAAGTAGATAGTCACATGTAGAGGAAAGTTAAAGAGCGATGCTCCTGAAAATGAAATATTAGATAATAGGCAATATATTTCCCTTCTATGAAGTTAGTTATTTACTTCTGGTTGAAGAGTGAATCAGAGTCTCCTGAGCGTGTTCCACTTGGCTGTTTGGTGAGCAGGAAAAAAGCTGTGAAACAGATTTTTATGTGTAGTAGCTCCCCAATGGCCTTAGGAAGAGTCATTTTGCAGTGAATGATCATCTTGATTATGTAGGAAATAGCTCTGCATGCTTTCACCTTGACCCACTCCACAGGAGGGAGTTTGCAAAGTATATTGGCCTGATTATTAGTAAAACCTCATTTCTACTCTTTCTGAACAACGAACATCTACCCATCATATAGAGATGTTATTAAGATAAAACGTGATACTGGTGTGAAGGTGCTTTGAAAATATAAATTGTTTTACAAATGAAAAATGTTACGGGATTGATTTTTTTCACTTTGGCTTCTCAATGATTCACATTCACCCAATTTATGGGACGTTCAGGGTACAATATTCACCTAGGTTTAATAGGAAGATTTATTTTGTTTCCCAAACTACTACTGTCTATAAACACCTCACCACTTTGGTTTGTTGTAAAATGTATCTTCTGGCTACTGAATAACATTCTTAATAATGAAGATGTGAAAGTATCACCACATTTTATTCCTCTTTCCAAGAGGTTTCAGTTAGTAATATCTTTTTTGGGAATTCTTTTCACATTAAAGATCTTCCTTGATCATCTCTAAAGCCTGAAGTTGGGTTTTTAAAATGTGTTTCTATTTTCCTAAGTAGAGAAAAAATAATAACAACAGCAATTTTCCTATCTTCAAAGGCCTTCAGGTGCTATTTTCAATATTTTTTGTTGTCTACCTATTATGTTTTTAATTTTGGAAAGAAGGTTTCTTTTCCTTGGAGTAGGTCTGAAACATGATTATATTTTAAGATAAAGTGACTTATAGATAGTGACTAGAATAGAAATTCTAGGCTATAGATTCTTTTATTAAACTTATATTATGGCCACTATTTATGAGAGAGGCAATAATTATAATGTTGTTTCCATTGAATCATTAAAGGTCAGCAATGGATAGCACTTCAAGATTGTATAAGATTGTGTGAAGAAGTTTTTAGACCAAACTTTTATGTACAAAAACATTAATTCCTCCAAGATTTAACACTAGTCAGACTTCTGATTAATGTTTAGATAAGCCAATGAATGTTGACCTTGGCCAGTTGGATAATTAACTACCATGTAACGTAGCTTACAACTCTAGCATCTGAAAATTTTAGAAATATTCATTTATTAATATTGGACTGTTACCAAGATTTCAGAAGTCTAAAACATCTCTAGATTTCCTACTTTGGAACAATATTGTATTATCGGTAGTTGTGTTTTCAGCCCCAGGGTGCAACTTTTCCATCCTGGAGTGAAATAGTTTTAACCTGGCTGTTTCTTAAGCCTGGTGACTCATTCTGAGGACTTCAGGGAACTAAGATTTTCCTCTTTTCAGTGGGAGGCTTCAGAAAGTGGTACTAAGGAACTCAAGCTGACACATTAAAAAGGCCTTTTAAAAAAAGAGTCAATTTTTATGGTTCTGAAAAACCTTATACCTAATAATTGCACAATCAACACATATTAAGATTTCAATACTTAGCATTTTGTGAAGTGTTCACTTGACATTTAGTGACAGGAGGGGCCATTCAAGAGGTTGTGCCACTAGTAAAAGAATAAATGACCTTTGGGGAGCAGGAAATTAGAGGCAGATATGGGATTTACAAGGCTTTGTGCTGGACAGCGGAGTGCTATGGAAAGTAGAAGAGAATAGAAGAGTAAATTAATTGGGAAAATGTTGGCAATGCCCAATCTCTATTTAATGGATTTAGCAAGCCAATGGAACATTAGTGCAAGTTAAATTAAAACACCTTTAAAAATGTGTGCAACTTGACATTTCTAGAACTAAGCTCAGCATCTTCTCCACCTTCCTGTCCTCCATCTGGCTTCTCCTCTTGATTTTCTTTGTTCAGCTAGTGGCTCCCATGCTCTCCTAGTTGCCTGAACCTAAGATTTGGACATCATCTGAGATTCCTCCTTCTTGGTTAGCCTCACCTTTGGCACAAAGTCTTACTAGTGTTATCTCCTAAGTATTTCTCAAATCCATTCCTTTCTCTGAATCCAGCAGCTTTCTTAAATCACTAAAAATGTTCCTGCCTTATCTCTTGCCATTCCTCTATGTCACCTGGAAAACATCTACTTGTTTTTCAAAACTTGCCCCAAAGATTGCCTTTTTTTTTCCCTATTAAGATTGACTCCAGTTCCTCACTATTCCAGGAAAGCAGTGGTGTTCAGTTTTGGCTGCACTTTGGAATCACCTTAGGTGTTTTAAAATATGGATCTGCCCCCAGGTATTCTGATTCAACTGGTCTGGAGTGCTGCCTGTCATAGGATTTCTGAAAACATCCCATGTGATTCTAAGGGGAGTCAAGGTTGACAACCACACCAATAGAATAATCTTTCCCTTGTTTAGCCTCCTCTTCTCTATCTTATAACAGTATAACGAAGCCTGGTTAAACATCAACATTGCTGGGGTGCTTTAAACCATACAGATTCCTGAGGTTGTGGTGGAAAAACTCTAAGGGGGAAAGACACCCATCAACCCCACCTTTTGGCGTTCACAACATTGTAAACCCCCTCCTTGAGTGTGGGCAGGTCTGTGACTTGTTTCTAACCAGTAGAATATGCAAAGGTGATGGGATGTCACTTGGTGGTTGTGTCAGGATATGTAAGACTCTTTGTTAGCAGATTTGCTCCTTTCCTTTGCTGGCAATTGATCATGTTGTGAGACAGCAATGAATGGAGAGGGCCATGTGGCTAGAAACTGTGAGTGGCTTTTAGAAGCTGAGAGTGGCCATGTTTAGGAACTGAGCAGTGTTAACAGCTGCAAAGAAAGGGATTTTGCTCCCTGACCCAGTCTGCTTGGAGGAAGATTTGTCACTAGTCATGCCTCCACAGGAGAACTGAGCTCTGGCTGCCACCTTGGTAGCAGGCTTGCAGGGGACCCAGCTAAGCTGTGCCCAGACTCCTAACCTGCAAAAATGGTGAGATAATATGTGTTGTTTTAAGCTGCTAAGTTTGTGGTAATTTCTTAGATAGCACTGAAAACAAATATAGGAGCTGTTGGCCTTTTTCTTTATAACCTATCCAACTTAAGGCCTCATTTTGAGGTGAAAAGATGCAGATTACTCCCCTGGTCAAATATCTGAATGCTGCTGAAATGGCCCGACAGCAGTCATCCTCAAATCCATCATGGTTAAGCTTTTGGACCCTGAAGCCAGTTGTTCCGCTCCCAAAGCCTTCGTGCGAGGGGAATGGGATGATGCTGAGAGCAAAGGCCACGCCCTGGGTGTTTTCAGGGGCTTCTGATGTTAGTGGTGATGCTTGGAGTTTACCTCATGTGGAAGGAAATGTCAAGGTGCACTGTCAGAGGTGGTTCCTAGGACTCAGGGGTTTACTGCAATGAGAGCTAACCTGGTCAGTGAAACCAGTTCTGGTCAAGAATCACCATTCATCTTTTCTCTGACGTACAATCTTCCTGTTGGGGTTTGAAAGCTGAAGGCCAAGAGGTCATGTTGAGGGACCTCTCTTTAGGATTTCTCCTCCGGGTGCACCAATAGAAATGGGTTCCAGGGTCCTTGTTTCTCCTAACCCAGCAATGGAATAGGTGCCTTTCAAAACAGAGGATGTTTTCAGCTGAACTCAGGCAATGGTTTGATGGCCAATTCAGAGAGGAAGTGGAAGGTATTCTATACTGAGCAACAGATTGGATGATTCAACTTTCAAGGTCTTTTCTCACTGAAACATATTTGATTCTAGGGTCTGCACTATGCCTAAAATAATTTAGTGAGAGGAAAATCAGCATGTGGGTAAATGAGATGGTCACTGGTACTGGTCTGCTGATAAATGTCCACTCAGCTCTCCTATGACAATGATATCTATAGGTTGACTGAATACCTTCAGACTTTGTAAATCAATTGCCTATTAGAGTTCTGTTAATCATATTTTAGATTTTTTTAAAATGCATATTATCCAAACATGAGATATTGTCTTAGCTTCAAAGATACGTATTTCAGGAAATTTACATTTGGTTTCATGAGTCACCTTACACATTAGCATTCAATTCACTATTTTTCATCGTAAACTTTCTAGTAATTATCCTATCTTGAATTTTACATTTAAAAAGAGATCCATTTTCTTTTTGAAATACGGTAAGGAATAAAATACCTTTTTAATGGAGTTTCTTTCATTTTATTAGAGACACTGAACATACTCTGGAATGCCTAATGAAGAGTCATAAATTATTTTTCTTATCATTTCTTGAAATTAGTAATCCTTCAGTATTATTGAGTCACGAATTGCATGTTGAATATCGAAAGGGGTTTTTTTTTTTTCACATCACTTCTGACACCAAATGAGAGCTTTTTTTTTTTTACCTGCTGACACCAAATATGTGGTGTCTTTTCCAAACCACTTCTCCAACTCTCTGACAGCAACTGGGTGTCAACAGTTCGATTCAATTCTGACACTTCCTACCTGGAGTCAAGGTCAAATCACACTGGTTAAAGGACTCCATCCCATGGGATTGCCCCTTCTTCAGATGCCAGTTGCAAGTCCCGGGCCAACTGTATTTCTGACTGACAGGCTATAAATTGAGGGTTCCCACACCCTTAGGTTTGATAATTTGCTGAAATGCCTCACAGAACTCAGGAAGGCACTTTACTTATGTTTAATGGTTTATTATAAAGGATACAAATGAATAGCTGGATGAAGAGGTGCATAGGTGAGGTCTGGAAGGGTCCCTAGCATGGAAGCTTCTGTCCCTGTGGAGTTGGGATGAACTGCAATGTGTTCTCCAACCCAAGTGCTCTCTGAACCCCATCATGTAGGGCTTTTTATGGAGGGTTCATTACATAGGGATGATTGGTTAAATCATCGGCCATTGGTGATCACCTCAACCTTTAGCTCCTCTCCCCTTCTTGGAGGTTGGGGCTAAAAGTTTCAAGCGTGAGCGGAGACTTTCCACTGTATAATCTGTTTAATTGCTCCCACTTAAAAACTCTATACATGTATCATTTATACAGTAAAGAACTTTCAAAAAAAAGTAAAGTGAAAAAACACACTTGAGGCATTTTACTGAGTAAAGCAACCTTGGGGTGACTTTTGAAAAATTTTGCAATATTGTCATTAGGGAGTGAATTTATTTGTTCTCTAGGTTTAAACGTCTTTATGTTGGGTTTTCCAGATCAGGCAACTCTGTATGTCAAAGCACCTGTCCCTGGGTGATAGCAAATAGAAACATCCAGGTGGCCTGGGTGTTTGAGTGCTGATGCGCTATTGTGGCCGCCTCTTCTGGTGCCCTTGTTGCTTTGGGCATTCAACCGTAAACCCATGTTTTCCTCCTTGCTTTAAAGTTTAAAGTTACACTCTATTTCTCACGGAGTGAAAGATAAGACTAATTATACTGCCTGTAGGACCGAGAGAGAAGGGTGACCTTGTCCCATATGCTGAAGGACTTGGGACCCAGAGAACAACTCGACACATCTATTTCCAGCAGGAGCAGCAGTGACTGGCAGGGACACAAAGAGAAGGTGGGTCTGTGAGGAAGACGCCTGGTTGGCAGCCGGGTAGGGAACCGCGCACGTGGCTGCCACATGGGACCCTGCATGGAAGGCGGGCGGAGGGGAAACGGGGACTGAATTGAGTCCGCCGTGGGTGTGTGACAGCAACTGCTATTCCTACTATGCCTTTAGTATTGCCTTTGTCTCCAGGCCAGTACATTCAAAGAAACAAGAATGAATAATTACAGGGACCAGATGGGACATCCTTGTCACTTTAGCAGGATTGCTACCAAATCCCCAAGCAAGATACTATTGCAAAATTCTAATTCTTGGCCTTCATAATCTTTGGATGGCTTAAATGATGAAAGCGCTTGGGATTGGGAAAGAATGGGTTAAAATTAGACATAAAATTTACTTTTTAAAAAGAGTGTCAAAATATGAGGGGTTTTTGTTACATGGGTGAATTGTACAGTGCTAAAGTCAGGGCTGTTAGTGTGTCTGTCACCAGAATAATGTTCATTGTACCCAATAGGTAAGTTTTTATCCCTCACCCCCTCCCGCCCTCCTTTCTTCTTGGTTTCTAATAGGGTTGTTTTTAACTCCTTCACTTCAAAGAGCACGTTTGAGCAGAGTATGCCTTGTTCTTTTAGTTCGGCCCTCCCTGGGTGTCCAGGGCTCTGGGGCAGTGTTACCAGCAAATGGGAGAGAGACCCACAGCCTGAGAAATAAGCAATTAAATTAAACTTGCTTCCTGGGCAGCAGTCATAAGCCACATGCGAGGGGAGATAAGTAAGGCATGGTTCTCAGTCTCTGCTAGGAAAGAAAGGCATTAAAAAAAGCAGAGCTCCACAATCCCTTAGTCACATTTTTGAAATCCAAAAGCCTCATAAAATTGAATTCTTTTTTCTATAGCTTATCTGGCAGCAAAACTTGAACTGATGTGAGTCTATATATACACACACATATATACACACACACATGTATCTTCTTTATTTATCCCATTTGGTATGAATTTTCGCATGTTTTGCTTAAGAAACATTAACGGGGTGTTGCCCCAGATCCTACTGGGGATATTATATAATATTGTTGATTTTGCACCAGATTTCTTTTCTAAAATCCAAAAATTTCAGAATTCTAAAACATATCTGGTGCCAAGGGGTTGCGATTAGAGTCTTTGGGCCTGTAATTGTTCCAAAGTGCTTTCTCTGGAGGAGACCCTGCTTGGAGAGCATCTGCTATCATCCAGGACGAGGGCTTAGGCTATATTGTCTCTGTTTATTACAAAGAATTTTAATAAGTAGCAGCCTAAACCTGGCTTTCTCTAGAACCAAGTTCATCTTCCTTTGCAGTTACGATCCTACAATTTCCTTAGGCTTTTTGAATAATTCTTTTTCTTCACCGAAAGTGTTCCCTTGCCAAGGACTTATTCCCTTTTCTTATTACAGAGACTAATACCTCCCAAGTTTCTCCTTACAGATATTGTTTAATCCTGGGCTAGTTTGATTGTGTGTTTCAGAGCTTTAATTATTCTGTGCCCTACTTAAGCGGTAGAGGACTCCATTTGAAATATTAGGTTTGGTGGCACCCAGGAGTCTACCTCCAACACCAGGGAGGTTCTGGTCTTCAGATAAAATAGCCTTCTGCAGTTTTAACAGAAATGTTTCTAAATAATGTTCACTCCCCTTCTTCTCTCCTCCTGGTCTTTTTCCTGTAGACTGATGCTGGCTTATTTAAAGTTTTGCCTTAAGAAGCTCCAAGTTCTCTTTCTTTGGGAGTAAAAGAGCAAGCTCACATCAGAAGGTCCATGGCTATCCAAACCTCTCATCTCAGTGGGCAGAGTGATGAGGTGGCCACTGTTCCCGTGAATTTTGAGGAGGGTGAAACCATGGGGGACTGGCAGATACCCCTTTTAGCCCTTCCCTGGTATTTGAGATGTAAATCACTCAGTTGAGGGGTGGAGGCCTCTTCCAGGGGCTTGAAGAGACTTTCTAATTTGCAGTATACAGCTCTGGACACTTCTTGGAAAGGGGACCCTTCCTTGGTCCAGAGGAGGACCCAGGCTCTAGGACAGGGTAGCCTGGCTGGACTCCCCCTCCAGGAATTAAAGATAAGGGCAGGAAGGCTTGAGATTTCCAGAAAAAACACCAAGGAAAGGAAAATAAGGATAAGAAACAGCAAATAAATTTGAAATAGTTTTAGTTAACATAGTCTGTTTCTTATCCACAGCGATTAGGAAAGAAAGTGGTAAAAAGAGAATAAAAAGCTAGTGTGATTATTTTTAGGGGATAGCTTGTCGGAGTGCCTTTTATTATTTGGAATCTTCCCATCTCCTCCATTTAAAAATTTTATCCCAAAATATATATATTTTTTTTCCATAGAAAATTTAGAAAATACTGCTCAGTCATAGAAGAAAAGAAAAATCCTCTGGTGTCTTGCTGCATAGAGATGATCACTTTTGTCTTGTTGGCATACACCCTTACTGAGTTTTTTCTGAGACTATTTTTAAAGTGCCTTGGCATTTATAGGCTTAATAATTGTTTATTTCTTTTCCTTCTTTCCCTTCCTTCCCAAACTTGTTCAGAGCAGAGCTTCTGTTTGGAGAATTAGGGAACAGTGAGTTCTGCTCTAAGCTCTTCCTAAGAGAGCGTTTAGGCCGAGTAATTTCAAAGTTGCAGGAAGAAGAATCCCCAATAATTTTCAGTTTAATACTCTTTACTGCTGTGATCACTTGCTAGAAACAGCAAGGAAAGCCCCGGAGATGTAACGCAGGAGGGAGTCATCACAGAAGTATTGACCAAGCTGCAGCCAGGGCCTGGCACAGAGTAAAACAGGCTTCTCTCGGAAGACCCTGAAGGTGGGGCTCTGTTCACACTTGTAATGAAGGTCTCAGAGAACCCTGCAGAGGCCACTGAGCACCCCCAGCAGAGGCAGAAACCAATTATTGCCCACTTTAGAGCCCAGTCCACTCTTCTCTGTGTATTGCATGAGTGTGAGAGCCTCAGTTTTGCTGTGGATCTCAGAGGGGAGCTAATTAAAGACATTAAGTGACTGAGTAGTATGGATCTTCATAGTGGTTGATCCAGGTGTGAGCATAGGTCTCACTCAGAAATGCAGTCCTCTAATAAATCCCTGTTAAGAGCCTCAAACTTCTCTTTGTAACAAAATCACCACTTAGGTAAAATTGCAAATATAAAATTATGAAGAGATGATCTGGTGATTGGTGTGATTATTTTTCCTTTCCCTCCCGTTTATTTTGCATCTCAGATAACCAAGGAGCACATGGTGATAAAGAGAAGATGTCGCATCTTTTCCTTGCTGTCTACCATGGAGGATGTGTGACACGAAGAGCTAATGTGAGGGCGTTAGAGAAACTATCAGGGGAAAAGTAAGTGCTGTTTCAGCGGGTCGAAAAATGGGTTCTTTTTCCACTCGTGATTTCCTGAGGATATGTTGGAGATACCTATTTGTATACACATATAATATGTTATGTGTATATAAGTTATAAATATCAATATGTAAAAATTATAAATTAAAATATATACATAAATAAAAATATAAAAATATTTATAAATATATAATTTATGTTATCTATAAAATAAATTTATATATATAAAAGTTAAAAACTGCTACCCTCTGCCATCAAGCTATAGATCTGGCTTGAAGCCTTTGAAAATCACCCCCCTAAAGATCTGGAAGGAAACTAATTTGCACATGGTTACAGAATCAATCAGGGTCATTCTCACAACAAGCATACAATCTGACATGCATTTTTCCCATCTCTATTGTCAGCAGGTGTTTCTTAAGGAAGAAATGCTTTCACCTGACAAATTTTCTTGCACGGATTCGAGTCACACTGTGTTATCTTAAATTGCCCTGGTGAGTTAAATAATGTGTTGTCACTGAACAGAATTTTTAGTTTCTTTGGGGATTGGATATTGTCCAGGTGCTCACTGAATAGAGATACCTGGGATGTTTTTACCTCATTATTAGAATGAGAATAAATCACCTCAGATTCTTGTCTTGTAAGGGGAGGTCTCTCAACTGATTATTTTCCCTTGAGATAGTAGACAAAAGCTACAGTTCAGAAACTTCTTAGAATTGAAATAGTTTTTAGCCTTTCCCCAATAAAGTGTCTGCAATTATAAATAAATCATTTGTTAATCTTAAAAGGGTAGTATTTAATTCTGTATGGAAATATCCTCTGGCAACTCATTTGTGTTGGATATTCTCTCAGGATTTCCATAGATTCTGATCACAGACTTGTGTTTATGAAACTTCTTTATATAATATAGCTAAGGGCTGAAGAATGAAGATTTTAATTTTATGCAACTCAATTGCTCTCTTTCACTTAAAAAATTGAAGAAATGCCTCTTCCAAAGAGAAAATGTTATTAACTTTTTCTTTGCTTATCAGACATCCATAGCATGCATTGAACTACTCACATAATGTCATAGAATGAATTATTTTGTTGTTATGCACTGTGAATTTTTTTTCTAATTTTATTGATCATAGTTTGTATATACAGCAGGTGTTCAGTATCTTATAAACTGATTACAGTACATACCAATCAATATCAATTGCCCTTTTGATCTTATTATAGCTTCACATTGATCTTTCATTTAAATTTTTTACAGCTCTACTGAGATATAATTCACATACCATACAATTCACCCATTTAAAGTGTACATTTCAATGGTATTTAGTATATTCACATTCGCGCAACCATCACCACTCTCTACTTAGGAAAGACTCATCATTAGCAGTCACTCCTTATTGCCATCCAACCCCTCCCTCTGCCCCCAAGCCCTAGGCAACCACTGATCTACTTTCTGTCTCTATAGATTTGCCTATTCTGGACATTTCATATAAATGGGCGCATACAATATGTGGTCATTTGGACTGGCTTCTTCAACTTAACATAATATTTTCAAGGTTCATCCATGTCGTAGCATGTGTCAATAATTCATTCCTTTCCATTGCTAAGTAATATTCTGTTTTATGCAGGTACCACATTCTGTTGATCCATTCATCAGTTGTTAGACATTTAATTGTAATTTATTTTTTATTTTGTTTATTTATTTATTTTCCCCAGCTTTATTAAAGCATAATTGATAAATAAAATTATATATACATTATTTACAGTGTACAGTGATGCTTTGATATATGTACACATTGTAAAATGATTCAATCAAGCTAATTAACATATCATCACTTCACATACTTATGATTTTTATGAAATGTGCTTTGAGCAATTTCAAGTATACATTATTATTAACTATAGTCATCATGATGTATAATAGATCTTTGGAATTCTATCCAAGTGGAATTTTGTACCCTTGACCAACATCTCCCTATTTCCCTCTGTTCCTCACTCCTTGACCCTGGCAACCACATTCTACTCTCTGCTTCTATTAAATAGGAGTTCAACTTTTTTGATCCTACATACAAGTGAAATCATGCAATGTTTATCTTTCTGTGTCTGGCTTATTTCACTAAGCATAATGTCCTCCACATTTATCCATGTTGTTGCAATGATAGGATTTCTTTCTTTTTTAAGGCTGAATAACATTCCATCACACACACACCCCTCCCCCCATTTTCTTTATATGTTCATCTGTCAATGGACTCTTAGATTGATTACATGTCTTGGCTATTGTCAATAATATTGCAATGAACATGAAACTGCACATATCTTTTCAACATACTGATATCATTTCCTTTGGATGTATACCCAGAATTGGGATTGCTGGATCATATAGTAGTTCTATTTTTAATTTTTTTGAGGAACATCCATACAATTTTTCATAATGGTTGTACTAATTTACATTCTCACCAACAGTGTGCAAGGGATTACTTTTCTTCACACTGTCACCAACACTTGGTATTTTTTATCTTTTTGATAATAACCATGCTAATAGGTGTGAAGTGATATTATAATTTTAATTTACATTTCCCTGATGATTAGTGATATTGAGCATTTTTTCATATACCTATTGGCTGTTTGTATGTCTCCTTTTGAGAAATATCTATTCAGGTCTTTTGCCCATTTTTAAATTGGGCTATTTGTTTTCTTACTATTAAGTTGTTTGAATTCTTTATATATTTGAGATATTAACCCCTTATCAGATATATGATTTGCAAATATTTTCTCCTATTCTGTAAGTTGTCTCTACACTTTGCTGATTGTGATTGTTTCGTTTTCTGTGCAGCAGCTTTTTAGTTTGATGTGATCCCATTTGTCTAGGTTTACTTTTGTTGCCTATGTTTTTGGGACCTAATCCAAGAAATTATTGTCCAGACCAAAGCCCTGGAACTTTTTTCCTGTGCTCTCTTCTAGTAATGTTATAGTTTCAGGTCTTAAATTTAAGTCTATAATCCATTTTGAGTTTGTTTTTGTATACAGTATGAGCTAAGGGTCCAATTTTATTCTTCTGTATGTTGATACCAGTTTCCCAACCTTTATTGAGGAGACTGTCTTTTCTCTATTGTTTGTGTGGTTTTTTTGTACCTTTGTCAGAGATCAATTGACCATAAATGCATGGATTTATTCTTGGATTTTCTTTTCTGTTTCATTGGTTTATATATTTTTGTGCCAGTTTCATGGTGTTTTGATTACTATATCTCTGTAATATATTTTGAAATCAAGTACTGTGATACCTCCAGATTTGTTCTGTTTGCTGAAGATTGCTTTGACTTTTCAGGGTCTTTTGTAGTTCCATACAAATTTTAGAATTGTTTTTTTTCTGTGTCTGTGAAAAATACCATTAGCATTTTGATAGGGATTGAATTGAATCTGTAGATCACTTTTAATAATATAGATAATTTAAAAATATTAATTTTTACAACCTGTGAACATATAACTTTCCATTTATTTGTGTCTTCTTCAATTTATTTCATCAACATTTTATAGTTTTCAATATACACATCTTTCACTTTCTTGGTTAAATTTATTTCTAAGGTTTTTTTCCTTGATGGTATTATAAGTGAGATTATTATCTTGATTTCTTTATTGGATAGTTTGTTGTTAGTTATAAAAACACTACTGATTTTTGTATGTCGATTTTTTATCCTGAAACTTTACTGAATTCATTTATTAGTTCTAAAAGTTTTTTGGTGGCATCTTTAGAGTTTCTATATGTAAGATCATGTCATCTGCAAACAGACAATTTTACTTCTTTCTTTCCAATTCGGATGCCTTGTATTTCTTTTTCTTGCCTTATTTCTCTGGCAAGCTTAGTTAAGGAGTTAATTGCCATTAATAGTTTCATTTTTATATCTTCTGGGAACACTTATGTTTTAAAGAGTAAAGTTGGTGGCCTTCTTTTAAGTGGGAATTCCTGAGAGTAGATGGAAGTAGCTATTTTGGAAGAATAACTTCTGTTCTCCGTACATCACACTCTGAAGTTGGCTGTCTTCTCTTATGGATGTGGTGGGCTTGTGTTGAAAATTTCCCCAACTAGTACTGTATTATATCTCTTCTGTAGACAATGGTTAAGTTACAAATGTTATATGTAAGTATAGACTTAAACTACTAGTTTGTAATGAGTTAAGTTGGGTTGGAAGAAACATAAATGTGGGGATATTTTTGTGGTCAGAGGAAAGAAGATGCTATTGCAAGGTTATAGGAAGAGACTCTAACAGGTGCAATAAGGAAAAGAAGAGTCTAGTTACAAGAACCATTAAGGGATAAAATGCCTGAACAAATCAGGCACTTAGCACACATCCTTGGGGAGGTAAAGACTACAACAAAAAGTTTGTTGAATGAATAAAGGCATGAATAAACAATTTCTTCTTTCACATTAGGAAAAAAATGTATGTATCATGTTTACTACAGTTTGTGTAACATGCTTTTTCAAAACTACGTCCACAAATTCTTTGATATTCTTTCCTTCAAGAATTGAAGCCTAATTCCATCCCCCTTGGGTGTGAGCTGGATTTGGTGACTTGCTTTTGAGAAATAGATTGGAGTGGAAATGATAGTGAGCAACTTTGAAGAATAGGTTATAGAAAGGCACTGTGGCTTCTGCGTTGGTTATTCTCCAGAATTACTCACTTTGGGGGAAGCCAGCTTCCGTGTTGCTCGTGGAGAAGGCCACATGATGTGGAACTGAAGCCTCCAACTAACAGCCATGTGAGCAAGCTTGGAAGTGGATCCTTCAGCCTCTATTAGGCTTTCAGATTACTGTAGCCTGCCCTCCCTCTCCTCCCCTCAGGAACAGATTGAATGAGACCTCATGATAGTCTCCAAACCAGAAGAACCTAATAGACTATTTCAGGATTCCTCACTTTCAAAAACTGTGTGAGATAATAAACATTTGTTGTTTTAAACTGGTAAGCTGCTAAGTTTTAGCATAATTTTACTAAAAGGAGATCAATAATACACATTGGAAAATCTCAATAAATGGTAGTGATGATGGTGATGATGATGATGATGCAAAAGGAAGAGGAATGTGGTAGCATTAGCTTCAAAATCTTCCTTCTTGGGAGGGGAAAGAAATTCTTTTATAAACCCCTTTGGTATTTTTTCTTTGGACTGTGAAGCAAAGATTGCTGTGATTTTGCTTCAGGGGAGATGCTCTTGCTGACAAGGGAGAAGCTCCACTTGCTTCTGACTGTGTTGGACTCTCTGCTGGCATCTTGACCCTGTGACACTTTATGAGAGAATATCCACAAGTGGTATCACTTCATGCAGAGCTCTGCCTAGATGTCAACAGACATGATTTTTCACTTTCTTTGTGAAAATACAGGCTACTGAGCAGAGAGTTAGTCTTACCAAAATTACTTACCTAGGACAAAATTCAGGTACAATCTAGAGGTATGTACTTGCTTATGCATAACTGACTATTATGACTTCTATCATATTTATCCTTTAAAACAGAGATGAGAATAATTGTCTTTGGGTTCTGTTGGTCACTAACTTTGGATAGATGAGCTGTGGAGGATTGTATAAAGGTCATGGTAACGATGGTAATAGCCACTAGACACGTCACACAAACATGTACGTCATCTGCTATGCTCATCATAACCCTGATCACCAAGAAGAAGATTGTGTTTCAAAAATGTTAACTAGATCAGAAAACTGTGGGGCAGCTCTAAAGGGTTCTACAAAGAACCCACCCATGCATGTGTTCCAAAAGAAAAACACTTGTCCAACAGACATTTGTCAAAGCCAGAGAAGCAGCAACAGCAGAGAGATGACCAAGGTGTCAGTCAAGGAAGGTATTAGCAGTGGTGAGGCTGGGCTTCCAGCCTGGTTATGATGGTCTCTAAAGAATGAGTTCTCTCTATTATCACACTGTCTCTCTTCCTTACTACTCCACTCTTGCCTGCCTCAGAAGGCAAATGCTTTTATCCAATTTATAAAGCTGTTTGAACTTTATGAACACAAATATAAAAGTTTGATTTTTCTTCAATACCTTTTCAGTTATGCATTATTTATTCTTCTTTCTTCATCTGTAAAAGACATTTTGGGCAACATGATAGCCCTCTGGTCACCCTCGGTTATTAAGTGAATGCAGTCTGTGGTAGGTGGCTTCTAGAATGGCTCTCGTGTTGGAGATGCCCACGTGGCAAGGAACTGAGGATGACCTCTGGCCAACCAGCAGGGAGAAAGTGAGGCCTTCAGTCTAAGATCTAGTAAAGAACTGAATCCTGCTAACAACCAGGTGACTGAGCTTGGAATTGGATCCTTCCCACTGGAGCCTTGAGGTGACTGTGGCCCCTGCTGACATCTGAAACAGAGGATCCAGCTAAGCTGGACCCAGATTCCTGACCCACAGAAACTGTGAAAGTAAATGTGTGTTGTTTTAAGCCACTACATTTGTTATGCAGCAATAGGTAACTAATGTACCGATGCCGCTTAAAATTTCAGCCTGACATCCAATTTAACATTTATATCCTGTCTTCCTCCCTCGCCTTTCCTAGCTGCAGTGAGGGGACTTGCAGGACCTGCTCTTTCATTTCTTCCTCTACCTCCACAAATTTGGATTCCTGTCTCCCCTGGTGGATTGGGGTTGCAGGGGCACATGGAAGACACAGTATTTCTTCCTTGACTGACACCTTGGTCATTCTCTGCTGTTACTGCTTCTCTGGCTTTGACAAATGTCTGTTGGACAAGTGTTTTTCTTTTGGAACACATATGTGGGTGGGTTCTTTGTATAGGACTCTTTGGAGCTGCCCCACAGATTTCTGATCTTTTCTGATGCCCCCACCACAGTTTCCACTGCCAGATAGTCCACTCTGCAGGTTCTGAGTGATGGGATCTGCCCACCAGGGGGTCTTGCATGGGTATCTGCAAGACAGTGCAAATCCAACTAATTGAAATCCAAATCCATTGTGTCTGTTTCCCACTGTCCCTCTGCTACAAGCTCTCTCTGCCCTGCTGTTCTTCCTAATTTAAGTTGCCAGATGTAGCAAGTAAAATGCAGGATATCCAGTTAAATTGCACTTGATCTTAGTGAAAGGGCCGGGAAGCGATTGACATCCAATTAAATTTGAATTTCAAATAAACAATGAACGTCCTTTTAGTGTAAGTTGGTTCCATACATCCTATATTTTATCTGGCAACCCTATCCTCACACTCTTGCATTTTTTCTCAAATAGACACACATAGGGGAGCTCATCAAGACCACTGCCCAGTAATAGAATAAAATGCTAGTATCCCTTCTAGTGGGTAAGTAGAATGATCCTCTTGGCCAGCTTCTTGTTTGATGTGAGATGGGGAGCCCATGGAGGGAGGGAAAACTCATTATGAATACTGCATTTTTGTTGACTTTTCCCTTCAGCAGTTTCTTTGATTCTCAGGTTTGCATTTGTAGTCTAAGTGAGTGAGGGGCAGTGAATTGGGGAGGAGGTTTCATGGGTGTTTCCATGGCCCCAGTTGTGTGTTATGTGATATTTTCTTGGTCTCAGCTTGAATGGTAGGCTCCAAATCTGGGGAAATAGGAAAAATTCTCTTCCACATCCTACACCTGTTATAGCACAGCTACGTCAAGGCAATTCCAGGCTTTCTCTTCTAAAGTTGTGATTGAATTTGCCTTTGTTTTTCTAAGTCATCGCTTGTATGTCAACAGCATGTGGGTTTGAAATTTGTCAGTTTCCACGTGGTGAAAATGAATAAAGTAACCTTGTTTAGCTTCCTTTTCTTTTCCTTGTTTAAATATTTTAAAAACCACTTTCCTTGTTGCCTGTTTGAGAACTTGAATTCTTCATTCAGACATTTGTTCTTGAGCTGGTGAGATGTTATTAAAGTCTGATGTATTATGCCTGGAGTTGTCTAATGTGTGGTCCCACATCTCTTCCTAAATTCCCTAAACTTATTGCTGATGCGGAGCTCCACCACACCCCCCAAACAGGACCTTGGCATTCACTTCCCAGGCTGCTGACAGCTCGTAGCTCAGCCACTTCCAGGGAATTGCCCTCAGCTAAAGAGAACTGCCTCACCCAAGCTGTGCCCCACACCCAGGGCATCCTACACGCCACACCTGGTCACAAGGGGAAGCTGAGGGGCAGGTGGTACAAAGGCCTGCCCACTTCTGACGTATTTGGGACAATTTCATCTTAACTTTGCAGTCCCTCCTGAGGATTTGTCTGTATCCATTATTTCAGGGGTATTGCTTAAGTCTCACACTTTTTTGTTGTTGTTGTTAAAAAATTCCCCCAAAACTAGCTTTGAAAACACAATAGGATTAAATTCCTAATGTTTCTATATTTCAAATGTTGCTTTTTCCCCAAGATTTTTTCCCCTTAAAACTAGCTTGAAATACGACATGCATGACAACATGCTTAAATTCCACATTTTCTGTTAAAAATAGTGTTTTCTACCAGCTTTTTGCACAAAAGTTGTTTGAAACTTCATTTCATTTTTATCCCAGCAGGCATTCTGCACTTTTCTGTTAAGAATTTCTTTTATTAGCTTTTCCCTTAAAAATTAGCTTGGAAACATGATTTCATCACAACAGGTTTAAATCCCCTAGTTTTCAGTGGAATTTGAGTTCATTTTGGTGGAAATAATATTTGCAAATTGGGTTTGAGGGAAAAGGTCTGGTATAAAACAACGTTTTGAACAGAAAAGTATTCAATTTAAGAATATTGTGATGATAATTATATTTCCAAGGTAGTCCATGATTTCTTACTAGGATTGAGAGATTGTGTTGCTTCCCAATGCATGTTTTTGATAATGATTTACAAATAAATTCACTTTGGCATGTTTTGTGTGTATTGATATCTAACATTACAAGTGACCTTATACCTGTCAAAAAGCCTGTACGTCCTTTGGTCAAATTTTTCCAATCCAGCTGTTTCGTCCCCAGTCTTGCCCTGTCCTCCTCCAAGCTTAGAGATAGCCTCTGCTGTGCACAGATGATCTGGTGATGTGTCAGCCTCTGATTTCACTTCTTCCCTGGTTTTCAATCATCCAGAAAGCAGGTTTGACACTATGCTCTGCAGGGCTCTTAGGTTTGTGGAGGGGTTCAGAGGCAGCTGTTGGGGAGAGGGCAGCATGTGGGGTCTGACTCAGAACGGCCTCCAGGCCCCCACCTTCCACAGCAGCCACACAGCTCTGGTGGTTTCTGGTATACCTGGTCCCAGCGTTCCCAGTACATTTTCTTTTATGAAAGCCATTCCAGAGTTAAAAAAAAACCCCTCTTTCTGTGATATGAATTGCAAATATTTTTTTCCCAGTTTCAATTGCTGTGTATACAGTTGCACAGGGCAATTATGGCCATAACCTCTTCATCGTTCATTTTTACAACAGCAACAACAACAAATCAAGTGGAACTCTCCCATGGCACATTAGGAAGAAGTTCAGCATCTTCCCTTTAGGGGGCTATTTATGAACTCTAGAAACTTACATAGGTAAGAATTGTGTTTAGTCAGGGGAACATGGAGATGGGTCTGATATTGTCATTACTTCTTGCAGCCACATGGTGTCACTGTGGACAATTGGTCATTTTCGCAGATGCTGCTGGTCTGCTGTTGGCTCGGATCTGTGCAAGCCATGGAGAATCTTTGAAGGACAGGCTGTAGTGGTGGATAATCCATTATCTCTGCATCCTGCTTAGTTAAGGGTACCCGCACGCCTGAGTTCTTAGGGACACAGCTCTTGACGCTTGGTTCTTCCTGGCCCATCTGCTTCTGTAAGCAACGAAAAGTCAAAAGAAACTTTTAAGCACCAGAGAGGCAAGATCAGATTTGTTTTTAGAAGACTAATTTCAGAAACCGCGTGGAAGAGGAATTGTGGTAGGGATAGAACAGTGAGTGGTAGGCAGGTTATCCTAGTAAATGGGCTGTTGTCATAGTTCAGGCAAGAAATGTTGAGAGCTTGAACCAATGCAGTAGCAATGAGGCTGAAGAGAATCCTTGATGGATTCCAAAGATTTTTTTTTTTAGATGGCATTGATAGAAATTGGTAAGGTTGTATGTGTCAAAAAGAGGATCAGAGAGGCTGGATGTTGATACCATAATGAATGTAGTGTTTCAGAGGAAGAAAAGATTTCTGAGGGAAGAAGGGATATTCTGTTGGGGGATATTGGATTGGAAAGATATTTTCACTGGGTATAGAATTCTAGGGTTGGCAGTTTTTTCCTAGCACATTATATATGTCATTCCATTGCCTTCTGGCTTTTCTTGTAACTGGTTGAGATTTCAGCCATAATTCTTACTGTTGCTCACCTCAATGCAACGGGTCTATTTTTTCATGTCATACAGATATTTTTTAATTTCAAAATATTAAGGGGGTACAAATGTTTTAGGTTACATGGATCACTTTTGTAACACTTGAGTCCTGGCTATAGGGGTTCCCATCACCCAAATAGTGTTCATTGTACCCATTAGGTAGTTTTTTGCCCTCCCCTGGTTGATTTCCTCTGAGTTTTACTTTCCTCTGTGCACATGTGTGCTCATTGGTTAGTTCCAATTTAATAGTGAGTACACGTGGTGTTTATTTTTCCATTCTTGAGATACTAATTTTTTTTACTGATACTTCGATTTTTTGTCTTCATCTTTGTTTCTTAATAGCTTAACTGATGTGCCCAGATGTGGTTTATTTTTGTATTTATCATGCTTGGATTTTGCTGAACTTTTTGAATTGGTGGTTAGATATTTCTGTTTTTATCAATTTTGGAAAATTATTGGTTATTATGTCTACAAATATTTATTCTGTTCCATTCTTCTGTTCATTCTTGTATGCTACTCCAATTACATGTAAATTAGAAAGCTTGATATTGTCCCACATGCCTCTCACATTGTGTTCTTTTTTTCCTTCATCCTTTTCACTCTATTCTCCAGTTTGGATAATTTAATTGACCAGTCTTCAAGTTCATAGATCCTTTCTTCTGATGTTCAATCTGCTGTTAAGCTTTTCCAATTTATTCTTAATTTCAAATACCGTATTTTTCAGTATTAGGATATTCATTGATTAATTTTTAATTATTCTACCTCTCTGTTAAAGTTCTCCATCTTTTCATTCACTTTGTTGATCTTTTTCTTCCATTTATGTAACCAACTTATATATTAATTTCACCTATAATAGTTAATTTAAAGCCATTGTCTTCTAATTCCAATAACTTCTTTATCTGTGGGTCTCCTTCCATTGATTGTTTTTTAACTTTCTGATTATCAGTCATTTATTATTTTCCTTCACTTCTCATAATTTTTTATGGTATGCTGAATACTGCATTTAATAAATTTTTACTTTTTAAAAATAGTTTTAGATTTGCATAAAAATTGTGAAATTATAGAGAATTCCCATGTATCCCACATCCAGTTTCCCCTCTTATAAATGCCTTATATTAGTATGGTACATTTGTCACAATTAATGAGCCAACATTGAGACATGACAGGCATATCTCAGAGATATTGCAAGCTTGCTTCCAGGCCACTGCAATAAAGTGAATATTGCAATAAACTGAGTCACACACATTTTTTGGTTTCCCAGTGCATATAGAAGTTATGTTTATACTATACTGTAGTCTCTTAAGTGTGCATTAAAAGTATGTCTTCATATGTACATAACTTAGTTAAAAAATACTTTATTATTAAAAATGTTGACACAGAGACATGAAGTGAGCACATGCTGTGGAAAAAATGGCACCAATAGACTTATTTGATGCAGGGTTGCCACAAACCTTTAATTTGTAAAAAAAAAAAAAATCTGCAATGTGCAACAAAGCAAAGTGCAATAAAAAGAGATATGCCTTTATTATTATTAATAAAATCTATACTTTCTTCAGATGTCCTTAGTTGTTACCTAATCCTTTTTCTGTTCCAGGATTCTACCTAAGATACTACATTATATTTAGTTGTCATGTATCCTTCGGCTCCTCTTCGCTGACAGTTTCTCAGACTTTCCTTGCAAATTTTTTTATTTTTTTAATTTCAGCATATTATGGGGGTACAAATATTACGGTTACGTATATTGCTCATGCCCCCCCTCCCCCCTCAAGGCAGAGCTTTAAGCGTGACCATCCCCCAAACGTTGCACATCTCACTCATTATGTTTGTATATACCCATCCCCTCCTCCCTCCTCCCACTCCTTGCAAATTTTGAGTACTGATTAGATATTTTGATAATATTCCTCAACTGGAAATTGTTTGATATTTTCCTCATGATTAGGCCAAGCTATGGATTTTTAGGAGGAAGATCACATTGAGGAAGTGCCATTTTCTTCACATAATATCAAATGTTCATATTATCAACATAACATCACTATTGATATTAATTTTGATAAGTTTACCTACTATTAAGTTACTCTTTATTTTTCCTTTTCATGCTATTCTCTTTTTAAGGAAGTCCCTAAGCACAGCCCACACTTAAGGAGTGAGAAGTCAAGCTAAGTACTCCTCCTCTGAGAAAGTATATGCCTTGCATCTCTTTTAGCCACTGCTATTATACAGGAGTCCTGTCGGTATGGTAGTAAAATATAAACGAGGAGTGTTCTTTAATCTTAAGATTAAATCTCAGTCTCAGTGTTACTGTGTCTCTTGTACGTGATTTTCAAGTTTTTTTCTAGTGTTATAGTTTTTTATTTCCCTTCTTTTTCCTACTCCTCTCCCTGGCTACAACATTTCCAACCTATTTCCTGAGCCTCTTATCCCTGTTGAGTATTTTTCCTCTTTCTTCTCCCCAGTGACAGGAAGGTGAGAAAGGAAGTCTAGAGAGGTCTGGAGTGGGAGGCATCCCTTTTTCCAGCTGAGAACTGGGAAGCAGGTCTTTGTTATGAGTAAGGATCTAGACGGATTTTACAATTAATACCCTTACCTTCCCCCTGCCAGAGCAATGAGAGGATCTTCTAGAATTATCTTGAGAACCAGTGGGATGTATGGGGGTAAAGCACACAGAAATTTGAGGCCCCCTAAGGAGATTTTTCACTTTTTGCTACTCCAAACACAGTCTCCAGCAATTTATCAAAATTACCATTTAAACGTCTCTACCATTTTATTATTCCAGTGACTTCTCCAGGTGTGACTTTCTGCATATGTCAGTTTCTCTTGATTTTGGAGTGGTCTGTTTCCCTATAACATCACTTCCTTGGTGGATTCTAGAAAAGTCATTGATTTTTAGTTTATTCAGGATTTTCTTATTGTAAAGATGTAAAGATATATTGACAACCTTTAAACTCTTTACATGGTGAAGCTGAAACAGAAAGTCTGAACATTATGTTTCAAAGAACTACAGAGACTAGAATGAATGATATTTCCCCTCCACTCATCCTTTCCAGTATTTATAAAGCTTTAAGTTCAAAGAACTACCTATATGGAACGAGTTCGGAAATTTTGTTGTCTTCCCTTAAAAAAAATCCTACAAAAGCAAATCTATCCTGTTCATCCACTAATGCTTTAATTTTTGTCATTTATAAAACTTATATATTTGTTAAAATAAACCCAATAATAATTTGGTGATGTCAGTAAGATGGTAGAATAGGAGGTCCTACGTTTCACTCCCTCCAACAGAAAGTTCAACTAGCAACTATCCACTGATAAAGACACCTTAATGAAACCCCCGCCTCAATTTGGAAATAAGCCTAAGTCCACAGAATGGAATAAAAATCACATGGAAGGAATAAGAGAAATGGTTTCAGATTGAAATAAAAGCTGCATGAAAGGGTAAGAGAAATAGTCTCACTTTGACTTCATCACCGCTATTTGGATGCCCTTGATTTCCTTCTCTTATCTGATTGCTCTGGCTAGGACTTCCAGTACTATGTTGAATAGAAATGGTGATAAAGGGCAACCGTGTCTGGTTCCAGTTCTAAGCGGGAATGCTTTCAATTTTTCCCTGTTCAGTATGATGTTGGCTGTGGGTTTGTTGTACATGGCCTTTATTATTTTTAGGTAAGTCCTTTCTATGCCTGTTTGGTTAAGCATTCTTATCATAAAAGGGTGCTGAATTTTGTTAAATGCTTTTTCTATTAAGAGGATCACATGGTCTTTGTTTTTACTTCTATTTATGTGGTGAATTACACTTATAGATTTGAGTATGTTGAACTATCCCTGCATCTCTGGGATGAAGCCCACTTGGTCGTGATGGATTATATTTTTGATGAGCAGCTGAATTCAGTTTCCTAGGACTTTAGTGAGAATTTTTGCATCTATATTCATAATATTGGTCTGTAGTTTTCTTTTTTTGTTGAATCTTTTCTTGGCTTTGGTATCGGGGTGATGTTGACTTTGTAAAACATGTTAGGGAGGATTCTTTCCTTCTTGATGTTATGAAATAATTTCTACAGGATAGGTACCATTCTTCTTTGTAGATCTGGTAAAATTTGGGTGTGAAACCATCTATTGGCCTAGGCAAAGAATTTATGAAGAAGATCGTAAAGGCAATTATAGCAACAAAAAAACACAAATAAATGGAATCAAATAAAAAAGCTTCTGCACAGCCAAGGAAACAACCACTAGAGTGAATAGACAAACTACAGAATGGGAAAAAATATTTGCATGCTACATATTTGACAAAGGGCTGATAACTAGAATCTATAAGAACTCAGGCAAATCAGCAAGAAAAAGTCAAACAACCCCACTAAAAAGTTGGCAAAGGACAGGAACAGACACTTTTCAAAAGAAGATAGACTAATGGCTAACAAACATAAAAAAATTGTTCAACATCTCTAATCATCAGGGGAACGCAAATCAAAAACACAATGAGCTATCACTTAACTCCAGTGATAATAGCTTTTAACAAAAAGTCCCAAAACAATAAATGTTGGTGTGGATGCAGAGAGATAGGAACACCCATACACTGCTGGTGGGACTGCAAACTAGTACAACCTCTGTGGAAAGTAATATGGAGATACCTCAAAGAACTAAAAGTAGAACTACCATTTGATCCAGAATTCTCACTAGTGAGTATTTACCCAAAGGAAAAAAAGACATGTTATAAAAAAGACTTCTGCACTTGAATGCTCATAGCAGCATAATTCACAATTGCAAAGATGTGGAAATAACCCAAGCACCCTTTAATACATGAGCGGATCAATAAAATGTGATATATGTATACCATGGAGTTCTACTCAGCCACAGAAAAATGGGGAACTAATGCCTCTTATATTATCCTGGATGGAGCTGGAGCCCATTTTTTCTAAGTGAAATATCACAAGAATGGAAAAACAAACACCACGTGTACTCACTATTAAATTGGTACTAATCGATGAAAACTTATGTGCACATATGGAAATAACATTCATTGGGGATCAGGCATGTGGGAGGGGTTGGGAGAGGATGGGTATATTCACACCTAATGGGTGCAGTGTGCACTGTCTGGGGAATGGGCATGCTTGTAACTTTGACTAAGGTGGCACAAGGGCAATTTATGTGACCAAAGTGTCTATACCTCTACAATATTTTGAAATAAAAAAAAGAAGTGTCACTGTTGATGATATGATGTTATATATAGAAAACCCTAAAGATTCCACCAAAAAACTATTAGAGCTAATAAATCAATACAGTAAAGTTGCAGGATAAAAAATCAATACACTAAAATCAGTAGTATTTTTATACACTATCAACAAACTATCCAAAAAAGATATTAGGAGAACAATCCCATTTCCAAAGAATAAAATATTTAGGAATAAATTTAACTAAGGAAGTGAAAGACCTATACACTAAAAACTATAAAATGTTTATGAAAGTAACTGGGGAAGACATAAATAAATGGAAAGATATTCTGTGTTCATGAATTGGAAGAATTAATATTATTAAATTGTCCATACTACCCAAAAGGATCTACAGATTAAATGCAATTCCCATCAAAATTCCAATGTAGTTTCTCACAGAAATAAAAAAATTCTAAAATTTCTATGGAACCACAAAAAACCCCCAAATAGCCAAGGCAGCAATGAGCAAAAAGAACAGAGCTAAAGGCATTACACTATCTGATTTCAAACTATACCACAAAACAATAGTAATTAAAACAGAACGATACTGGAATAAACATAGACTCAATGACAAATGAAACAGAGCCCAGAAATAAAGCCAGACATGTATGGTCAGTTGATTTTTGACAAAGGTGCTGAGTATACACACTGGGAATAGGACCGTCTCTTCAATAAATGGTGTTGGAGAAACTAGATATCCAAATGCAGAAGAATGAAATTAGACCATTATCTCACTCCATGTACAAAAATCAACTCAAAATGGATTAAAGACTTAAATGTCAAACTGGAAACTGTAACATTACAGAAGTGAATGTAAAGTAAAAGCTCCATGATACTGTTCTGGGCAATGATTTTTTGGATATGACCTTAAAAGCACAGTCAACAAAAGTAAACATAGACAAATGGAATTGCATCAAACTAAAAAGCTTCTGCATAGAAAAGGAAATAATCAACAGAATGAAGAGACAACCTACAGTATGGAAGAAAATCATTGCACACCATGCATGTGATAAGGGGTTAATATCCAAAATATATAAGGCACTCAAACCCTCTATAGAAGGAAAGAAAACAATCTGATTTAAAAATGGGCAGGGTTCAGTCTAGTCTGCTCTGCCCTGTCCCTGGATGTGAATTACTGTGTTGAGATACATGATCATAGTTAACCATGCTTCCTGGTGGTATCTGATCCAGAGCAAAGCTTCCTAAAATCCTCTCCCAAATCACCCAGCAAAAGCCCAGACCTTTCAGTTTTTTCCAACACCCACTGACTGAGACTCTTCATGGTCTTCCATTCTCTCCCCACAGGGAATAATAATACCGATGTGTTCAGTGGCAGCTGTGTTCCTAGAATTCTCTGGCTGGAAGGCATTTATAAGGGTAGCTGAATCATGTGGCCCTGACTTGCATTTCCCCATTGTGTTTGTTTTAGGAGAGTCCCTATTGAATATGTTTATAACTAGTAATGCTCAGAATTCTAAAATTTACCAACAAAATGGATAAGGTGTCTTGGCATACACAAAGGAAAAAAATGGGCAAAGGATATGAATAGACATTTCTCAAAATAAGACATACAAATGGCCAAGAGATATGTGAAAAAAATGTTCAACATCACTAAATCATTAAGGAAATGTAAATCAAATCACAATGAGATATTACCTCACACCTGTAACAATGGCTGTTATCAAAAACACAAAAGATAACAACTGTTGGCAAGGATGTAGAGAAAAGGGACTGCTTATACACTGTGGGTGGGAATGTAATTAGTATAGCAATTATGGAAAATTGTACAGACGTTCCTCAAAAAGCTAAAAATAGAATTACCATATGATCCAGCAATCGCACTTCTAGGTATTTATCCAAAAGATTTGAAATCAGTATGTTGAAGAGAAGTCTGCACTCTCATGTTCATTGAAGCACTATTCACAACAGCCAAGTCATATAATAAACCTAAGTGTCCACCAACAGATGAATGGATCAAGAAAATGTGGTATGTATACACAATGGAATATTATTAAGCCTTTAAAAAGAAAGAAATTTTGTCATTTGCAACAACATGGATGAAATTGGAGAACATTTTCTGTTGCTTACAACAGAATACCTAAAACTGGGAAATTTATAAGAAACAAAAGTTACTTCTTACAGTTCTGGAGGCTGGGAAGTCCAAGGTTGAAGGGCACATCTGAAGAAAGCTACCTTGCTGGAGGAGTTCTGAGTTGGCACAGGTATCACATGGGGAGGGAGCTAAGTGTGCTAGTGTGCTATCTTAGGTCTCTCTTCATATAAAGCCTCCAGTTCTACTCCGGTGATAACTTATTAATCCACTAACCCATTAATTCATGAATAGATGAACTCATTCATAAGGGTGGAGCCCTCATGGTCCAATCACCTCTTAAAGGCCCCACCTCTCAATACTGCCCCATTGGGGATTAAGTTTCAAATGAGTTTTGGAGAGGGCATTGAAACCATGGCAGAAGGTCACCAGAGGCTGTGAGGTGGGAGAAATGAGATGATAGTCAAAGGGTACAAGTCCATAATCATACAGGAGGAATAATTTTTTTCTTTGAGATATACTGCACAGCATGGTGAATATAGTAAATAATAATGTATTGTGTGTTTCAAAATTTCTGAGAGTTTCAAATGTTCTCACTACAAAAAATAAGTATTTGAGTTGGTAGATATGTTAATTAGCTTGATTCAATTATTTTGCATTATATTTATAAATCATAGCATCACGCTGTACTCCATAAATATGTACAACTATAGTTTGTCAATTTATAATTAAAAATAAAAATTAACCAGTAATTTAACCTGTTTACCAAGGTCATATAAATGACTTTCTGATTCTTTCCCGAGAACTTGTTTTAATAAAAGAGAACTCAAAGATACAGTATGTGAAATCCAAGAAGGATGGCATGGACATACAGGAAGGGGTGATGGCAGTGAAAGATTGTAGATATGACCTAGGAGGTTGGGATAGCACAGACACATTTCCCCTCCTCAGATGTTTCACCTGGATGAGCCACTGTGGACTGCCAGTTTAACAATCAGGGAAAGCAGAACAGTGCATCTTTCTGCCTCAACACTCTTATGAGGCTGCCCGTCTTGCTTGCTTTATTTTACTTCCTTTCTCTGCGTTGCCCACATGATGACTGAGCTACGTGCATTATTTCCGACTCCCTAAGAGCCATCCTGATGTGCCTCTTTTTTCTTAGTTTTTGAGGATCTTTCTTAGAAGTCAAGGTCAAGTTGCAAGGGAGAACTATAAATGGCATGACCTGGAATCCTTGGGTGAAGAAGGAGTAAGGAATAATGGTTAAAGCACACTTTTAAAAAATTGTTCTCAAGTGATCCTATACTGAGAGGAGTATGGTGTGCTTTGTAAGCTGTTCAAAAAGGGGCAAAGCCAGGCAGTGAGAAAGCTAACATCTCTCTGGTGCAAAATGTGGAGGGGCTGTGATAATGCCTAGAGCACCATGCAATACATTATAAGCACTTGGTAACCATTAGTTGAATGAATCAAGTGCTGCAGGTTTCTTCTCTTACTTGTCTTCACGGCACCTTATTGCCTTTTGAGTATCTGCAGCTAATGCTGCTGATGCCTGCTGATATCCTATTGGCTCTCAGTAACACCTAGAACTTTTCTCAGTTTTTCTCCTCTGAAAAATTCTGGCACTTGAGGGTCTTACAGCCCATCCTAACCCAAAGTGCACACTTCCTTGCACATTTTGTGATGATCTCATAAGTTAGGTAGATTCTATATAGAAAATAGGAAGTCACATCATTGAGGCCACCACTGCTTTCTTGCCCTATTTCTAACCAAAGCATGTCCAAGGAGCTCCTATCTTCTTCAGAAACCAACAAGAGCCTTGGTGGGGAACAAACCAAGGTCGCTGCTTGAAGGTGGTTCCTGGCTAGCTCTACAGGCTTTTGTCCTTTCCCATTCTTTTCTCAAGAATGGTAGGAATTCCAGTTGGAGAAGAAACCATGTTTCTATCCAATTTATGCTATTTTTGAATTTTTATATTTGGTTTACAGCAGAGAGAAGGCTGTCAGCTTGGACTTATAAGAAAGATTCTATCTAGACAGAAGGGTACTTCCTGAGACTATATAAAGGTTTCACAATATGTTAGGTGCTAAGCAGAGAGGTGGGGCCTGTGAAACATAGCTTTTATCAAACAAAGGATCTAAGCAGCCCATTTGGAGGAATTCTTTGGCCCAAACTGCAAAGCCTTAGGAAAATTTAAGCTATTCTTAAATTATGGAAGCACTATATTAGGGATTTTCATTGTGGTCAGAACTTGCATCAGCATCATCAAGGAGAACTAATTTAAAACACAGATTCCTGGTCGACTCTATGCCAACGGAGTCTCTGGGGGTGGGGCCAGAAAAAAATCTGTGTTTTAAGCTATTTTTTCTGGTGATTCTCCTAAGGATCATGAAGTAATGGATGCTCTAGGGGCTCTCTTTTAAACTTTATGTTCTAAAATAAGAAAATAAAACAGTCCACATTTGTTATATGCATAATTTTAATGTTATTTTTGGTTTAAATAGTATAGCAGGCAGAATTCTAAGATGACTCCCAATGGTCCATGCCCTTATAAAACTCTGTCCCCTTGACTGGGCAGATCCTGTAACTGGCTTCTAACCAGTAGACCATGGCAAAGATAATGAGCAATTACTTCCTGAAATATGTCATGTTATATAGCAAAGGTAAAGGGATTTATGGGTGTAATTAAGCCCCCTAATTAGTTGGCTTGAGGTTACCAAAAGGGAGATTAGTTTGGTGGGTCTGGCCTAATCAGTCGAGCCCTTTGGACGAGGGTCTAGGGCAGAGAGAAAAGAAGCAGCAAGGACATTCTCCTGTTGGCCTTAAAGAAAGAAAATACCTTGTTTGTACTCTCATAATTTCCTGAAGTAAAAAAAAAAAAAAGAAGGAAACTACCATTTGTGGAAAGTGTCACATGGTGGGGAATGGTGGGCAGCCTCTAGGAAGGAGGGCCTCAGTCCTACAATCCCATTATGTCAATAACCAGTGAACTTGGAAGAGGAGGTTGAACTCAGAGGAGGTTGCAGCACCAGCCAACATCTTGACTGCAGCCTTGTGAGGCCTTGAGCAGAGGATGCAGCCGAACTGGGCTTGATCTCTGTGTACTCAGACCCATGGAAACGGTGAAGTAACAAATGTGTATTGTTTCATGTTGCTGTTTGTTATACAGTAATAAAAATTAATACAAATAGTAGAGAATAAAATATCTTATATTTCAAGCATTGTAAATTACAATATGTCCAGTTGCTTTGAAATTTACAGCAACATCAGGGGCCAGGTACCTGCTGGGGAATAGGAAAACTTTCCACGAGGTACATGGATACAGAAAGTTTTAAGACCGTAAGTTTTCATATGTTCAACATTCATACATACTCTTTTCTGTGATTTATTGACCTGGAAAGGAGTCTGCAGTTCAGGAAGCCTTGTGCATGGTTCTTTTCTGCCTTTGTTTTCACACCTGCTTTTTCTCACTTTCCAAAAGAAGGGTATGCATTCCCACCTCTGAAATCTTACCACTGTGAATAGTTTAAAGTCTCCAATCCAGTGAAAAATATCAATATTGATGATGTCTTCACCAATCAAACCACCATGTAGCTGCTGTGGGACTTTGTGACTTTCTCTGTCTCTTACATATTTCTGTGGAGTGAAAAGCATGGCATGAGAAACGGGGTATCCAGCTTGTGTGGCAATGCTCCAAACTCAGATTTGTTGTAAAGTAGGTTAGCCGGAGTGGTGATGCATTTCCTTATATTTCCCGCTTGTTGTCAATGAAGGCAATGCTTCCTGGGGAGAGGTACGTGAAAGAAAAGTGACCGAGAATATACTCCATGCTCTCTTCACTTCAGGATCCAGTCACAGGGCGGCACCCAACAGGGAGGGAACTGTGCTCATGACAGAGGGAAAAAGAAAGACATAACAGCAAAAACTAGTTAAAGATTATGCTTGGAAATATTGATGGTAGTGAAGACTTACTTTGTCCAGATAGCAGCCTCATGGCAAAGATCTGTTCCAGAATTCAGAAGTAACACGCTTGTCACAGGGACATGTGTTAACACTTTTATTTGAACTGAAAAATGAGGACAGACTGTTTCTGATAGAAAGCTAATCTGATTTGCCTGATTGGTTTAGTAATGAGGACTGGCTTTGACAATTAGTTTGCTTGGTAGATAACTCTATAGATTGAAGGAGCCGAATCTGCAGTCATGAGGTTTGGATGAATATATTTAATGATCAGATAAAAATATTTTACCAAAATATTATATTATCAAAAAAGTACTATGATTAATAACATTTTGATTTTCCACATTTTTTTCAATGTTGTCTTATACAAAATGTTTCCACATGAATGAATAACACGTATAATTAATATATTGTTGGTAAGCCTCAGTAAAGACTTTAAAAAAATACTTCTCAGAAATTAAGTGAATGAGTTTAGTGATTGGATAATGAATAATTTTACAAATAGATTATTTACAGTTCTTAGGTTTTGACAAAGTTAAAGGAGAATCTATTTGAGTTGTCAGCCAATAAAACATTAAAATGATTTTTGCTGATAGATTAGAGTATTATTTTAGGCATTTAACTCAGAAGCAAAAATACCTCCATTTGAATTTACTTACATATGTGAACAATTTTTTATTGCTTGCATCTATAAAAATAGTTTCTCAAAATTATCTTAAGAAGATATATACTTAAAAAGTTTGAAGTCCATTGATTGCCTTAGTCAGCTACAGGCTAAGGAATACTGGATTAATAATTATCAAATCTCAGAGACTTAGAACAATGAACGTTTGTTTCTCATGCCTGTTCCTTGGACTCCTCCTCCATGCTCTCTCCTCTCCAGGATCCAGGCCAAAGAGCTGCCTACCTGGGGCAAGCCTCTGCTCTTGGCAGAGGGAAAAGAGAGACCTGGTGGCCACATGTGGCCACTTTTAAAGCCTAATTTTGGAAATGATTTTCATCACATTTTATGAACCAAAGCAAGCCATATGACCAAGCCTGACATCAGTGGAGCAGGAACCAAAAATCATCCCACTGGAAGGATCAGCAAATATTTGGGAACAAAAATAAAATCTACCACAATGATCTACAGAATTAGAGAGATTTACTTATAATAAGGCAAAACGTAGAAGTACCCAGTGGAAAAGGAGTTGGACAAAAGAGAAAAATAAAGAGGTGCTTCAATATAAAAATAGAGGTACAAGGACACAATTTGGGATGCTATTAAAAAAAAGGGTTTTGCTTATTTGGAATGACCAATTTTCTGACTTCTTTCAAATAATTTCAGTGGTAGTAATTTAAATGCTTCATGGAACAGGGCTTTTAGACTGCTGACACATATGGGAACCAAGTCCAATCAATAGCAAATTCTTTATCAAAACCCTTATGAAATTTGATGTTTTGAGTTGGCAGGTTTGTTTCATTTTTATCTTTCCAATAAGTACAACTTCGCCATTTGCCATTTGTAAAAGGATTTGTTCATCTATTTGGAAACAGCATGTTAAAAGATTGTCAGGGAAAATGATGAGACAACAAACTCTGTTTTGAAATCTTAAAAGTTTCCCAGTGTAAGAAACTTCGTAGAAACCCTCTGGAACTCTAAGATGAGAACTTCAAAGATCAGTTGGTTGGCCAAGTCTTAGTGCCAGTCTGTAACATAAATGCTTCCAATATTCAAAGCTGTTCTGTCACTTGATATATTTTAATGTGGAATCTCACCTCCTACAACTGTATTGGGAGTTTTTGCCACATGGAAATTTCATATGAAGTTCCCAGAATTATTATGTGTTTAACATATTTAAACATTTTTTTCTCTTGAATTTCAATCTGGACTAGTAGGATGATTGATAGGTTATGGTTTAAAGAAAGTTTAGGAAAAAATATAATCATGAACCATTATCACTTTATTTTCTTTTACTCTCGATGAACTTAATTCATAGCTACTATAACATAATGTTCTGCATTATATATTGAGTATAAATGACACTTTCCATTTGGAATACTACATGAAAAATACTTAGCATTGGGCCAGCTATACAGTAAACACTCAATAAATGTTAGCCAATAAAAACAGTAAGAACAATTCCAATAGTTTGATGGGGTTGGGGAGAATGGTTAGGCAACTAAGGGTCAGAGTGAAAAAACGTAAACTTTATTTTTTTAAGGAGTCTAGGGTGTCTTTATAATTTTTTAAATTGACAAACAAAATTGTATAATTTTATCATGTACATCATGTTTTTTTTTTTTTTTTTGAGACAGAATCTTGCTCTATTGCCCAGGCTAGAAAGCGTGGCGTCAGCCTAGCTCACAGCAACCTCCAACTCCTGGGCTCAAGGGATCCTCCCGTCTCAGCCTCCCAAGTAGCTGGGACTACAGGCGTGTGCCATCACACCCAGGGTAATATTTTCTATTTTTTTTTTTTAGTTGCTCGGCTAATTTCTTTCTATTTTTAGTAGAGATGGGATCTCACTCTTGCTCAGGCTGGTCTCCAACTCCTGATCTCAAGCGATCCTCCCACCTCAGCCTCCCAAAGTGCTAGGATTACAGGCGTGAGCCACCATGCCTGGCCCATCATGATGTTTTGAAACATATTAACATTGTAGAGTGGCCAAATCAAGCGAATTAATATATGCATTACCTCACATAATGGATCATTTTTGTTGTAAGAACACTTAAAAATCTACTCAGCATCTTTTAAGAATACCATATTATTATTACTATGTTGCCATGTTGTACAATAGATCGCCTTTAAACCTTATTTTGGAGAGTTAATTGTTTTCTGTTATGTAGAGCAATGGGTGTGTTAGTGAATAGTGTAGGAGAGTCAATTTAGTCAATGAGTCCAATTAGAAAGGTGATGTGAGCAGCAGGATTAAGGATTAATTGTGTTTGTGGTTCTTCTCTGAAGGTCTCTTAGACCTTTTCCTGATGATCTAGGTGTAATCTCAATGTTTTGTATTTTATTCTGGAAATTTTGCACATGGAAATAGAATCAGGAACATTTTACTTATTCTGATTTATAGCCATAGTCAAATAATTGTGCCTACTAACCATCTTCTACTTCTAAAAATTCTCCCTTTGTGTATTAGAGAAATACAGTAATTGTTTCAAAATCACTCAGCAAAAAATGAGGGAATTGGACCAAGAAGTCAGGTCTGACTACCTATCTAGACTTTTCTTTTCCCCAAAACTGTGATGTGTTAATGAAAGACAATCGAAGTTCCACTTTTAGAAAGATTTTCTCATATTTAAAAAATAATTGCTACAATATTGAGTATTCTTTTAGAACATTCCTGAAAGATTTTTGGAAATGGCTAATGGTACTATTTTACCCACTAATAAGTACAACCTAATTGTATGGAACTTTTCATCTAAATAAAATTTCAAATAATTTTGACTACTTGTGATTTTAGGATTAGTGGATTGGAGTCAGGACTCTTTGGCACTGTTCTGAAAACAAATTGGACCCTTTTCCTTTTTCTGAAAGGTGATCAATCTAATCAATACAAGCTCAGTAATTCCTTTCTGAAATAGTTAAAATGCAAAGTTAGTTTGTGTTTGTCTTAAAATGCTGGTGTAGCAACATTAAATGGAAACGGTATAAATTTGAAACATTGGAAAAGAATACCTAATTTCTTTTGAAATCTTTTTCATGACTACCATCAACATTTTCCCAATTTAAACCATCTATTGAGCTGTTGTCTTCCGCTGTCCTCAGTAGGGGAGAGGTGGAAAGAAACAATGTTCAATTGGGTTGCTGCTACGTAACCCAAACTTTTTTCATTACATCAGTGACAAATCAGCCAAACCAGTTTGGTGTCTTGAAGACAAAACAACTCCTTGATTAACTAAATTTCTCACTTTTTAAATTGGTGGCTTTCTTGTTGCATGGATACAGCATTGGCTAAACCAAAAAGAAAACAGTAGAGATTTTCTGCAAACCATAGGAGGCATTGATGACATCTGTCAAAGCTGCTCCAGCAGGGCCCAGTTGGGAGCACCTGGACATTGTGGCAAAGGCAAAATTAGCTTGGGGTCCTCTCTGCTCTGCTTAAACCTCCCTCCCACTCGAGTCCTGGTGACCCAGCTCCAGGTACCAGCACATCTGGTATGGAAACACCTGCTCAGTGTTGCGTTTCCACAGGGCTGCCTTGTAATCCTGGCTGACGGTTAATTAATAATGACTGCAGACTGCTAGCTTCCAGGGGATATTTGAATTCTAATGAGGGATTGGAAAGAACAGCATCTTTCATGATTATATTTCAAGTGAAATTTTGGGAGTTAGGGAATTCTCCAATCCCACGCCATAGATAACAGTTTACCTGCTCTGCTGTGGAGGCTGGCCCATGGAAGGAAGGCAGTTGACACAAAAACATAGCAAGGGCAGACATTGAGGATATTATAATAGTCCAGTTCTTCATCCAGACTGCCATTTTCATTCCTGTCTGATTTGGGGGCAATGAGAATGGGTTTTGAGAATTTGCAACCTATAAAAGAGGAGCTAGGGAAACAAAGGACAAGGGCATATGACCTTAAATGTTTATTGAACACTATTATGTACGAACACTGAACTAGCTACACAGGTGAGTAAAACAGGTGGTGTTCGTGTCCTCATGGCACTTGATAGGATAGTGGTGGGAGCTAGTAAGTAATCAAATAAATGTGTGTGTGTGTGTGTTTGTGTGGCGGGGCATATGTTACATGTACATATGTGTGTGTGTGTATGGGTGTATCTATATACACACACATGTAAAATGAATTATAAGAAATACTGTGAAGGAAAATAAAAAGATGCCAAGAAAGTCACTAAGGGAGCCATTCAATTTTGCCTTCCAGGGGCAGATGAATTCAATGGTTCAATTCACAGACTCTGGAGTGAGAATGCCCGGATTCAAATCCCAGCTCTGCCGCTTACTAGCTATGTGAACTTAGGCATACTGCTTACGTTGTCTGTGCCTCCTTTACTTCATTTGTGAAATGGGGATAATTATATACATACTTTATAGAGTTGCTGTGTGGATTAAATGAATTAGCATATGCAAAATGGTTAGAACAGAGCCCAGCACAGAGTTCACCTTTGGCAGGTATCACGTGTCATTACTGGGGGCCCCGGGAGAACCTCACTGAGGAAATGGCAGCCGAGGGTGATCAGGAGGAAGCCCCGGGAGAGAATTAGGAGGTGGGCTCCAGGCAGGGGGGAAGCAACTGAGGGAAGAAGGAGCTCGGTCCGCTTGAGAAACAGAGCGAAGGGGCCCATCTGGGGTACGCCAAGTCGCCAAGTAGCCGGGGGATTGAGATGAGGCTTCGGAGCGGGGACAGAGATCAGAGTATGTTGAGATGTGAAGAGTATTTTAAGGATTTTGGATTTTATTCTAAGTGCCATGGGAAGTGATAGATGTGTTTTAAAGTAAGAAATGACATTATGTAATAAATGCTTTTAGAAAGAACACTCTTGCTGCCCTGTGGAGAAGAGACAGGAGAGGTGCGGTGGGAGACCACTCTGGGGCTCTGAGGGCTGCCTTAGGGTCTCCACAGAGCAGGGCGATGGAGTTGGGGGCACAGAGAGCGAGCGAGAGAGAGGTTGATTTTAAGGAATTGGCTCACACGATTGTGGGGGCTGGCAAGTCTGTAGGGCAAACAGGCTGGAAATTCCAGCAAGGATTGACATTGCAGGGTGGAGTCCGACAGCCATCTGGAGGCAGAATTCCTTCCTCTTCAGGGGACCTAGGTCTTTTCTCTCTATGCCTTCAAATAATTGGATGAGGCCCAGCCACACTATAGAAGGTGATCTGCTTTACTGAAAATCTGATTTAAATGTCAGTCACACCTAAAAAATGCCTTCACAGCAACATCTCGACTGGCGTTTGACCAGATAGCATGACACCATAGCCTAGCCACACTGACACATAGAATTGACCACGCACGGCCCAGGTGGGAGATGATGGTGGACCAGGGTGATGACTGTGGCGATCGAGAGAAGTAGTTGGAGTCAAGAGTTGGTTTGAAAAAAGAATGAGCAAACTTGGTGTTGATTGAACGTGGCAGGGGGTAAGAGGCGGGAACAACTGAGAACATCCTCTTGATTTCTGGCATAAGCAAAAAGCACAGCCCTGTGTCACCCAACTAGGCAAATGCAATGGGTGGGGTGCCAGGGTGGGTGGAGAGGCCCTGCTTAGAGGAGAGGGACCTTAGCACATGGGCACAGGTGTTGAGAAGCTTGCGTTTCACCTGGGAACTGCCAGTGCAGAGCAAGCAGGGGACATGGCATACCCCAGCAGTGACCTTGTGCAATCCTGGCCTCCCCTCCTACTAGACATGGCCCACAGGATGTCAGGTACTCATGGGAAGGACTGGCTCCTGCCACTGTGAACCAAAGCAGAAATATGGAGAGAAAAGGCTTCCTTTGTACAAAGATTAGGGGAAAATTGTTTCAAAAAGGAGGCAGTCTTGGCTGTGTCAAATGAAGTTGAGAAGTCTAGGACTGAAAAGTGCTCATTCAGTTGGATACTGTGGGCATCTCTGGTAACCTCAAGAAGAATAGTTTTTCCGGGGGTCCCATTTCGCAGGTGAACAAATTGAGGGTAGAAAGGTAAACTAACTAGATTTATTAACAGTTCAATCTTGTGCCTCAGTTTGTCTGCCTCGAAAGCTCACACGTTCTTTGTTTCTGTACCTGTTTCTTCCCTCTGAGAATGTGCACAGGGAAGGGTCTTGTGGCCTTTGCTCTGATTTTATGCCCTTTAGTGGGTGATGGAAGGCTGATGCTCTGATCTGGGATTTTATCTCAAATAAAGAACAGCGTCTTCTGAGAACATCTTGAATTTCTAATAAATAAGACTCTTTTACTAAACTTTTAACACTTGATAACATTTTCTTAAAGTCTTGGTGGTGGTAAATTATCAATTTATAGCACCAATTCTTTAAAATCCTTCTTTATTATGAGACCCAGGCAATTATAGCAAATTTATTGAAACAGATTTTATACTTAGTCTTGTAACAAAATTTCACCCCAAACTAAAAACAACCACTTAACCATATTGAAGAGCTAATTTAGTTTCAGCCCAGCAATTCTGAAATAAGTACTTGTATAATAAAATTTAAATTATAGTGGTTCTTCTCTGGAAGTTACTGTGTATATATTTATAACTTCGTAATATGTGCTATTATGGTTGATTTAATATTCTGTTATTTCCAACTCACATTAAACTCCTTCTGTTTATTTGACTTTTGGATTCATGTCAAAGACTTTGCTCATGTTTCATGTTTTGTCCTTTGTATATCAGATGTGGGGGTGGGTGGCCTTGGGTAGTCTAATTTGTAGCTCTGGTAATGGCGCCTTTTTAACCCCTCAGAATATATGTAGGAAAATGCACATATAAATCATAGTCATATCTAAGAAATAAAAACAATTAATAAAACAAAGGAGTTGGTGGCACTAAAAGCAAACTAACCCTTCCTTCTCCCTCCATGAAGCAGATAGATGGCAGACCCACGGTGAAATGGTTGAGGGTGGGGTGGGGGAGAACCAGAAAGTTCTTTGTTAGTAATTTCTCCAGGAATCACAACCAGATGGCAGTTTGGGTCATCTTTGGCTTGACCTTCAACCAGTCTGTTTTACCTGTTATCCTCTGCGCCTCCGCCCTTGGGTGCTTTTCTCTGCACAGATGG
>VBSM01003176.1:67303149-67336775 GCA_008086735.1 Cheirogaleus medius
GATTAGTTGGCTATATGAGGATGGTTTTATATCTGGGTTCTCTGTTCTGTTCTCGAGAATATTAGTGTTCATGTTAATCAGGGTTATTGGCCTGTAGTTTTCTTTTTTGTTGTTGTTGTTTCTTTGTCCTGTTTTGGTAACAAGATAATGATGACCTTGTAGAATGAGTTACAGGAGAATTCTCTCCTCTTTAATTTTTTGAAAACTTTGAGGAGGATTGGTATTTATTTTTCTTTATATGTTTGGTAGAATTTGGCAATAAATCGGTGCAGTCATGGACATTTCTTTTTTGGGAGACGTTTTATGACTGATTCAATCTCACTACTTATTTTTGGTCTGTTCAGGTTTTCTATTTCTTCTATTAAATCTTGGTAGGTTTTATATTTCTAGGAATTTATCCATTTCCTCTAGGTTTTATAGTCTGTTAGCCTATAGTTGTTCATAATAGTCTCTGGTAATATTTCATATTTTTGTGGTATCAGTTGTAATATCTCATTTTTCATTACTGATTTTGTTTATTTGGGTCTTTTCTTGGTTATTCTAGCTAGCGGTTTATCAATTTTGTTTATCTTTTCAAAAAATCAACTTTTTATTTTATTGATCTTTTGTATGTTTTTAGTCTCTATCTTATTTAGTTCTGCTATAATCTTTATTATTTCTTTCCTTCTGGTTTTGGGTTTGGTTTTCTTGCTTTCTTATACTTTGATGTGAATCATTAGATTCTTTATTTGAAAATTTTCTACTTTTTTGATGTAGGCATTTATAAACCTCCCTCTTAGTACTACCTTTTCTGTATCCCACAAATTTTGGTATGTTGTGTCTCCATTTTCATCTGTTTCAATAAAATTTAAGTTTTCATCTTTATTTCTTCATTGATCCAATAGTAGTTCAGGAGAATGTTGTTTAATTTCCATGTATTTGTATGGCTTCCAAACTTCCTTTTGGTATTGATTTCTACTTTTATTCCATTGTGGTTTGAGAAGATACTTGATATAATTTTGATATTAAAAAATTTGTTGAGACCTGTTTTGTAGCTTAACATGCAGTCTATCTTGGAGAATGTTCCATGTGCTGATGAGAAGAATATATATTTTGCAGTTGTTGGGTAAAATGTTCCGTAAATGTCTTTTAGGTCCATTTGATCTGAAGTGCAGTTTAAATTCAGTGTTTCTGTGTTGATTTCTCGTGTAGACGATTTGTCCAATGCTGAGAGTGTGGTGTTGAAGTCCCCCATTATTATTATATTGAAGTCTACCTCTTTCTTTAGATCTAGTAACATTTACATTATGAATCTGGGTGCTGTGGTGTTGGGTGGATATATATTTAGGATTGTTATTTCCTCTTGCTAGATTGATCATTTTATCAGTATATAATGGCCTTATTTGTCTTTTTTTTCTTTTTTACTATTTTTGGCTTAAAGTTTATCTTATCTGATATAAGTATAGATACTCTTGATCCCTTTTGGTTTCTATTTGCATGGAATATCTTTTTCCATTCCTTTACTTTCAGTCTATAGATATCTGTACAGGTAAAGTTTGTTTCTTATAGGTAGCATATAATTGGATTGTGTTTTACATATAGCCGGTCTATATTTTTAAGTGGATAATTTAAACCATTTACACTCAAAGTTATTATTGATATGTGAGGTTTTGTTCCTGTCATATTGCTGACCATTTTCTGGTTGTTTTGCATATTCTTTGTTTTTCTTTTATTTTTTGTCATTGTGGTTCAGCAGTTATCTGTGGTGGTACCATTTGTGTTCTTTTTCTTTCTCATCTGTGTATTTGCTTTGCTATTGAGTTTTATACTTTCATATGTTTATCATGATGGTAAATGTTGTCCTTTCACTTCCAAGTTTAGGACTCCCTTGAACATTTCTTGTAGGGCTGATCTAGTGGTGATGAATTCCCTCAATTTTTGTTTTTCTGGGAAAGACTTTTTACTCCTTCATTTATGAAGGATAATTTTGCTGGATAGAGTATCCTTGGCTGACAAGTTTTGTTTTCTTTCTGCACTTTGAATATGTTATCTAATTTTCTTCTGGCCTATAAGATTTCTGCTGAGAAATCCACTGTTATTCTGGTAGGGTTTTCTTTGTAGGACTACACTGCTTTCTCTTAATGTTTTAGAATTCTCTCTTTGTCATTAACTGTAGACATTCTCACTATAATGTGCTGTGGAGAGGAACTTTTTGCACTGTATCTGTTTGGGGATTGCAGGGCCTCCTATATCTGGATGTTTAAATCTCTTTCTAGACTTGGGAAGTTTTCATTTGTTTTCCATTAAGTAAGTTTTCAAATATTTTTTGTTCTCTTTTTGCCTTCTGGGATACTGATAATTTGGATATTTTATTGTGTCCCATGTATCCTGAAGGTTTTGTTTATTCTTTTTAATTCTTTTTTCTTATTTTTGTTTGGGTATTTCGAAAGAATTGTCTTCAAGTTCTGAGATTCTTTCTTCTGCTTGATCTACTCTATTATTGAAGCTTCCAAATGTATTTTGATATCTGTACATCTGTTGTATCACTCACTTCTTCCAAATTTTTGAATTTGATTTCATAGCAGAGAACTTCTTCCTGAGGATGGATCTATGGCATTGGTTGTGTAGGGCACTTTGGCTGTGATTCTGGGTGTATGCAGTAGTATAGTCTTTGTATGATTTTTTTTGGCTATAAATAGTATCAGTGATATCTGAGATTTCCTCAGTGGCTTAGGGTGCAGTTATTAGTGGAGGTTATGGTACAGCTTTTCTGGGGACTAGGACACCAGGTAGGCCATTCTTTGGGCCCCAGTGGTGGCAGTGGTGGGCTGAGTGTGCCTGTCCTTGGGCGCCAAGGTGGTATATGCTGGCACCAGTGTTAGTGGGTCCAGTTTGGCCAATTTTGGGGCCTCACGGTGGCTTCCCTGAATGTTAATAGTGGCAGCTGTGGGTCTGTCATGTGGGTGGGTTCTCAGACCTCTAGGCAGCTGGCATGGTTTGATGATGGCAGTGGCAATGGCAGGAGAACCCTCTGGGTCTTGAATGGTGGGTGCTTATGTTGGTGGTGGCTGTGATGGGCTGGGCAGGCCAGTTTCCATTGTGCAGGTGGTGTGAACAGGAAGGTGCCAGCTCTGGTGCTAGCAGCCAGGTGGGTAGCCCAACCTCAGGTCCACAGGTGGAGTGTTCAGGAGCCAACAGTTATGAACTGGGCTAGGCAATCCCCTGGCCCTCTGGACTGTGTGCTCTGGCATGGAGGGAGGGTGCAGTTGGAAGGGCAAAGCTGAGCTGGGCCATCTTGTTCTCAGGCCCTCCAATGTGTATACAGGCACTGGCTGTGGTATGCAGGGGTTGGGTGGCCCCCAGGTCACTGGCAGAATGCTTGGGTGGGGGCAGCAGTATCTGCACTGCTGCCTTGCCATGGGGGTGGGTGGGTATTGCTGCCTTCAGTGATGGCATCCTGGGCTGGTGGGTGAGGAATGTGCATGTGACTTGCACCTCAGCCTTGACAGTGCTTGTGCCTCAGGCCTGAGTGTAGTAGCATGCGACTGCTTGTGCCTAAGTCCTGTGGTCAGCAACAGCTCTTTTGTTGTGCCTCAGTCTTAGCAATCTGGGCCCCAGGACAGCGCAGTCTGTTGGGGGTGGGGCTCTAGAATGGCCTCTTGCTCACACCTCAGTCCTAAAGGACCCAGTGATGCCTCTGCGCTGGGTGCAGTAGCCAAGGTTTCTGTTGCACCTCTTTAATCTACTTTTGCCTTCCCTATGTCACTTAGCACTTTTAGGGCATGTGAAGCATAAAGAGTTTTAATTTTTAGACAGGACTTCCATCACAGGAGAGTCAAGAACACAAAGAACTTGCCAAAGCTAACCTTGCATAGATATCTCCCAAGACAGGACCATCGATTAAGCAATCTGGAAAAGAGGATGCTGTTTGATGCAGTCCAGGGAATTAAACCCATATACAGGTAGGCCAGAAAAATCTAACTGGGTTTTGCTTAAAACACCTGGCTCATAAGCCTCAGCAAATTAAATTTTCATAGGTGAAAACCATAGAGGTAGGAAAGATGACTCAGCTGGTTAATTATAAAGCTTGATACAATTTTAAAAGCTATTAAAGCACCATCATAATATATTATTGCCTCACTTGGATGGTGAGAACATTTGAGGTCATTTCAAACTTTGGAAGCAATTGCCAAAAATGGAACTGAGCCCCAGATAACCTACGTACAAGATGTTCCAGTGCTACTTCACAGTCCTGTGTAGCAGAGTGCAGACAACACCAGGTCCTCCCTTGTGCATCGTCCCCTGCACTCCTCCAGCACCCAGGGGAATCAGTGCTGTTGATCTCCCCAGCCTGCCCTTGTTGCAAGGCCTCATGCTTCCAGACCATCCATCCCCATCCCTCCTCCCTCTATCGAAATGTCTGGTTTTCTGGTCAGGGTATGATCCTCTTAGCCCTACCTCAGCTCTTTAGAGTAATAAACCAGCTGCCTCCAAACTGTTCTGACCTTTTCCAGAATATGTGAAGGGCTGTCTGAGCATGTCACCCAGGGTCCTTGGCTTGCAAAGAGAAAGTGTTTGGACACTTCTGAACTACCTCTGTTTGGCAGTCCCCCTTACCACCATGTTCCTGGGAGAAGCTGGGGGCTCCTCCTGGTTTCCCTCCGTGTTCTTCTGTGCTGCCTTAAGCTTTATTAAAGCATAAGCTAACATGAGAAGCTCTGGGGAGGTGGAAGTGACATCAGAAAACAAGAATGACATCAAAGGTACTTTCACCAGGAGCTGCAGGTATTTTGAGATATAGTGTAGACTGCCCCAGCAGGCTGAGCAAGATAGGGGCATCCAGTGTTGGAGCAACAGAGCCTCAGGGGCATTAGAATCTTCATGCATAGCTCAGTGATTGATGCCCGTAATGGCAACTCTGCCATTCAGTAAATGTTAAACTATGTTCAGACCTCCTACCAACTAAGACATGGAAGTAAAGCAATTCAGTGAAGATCGCCATAAGAATGGTTAAAATATATTAATGGTAAGCTTTAGCACCTTTGGAGAAGGATAATCTGCAAATTTTAGTTATGTGCAATACCTTACTTCAACATGATGTCAGGTGAACAAGGATGAATCAATTGAACATGAATTTCCTGGGTACAGACTTCCTGGTTTATGCTTATTTCTATTCTAGGTAGGAAGGATTATAGCAAAGTTTTTCAAATGAGAGAACCTGCATGAGGGATGTGGAAGACTCTGGGTTAACTCCTTGTGGGGATTGAATATCTGTGCTCCCCCATTTAATATATTGAAGCCTAACCCCCAATGTAACGGTATTAGGCGGTGGGGCATTTAGGAGGTGATTAGGTTTAGATGATGCCTTGAGGGTAAGACCCTCATGATGGGATTAGTGCACTTATTATAAGAGGGAGAGAGAGAGAGAGAGAGAGGTATCTTGCTTCAATGAAAGACCATGTAGGCGCACAGGAAGAAGCCAGGAAAGGGACCCTCGCCCAGATCTGAGTCAGCTGGCACATGGATCTTGGACCTCCCAGTCTCCAGAACTGTGAAGAATAAATGTCTGTTGTTTAAGCCACCCAGTCTGTGGTATTTTGATATGGTAGCCTGAACTGATGACAGACACTCCCTTCCTTGTTCTTGCATGATGGCTCGGCTGGTGCCACTATCTCAGAAAATGTCAGATACTTTCCCAACCTCCCTTGCAACTAGGGATGAGTATGTGCCAACTATGTCTAACGAGATGCATGAGAAGTTTCTGGAAAAAAGTTTCCCATATATATAAAAAAAAATTGAACAAAACAGAGACATGCAGGAAAGTTCTCTCACTGCCCTTGTGGTCCTCACTCCCTTTCTTCTTGCCTTTGCACTGGGTTGTGATTAAATCTGCTATAGCCCACTTAGAGTTGTGATGGGACATGTCACTCATGCACCAAAGATAGCAAAGGGGACAGATGAAGAAGTCCTGAGTCCTGATGACACGGTTGGAGCTACTGAACCAACCTTGGTAGTAATTTTATTTAGGCTTTATGTTACATGCAAAAATGAAAACTCCTAATGGGTTATTCTTGATATTCTGATATTTGCATCTATTAGTATAAACTTCCGAAGTGATTGGGAGAGGGAGGACTTCTTTTTAAGGTTCATGTGCTGGACTTACTGCTTGGTAAACATTTATTTTAAAGCAGGGAAGAATTTGAGTGACAAGTTGTAGTGAAAATCATATATATAGACTGTTTGATTAGAGCAAATTGTTAATGAGGTCAGGGCTAGGGATAAATTTCTGGGCAATTCAACTAGTGTTTCTGTCTCATGGTTTCCAATGAAGCCCTTAATGCTCACAGCAATACGAGAAACAACAATACAAAAATGATATTAGCTGACATTTTACTGAGTACTTATGATGTGCTGGACACTGTTCTAAGACTTTTATACATATAAACTTACTGATTGTCCTGAGAACCCCATCAGGTAGCATGGTAGCCAGTCTCCAAGGTGGCCCCAATGAATCCCATCTCCTGGAGTTCACATCATGGTGTGGTCATTTCCAACACTGTATCAGGGTGGCTCTGTGTGGCCAACACATAGTGCAGAAATGATGGTACGTCACAGATGAGATTAGACCATAGAAAACTGCAGCTTCCTTCTTGACAAGGAACTGAGGGATCCATCCAATAGTCCATGAAGAACTCAGGTCCCCCAACAACCACTTGAGGGAGCTTGGAAGTGGATCTTCTTGTCCCAGATGACTGCAGCCCTGGCCAACAGCTTATACCCTCATATGAGACCTGAGATAGAACTTCCCAGCCAAGGTACTGCTGATTCCTGACCCATGGAAACTATTGGTTTATGCTACTAAGTTTTGGAAGTAAATAGTTACACAGCAATAGATCACTAATGCGGGTTGGTCCTATTATTTCTTCATTTTACAAAAGAACTGAGACACTGACAAGTGCATAACTTTCCCAAGCTTAAGCAACCATCAGGTGGTGGAATTGGGGCACACACTCCGGTCTGTCTGTAGAGCTGATGCTTGTCACCTTTGTGCTTGATTGCCTCTTGGCATTTTTGTAGATATATATCGTGGGCTCACTTGGGTGCTCCTCAGTATGGAAGAAGTGGTATAAATCCATTGCAGCTATGGGAGGAATAAGCTCCTTGCTCACAGCGGGTCAACTTTCTTCATCAAGGACACTGTGGACTTAGGACTTTCAGCCAACTCAGTATCACTCTCTTTATAAACTGGTGACTTCAAGGGCTCGGGCATTCCTAAAGCCTGAGCTCAATAGACCTCTCACTCCAGCAGTTGGTGCTTGCCAAGGATCTGGAATTGTGTAGAGGATAAAGAGCATTTGTTAAAAATGTGGGTTACACCTTTGAGAGGGATTTGTTTTGTCACAGATTTGTTCCTGTTCCAAGCAGTAGGTTAACTTCTAGTTCATATTTTTCTCAAATTTGTACTAATTAATTCCTCCTTTCAATGACCTCTGAAGGTGTCAGAATAAAAGCTCTTGGCAGGTCAAGAACCCGGAGGAGATGTTGCATATGAATATTTAGAGAAATTGTGGAATGGTGATTCCAGAGACGATGCACACTGAAGTGCTTATCCTTCAGTTTACCAAACTGAAGTGTGGCACAAAATGAAAATTCCCTTTGTAATAACAAACATTGTATCATTTCACAATGTATCTAGCTCTTTTAACTTTTTAGAATGCCTCCACATACATTGTTTCTTTTCACCCTTAGAATATGCTTATTTTAACACAGATGAGGAAATGCAACTCAGGAGGCCACTTGATTTGTTAAGGTTATACAATATTAGCTTGTTTTTGGGGTGCTTTCTGTGCCTACTTAGTATTCTAAGCACTTTACATATATTAACTCATTTAATCCTAACAACAACCCTACCAGCTAGTTTCTCTTATCAGTTTGCTTTTACAGATAAAGTCACTAAGACCCAGAAAGGTTAATTAACTTGATTTCACAGCTAGGAAGCTGTTGAGTCAGGATTTGAACTCATGAAGTCTGACACACGAAGTCTGCCTGCCTCCAAAACCTTACTTATGACCAGCCCATGATAGTTTTACCGGCCATTAGGTTTTGCTGTAGTTAATTAGCAATAAAGCCTGAGATCTGAACCCAATTTTACATTTTCAACTCTAATGTTGATTTCTATGCTCGAGCTGGTAGTCATTTTGTTGTCATACGAAATATTACAAAATTTCCCATGGAAAGACCTTCACATGGTATCATTGGGACCTATCCCATAAACTTGAAAAACCCAGCCACCTGACTGTCACTGCTGATTCCTGAGAGTGCCATGAAGACCACAGAGAGACCTGGAAGTTTCTAAGTCATATGTCATTGCTGGCTGAGGTGTTGACTTCAGACTGTACGTGGGCTCCTCTCTTGGGGAGGATAGAAGCTGGGAGGGCCACTTTTTGTTCTCTAGCCTAAGATCTAAATAGAGATTAAGTTCATTTTCTACTGTGTGTCTTTCCCCAAGCCTCAACCTGAACTGGACTCTCAAGGTCTTACCCCTCTGAGAGTGAGAACCGAGGTGTTGGGCCATCTGATCTTTGCTCTCAGCATTTGCTAAACCTACCTAATGGGTACAATGAACACTATCTGGGTGACAGGCACTCTTATAACCATGACTTAAATATTACAAAAGCAATCCATGCAAACAAAATTATTTGTACCCTGTAATACTTTGAAATAAAAAAATTCTTAAAAAATAGATTTGGGGTATACAAATTGAATTCGGTTACAAGTATATACTGTATAGTATTCCTTCTCCTCTTCTATGACCTGTGCAAGCTGAGGAGAAGCAGCATTTAACATGGCTTGAACCCATTTCTCCCACCCAATGCCAAAGGTTGGGCCTCATTACCCTTTGTTCTTTCTGACATAAATGGCCACCAGCAGTTCCCACACACTGGGAGGATGGTGGTGAGGAGACAGTAGCTGGGAAATATTCTGACCTATGCAAAAATACCATTACTACCACTGCACACAGTACTCTAGTGTTTAAATTAGAGAAGTTTCTCATGTGTTGTTACATTGGATTCTCACAACAATTCCATCCATTCAGTAGGACAGTTATTCTACTTATCCTGAAAAATTATCCTAAAAGAATTTACAGAGGTTTCAAGACATGCCCAAAGGGTAACACCAGTGTTCAAATGCACGTAGCACTGTTTTGCCCATTACCATACTCTTTCAAGAACTTTTCAGTACATTATAAAGCAGATTTACAGAATACCAAACCACTACCATTGAGCCCCCAGATAATTTAGAGTTGACTACAACAAAAACAACAGCAATAAGATCAGCTAATAGTTATTGAATGCTTACTTTGTGTCAGGCGCTGTGCTGAGAACTTTACATGCATTCTCATTTAAGTCTTAAACAAGAACTCAGAAAAGCTTTGCCCCTCAAAATGTGGTCCCCAGACCAGCAGCACAGGCATCACCTGGGAGTTTTGAGAAATGCAGAGTCTCAGGCCCTGTCCCAGACCTTCTGCATTAGAGCCTGCATTTTAACAAGATCCCAGGTGATTTGTGTGCACATTAAAGTTTGGGATGCTCCACTGTGAAGAGCTGTCATAGCACATTTAAGAGAGGAGGAAAGTGAAGCTTAGAGATATTTAAAACTTAGATGTTCATTTATCCAGTGGAATAAAACCAGGCCGCCTTCCTGCAAAGCCTTGGATACCACTACTGCTTATTTTTCTTATTTGAGCCTCAGCCTGCACACCTAATACATGGAAATAATTGTGCCTCACAGTTTTGATGTCATTGCATGAAATTTAGTAATCATGCAAAGTGGCAGGTTCTATGCTTGGCTCACAGCTAATGGATAGCTCAGTACATTTTCTGCAAAATGGTGTTAATAATACTCACTGGGCAGCCTTCTGAGACTTTCTACTATCACGCCTGCAAAAGGCATAGGCAGGGTTCAACAAATGGTGCTTTTTACGTGTATAATGATGAAAATTTGTGGTTGAGGACTGGATTCTGAGCAAGTGTTTCTTCATAAATTTCCAGGCAAAGTATGATTTCTGATTGTTTGCAAGGACAAAAACCCTTTCTTTCGTCCCCCCCCACACACACATGCGCACACACACACACATTTCTGTCACAAGAAACCAAAGTGAGATAAGCAGGAACAGAAACATCTTATCATAGACCCAGAGGCATCAGGCTTCTCTTGAAATTATTTGCTTATCAGGGAGCAAGCTGGGCCAGAAGCAATGTTAATTTCTGTATTTTCTAGCAGTATCTCCCTGCTCTGGATGTGAGTCTGGAAGTGTCTTGGCTCAAGAGAGTGAATGTTGTTTTTTTCATTTAGGAGCAAAATATAGCTGGCTTGAAATATGTAATACAGTCCACATAATCTGAATTAATTCTGTTTTCTTTCCTGTGTTTTCCTATTTCACAAGGCCCCCAGGGGGAACATGTGGTTAGTCCACACTGGGAAGTCACACAGGGGCTTGGCATCCCAGGATCTGACCATTCAGAGGCTTGCTGGTGTCACAGGTGTGAGTCTGACCTCCAGCTGAGGGGTGCTGGTCCCTCACTCAGGCTTTGTGCCTTTTTGTGCCCCCCTCTTGGATTGAAGCAGGAAGCACCTTTTCTGGGGGTGACCAGTGACTCCTTTCCTTGAATGCCTTGCATTGTGTAGCTTCTAAATCTCTGGCTTCAGATTTCACTGTTTCTCATTTACAGTGAGACAAAAGTACAGTGGGTGAAGCACCCCAGCTTTTGCCTAAGTACAAGCTCTGGGTCTGCAGTTTACTCCACCTTTTTGTGCCTCGTTTCCTTTGCAAAAGGGGAATAATAAAAATACCTATTGTCAAGTGTGGGGACCAGATGTCAGGTCCCTGTGTTCCTGGTTCTTGGCTCCCAGTACTGATGAATGGTTACCGGTACCAAGTCTACAGAGCAAATGAGCAGACCAAGCAGATGCAGGCAAGCAAAGCACCAAAGTTTATTAAAACATAGTATATTCCAGAGAAGGTATGGGTCAACCCCCCGCGAGTGGAAGAGACCCTGAGTTTAACAAGATTTTTCCTTTTATGCTGATTCCCTAATTTTATGTTAAGTGTGTGTGGAGGGTGGAATATTCATGGTTTTTCTTGGAAAAAAGGTGGAGAATTCTTGGAACTGGGAACCCTCCCCTTTTCTATTCTTGTAAGGCAATTTCCAGGGGTTGCCGTGGTATTTGTAAACTGTCATGGCGCTGGTGGGTGTGGCTTTTACTATGTTAATAAGGGTGGGTCACTTGAGGAAACTGTCACCTTACTTGTACACATGCTCCAGAGATTCTCATTTGTGGCCTTGATCATAGCTCCACTTTGTGGCCTTTCTACCTCGTTCTGGTTGGTCAGTCCTTGGAGACCCTCTATCATAGACCAAATTGCTGGCCAGTCCTTGGGGACCCTCTATCGTAGACCAAATGTCTGGTCAGTCCCTTGACACATCATCTTTTCCTTCTTGGAAGCCCCCTTCTGGTCAATTTGTTCCTCCTAGTAGACAAAGCATCTCCTAACGTCATCTATTTCTCAACAGAAACCCCTAGAAAAAGCATCTGTTCCCTTTCTTCCTTGTCTCAAGCTGACATTAGCTGCTCCATAGGGTTGTGAGAATTTAGAACAATGAACACACAGTAAGTATTCAGTAATGGTTCTTGGTATCTTTTTTTTCCCTAGGAAGTCTGGGATCCAGTTAGGAAAATTTTGTTTCCTCCTTTAACAGATGAATATTTTGGGGTCACCCAACTACAGGTTCATAGTCCCTTTTGCCAAAAGCACTGAAAAAAAAGAGAATTTTTTTTAAAAGTAATTCATTTGATGACCAGTCTGAAATGATGGTATTTGTGATTTTTATCTATCTTACTTAGTGTAAATATTCATGTTTCACTGAAATATAATGTGTTGTACTTTGGGTGTGGCTACATACTCTACTGGGAGTTGATGAAACTCTCTGAACCTCAGATTGGTTGCCTGAGAAAACAGGGATAACAATTCCCCCCTCATTGGATTTTTGGAAGATTAAATAAAAGAGTGTATATATAATATAATAAGGAGACTGGGCCATCCCATTTCTCTTCTCCCCAGTGGAGACTAAATAGGAAGAATTTAGTAGGGTCCTTTTCAGAATGGGCTGTTGAATGTGTCCCATGTGTAGTTGATTGAAGAGTACTGGGAAGGTGTGCTACAGCCTGATTCTTAATTCCGTAGGTGCTCAGGCAAGCAGGAAAAGAGCCAGATGTTGCCCTGCACATCAATGCCTTCCAGGGCCCAAGAATCATAATTGCTAATTATGAAGCAGTGAGGACAGATGTCCACCCTGAGCCAGTTTAGCCTGTACTGCCCACCTATCCCACCTTGATTTACATGGACTAGGCATGTCTGATCTTACACGTGTGTCTGTAGCTCATGCTGATGAGCCCACAGGTGATGGCCCTGCCTGTGCCTCCTGCTTCATCCGCCTTCCAGGCTCTGGGAACATGTGCTTTCCTTCCATTTCATGACCCATTCGAGTTCACTCCTGGCTCTGTGCTTTGACATCTGTGGTTCTGTCTGGAACATTCCTCTCCCAGGTCTTCCACGGGCTGGTTCTTTTGCATCATTTAAGTCCTAGATCTCTTGTCTCCTCCTAAGAGAGGTGACCTCACCACCCCACCCACCTACATCACCCTCTTCCTGCTCATCATTCTCAATCCTACAGTCCTGCTTTCTTCCCCTTTTTCTACCAAGCACTTTTCTGTTATTTGATGTATTCTGATCTGTTTGGTTATATTTTTACTGCCCCTCTCCCCTTATTGGAATGCAAACTCCTCAAAGGTAGGAGTTTTCTCAGTCTTGTTCATTATTGTATTCCCAGCACATATGTGCCCAGCACATACACGAATAGACAAATAAATGTATCGATGAATGGGCCATCTTAAGGGAAACCCAACCTGGAAGACCCATGTCTACCTTATACAATGGCATCTGGAAAGCCAGATTCCACTCCTCTCCGCTGACCTGGAATGTTTTGAAGAGATTGGAAATCCTGCTGGCACTATGGGAAAGCAAACCCCAGGCCACTCCAGCCCAAATAATTAAGACCTAAGGAAAAATGTGTGAGGCAAAACATGGTATCCTGTGGAGCCATTTCTTGTAGTTGAGGGGTGAGAAGGTGAGGAGGGCATGGGGTTGGACATGGTGGGATTGTAGGGATTCAACTATATTTGTAAAATATTGTTGTTACTTTTTTAGAAAAAGAATCACAAGTAAATACAGCAAGGCATTTAGATTTGGTAAAGCTGGGGGGAGGGTGAGTGGATGTTTAGTATTTGACTCTTCATAGTTTTCTTGTTTGGAAGATTTTATAATGAAACATACTCAACAAAGATAGAGATTAGGTAAGATTCAGGAGAGAAGACTCCTCCCCATGGAGAAGGGTGGTTCTACTGAGAGGTGGGTGGAACTCACGGAAGGAAACTTGCAAGAAGAGGTAGTTGGGAGAGAGAGAGAGAGCAGAAACCTCAGGGCGAGGCAGCAGGCTAGGACCTGTGGGTGTCCATGGATGACCCTTTTGTGAAGGATTGATTTTCTTGGAGACTTTCCCTCTGGTCTATGGAAATAGTTAATGAAAACTTAACCTCTCCCTCTCTCCACATAGTAATTCCCTTTTAAAATTGTCCTAATCCTTTAGTTAAGAAATTCACATAGGCACAGCCTCTTAGGACAGTCTGGGGGAAACAGAAGCCTCATCCTATTGAGTAGACACAGCTGGGATTACCATGTGTGGCCATTAGAATGGTGAAAAGTTGCTCATGGGGGAGCCGGGAGGGGTGGAGGATGAGTCCTTGAAGCTGAGGATGCCTCCTCAGTACCCACTTATAGCCGTGTAAGCCCTGGGTGTACCTCTTTGTGTCAGGAACCTGGGATCTGAGCAAAAAGGGAAGTGGACATCTAGATTTTATGTGTGTAATAGAATGTCGATGGAAGGTCAATCTGGAAGTCTGGTTGAAGTTCCAAACCTTAAACTAGGATGTAAGTATCCTCATATTGTAAAGACAAGTAAAAGACGCATCCAAACCAGTCTTACCAAAAGATGGCAAATCTGATCCAGCAAATAGTGCCCGCCCCACCCATTTTCAACTTATAAAAAAATAAAAAAGAAATTTGAAAGGGTTTTATTGGAAGGGGTCGATATGAACAGAACACTCTTTGCCTTTTTTCCAGGGTGTTTCCAACAATTCTCCCCCTCCCCCAGCAAGTGAGGCCACCCCCTAAGAGGACCACCATAAAGATCGGCAATGCCGACAGCCCACAGAAGGGAGGACGGGTTTCTTATCCTCGATGTGGGGTCTGTTAGGGAGTGTTACCATCTGGATGGTGCACAGAGAGAGAGAGTTCTTAGGAAACCTTATGTGTCCCAGGTGTGAACATCAAGACTGACACCTGCATTCTACATGGAGAGTCCTGAAGGCAGGAAAGCATCTGGAGCAGCCTGCAGAGGCAGAGTGGAAGGGTAGGCTGCAGCCAGGCCAGTCTGTAATGATGCTTGAGTTTCTGAGATCAAGTGGACCAAGTAGAGAGTAGCAGGGCTCCAGCCATCTTAAGGAGATCCTTCCCAAATGATCACCTGCAATTAGAGGCGAGAGGTTGGATTGCCAAGGACAGGAGGTGGGGGAGGACTGACAGAGGCTGGCAGGAGAGCCCCTTGCCCAGGTCAGAGCTCAGCACAGCTGCGGAGGCCCAGAAGTCTGGCCCTCTTCATTACCTGAGGGCTTGATGTCCAGCTGGGGTGATCTCAGGGGGATTTTCTGCTCTCTGAGGCTGAGAGAGGGGGAGGATGGAGGATGAAAGGCGGAAAATGTAAGAGAGACCAGTTGGTGCACCCTTGTAAACCTGCGGTGGGTATCTGACATACAGGCTAGGCCTGAGTTAGGGAGAATGAGGAGGTTGTAAACGTGTGATTTTGCTGTGTGGATATGACTCCACTGGACTTTTTAATACCCAAGGGTGAGTTTTAGTTAAAGTAAATGGAAGTGGTGGGAGCCGCCTGAGCTGTTGTCCAGGGCTGGGGCAGGAAGCGTTGACGTAGTGGGCTAGTAATGGGAGGAAAAAGAGCTGTTTCCTGTTGTTCCTTATTGTGAGCGTCTCATATAATAACCCACAAAGAACTTGGCATGGTGCCTTTTAAATGGCAAATTCTCCATAAATGCTAAGTGAAAGGTGGTTATTATGATCATCATTTTTATCTTCTCTGTGGATCGAGTGAGTCAGAACCAAATCAACACTTTGCAGACTCAGAGGACACAAGGTAACAAGAGTTAAGCATGCCTGACAACCAAGGTAAAAATCCAAGAAAAGATCAGTAATTAAATCATACTTTGAAGATCACCCTCAGAACCACAAGTGCCTGGAAAATACCAAAGAAAGAAATAAGAAATATGAAATCTCTTAAGTTTGTGCTGTCCTTCTGAGGGGAGTAGGATGATGTCAACCCACCTTGAATGACATTTCCCAGATGCTGTCCCTGGAAAGTTCTCTTTGTAAAGCCCTCATAGGTCATGAGAATCGCAGGGCATGAATTCAGTCCTGTTCCTCTGGGCTTTGGTGTGGAATTAATATGATTCTGTCTTTTTGCAAACCTGAGTCATGCCATTTCACCACAGCTGCACATTATAAGTGGAGAAGAGCCTGTATGCATGTACTCATGATGAGGACAATCTGGAAGGCACAACTATGCTGGCAAATATAGATTTTGACAACATGAACCAGCCCGGGGAAAGTGGAGATGGTTGAAATACACATGCCATCTAAAAATGTCATTTCAGTCAACTGCTTCAATTCTTACCAACCATCTTCTCTGAGACCCTAAGTTCTTAAGAGATTAATTTGAGTTTTATTTTTTCTTCTTGCCAATCTCATACTTGGGGATGATGATAAGCACTGAAATGAAAAGGAAGTAGGTGAAATCATGGAACAGGGTAGTCTAATCCATAAACTGGATCATCAGCCTTTGAATACTTTGGATTTAGCTATAAATATCATTTTGTAATTACGTGTAGGCATCTGGGTGATTTATACCGACAGTCTATGAAATGTGACAGGAAAGATGTGCCCTGCACCTGCTTTGCTTCCTGTTTGGATTTGGCTCTGTTAATAATAAAGCTTACACAACTCAAGAAAATTACCCCTGACACAGAATCACAGGAGGCGCAGTGCATCAGGGAGTTTCAATTGTAGGCGTTTGAGTCTGCATTTGAGACAAACCTTTGTCAGAGCGGAGCATTTCCTGGAATAGCATGCTACTGAGATGTGCCACGACTGATTCTGAGAATCTTGGCGTCACTTTCTCTACTATTGTTATTAAAAAAAAGCCCACATATGAAATCAATGTGGTCAAGCACAACATCTACTGAACAGTTTAATGTATCTGTCTCTGCTTAGGAAATAGCTTATTTTTAAACCACAGGAATACTTTGGTCCCTTACCTGCTGACTCTACCTCTATTTAAGCTGACCTGAGACAATAATTGGGCAAAATTTTCTTTAAATACATCGTGGAAGTTATGTGGGGGCAAATATATAAGGAAACAGAATCCCTCTGAAGTCAGCTATTCTGTTATTTGGCTGCAGCTCCTGCACCTGCCGGAGCCTGTGTGCAGCTCTCTGTCCTCCCTGAGATCTCCGAATACTGTCCCCTCCCAATTCACTTCATTCATTTGTCATTAATATACAGCCCCCATTCATGTCATTCATTTGTTACGCACCTGCCTGCTCCCTTAATTCATTGGTTATCATCTCCTTGTTCGTTTGTTATACATCTCCCTGTTTCTCTCATTCACTTGTCACGCACCTCTGCCCGGTGCCACTAGTCAGCACTCTGGAGGAGGCTGGATCAATGGGAACAGGGAAAGTGTCAGAACAGAAGCAATAGCAAGTACCTTGTCTCCTTACAACAAAGACTGAATGAAGTGGGAAAGCCTCACTCAAATCCAGGTGTCACTATCCAAGATACCAGCCTGAACTCTAAAAGGGCCAAGGCACCCCATTCTTGTCTAAGGTATGGGTCTGATTTCCAGGAGAGAAGAACCACTAGCTGTTTACAACTAACTCCCCAGGGCATTGGCAAGAACTAGGCAAAGTATGTGGGGTTACCTAGCTCCTGGGCTGGGATTGAGGACTACTGCTTGTGTCCTTTCTCTCTGGACTGGTGGTAGGTGGTTTGGGGAAGATGGATGAGAAGGAAGATGACAGCAGGTTCTGGCCAAGGTAGGAAGGCCCGGAGAATGGGAACAAGGTAGAAGAGCTATGGCCTTATGCTTTTATTGCACTTACGACACTCTGTTCCTAGATATTCAGATTTGAGGTAGGAGATAGCTAAGATTTTTCTAATCTGATACTGGGCTGGACTCTATTGCCCCATGGCCACGCCTTCACATGACTGATCTTAGTGCATTTTCAGTAGCTAGAGTGGGGTGAGGCTTCTTGAGGACAAGATATGTGCTTTATTCATCCCTCTACATGTCTTGGCACCTCTCACCAGGCACTGGGCAAAGTCAACATGTTAAGGCAACATTTGAATACATATTTTCACTTATTTTGCTCATTTCAATAGACTTTGTGGCCAGAAAGACCTGGGTTTGGATTTAAGTTGTGTTAGTTAATAGCTGTGAGACTTTTGGCAAGTTATTCACTTTCTCTGAGCTTCCTTTGCTAACCTATAAATTGTGGATTACACAGCTATATCTTAGCATTAATGCTAAGGATGCAAGGATGCAGTAAGTAGAAAGTATTACATCCTTACGGGTATTATGAAGTAGGTGCTGAATCTTTGTTGAATGTCCTTGCTCTTCTGGATGGTTGTGAGACTCTGCCTCAGTGTTTAGTGTAGTTCTCCATGCATCTCTCTACACTACTGTTTTTACTACAAAATTTAGTATCGTTACCTACTAGTTAAAAAAAACAAACACTTAAATTAATTTATTCATGGTCATAGGTCTGGAGTTCAGTGTAGCTAGGATTCAAACCCATTTCTTTCTGACTCATGCCCACATACTCTTTTTGTTTTTTTTTTTTCTCTGTTGCATTAGCAAGGTTCTAGCATTTATCATATTTTATTCTATTCTAGCACTTTGAAAACAAGACCAAGTTTTTGCAGTTTTGTATTATCACAGAATCACATATGATGAGCACCAAGCAGACATAGCAAATACTAAATTGCCATGGTTATGCTTTGCTGACTCGGTATCCCATTCCTCAGCCAGCTCCAGAAATGGGTTTCCTCTGTGCAAATGTCTGCACTTTCACCTATGCTCATGTGTAGTCCGCTGAAAAACAGCTCCCCCAAAGATAGTCACATCTAATTCCTAGAAGCTGTGACTCTGACTTTATTTGGAAAAAGGGTCTTTGCAGATGTAATTAAGTCAAAGACCTTGAGATGAGGTGATCATTTTGGATTACTCAGGTAGACCCTAAATCTAATGACAAATGTCTTTATAAGAGAAAAGCAGAGGGACATTGAGACAGATGGAAGAGAAAACAGGGAAGAGAAGGAGGCAGTATGGCTATGGAGTAAGCTATTGGAGTGAAGTGGCCACAAGCCAAGGAATGCCTAAAGCCACCAAAAGATGGAGAAGGCAAGGAAGGGTTCTCCTGCAGGGACTTGTAAGGGAGCTCAGCCCTGTTGACACCTTGATTTCAGGCTTCTGGTTTCCAAAATTGTGAAAGATTACATTTCTGTTATTTCAAGTACCAGGCTTGTGATAATTTGTTACTGCAACTTTGGGAAACTAATGTACCATGCATTTATCTGTATATGCTAAATATAATAAGAAATTACATTTCTTGAGCACCTACCCTCTCCTGTGATTCCCATTGCAGACATTATTCCAAACTTTGAAGCAATGCTATTAGCTTAGTTTCCTCTCGTAACTATTAATGCTGTGGCTGCCTCAGCTGGTGATGTAGCTGTAGGGCGTCTGTCAACCCATCTTGAGAAAAGCAAGGTCAGATGACATTAAGTGGAGTCTGGAGACTTTGGAAAACTGGAACTTGAAGACCCAAGGTCAGTTTTTTTTTTTTATCTTTAATCATTTGCTTAGAGGAAGGCAGAAAGCTGAGGTCAGAATTTCCATTAAATATGGAAAATACTAATTAGAGAAATGGGCAAAGAAGATTGTCTCATTACCTGGAAAATTAATTTGAGCTCACGAGCAACTTGGTACCACTAGATCTGAAAATCACACTGATGAGTAGTTTAATATATTCTTTGCAAGAATATGACAACTGCCACAGTGAAAAGTGTGTATCATTTTAAAATCAAAGTAAATTCCTGCTGAATATTTAGGTAAAAATTGGACTGATCTCTTGACATCTAGAAGTGAATAAAGTGACCAAAGCTTATCTGCAAGTGATTTGTAGTGAATAATTGTAGACTTATAGTGGAAAGTGAAATAGATTAAATCTTAATGACTTGAGATAAGGACTCTGGTTCTGGAGCTAATGTAGTACAAGATCTGTATCTTATTAGTGAGGAGAGAAAGGAGAATAGCTTTCTGATAAAAGAACTCTGTCCATGGTGATGATTTCTCCAAGGGCCTATTTTCATTGTTAAACAAATCAAAGAAAAAATTTATGTTGCAAGGTTGTGAAACTAATTTTTTTCTGAACAACAACAACAAAAATGGAATTAAAAAGATGTAGATTTTCATATGGAAATAAATCTGTTGGAAAGGGTTGTGGTTTCTATTTGAGTGTCAGGTGACTGGGGACTCATACATGAATAAAACATCTTCCTGATTAAAAGAACAGTGGTAGCTGGGTTTGATTTCAGGTCAGAGTCGTTGGTCACCCAGAGGTGGCTGAGCTCTGTTCCACAGGAAGTGGAAATCAATCAGGGTGAGCAAAAATAGAAGTGGAGATGTGTGTTCATCCTCCATTTTGTCACAGTTTTATGAATTCTCAATTTTAACTGTAATGTCCTTCACAAATTTTATTTTTTCATGGCTGTTACTGGGTCAGAGACATTACACAGCTGGCCTTATGGCTCTGACCCCTCCGCCTCTCTATTATTTCTGTAAATTCCCATCATAATCATCACAGTGCTTGGATGAAAGGCTTAAAGCACAGAAGATAGAGGGGAGCTGTCATTTCCCCCCAGTTGTTAATGTCTACATGTAATTTTCTGCAAAAAATAGATAACAAAGAATGTCTAATTTTTGGACATCAGCTACTCTACTGTAAACATGAGGCATGATTCTATCAGTGACATAAATATAATAATTAAAATATTACTAAGGTAGAAAACTAAAGTAAGGAAAGCAGTGAGTGCCATCTATTGGAGATCCCTATCTCTATCACATCTAGGTTACCTGGGACTCCCCACCAGGTTTTATTCATGGTAGGTATGTACTATCCATGGGTGTGTAACAGATCAGTGTAAGACTGGCATTTTTGAATAGCAAACATTTATTATATCAGAGTTCCTATGGGTCAGAAACCAAGAAGTGACTTGGCTGGGTGGTTCCATCTCAGAGGCTGTTCTGAGGTTTCAGTGAAGCTGCTGGCTGGGGCCATAGTCATCTCAAGGCTTGACCTTGGGAGGATCTGCTTCCAAGCTCATTCATGTAGTTACTGGCTCTTGGTAGATTAGGCACTCAGCAGTGGCTGTAGCCAGGTTGTCCTTGGTGACTAGAAGTCCTTTTTGCTGAGCCTATGCATAACCTCCAGCCCTGCTGTGTGGCTTATTTTGTTCATGAGCCTTTGGGAGATGGCACGGCCGACTGGACTTCCAACCCACCTGATTATTATAATATTCCCCTGAGATCACTCTGTAATGAGTATTCACATGGGATACAAATGTCTTTACACTCTGGGCCCACAAATTTCTTTCTAAGACCTCCTAGTCACCAGTGTCTATGAATACTTGTGTTTATTCCAAGTCCCTGACCATCCTGTCAGACCATCATCCACAGCTCATGAATTGGTATAGACTTGCACCTCTGGGCATCTCTCTTTCCTGAAAAAATGAACAATCTGGTGCATTTCTTGAAGTCCTACCCACTGAAAGGATCTCCCCTCACCTTGAGGGCTCTTCTGGAGTGAGGCTGTAGTACTGCTGTTCTCCACTTCGGTGGCACCTGCATATTGTGCAGAACTATCTGTAATCCAAGCCTGAGTTTTTTGTTCCTCAATCTAATGGTCCTAGGGAATTCCCTGAAAGTCCACAGATATTGAGAGAGAGGAGGTAATGCAGCAGTATTAGGGGCCATGGACGTCTGGGCCATTTCCTTGTCAAACTTAGTTATATCTTAAGGACATGCTTCAGCCTGACCTCCTTTTACATCATTTCCATTTGGTGATGGGGTGCTGCTGTGAACACTAAACTTTGTAGCTTGGTGGGTTAGACAACACCAAGTTCATTATGGGCAGTTTAGGTTGCATGGAAACTTGGTATGCCATGGACAAGTGTTCAGTCTCTATCAAGGCTTAGTAGCAAACCAAAACTTTCTCAAAATAAGTATAATTATCCTCAAAGGGTGGCTTAACTGCCTCCAAATCCTAAGAGTCTTCACTACAATTCACCTAGAGAGGACTGCCAAAGGCTCCGAACAGCATCTTTACCTGCCTCTGCCACTTCAAACACCATCATATCCACAGACCAAGTGGCCGAGCACCTTGCATGGCAGCTTGGGCCTGTGGCAGGGCCTTCTTTTATTCTGAGCATCACTCAAAACTGGTAGATCTTTTGGGTCACTTGGTAAATGGGTTGAAGTATTCATTGCCTCCAAAATCCAAAGAAAACCACTAGGTGTTGTATCTCTTTCTTCTTGGTAGGGAGGGCAAGATGCAGCTATTGCATTTCTCCTGGAAAGGATTTCTCAACACTTAGGACAACAGGACCTATAGAGATTTCACTGGGTGGCAGGCCCTGGAATTTTTGTGGAGTTTATTTTACATTCTTTGGTATATTACTCTCTTACTAATATGTCTAGAATAGCTGCTACTCCCTGCTCACCAGAACCAATCAACATCATATCATCCATTTAACAGATATCCTGTGGAGGGGAAAGGCAATCAAAGTCCCTGCAGACTTGATTGTGACTTAGGGCTGGAGAATTGATTGGCCTCTGAAGCAGGACAGTGAAGGTGTTTTGCTGGCCTTTCTAGCTGGAAGCAAACTGCTTCTGATGGCCTTTGCTAATAGGTATGGAGAGAAAATAATTTTCTAGATCAATACCTGCATAACAAGTACCGGGGAATGTGTTGACTTCAGCAATGAAACCACAGTTTCAAGAGTAGCTGCAATCGGAGTTGCCACATGATTATACTTACGATAATTCGCCGTCATTCTCCAAGATGTGACTTCTTCAGAGGCCAAACAGGTGAGTGGAATAGGCATTTGTTAGGGACTGGGAATCAACACCCCTGCATCCATCATCAAGTCCTTGATCATGGCACTAATCTTTGTAATTTCTACAGGAATGTTGTGTTGCTTTTGGTTTACTATTTTCCTAGGTGGAGGTAGTTCTAGTGGCTCCAACTTGGACTTTCTTACAGTAATAGGCCTCATTCCATGAGTCAGGGAATCAATGTGGAGATTCTTCCAGTTTGAAGCATAATATTACAATTATGCATTTTTCAAAATGGTGAAATAACCAATGATTGTGTGTGTTCTGACTCACTGGGCCCACTCTTACACAGACCTGAGACAAAACTCCATTGAATACCTGACCTCCACAAGCTCCAGCTTTGACTGATGGAGAACAATGTGACTTAGATCTCTAGGAATTAATGTCAGTTCAGAGTCCGTGTCCAGTAAACCTCTAGAAAGTCTGATTATTTCCCTTTCCTCAATGCACAATTTCTATAGGAAATGGCTTCAGGTGCATTTTGGGAAGATTGGGAAGATTAACAGTACCCAGGTAGTTTTTGGAAGCATAGCAGGTCCTATCTCAAAAGGATCTGGCCTCTCCCTTATTCAAGGAGATCTGGGCCTATGAACTAACTTAAGCTAGGGATTGATTGAGGGGCTGACTCTTCTTTGGGGATTCAAGTTAGACTTCTGTTTGCTATCCCTAGTGCATTTCCTCTTATATAGAGCAAATGAGACCTTAGTAGGCTGCCCTTCTATTTCATTCTAGGATTACCATGATCAGGTAGCCAATGCTGATGATCTCAGGCTATGTGACTCCTGCTTTGGCTCTACTGTGCCTTATGCTAACAATGCACACCTTGCCTGGAGATTGCAGCATCAGTTCCTGCCCAGGAATTCTCAGCCCACCTTTCTTGACAGTTTGCCCTATAGAGTTGGCATGTGCCTAGCCAGTCCTCACAATCGCTAAGCTAATTCCTTGCAATAAGTCTTTCAGAATGTATCTCCCACTAGTTCTGTTTCTCTGGTGGAACCCTGACTGATACAGAAGCCACAATTTCCCCCATCATTTTCAAGGTTTTATTCTCACATTATTTCCTCATATTTCATTATTTGTCTCTTCACTGTTAAGTAACAGCTATAGTATTTCAGGCAAATTCATCTTTAGTGGCATAAAACAGACTAATATCTTAACCTGAAGAGGGCTTTATTGTTCTCATATAACAATGAGGTGGCAGTCCAGGTTGGTTCTTCAAGAGAAACTTCAAGGATCAAGGCTCCTTCTAGCCTCCCACAACAACTACAAGGGCATGGTTTTCCTACCCTTGGCTGTAAGAAAGTAGTAAAGTTCTACTAACATTTTGCCCAGAGATTTGTGTCTGCATTCCATCAGGAAAGAGAAGGAAAAGTAAGAGTGGAATATTTGTGCTAAGTAATCCTTATCCTTTTTTTCAATGAGGAAAACAAGAGCTTCTCTACTCTGCTCTTATCTTATTGGCCAAAACTGAGTTCCATGGCCATTCTGAGCTGCAAGAGAGTCTTGGGAGATGAATATTTTAAACTAGGCATATTGCCTCCCAAAACAAAATTGGAGTTTTCTATGGAAAGAAGAAAGGAAGAATGGATGTTAGAAGTTTCTATTGCTTGTGAGTTTTTCTTTTCCAAATTTAGTATGTGTTGAAGTTGGCAGATAGAAATGGGAAGTAGATTGAGGATCTAGTTTGGGAAAGGGGGAAGAAGAAGAAGAGGGAGCTGTCAGGAAGAGGAATTGGCTGCCAGAGAAATGATTTCCCTTCAGTTTAGAAAACCTAGTTAATTTTCACTGCATGTAAATCCTCATTCTCTTTCTAAAAGAGGAGCCCTGGGGGATAAGGATTCTTTAAACTTCATGCCATGCATCCTGCCTTTCCTTTCTGACAGGAGAAACTCTTGTTCTCCCATTATTGCTTGCTGAGTTGTATGAGGATTTTCTTTGGCCCACGATACCTGTTGATGATTCTGTTTCTTCTCTGTCAACAAACAAAATGGCTTCTTTGGGTTTGGACTTCCATATCCCCATTCCTCAGAGACACTGGCTCTGCATTTGTTGTCTAAAGTGAAAGAATGACTCTCAGGTGATGGTTTTAGGCTGAGTGGTTAGGAAGGACAGAGTTTATAAGATTGGAGAAAGAGTTACTTTTAGGTGGGTGGGACTTGGGAAGATATCAGGTCACATCATATAGGAAGTTTTCTACTTCTGTCACTCTACCAAAACAGAACATAGATTATTTTGCGGGGGAGTAGTTAACACATTTGTTATGTGCATTTCTGTAATATATAGTCTAGTATATAGTTTATTATATATTATATAGTTTTCTACTTTGCCTAAACAAAGGTGTTTTGCTGTGGAAATTCTTTTTAAACTCATTCTGGTGGCACTGACTACGCAGGCCCCATGTGAATGGTCCCTAAATTCCTGGGGAATATGTTTGAACAGGATGGCTATCTTAGTCCATTTTTGTTGCAAAACAGAAATACCTGAGGCTGGGTAAGTTATAAAGAAAAGAGATTTTATTCTTTCCTCACAGTTCTGCTAGCTGGTGAGGGCTTCAGGAAGCTTCCATTCATGGTGGAAGGTGAAGGGGAGCAGGGATCACATGGCAAGAGAAGAAGGAAGAGAGAGGGGGGGGAGATCCCAGTCTATTTTTAACAATCAGTTCTTAAGGGAACTAATAGAATGAGAACTCACTCACTACCCCAGGACAGCACCAAGCCATTCATGAGGGATCCACCTCCATGATCCAGCCACCTCCCATTGGGCCTCACCTCCAACACTGGGGACAAATTTCAACATAAAATTTGAAGGGGACAAACATCCAAACTATATCAGTGATCTATCTGCAAAAGCCTCCTGTCCTATGAGCATGACTGCATTTCACTAAGAAGATGCCAGCTGTACTGAATATTAGTTAAATGGCAGATTTTTTGCCAATAAATTATTCTTATGCCATCTTTTGTCACTGTACCAGAATAGAACTTAGATTATTTTGGCGGGGGAGTAGTTAACACATTTGTTATGTGCATTTCTATAGTACATACTCTAGTATATATCATAAAGTATACACATATAAATCGATAAGATGAAGCTACTGTATACTACAAAGTTCCGCATCCAAACCAATAACGAATAAAGTGAGACAAATCTGGTGTCACAGATCATAAACTACATAGGAAAAGATGTTAATTTCTCTTTTGCCCCAAGATAAGTGTCTCCAATCTCACTGAAAAACTATTCAAATTATCAGAGTAGCTCCTTCTTGGATTCATAGGTTTTAATAATTTGAGTTGTGTATTTGATTTCTAAGCTGTCTCCATAGTAACCTAGGTGGACGTCTTTATGGCAACTAAGTGGGTGAGAACATGTCCCACAGCTACCCTGACTTTTGGAAAACTACCAGCAGATGTTTATTTTTTATTATTAACAGTCACAGAGCATCTCATTAGGACTGAATTATCCCCCAAATCTCTATCCTGAAGAAGATTTAGACTCTTTACAGTTCAGGGTGGCAGACTCTACTGCTCTCTCCCTGGAGTGACACTACCTACTCTCTACCCCTGTCTCACCTCTCCAGCCCATGTTCTCTATTCTGTTTGGGCAGTGTCCCAATTCCCTGATTCTGTTGCAAAGCGAAATTTCTCAGAGGCAGAAGGGCTTGTGGCTGCCATTCTGGTCATTGTTTGTGCCTTCTATGATCCATACACTGTTATGACCTTGTGATTTCCTGTATTCACCAAGCCAGCAATATGCTTTGTCAGCTGATCTGTCACTGCACTTGAATCGTATAAAGTTCTCCTCATGTTCATGACCCACTTCTGCATAATAAGAACACAAAGTAAAAGAGAAGGAAGGGAGGCTTACAGCACTCAATTCTTCATTGCTTGCCATCCCATTCTCGGGCAGTTCATTATACAAGGCTGCCAAATCCCAAGGTGAGATGTCAGGCTACCTTGAAAACCACATTTACTAAAAACTTCATTTGTAACAGACACCCAGGGGAACCTAAGAAAGTGTCAGAGCTCAATTATCCAACAATATCTTTTTCTGGATCTACTTCATTGTTTATCCTTTTTTTGCAACTGTCAGAACATATTTGTGTGCGCATTCATTCCAAAACGCTGGCAGAAGTTTGTAGAAATCCATTTTTCAGTTTATCTTCCATGGTGGTCTCATGGAGTGGTTGTCCTTCTTCATATCCTAGAAAGATACAGCCCACAGGAGTCCAGAGAGCCAGGGACTTTAGTAAACTGACTAGGGAAGGTTTGAGAGAAGAAATCCCCTCACGAGTATATTGTTGTACTTCAAAGCCTCATTTCCCTTCTCTATCTTCTTATAGCCTCCTCTTTCTTTTCTTTCTTCCCATAAAAAAATTTTTCTTTTTTTAAAAATTTGTAATTTCTCCTTAGATTTTTAATTCTTCTTAGATCAGCCCCAATCCTGGGTTCCTTAGTTTAGCTGGCTGTGACAGAAACATCTAGCTGTCCAACACAAATGTGTGCTCCACTTTGCACAGTGGGCAACTGCCCAGCCAGAGACTACACTTCCTTTCATCAAAGTAGGGTCATGCGACTAGCTTTCACCAATGGAATGTGATTAGAAGTGAGATGCTTCTCTTTCCTGGCTGAGGATATAAGAAATGGTTGTGCATTTTCTACTCTTTCTTCTCTGGACCTATGGCTGGATTTAGAGAACTCTGAAACCCAAGGGGATGGTGAAGCCACAGGATGGAAGTTGCCCAAATCCTAAATTACTGTGTGAACAGTTTACAAACTGTCCATTGCACATTTTGACAGTATCATCAGTATGACATGAACTTCTCTTGTCTTCCTTTTCCCCTTCTTATCCTCCCATGATATTCCTGGGTAAATAGCTAACTAGATGGCCAAGACTGGAGGTAGAGGGCAGAAATAGAGAGAGATGATAAATTCTGCATTGGAGATATTAATGTGAGTTGTCTATCAGATTTCCAAGTGGAGATGTCAAGTAGGAATTTAGATATTTGCCTGTGGATTTCAGAGGAGAAGTATGGGCTGAAGGTAGTCATTTTAGAGTCAACAGCTTAACACTTGTATTTTACCCCAAAGAAGTTGTTGAGATTATCTAGGGAAAGAGGGTGGAGCATGAAGAAGAGTGCCTGAGATCGAGCCTTAAGACTCCTCAACATTTAGAAGATGGGTAGGAATGGAGTTTGAGAAAGAGTAAAAGGGAAAGTAGAAGTGAAACCAGGAGAGCAGGAGGTCGGTCAAAGAAACAAAGAGAGGAGAGTCGTTCAAGATGGAGGGTGTGCTTACCATTGTGAATGCTTCTGGCTGGTGGAGTAACTATGGAAGCCATTGGTGACCTTGACAAGAAATGTTTTATGGAATGATGGTGGGAACATAGACTAGAGAAGGTTGAGGAGAGAACCAGAGGTGAGGAAGTGGAGATAGTTTTGTCTAAATGATCCTTTCAAGAAATTACATAAAAGAGGAGCAGGGATATTATATAGAGTGGGAGGGGATGTGGAGATGTGAAGTCAAGAGGAAGATTTTCTAAACCTAAAAAGTATCAGAGCCTCTTATAATGCTATTGGAAATGATCCAATGGGAAGGGGGAGAGAAATGATACAGGGGGGAAGGGAGGAAAGGAAAGAGGAAAGGAGGGAGGGAGGGAGGAGAGAGAGAGAAAGGGAGGGAGAGATAGATTGAAATTAAAGAAGAGAAGTTCTTGAGAAACAGAGGAGGGATGTAATGAGGAACTCAGGTGGAGGGACTGAGCTTTGAGAGGAGAAGAGACGTATCTTCCACTGCAAGAGGAGAGAAGAAGTGGCAGGCAAGGAAGCAGACAGATTTGATGGTGGGAGGATGAGGCAATTTCATTTATATTTTCTGAATAAAATATGAGGTGGAGACATCAGCTGGGATTGAGAAGGAGATGGTGAGAAAGGTCTAAAGAGAGTAGATATAAAGGTTGTAATAGCCAAAGATATCAAGTCCTAATGCTTGGAATCTGTAAATGTTACTTTATATGGCAAATACTTTGCAAATGTGATTAAGTTGACAGACATACAGAGGGGAAGATGTGAACATGGAGCAGAGAGAGATTTGAAGATGCTGCCCTTGAAGACTGGAGTGATGAAGCTAACAGTCCAGAAATACTGGTAGTTTCCAGAAGCTGGAAGAGTCAAGGGATGGATTCTCCCCTGGAGCCTCCAGAAGGAGTGTGGCCCTGCCGATGCCTTGATTTCAGTGCTTGAGACTGCTGTCAGACTTCTGGCTTCCAAAGTGGGAGGGAATAAATTTCTGTTTTTTAAGCCATCAAGTTTGTGATTATTCATTGCAGCAGCCACAGGAAATGGACACAAAGGTGCTCTTGCATTTCATTGAGCATGTCTCTATAGGACACTGTAGGATGAAATAATTTCCCCTAGGATAACCAGTCACTTGGGATACAGGGTGTCCCAAAAGTTGCCATACATAGGGAAAATGGGAAATTTTAGCTAGATATACCTTTATTTACAAAATATTCATTATAAAATTTTACAAAATTTTTCCTTTGTATGGAGACGTTTGGGACACCCTGTACTTATTAGTTCTTTAATTACTATTTATACTAATAATCTAGGTAGTTTCCTGTGCTGCTGATAATTCCCTAGTTTCATATACATGTATAAATATTTTCTCCCTGCAAAAAGCACAAATTTATGAAGGCAGATACCTGGTCTACAGTTTTGTTTTTTTTTTAATGTTCCTTCATTATGCTTAGAACAGTGCTGGGTATGTGACAATACTCAAAACCTAGTGTTTGAATTCAAATGAATTAGTTGGTTAATTATGCATCCAATTTTGTATTAGTTCATGTACAAGTCTATGGTCAGCTGGCCTGTCTGTGACTTTGGCAGAAAGTGATGTCTCTTTTGCTGCACTGTTGGCAGAAGGAGGAAGTGGCTGCCTGTGCTGCTGCCTGAGCTTGTTCTGACACAAAGACTCCTCTGTCTAGGGCTTCAGAAACTCCAGTTCTAGCGTGGTTCCTCAGGACACAGTTGTATTTCCTGATGATTTTATGAAATGTTTCTATGAAACAAACAGACTTAGTAGTGTTGCACATTTTACTTTTTGAATTAAAATTTTTGTTTCACTTTATTTTATGTTAATTTTCTTTACTTAATAGTACATACCTATAGGTTTTTCTATACTTAACAGAATAGAATGTATTCTGTTTTCTTAATTCCTGGGGCATGTTTCTTTGATCCTCCACCCCCTTCTTAATCTGGGCCTTTACTTCTGGTCTATTTTGCAAGTAAAAAAAATTAGAAACACTTATAGGAGAACATAGAATGGACATACAAAACAAACAGGACTATTCTTGTTCTTGAGCAGCTTATAATTCATTAATTTATTAATTCATTAATCCATCCATCCATCCATTTCAACAAACATTTTTAAATACTTACTATGGCCCAGGCACCATGGGTATAAAAATGATAACAATTAAAGAATATATCACCCCTTCCATCAGGAAGCATACTCTTGGTGCGGGATGGTAAGGGCGAGGTGACTATGGCATCATGTGCTCAGTGCCATGGTAGAGGTGAGGACAGGTTGCTTTAGCAGCACAGTGGAGGGGCATCTAGTCAGTGGATACTGGGGACAGCTGAAGACAGCACAGAGGACGCCTCCCAGAGGAAGCTGATCCCCACTGTGAAGGCCCATAGAGTTGGCCAGGTGGAGTTATCCTAAGCATAACACACCCTGGTACTGTCCAACCCGAACCATTCTTCCAGATCTAGTGCAGAACCTTCCTTGACTGATCTAACCTGGAGTTACTTCTGCCTCTTCCCACTTCCAGAATGTACACTATGTTTGGCTTTTTGTGCACCTGCCCTGCACAGCTTGGTGTCATGGAAGCACCAGAGTTTGCAGTAGGAAAGGCTGGGATTGAGTCTTTCTCCATCCATTTGCCAATCTTCTCGGGGCACGTCTTTTCACCCCTACCCCTCCACTTTCTATTTCTAGCTATTCTGACCTGTCTCTTGCATGTGCACTGATCCCATACATTCCTGACATTTGCAGGTGCTACTCTGCTGGTCAGGTAAACCCATGTCCTCTTCTCCCCTCTCGGCATGGCTAACTCATGCACATCAAGCTAAAGTATCTTCTATGTAATATTTTCTTGACCTCTATAGCTAGATGCTCCTCTAATGTGCTCGTGCAGAACTACAAGCCTCCTTCTGCGGGGCATTTGTCACACTCAAGGACGATTGTCCTTATTAGTCTTACTCTCTAGTAGGCCTTGAGCATCTTGAAATAGAGATTATGCCCCATTTATCTTTGGATCCCAAGTGACTTTCACAGTGTTAATCATGGGATAGGCATTCAAAGCATGTTCAATGAGTGAATGGGTAAATGAAAAAGGCAATAGATTGACTTTTGTTTCATGGAGTCAGTTGTTATTAGCAATCTTTATTTACCCAGTGCCTAAATAATATCTTTTTGCTTATGTAGGCTTAGATGCACCCTGCATTCAATCACATATTGCACCATTCTACTGAATGATGAAGAAATATCCATTTCACTGCTACAAAGTTAGTAAAATATATTTCAATAATAGATGACATGACTTAAGAAATAGAAAAAGTTAAAATTGGGTAGAAGAAATAAAATCTACTGATTAGATCTAATTCTATTCCTTGGAAGAATGTTTTTAATTTTAAAGAAATCAAGGAGGCATTATACAGTGTTATTTCTATGGGTGAGAAAGTTAATTCACATTGAGTAAAGAAGATTAATATGTGATGTAATGTCAGGAGTAATTATCTTAAATTGATGATGACAAAATATCTTTCTGGCTTAGCTTTTATTGAAATGAAACTGTTTTAATTCTCCCTTGAGATGGAGTGGGAATGGGGATGGTATTATGTCTCACTTTCAGGATAATCTACCTTACTAAATATGCCACTTTCAGTGAGACCATTTGTGAATTCCCTCTAGGCAATTTTGAAAAGTCAGACTTAAAATTTAAAGTCATAAGCAGTTGGTTTATTTTGTGAAATAAGTCAGCTTGCAGGCTCTCTGATTAGAAGGTGCTCCCAGAGAATTGCTAGGATCTCTCAGCACTCAGAGAACTATTGGGATCTCCTCTGGGAGACTGTTAAAAATATCAAATCTGAAATCCCAGCTAATTCTTATGCATATTTGAGTTTGAGAAGAGTTGCTCTAGACTTTCTACGCTAGGATTTTAGTTCGGCCGTTCTGTCACCCTGGGCCTCAGTTTTTCCATCTATAGGTTGGATGCAGTGGTATTAGTCACTAGGTTCTTATTCCTGACCTTGAAGAGGAGGTGGTCCCTGGAAGGGAGAGCTATGTCCATGCCTGACACTTGGCAGCTGCTGCACTGAATGCCACCAACTTTGTATCCTGCAAAACACAATATACATGCAAAACCATTCCATTAGTTGATGAAATGCCCAGTCAGAAAGGTGACTTTTTTCCCTTTGGAGTGCCATGCTGTGATGGCAGTGGACATTTGCCATCAGTTCTGGACACCAGGGAGCTGAAATCAAAGGACAGAGCAAAAGAGCAAGAGCGTGTGAGCTCAGGGCATAGCAGCTGCAGTGATCTAGGAGGGCAGGACCTGGTTAGGAGCAAAGTAGAAAGAAGCAGAACTGTGGAGCTTGGCTAAGTGGTGATTTAATAGGGGCAGAGCAGGGCTGTCTGACAGTTTGAGTGCTGTAAAATCCCACAGTGAGTGTTTGATGTGATCCAACGGAGATTTAAGCATGAGATGCAAATGGAAACCTCAATGCAAGATTTTCCAGAAGAGCTGATGAGAAGGGGATGTGTCTGACAGCTTGAATTATGAGATAGACAAGTTGCTAAAGGCTACAGCATCAATCCTCTCTGCCATGTGTGTATGTGGGGGTGGGGGAGGGAAATGGGATGTTAGGATTTACGATATCTTTTTGCCCCTCTCTTTTTGGGTTAATGTCATTAATGATGACATGCTCACCTTGCTTTTTCCTCCTCAGAGTCCTCATTGGTCTTATCCCACTGACTTCTGCCTAGTCTTTACCCAGCTCCACATGTTAATTACCATTAGATATCTGTCTGGTCTTGGTGTGCCTCAAACCTTTTTTCATTTAATGCCAGCCTGAGGACTCCAGAGTCTTCTCTGTCTCACTTCACCCTCCTTATTCCCCCTCTTCAAAAATGCCATGATACAGCTCACAGGTGCTGCCTGGGACTGACGAACAGCTGTTCAGTTAAGCTGTTCCTTTTCAGTCCCATCTCCTGCCAAATTTTTACAAGCACTACAGACGTGCAGAGAAACCAGAAACGACTGAAAAGCTGGCACTCCAAACGGTGCCAAAAAAAAAGGAAGATCTGGATAAGTCAAAGATAGCATAATTAACCCTTGCACAATTTGGAGAGTATCGTGTCACTTGTCACCTCTGCTGGGACCTCTGAGAAAAACTGATCTTCAGGGGCTTTTGTTATCTTTTTAGGGGGGACACCTTGTCCATGCTGCCCCATCTTTCTTTAATCTAAAAAGGATTGACTTTAGTCACTTTAAATTTAGTGGTTTGAGTTGTTCTGCAGGAACATTCCTTGAGGGGTCCCGACCTTTTCATTGTGAAGATGCTCTAGCATAGGAACATCAACCCTGGGTATGGAGTTGGAAGGCTGGGTTCTAACTCACTAGCTAAGTGCCCTTAGGAAAGTCACTTAGTCTTTCTGAGCATCTGTTGTCCTCCAAAATCTGTTCCTTCCTTCTGGGCACATGGCTGCCCAGCTAGAGACTACATTTCTCAGCCTCCTTCACAGCTAGGTATGGTATCATGATAAAATTCTCACTGATAGAATGTAAGGGGAGATGTGTGAGAAAATTACCTACCCTTCACTATCTCCTTCTCCTTCCTCTTCTCTTGGGCTGAATCCTGGACCTGGGGGTGACCCAGCTTCTATGTGCAGGTGAAGACAACATCCCTAGGGAATGGCAAACCTACAAGATGGAGAAACCTGGATCCAAGATGACTTTGTGAAGTGTAGCTACCCTGCCAGCTCGGACCTCCAAGCTCCACACGATAAAGTATGAGAGGATCAAATGTCTGTCTTATTTGGTCCACTGCATTTTTTTTAGAAGGGCATTTTTAATTTTTATTTATTACCAATAGGAAGGTTTTTTTTATTGCATCATATTATGGGGGTACAAATATTGTTAAGGTTACGTATATTGCCCTTGCCA
>VBSM01003176.1:67340770-67386221 GCA_008086735.1 Cheirogaleus medius
ATTTGTACCCCCATTATATGATGAAATAAAAGGAAAAAAAAACAAAAAACAAAAACAAAAAGAAAAATAAATAAATAAATATACACAAAGATATTGACATCTGTGTACCCATCACCCAGATTTAACAAATTCCTTATTTGCTCCAGATTTATCTTTTAAAAAGTTTCAGCTAAAGCCCCACTCCCCCAAACCGTTTCCCTTCTATGCTAGTTATCAAAGTATTGTCTTCCAGCTCCAAGTCCATACCCCTAGTCACCACTCTATCATGCTAAGGCTAGGTCTTTGTCAACCATGCTCCCCCTTAGCCAACTGACTCCCTCTTCTCTCCTGTCAATAGGAAATGGAAAAGGGAGATGGGAAGGCAGGAGGGTGGAGGAAGGGACTTGCTTCTTGGTTTGCTTGCTTTTTCTGTTGGCATCATCTCAATTATACTGCAAATATACACTTGCTCCAAACTGACAGCTGCAACTGGTTCCAGTAGCAGGTGGTTCTAGCGTGCACTTTCTCCTGCATGCCTGGAACCTTTGAACCATCCCCAGAGTGTGCAGGGATATCACCACCAGTTACTCAGTGCCCTTTTCCAGAGTTCTGGGTTCCAGATTATAGGACACTTGTCTGAGTCACTGAGGCACCAGCACCAGCTGGACAGTGAGTCTCCTTAGAGATCTGGGTTCCAGACTTACAGGGCCCCACCTCCAGCCTCTATATTCTAATAACCAATCTCTTGCTTTATTCCTCCAACTCTAGGAGTAGTAGTAGGAGTTTCCTGTAGTTATGATTTCCAATTTGGAAATCAGGTTCACTTTTTGCTTTCTCAGTTCATTTTCCAATACCTGCTTAACCAATTTCCTATATTAAATTCTCTCTGCTATAACAACTGTTATGGCTTCTGTTTTTCTGGGTGACCCTTTACAGATACATTTCACCTTTCACTCCTGAAGAAATCACTATTTTGAATTTGGTATATATCATTTACATGCATTTTTATGGTACTTAATGTATGTATGCAGGAATCCATAAACCATACAAAGTGTTATTTGTCACATTTAAAAATTAACATAAATAAACTCATTCTGTAGGTATAATTTTGCAACTTGATATTTCCCCATACTTTTTAGATGAAAGATACAAGTTGAAACATAAATATCTATTTGATTCATTTAAACTTTATTGTATGAATAAATTACAGTTTGTTTATATATCTATCCTCCTACTGAGGAATATACTTTATGTCCACTTTGTTGCTACTATAAGAATTGATACAAGGAAGATTTTTGTTTATGTGCCTTTGGGCTCATGTACAAGAATTCCTTTAGGGTATAATCTTAAAAGTGGAATTATTTGATAGTAGGATATGCACATAATCAAGTTTACTAGGTATTGCCAAATTGCTGTTCAAATACACCAGTACTATATAAGAGTATTGTATAAGAATTCTTGTTTCCTCATATCCTTCCTTATAGTCCTAGCTATTATTTTTAACAGTTTTTCCCCTCAATCTGATGGTATAATATACTATCTAAATTTTTTTAAATTAATTTGCCTTTCTTTGATTAGTAATTAGGATAAACATTTAAAAAATGTTTTAGTCTGAGCTTCCTTTTCCACATTTTCTTCACCTATTGTCTTTTTTTATGGTAGGAGGTTTTAAAAAATAAATATATTTAATATTTATTAAATTAAATTTATATATGATACCTGTAGATGATATTTATATATAAACAATATTATATAAACATCAATATTGAATAATGTAAATATTTTTCATATTTAAAAATTAATACTAAAATATTTATTTATATATTTAACAAAGATTTAAATATGTAGAGATATATATATTCTGGATATTAATCCATTGCCAGTTATAGGTATTTCAAATATCCTTTTCTACACTGTGGCTTGTCTTTTAACTATTTGTTTTCTTTCATAGAAAAGCTTTAAATATGAAGGAAGCCAAATCAATCTATCAATCTTTTTTTTAAAAAATGAGTTTGTACTTTTTTATGTCTTGTGTAAGACACCTTCTCCTACTACAAGGTCATGAAAATATTCTACTATATTTTCCTTAAAAAGTATTTTGTTCTTCAATCTACTTGTATTGACCTTTGTGCATGGTATGAAATCAGAATATAATTTTATCATTTTCCTCACTGAGGGCTTTTTGTCCTATCACTTTATTTCTTTCCACTGGTCTGTGTGATTATCCCCGTTTCCACACCACATTTTCCATTTTTATAGCTTTATAGTTTGTCTTAATATCTGACAGGGACTCAAGGGTCAGTGACTCATTATTATTTATTTTCTTCAAAATAATCTTGGCTATTTTTGGCCTTTTACTCTTTCAAGTGAATGTTAGAATTAAATGTTATAAAAAACCCTGTTGAGATTTTAATGGAAACTGCACTGATTTTATAAGTTTGGGGAGAATGGATATCTTTATGATACTTGCTCTTCAACGTGTGATCTTTGGAACAGTATCATTGACATCACCTTGATCCTGTTAGAAATGCAGAATTTTGGGCACCATCTCATACTGACTGAATCAGAATCTGTGTTTTAACAAGAACCTCAAATTTGTATGCACAATAAAATTTGAGAAGTATGGTTCTAAAACCATCCCTCACCTCTTTCTAAGTATAATTACTAACTTAGGGTTTTCACATTATTTTTCAAACTTTCCTCTCTACTAGAGTCTCTTAAACAGAAAAGACACATTCTAAAATATTTATCATCTTAATAAATATACCCCAGCCTCTGACTCTGGCTACCCCTGGCTATCATCCCCTGTCATTCTCTGCCTTCACTGTCAAACTCCTTGACAGAGATGTCTGTGCTCATGGTGTTTACTTCCTCAGCTTCCAGCCATTCCTCAGGCTCCTAGTCCCCCTCATTTCAACAAAACTATTTGAGTTCAGGTAACAAAGGATCTCCTAATGTCTAAACCCTACGGGCATCTCCCAGGGTTCACTTTACATGACCTTCTTTGCAGCATATCTGCACCTTGTCACTTTGCATTCCTTTTCCCTATTTCACAGCAATCGAGTCAGCTCAACCCCTCAGCATCTCTTGCCTGTACCCTTGCAATTCTCTCGCGATGAATCTTTCCCTCTTCAGCCTATGCATTTCATCCTCTGTAAAGCTCCCTTGATTCTCCTAAATGTAAATTAGATCATGTTATTGCTTCACTTAAAAACTACTCTCTAGGGCTCACAAATAAAATCTAAAACTTCTTAGCCCATCATCAGAGGGCCTTGTTGATTGAGCCCATGCCTGGCTGTCTCTCACGTCTTTCCCTTTCGTGAGGCTCATGTTCTAGCAAGTCTAGTCGACTCCTGGTTTATCCCACACCATTTCCTGTGTCCATGACTTTGCATTTCCTTCTGCCAGAAATGTCCTTTACCCCTTTGTCTATGTATCAAACACTTACTCATCTTTTGGGACTCAGTCCAAATGTCTTTTCCTCTGTGAAGCATTCCGTTCCCACCTAGACAGATCTCTCTCTGCCACTGTGGACTGCATATCCATGATTGTGCTATCACACGGTATAACAACTGTTGTTTACTTTTCTCCCTCTACAAGCCTGTGAACTGGTAGTGGCAGGACTTATTCATCTTTCTATCCTCAGTATAGGCATGTAGTAGGCACTTAATAAATGCTTATTGTATGAACAAATGGAGACTGAATCAAGGTACGAGAGGAGACATTTGTTCATGGCACTTGCTCTGTTTGATTGCACCTGTTTCTGCTTCTGAAATTTGAGCACACTCTTCTAGGACCACAGAAAATTCTTCCTCCCCTGGAAAGTCCTTCCTGAGATGTTCCAGCTGGACAGGACCTCTCATCCTCGAGTGCTGAAATACTACTTCTTGCTGGTCCCTCTCTTAGGACTTCCCTCTTGCCCTGTATTTGTGTCTCTCCTCCTCAACCCAAGTCATTTGTAAGTTCCCCGAAGAAAGGGATTGTGCCTTTTTCTTCCTCATCCTTCCCTCAAGTGCCCGACAGTGCTTTGACATAGAAGGCACTTGGTGGCTGTCCTTTGAAATGAATCAATGCTGTTTTTTTAAATTTATTTTATTTTTTTAATTTTCATTTCAGAATATTATGGGGGTACAAATATTTTGGTTACGTGTTATGACTTTGCCTCACCCAAGCCAGGATTAGAGGTATGCCCTTCCCCCATACAATGCTCACGACATCTATTAGTTGTGAGTTTACCCACCCCCACACCCCAAGCCCCCAGTGAGTATTACTACAATTCGCTATTGCAAGGATGTGGAAACAACCCAAGTGCCCTTCAATCCATAAGTGGATTAATAAAATCAACGCTGTTTGAACTCCAGCAACAGGGAGTTTTTCAACAAGAACATAAAGAAGCTGTAGATTCCTAAACTGGTGGAGCACATGCTGAGTGGTTATTAATGTCAGACAGGCAGGTCATTCCAGAAGTCAGAATCAGAATAATTGCTGAGAAAGAGCTTTAGGTTTGAAAAATCCACCTGCACAAGGAAGCTGCCCCACAGAACAGCTCTTAATCCACATGGCAGGGTTTGGTCTAACCCTTAGATGCCTAGCCTGGGGCAGGAGCAAAAACTGCCTTTCGCTAACCCTATCTAAACTTCTGATTGGAATTTGGGGCTAAGCTCAGTGAAGCCTCTGAAAAACTGTTTTTAGATGTCAAAGGAGGAATGTGATTAAATCTTCTTGAGCTAAGGGAAACCCTGGGAGAAAATGTGTTCCCTTTGCATCAGTTCCCTTGGCTGAAGCAGTACGGGTGAGAAGTATTCTTGTCTCACTCCCAGAGGCCTTAGTATTCTAATCTCTGGTTAAATTAAGTGGCACTGGAGAGGAAAAAGAGCCTGACTTGGTAAAAACAATAAGCTTAAATGGAACACCCCAAGCTTGTGGTACGGTGTATGCCTCCAGCAGTTAGATGAGCTCAGACCTCATCCTGATTCTTATCCATACTTCTGGCCAGAATAAGGGGACCATTAAATATCAAATATGCTAGTGATCAACGTTTCCTTTGATTTTCTCATGAGGCATCAGAGATTTAATATTTTGTTGTAATATGTTTTCATCATGTGCTCTTTCAAAAATTGTCTTCAGTCCTTGAAGACAGATCTATGGCTCCCAGCTCCTGCCTTGTCTACTAAGGGAAGCAAGGCTGGGCCCGGGCCTGGGTGGCTGATACTGGGACCCCGGCCACACTGGGGAGGTAGGGTAAGCACCAAGCTCTCTCCATAATTCCTCTGCAAGCAGGAGTAAGTCCCATCTAGGCGACCTTTGGGCTTCTAGGACTTGAAAATGCTTGTCAAAGTATGTGGAATGAGCACACAGTCACTCTGTGGCCCAGAAAGGGTCATATCTAATTAAAAAAAAAAACCTCTCAATATATTAAACTCCAACAAGGCACAGGTGGAGGATTTTACGAAGGCTAGAGGAGAGCAGCATTTCTGTGGCTTCCATTTTTTTCTTTTCCAAGTAGCAAAAAAAGGAAAAAATTAAAGACAGGTAGAAGGAAATTCTAACTTTATTTTATTCATGTGGTCAGTGAACTTACTGAGTACTCATTCCATTCCAGCAGCAAAGAGGTGTGGGTCTTTCCCCCATAGAAGTCAGAGTTTAATTGAGAAAGACACTATACTATATAAGTGCAATGATTGAAACTGTGTTGGATGCTTTCTGTTTGCCTTTCAAGCTCCACTCCCTTCCCTTTCTCATCTTTCTCTGAGTCCTGGGAGGTTGATAATTAGAAGTTAAATCAGAGGGACCTCTTGCCCTCTGGCTCCAGGTTGGGTTTGATCAAAGGAAAGCACTAACACGAGGTGGAAGGGAGGGAGGACCATAAGTCTGGCATATTTATTCCTTGGTGCTTCCCTGCAGGTCACTGCAGGTTAGATGGGTTTCTCTACTTACGGCCACAGCTTCTGCTAGTGGTCCTCCCCAACAATTTCACTGACTTTCTCAAGGTTTTGGCAATTGGCCCGAGGCAGATTATACCCTACATGTTTAAATCTTCACTTGATCAGATGCTCTGAGGCCACCTGAGTTAAAAAGGACACCGATGTTCTAAAGCCTGGCTCTTTAGTCTCTCCTTCCAAAGCCCAGGCTCCTGGACTCAGCATTAAGCTCATGTGAGGGAGGCAACATCTTCCCCACCAAACAGGTAACACTCTCTGAGGTGCTTGTGCACTTCTTTTGAAAGATGAGGTCTTCTTTAAAATGAAAATACTTTAAACAATTTTTTATATTCTTTTCAACATGAGCTTCATCCTTCTTTTTACTGGTATTTGTTCAGAGTCTACCATGTGCTGGATATAGATAGATTTGGGGATTACAGAGGAAACCAGACAAAGGGCTCATAGGCAATTTCAACTGTAAATATGAGACAGTATTCCCTCCTACACAGGATGTTCCTGAAAATATTTGTGGGAGAGTGTTTGAAGTTAGGGAACCGAAGCTTAACTCTATCAAGAAAGAGCCGTGTGCCCTGAGATGCCCATGGTTGCCAAGAGAAGTGACATGGCCAAAACTTTGAGCTGGGGTTCATGGGTGGGAGGAGACAGAGAGCTGGGGAGTAAGTGGTGGTCAACCAGCCAGGGTAAATGGAAGCGCACTGCGCTGCTTCCTGAGCTAAGGAGGATCTGCTAAAATGAGGTTGCACCTGTGCATAGTTTTAAAAGGATCATTAGTTACAGCATGCAATTTTGCTGCTGTTTTATTTTCTTTTTCTATTAATGAGCTGGTATTCTAATTTTTTTTTTTTGGTGAAAAATTTTAAATAATACAGAAGGATGTAAGGTGAAAAGGTAAAAGTTCTTCACACCCCAGAGGGATCAAAAACCATTAAGACATTTGCATGTTTTCTTTCAAATCTTTTTTTGTGTGCATACCTGCCTGCATATTCATATATTCTTTATCTGCAAGTAAAGTTACACTCTACATACTTATGCAACCTATTTTCTTTCTTTTAACAATTTAAATAATATAATTCCGTTCAATTTCCATCTGTCCTCTTCTTCTAATTATTGCATGATGTTCTACATTAGGAATCATCATGATTTATTAACTAAACCAAATGAAGGATGTTTATGTTGTTTGCTATTATAACCACTTAAAAGTTGGACTTATAGGGGAATGAGTAGTTTTAATTATTTTTTCAAGCCAGACTTAGGCAGAGAGTATTTTTAATTCTGCCATATTATCCTACCAAAGTTGTGCCATTTTATACTCACACAATAAATATATGAGAGTGCTGGATATTATAATAGATTTTACTCAATTTGACAAATCTGGATATTATGTTTAATATTTCACAAGATTGTATATCATTAGACTTTTTAATAGTTGTCTGGTAGGTGGATTCCTACTTATTTTTATTTATCCTGTCTTCTCCAACCAAGTAATTTATTTGGGCATCAATAACTTCCACTTCTTATATGTAAATTGCAAACCCTAGTTAGAATGAAAAGAAGGAAAGTGTTATAGGTACTAATAACTTTTCCTTATTTGACCATTTTTATTTTATTCCCTATATGTACTTTCTCCAAGATGTTTCTATATCTTCCAAAATGTGTTTTCTCTTTCTACCTTAAATATGTGACTATTTAAAATTAATTTACATATTCATTTTTTTTCTTATCCTTGCTGCTTTCTCTGGGTATTTAACACTCATTATTTTCTATTTTTTCAAGGATAATCTGGTACTGCAACTTCTGCATCTGTTGTAGTTAGGGAGGCAGAAAATAAGCAAGTAAAAAAGAAACCAGTACAATTTCAGGTAGAGATTAAGTGCTATAAAAATAAAACCAGGATAGGGCTGGGAGGGTGTGCGTATTTGAGGTGTGTGTAGAAGCTGGTATTCAGATATAGAGCTAATGTAAGACCTGCACCATGAGGTGACATTTGAGCAGACCCTGAGTGGTAAGGAGGACGGGACAGTGAAGAAAGGACAGGGGAGTGAACCAGGCAGAGAGAAGAGTGTGCAAGGCCCTGGGGTGGGAAAGAGCTTAGCACATCTGTGATCAGGAAGCAGCCATCTTGGCGGGAGCCTCGTGAGCAAGAGAAAGGAAGGCAAGGGCAAGGTTGTTCGGGGCCGGATGGACCACTGGGAGGAGTTTGGATTTGTCTGGACTGAAGGGAGGTCATTGGAAAGTGTTAAGCTGGAGAGCGACATGATTTGAATTATGTGTTTAAAAGGCTACCCTGGGGACATGTGCTACACAGGCTGCTTCACCCCGTCTCCAACCCACTCAGCCTTAGGAATTTTCTCCCTCTGTAAAAATAGCCCATGATTTTACTACTGAGCATTATGAAATTATCAAACCAACCAAAGTGAGGATTAAAGTGCAAAGGTGGCTTTGTATATGGGCTTTCATCTCTCTTCTGAGTCCTTCAGTTTATTTCATCAGAGATGGTTTAATTTTATCAAGTCATTGAGCACTAGCTGAAGAATTTTGGATAGACTTGTTGAAAGATTAGATGTCATTTTAAAGCAATCATGGCTGTTTTAGAACGCATCCAAGTATAGAACTGGGTTGCTTAACGTTTAGCTGCTTCTTTGACTCTTCAGAGATGCCTGAAATGTTCTATTCCTATGGCAATTTAAAAGGAAAGCAATATCAAATAAATCCTTTTTTCTTCTCTTTCCAATTTTTGCTAAATCTCTCCTTGTTTAAAAACAATTGCCAATAAAAGTCAACTTGAGTGTGAATTATAATTAGAGATACAGTCTCTGAGTTCGCCAAGTTATGTTCTTCACAGATCCGTTATCCTTTCCCCAGTTCTCCGTTGGCTGGTGTAGATTCAGTTCCAGGAGGACTTTTGGCTACTTCTCCATTTAGTCAGTGCACATTCACTCATGTGTAGCAAGTCAATTGCTGGCTAATTCTGTAACAGATGCATCCCAGGAGTTTTGCTCATTCTCACGAAGCTTGTACTCTGTTCTCTTCTGCACTTGGACTCCTCCTTACACCTTTGCTGACTTGCATAATGCATAAATTCTTGTCTCTCACAGAGCACTGCCCTTCTCCCCGAGGTGAGCTCTGGATTAAAGAAACATCCTTGCTGACTACACTGCATTCAGCTTAGGAATTTTGTTTAACAGCAAAATCTGATTTGAACTAAAATCTGAGAATGATGGACAACAGAGTAGCCCAATCACACAGTTCAAACACAGAAAGAGAGTTTGGAGATTGAGAGCGAAAGGAAGGTGCCCAGCCTCTGACTCTGCTGTCATCTGCTGTGTTTCACACACTATTAATTCTTCCTACGCAAAAGCAATAGTGGACCTGCAATTTCAAGGTGATGCCAGCTATGCCTTTCATGTTGCGTTTACTCCAGAAACTCAGACGTTTGGAATCTGACGTTTCCCAAATCTCAGATGACAAACTCCTTGGCATCAAGGATGGAATTTTTTTAGCAGTCTTTTGAAGCTATAGCCTTTACCAATGACCTGTTGGTGATGTCGTGTTCAGACATTGCCTCCCAAAGTAGAGCCACCCTGAACCATACTACTTAAAATTGTGACACTCCAGACCCCCTATACCTGGCTCTTCTTTCCTTTTTCTTAGCACTTGTTACCTTCTAAGTTACTTACAAGCTAACCAAGTTACTTGTTACCCTCTAAGTTACACCCTCTATGTTACTTACTTTTTATTATGTTCACTATCTTTATCTTTCTTCCCCTGCTAGAATGCGAGCCTCAAGACCACAAGGATATTTGTTTTGTTCACTTACATATTCCAAGAACTTACTTAGAACAATTCCTGGCACATCAAAGATGCTTAATAAGCATTTGTTGAATAGAGGAATGATGTTTTGCAATAGTAATGGGTCATAGCTATCAGCTAGCTCCCAAGATTATTTCCCATTTGGGGCATCTAATTAATTTAACCACTCTTCACTTGTGAGTATTTTCCTAATGTAATATGTAATATATCTTCATCTGTCATAGGTTTTAATATGATTTCATTACCAACCATGTACATATTAGTCTTATTCTTAGACTATCAAAGGTCACAAAACTGGCCATAACCTGCTTGACAAACACATTGATCTAATATAGTTTGATCACTTATAATTAAGTGTATGTGACACCTTGATATATTTTCATTGTGTATCACTTTATTTTATTTTTATGGGACCATCTCCTCTCTCCTTGGATTTAGCATAGCACTAGACACTTAGTAGATACCAGTTAAGTACTTGGTGATTAACTATAAAGTGCCATTGGGATTTCTGTCTTATTACGACTATCATGTTTTTACAATGTACATTGTTAATAGTTCTATTATTGATGGCTCTAGGACCTCAGAATTTATTCTCATGAAATACAAATTACACACTTGCTTGCTGAAAATGTTGCCTCAGGACTGTTTTTCCTGTCTCTAGGTCTTTCTCCCTCTATGTTATTCTCTACAACTTCATCAGATTTTCTTCCCTAAAGCCCAGCTCTGACCATCTCATGCTAATCTCACAAACTTTCAGTAGTCCCCAGTGCCTATGTAACTAAGCACAAATTCTTCAGCATCTTATTCAAAGCTTTTTAAGGCCTCAAGTTACCTTCACAGCCTTGTGTCTCATTATTTCCATGTTCTCAGAAAACGAAGAGAATCAAGGCTTTCCTCTTAGTATGTTGGTCATTTCTGATTCTGTAACTTGGCTCAGGCTCATGTCTCTGGCCAGGAATGCTTCATAGCCTGAATTCTGTCAAATCTTTTCATCATTCAAAACTTAGTCCAGAAGCCACCTTCTCTATGAAACTTTTTCTAATTCCCCCAGTTGGATGTGCTTCTCCTTTCTCTAAACTACCATAACATTTTGTACTTCTAATATATACCTCATTTATTTTACTTACATTTTAATGCAATACAAATGTGTATAGTTTCTCTCTTTTACTGGAAACTGCCTGTGGGCAGGGATTGAAGTCAGGGATCATATGCATGGTGCTGGTATATGACATTTCATTGCTATCCTGAGTTGAATGAATGAAGAACCTTATCCTGAATAATCAAATATTTGCCATTCTTGTATTTGGCCTTAAGAAAGTTTAACTTTAAGCAAGCTCAACTTCCCTGGCTCATCATATCAGACTTTGAAGGATTACCTCATAAAGTTGTCTCTTGGAATATCTAGCTTTCATTTAGCATGAAAATGAAATAAAAATAATTTAATGTATATGATTATGCAAATATAAACTATTTTTATTTTATAGCTCTAGCACACTGCCTGAAATGTAGTTGGCACTTCACAAATCTTTGCTGGATTGGATGGAATGGAAAGTTAATTGAATATTTGAGTTGTATGATAATAGTAAGTTGACTGTCACTATTGAGCACTTCCTCTGTGCCAGGCAGTTAAGCAAATTTCTGGAAATATACAGAAGAATAAGACACTTCCTTCACTTGAGAAGCTTGGTGTCTAGTGGGGAAAGAAGTCATGTTAAGGACGTTTTTACTGTATCATGATTAGGGGTATGGTGGAGGTGGGAACATGAAAGAAAGTCACTTAATGCTACTTAAATGTTCAAGAAAGACTTTCTGAAGATGACATTCAGCTGAGTCTTGAAGGATGCATAAGAGTTAAAGGAAGCATAGGAGATGGACAGGCAAATAAAGGTATGGAGGATGTTCCAAGTAGAGGGCAAAACATGATCAAATCCCTGGAGAAGAGAACTACATGATGTGCGTGGGACAATGTATACCATTGGTTTTATAGGAATGTGTAGTGGGAGGTAGAAAATGGTGGAAGTTGGAACTAGGGAGGTAGGTTAGAGAAAAGCTAAGGGTGGGATTGTATCCTGAAGGCAAAGAAGGGAGGAATGCCCTGGTTCCAGTTTGCCTCCTCTGGAAGCATTAAGGACGGGAGACTTGAGGGGGACAAGATGCAAGATTGAGGGCAGGTGGGTCTTATCAGACTGCTCTGACTGTTGAAGGCAGAGCAGTGGTACCAGGCATGGAGAAGAGGGAGATGGCTTTAATAAATAACTAGACTATAAAATTGGCAGGATGTGGTGACTGGTAAAGATGGGACAGGTGGCACAGAGAGAGAGGAAGGCAGCAAGTGGATAAGGTTTGTGGACTGGAAAGCCAAGTGAGGGAGTAGCCACCGGCAGAGCTGGATAGCTCGGAAGGAAGACAGGTTTGGAGTAAGCAGTGTGGAAGACAAGGAGTTCAATGGCACTTGCACTTGAAGAAGCTCTGTGTTATCTAAGGGGCACTGAGTATGGAGTATGGAGTTGCAGTAGGTAGTCAGAGGTAGAGATATGGTGTCACCCATCAGTAGCTTAATGTGGTTACCAAAACTCAGAGTGGTTGACATAGCCCAGGGAGACTCATATGTAGGCAGAGAAAACTCATAGGATAAAGACAGAGCCCTGGAGAACCTCATTATTACTGGCGTGGGAATAGGAGGAAGGCCACATAAGAAGAGTCAGAAAGGTAAAAGGGAATGCCCAGAACAACATCAAGGAAACCAAGATGATTGAGAGATTCAAAGAGGAAGGAGGGATCTAGTGCTCAATGAAGTACAGATTTGGTTCTATAGACATTATAGGGGACCTGTACCAGGGGCATTTCAGAAAGGTGGTTGGAGCCAAAGCCAAATGTTGGTGATTGAGAGATGAGGAAGTAGAGGCAGTGGATAGATTGTCCTTTCAGGAAGATTAGCTAGAAGGTTTTTTTTTTTTATATGTTTGCTGTCCATTATTCTGTCTTCTTTTCCAAAGTTTCTCTTTATGTCCTTTGCCCACTTTTTAATGGGGTTGCTTGTCTTTTTCTTGTTAATTTTCTTAAGTTCTATACCCCCATAATATTCTGAAATTTAAAAAAAGAAAAAAAAAAGATTAGCCAAAGGGAAGGAAAGGATTGAAGGTAGAAGCCAGAGGTGGGTATGGCATCAAAGGAGGGCTCCTCCCACCCACCCCAGGATGGAAGAGAGCTTTTTTGGAATACAAAAGCATACTCTATGTAGCAGATGGATCCTTTCTCATTTCACCATCTCAGGTATGGAGAAGTGCAACTTAATTTTCCTTAGCAGAATTAATTTGTTTCAAGCTTTCACGTTTTTCCAGTGGAAAATAAACTACCCCTAATTCAGGGTCTTCTTAAAAGATTCAGAGCATCCTCAGTCACTTCGGCTTTCCCTCTCTCCACTTCTTTTCAAGATTGTAAGTTCTAATGGGATGGTAGGAAAGAGTCTGATTATTAGTTATCTGCCCACAGTATGATTTGCTGAAATGTCTGTATTCCTATCTGATCTCTAGTTATAATATCTCCTGGATGATTTAGCTGTCATTGAGCATAAAATTATATTAAGTTATACATTCTTCTCCTGACCTTGAGCCCTCTCCTCCTCTATTGACATGATGAACCTTTTTCTGAACCTTTCTCCTGGATGGAGGGTTTAGCAGGGTGTGTTCAAATGACCTCCTGTGCCACTCTGCAGTTGTGGGACAAGGCCACCTCTGCCTGGACACTCTCCACCCCCATTTTTCCTCTGTTGCTACTTCTGCTGATCTCAGAAAAATTTTCTGAATAGAAAGTTACTATTTTGTTATTAGAACAGTCAGTTTCACTACTTTGTCATTTAATTGTAGGTTAGAACAAATGCAATTACGCATCAAAACAATTGAAAGGGAAGTAAAAGCATCAGTCTGTATTGGCCATGTTCCACTACGTAGTCATTAATTTATTCCACACACATTTATTTGATCACCCAGTATAGGAGGGCTCTCTAACAGGTGCTGAAATAAAAGGTGAAAAGGCATAGTTCCTGCTGTGAAAGACTGACAATGCCACTGTCAAGATAGATACATTAAAAAGTCTTATTACAATGCCACAGGATATGAGCTTTAATAGAGGTGTGAACAAAGAACCATGGCCATGTGTTTGCCTGGGGCTGTCTGGGAACACCTCACAGAAATGATGACACTTGAATAGGGCACTGAAGGTGGTAACAGGAGGAGAAGGAGGGGAATGACGTTCTAGGCAATGAAACCCGCATGTGTGGGATCAGGATTTTTGAAAGGGCAATCTGCTTAGGAATGGTGAGACTAGAGTCAATGGTACGAAGAACATTGGGGACGATGGGGCTGGACAGGTGTGAAGGTAGATTCTGAAAAGACTTTTGTTAGTTTATGGAAGGTGGTCTGTGTGTGGCAGCCCAGGGGTCACACAGAGATTCATGTTCCAGTTTATCTCCAACTCTGGTTAGTGCATAGAGGTTGTACTGAAGTGGGGAGACAGGCTCAGTTAAAATCACATTGGAGACTATTTGCAGTAGTTTAGCTCTGAACTGATGAGATTCAGGGGAGCAGAGAAGAGGGGCTGGGCAGGAGGGAGATGTTTCTGAGGCGCATCAGCAGGACATGCTGGCTAGTTAGACATGGAACACGAGGTGGGCGGTAAGGAAAGGAAAATGAGCCTCTCTTGGCTCTCTCAGCTCCACTAACCAAGATTTGTAGAATCAACATGAGAGCAGAAATGTGTTTTTATGTGTATGTTAAGTCTGAGGTGCTTTAGAGATGCTGGGTAGAGCTGGAATCCAGGTAAGAGGTGATGGAAGGGAAGGATGAATGGGATGATCGAGGCAGGTAAATAAAGGGAGAAGAGGACCAAGGATGGAACTCTGAGCTTAACCAACACTTATGGAGTTAAAAAAGCAGAAACAATGACCGCAGCAACAATAAAAAAAGTAAGTGGGATCAGAGAGGTGGGCGGGCACATGAGGGTATGGAGATGGTCAAGAGGGGCAGGTGGCCAGCAGTGCTCGAGAGGAAAGGTTTGAGCCCCATTCCCTGTGGAAGCCTTGGTGTGGTGTGCACACCAGCAGAGGGGAAGCAGCCGCTCCTGAGAGCCCCAGCTCAGTTGTCTCCCCTGGCAGCCATGGGTTGGGGAAGGGCAGCAGAGGAAAAGAGTCTGGATAGATGACAGCTAGCACTCTGGTCACCTCTGTGCCTCTCTCTGGGAGGCAGCCCACCCAGAATGTCCTGGCTCTGGGGTCATACAGATCCCCCAGGACACATCGGTCCCCGGGACACATTGGCCTGTGGCTCCTGTATTCTGGGCCAGAGTTGGGAAATATTTGTATGGGAATGAGCAGACAAAAACTGAGGGGCTGAAGCTCCCTGGGGAGGACAAAGGTGCATGGTGGGTGGAGAAGCAATATGGCGCCTCCCTCTCAGCTCGGGTCTGTGGTGGTGGGAAGTGATGTCAATGGGGCTGGTAAGCTGGTGCTTTGTCCTCAAGAAGCTCCCTGTTCATTAGCAGCAGTCGCTTTTGGGCTTATGAGGGTAGAATGGCTCTCTAGCGCTTGGGAGCCTACTGACTGCCAGAGATGTGAGGGAGGGGAAACAAACCACCCCACCTACTCTTTTCACTGGGCCCCGAGCCTCTTACTGGTTGGTCTCTGCAGATATCTTGCTCCTTGCTCCGCTCTGCAACTTCTTCCTGTGGAATCTCTGGTAGATGCTGAAACTTTTCACTCAGAATTACACTTGATGTATTTTTTTTTTTCCTTTTCTATCTAAAACTTTTCCTTCTTTCTGATACGATCTGGCAGCTGATGTCTCTGGTCAGCCATCTTGTCGCTCCCAAAGGACATTAATGAGAAAGTGAAAAGACAGCCAGCTCAAAGAGGACTTTTGGTTTGCTTTACAGAAGGTGGACTGATATCTTTAAGTCCTCTTGGGTTCAGGGAAAGCTGGTTTTGATACAGGAAAGTAGACCTGAAGGCCAAGTGGGTTCTTGGCTTCACACAGGAGAGAATTTAAGAGTGAGCTGACAGAGTAAGGCAAAAGCAAGTTTACTGAAGTAAGAAAAGAAAACGGGAGGCTGCCCCACAGACAGAGCAGCAACTATCTTTCAGAGCAACACAGAGTAGCCCACTTCTGGAGCATTTAATAGCCATACTATCCTGTCTCCAGAGAAACTGAGCTTGCAAAGGCTTGAGGCATACTTGAGCTCAAATGCAGAATTACTCAGTCAAAGGGCAAGTCCCATCTCTTTTTTTTAAATTTATTTTTTTTATTTTTTATTTCAGCATATTATGGGGGTACAAATTTTTAGGTTTCAAATAATGCCCTTGTCCCCCTGTCCCCCCACAAGTCTGAGCTTCAAGCATGACCATCCCCCAGACGGTGCACATCTCACTCATTATGTATGTATATACCTGCCCCCCTCCCACCCACCCAATACCCAATTAATGTAGTGCCACCCCTCCCAACCTCAACACAGCCAGTCACGTTTCCACGTTTTACACACAAGGTTGTTTCTACAACCCATCTCTTTTTAAACTTCAGCTTCCTTGTGTGTAAAACGTGACTGGCTGTGTTGAGGTTGGGAGGGGTGGGAGGTGTTCTAGTTAGTCTCTGAGATCCTTTTTCTAATCCGACAGCAGATATGCTCAAACTGAGCTTTTTTACTTGGAGTTACAAGACAAAACACAGCAGCAGGGTACCTCTGAAGTCCTGCATGTGGATAGGGCAATCTTATTTGCTATTGTTTTCAGTTCAGCCTGAGACTCTAGGGCTGACAGCTAATATTTTATTCTCAGCCACATTTTACCTTTCACCATGCTTGGAAAAAAGATAGAGCTATTACATTTTCTTATTTTATACAAACTTCTAATTCTTTGTCCTTGCTTTTGGGTAGTTTTTGTGATGGTAGCTATAGAATAAGTTTTCTTGACCCTTCGCAGACTGTAATCTCATTTCAATCAGAACTGTCAAGTGGATTGCTGAAAGTCACTATTTAGCTTGATTGGGGAATGGGGCCCTACCTGCCTGGAGAAACCTCCTTGCTGAATACTTCCCAATTCTAGTACATTTCCTGCTTGGATACACGCTTTGAATCACACAGTCCGATCACTTTGACCTCAACATCTCTCACTTCTATGAAGTTGGAGCCAGTTCTCAGAAAGAAACACTCTCCAGTGAGTTTAGGAATCTTCATTACTGCAGTTGCTTTTTCTTGGAACAGAAATGCACTTTTTATTGTGAAGGACTGCATAATTTTTCATTTATGAGTAGATCTATAGTTCGTTTTGTTTAAAGTTTGACTCTCAGAAAGCAGTCTTGTGCTAATATTTATGAAAAAGAGACAAGCTATGGGTCAGAAAACCTAGGGATTATTTAAGAATGTATTTTTGAGTATGTTACATTCACATCTTCCAGAGGATTAATATATGTTTTATTAAACTAGGTACACAAACTGTTATATCATCCTGGATATATGAACTATGATTTTATCAGCAATATTTATAGTGTTGTAGAGCTAATCCATCAAAGGTAAGTATCAATAGGTGCTCCCAGAAATTAGAGCTCATCTGGGCACAAATCCAGTGCATGTGGGAAGAAAGAATGTTCCTAAAGTCTCGGGTCTCCAGGAATGGGCATTTGGCTTTCCATCATCACGAGAACCTGAGAATGTCCTAAATTTTGCCTGAAATGAAGCCCTACCAATTTGCCTTCCATTTAGCACTTAAGTTACCTGCCTCTAGTTATTTCTCATTGATAGGCAAAGATACAACTTTTAGCAAAAAACATGGTTGTTCAATTTTCACACATATCCTGAATGCCTGTTTTCCGTGGGCACTGTGTACAGTGAGGAATTTTAAAATGAATAAACTACGGCTTCTGCTCTTTAGGGAGACACAATTTAGTGGCAAGGACAGGTACAGACATAAATAGCTTAAATATAAGGTAACTCTAAGTGCTGCAATTAGGATATTGAGAAAATACTGGGATACGAGAGAATAATGCTTCTAAAACACCAAAGACTTTTCCCCTCCTATTTCCTTCCAGAAACTTCCTTCAAGTAATACTCTTGGTCTCTTTCCCCACTATGTGATGAGGAATAATGTATGAGACTGGGGGATTTGGAAGGAGCCCCATCTCAGGTCTGCTCTGCAATGTGCTAAGGTTAGTGGTGGAGGTCCTTGCTCTCGTAAGCAAAGGATTTGTTTGTTCATTTGTCTGCCTGGGCTTGAATAGGAAGCTTGTTTCTGGGCTTCATAATAGCAGATCTCTTTGACTCTTACATTAAGCCTTGCTCTTCAACAATGATAATAAATTAATGATAATAAAAACAATTTGTTGTTTTCTATTTGCCTGACTTCTCTGAATACCTCTCACTGTATCTCAACCTCAGGTGGGGGAAGGGAGCAGTTTTTAAATAGCTTCCTAAAACCCCAACAGAAGATGTTCCAGGAAGAGGAAATCATGTTGTCAGAGATCAGACCACGGGGTATAAAAATACATAGAGACACTTTTATCTTGAAACAAACATTTTAATTGTAGGGAATATGCTAAGTCACTTCTCATCTTATTGATCAGTTACTTGGAAAGTTCTATACTTTATTAGTCAGTTTTTTGCTGATGCATTATTGCATAATGAACAACTCCAAAATTTAGTGGCTCTGACAACAAAATATTTATTTATTACTTATAATTTCAAGGGTTGGCCATGGCTCTGCTGGGCTTGCAGGGATTGGCTTGTCTTCTCACTCTGGGATCCTTTCTGGATGAGTTATTCTCACGGTGGATGGCAGGAGTGCAAAAGGAACAAATTGAAACTTGTAATTCTTCTAACAGTCTTTGCTCAGAGCTGGCACAGTGTCATCTCTATCCACATTCGATTGGTTGAAGCAACTCACAAGACTAAGCCCAAAGCCAGTGGAGCAAGAAAGTATGATCCACCCACAGTGAACCACACAGCAAGGATGGAGACAGAAGGCAGGACTGTGATAGAATCTCCCTCGTATGGGGAGACCAGCTTTCATTCAGTGTCTTGTATACGAACTATTTAGCTGCTTTTTATGCTATTTGCATTATCTAACTTATTATTTCACCAGTCTTTGATTAAACTCTGGAGATATTCACATTTCTTTGATTTACTCTCCTGCTATGAAGCACCATTCAAATCCTTCTATGTGAACATTACCACGTAAACCACTTGTGTGAGTTATTTTAATATTTTATTCATGAAACTTTAGAGAAGCCAATGAGGTTGGCCATATTACTTACTACCAGAAAATATTTTATTTATAAATATTTTTAAGTGAGCCAGGCTCCTGGTGACTGTTCCATCCATGGTGGGCCAACTTCACGGTGCCTCCTTGACCCCTGCTTCTAGGTGCTCCCACCTTGGTGGAACCTTCACCTTGAGTGTGGGCAATATGACAAGGGTGATGGAATGTATGTGGTTATATGTCTGTCATTAGATTATGTAAGATTATAAACCCTGTCTTGCCAGGAGCCTCTCTCCTGCTGACTTTGAAGAAAGAAGCAGCCACACTGGGAAGTTCCACATTGCAAGAAACCAAGAGTGGCTTTCAGGCAAGAGTCAGCAAGAAACTGAGGTCCTCAGTGCAACAGCTCTCAAAGAATTAAAGGCTGCCAACAACCATGTGGGGGTGTGGAAATGGATCCTTCCCCAGTTGGTCCTCAGATGAGACTGCAGCCCCAGCTGACAGTTTGGTTGGAACCTTATGAGATCATGGAGCAGAGGACTCAGCCAAGCCTTTCCCAAACTCCTGCCACCTGGAAACTGTGAGATAATAAATGAGTATTGTTTTAAACCGCTAAATTTGTGGTAATTTTGTTACATAGCAATAGAAAACTTCTTAATCCATTGTCCATTTCAGTGTACCAAGGATAAAGTACCTTCATTAGTTTCTGTTGCCTGCCAATTCTATACTTTATTTCATTTTGATCTCCTATTTTGTTACAGCAGGCTTAGTTTTTGTATTAACATTAAGAATTTTTGTAGCAAGCACTGTGTAAGCAGATTTGCTTAAATCCCTTTATGTCACATGTGCTTGTGTGTTTATAGAAAATTAAAAATACATAATTGTTTTTTAATTAATTACTAAACTCTACATTGTGTTTGGCACAATTCTATGTTGTGGGGATGGACACATAGAAAGGCCAAAATGGTCCCTGCCTTCATGAAGCTTACATTTTATCGGAAGAAGCAGAGAATGACAATTAAATACACTTTTTAAATTATACATTTGAATAACCACATGAAAGAGATAAACAGGCCACTGTGATTTAGAATAACTAGAGGATCATTTCTAGAAAAGTATTTTGAGGAGTTAGCACTCAAGTTGAGATTTAAAAGATGAGAAAGGGCAAATAAATTGCTTGATTCCCATTAGTTTAGTACTGAACAAGTAAACTTGTGTTTACTTACATGTGTGTAGATGTGTGTGTATGTGTGTAGATGATATGGATAAGATTGTAATAGGAATTGGGTTCAGAAATGAATTTTTAACAAAAACTTTAAGTTCCAAAAATTGGAAGAAAATATAATAAAAAGCAATAAAAAGTGTACGTATTTGAAATATGATCTTGTGATAAATTGGGTGGGAATGGTATGGTGAAATACTATGCTAGCAATTCTTAGGGTAAGAACAAAGACCTTTTAAAATGACAAGGAAGTAGATATCGAATCCTACCTAGCATATAAAGACCAAGCACATGACTAGATTCATATTTACAAGAGCAGAGTCAAGCCACTTCTGAAACCACTTTGTATATCCATCCCCCTGTGGCATCTCTATTATTTCTCTACAATTGTTCTGCTGGCTTTTATTAAGCTATAGATTTATCATTTCACTGTGAATCTAAATCTTTTCCTTCTGTCACTTCTGCACACACATTGCATTTTAGAACAGAGGCCAGTATGCATTATGGTTATGCCAAGAAGAAAATGAAGAGTTTTCTCTTATTTTGGCTTAAACTTTCTTTTCCAATTAGTTTCCAGAGTGTTTATCTATTAGGCATTTCTCTTGACGGCAACAATCTTTCTCCCAAAAGTATGTTTGGATCTGCTAATGTGTCTGTTTTGAGACTCTGGCACATTTTAAATGTAAATGTGTGCTTTGTAAACTTTAGTGATTGTTGGGAAAAAGTAATGGAGATTTCTATGTATGAATGTGTGTATGTAAGTGAGTGTGTGTATGTGTGTGTGTGTGTGAGAGAGAGAGAGAGAGAGAGAGAGAGAGAGACATTAGGAGGGAGTATGGAGGAAGAGGTCAAGAGAAGGAAAGAAAGAAAAAGTAAATTCTTTGGGACAGTTGATACACAGAAATCAATTTGACTTAAAGTGGTGCCACAGTTGTAGAGACAATGACATCAGAAGTATGTTCACTGATTAGACAATGAGGAAATGATGAAAAGAGGGGAGCAGCCACTTAGGGAAATCTTTTCAGACAGGAAGGTCTCAGAGAATAAAAACAGGAATGATGCAAGAATCCAGCCAGTCCTCCTTCCCTGGCTTCTGTGTTCCAGAAAGAGGCAACTTCAAGGTCCCAGTGGCAATAGACTTAATGAGTCAGGAGCAAACCTTTTCAGGAACAGGTTCTATGTGAGTAGCTAGATATTAGCAGTGTAGTTTTAGGGTCCAATAGGAGAGAAGGTACTTGGAAGTTGATACCCAAAGTACTTGCTTCCTCAATACCAGAGAAACCAAGCACCTGGATTGGAATTGCAAGCAAGTGGTGACAAGGGTGGAAAGGGAAATGGGATATAATAGAAGTCTGATTAATTCATTAAAAGGTGTTGGTGCACTCTAGAAGTGACTCCCTATCTGTAAATTCCTAGTGACCTCAGAGGAAGTGAAAAGACAGGCAATAGTTCTGACATCTTACTTGTGTTTTGGCAAAAGAAGAAAGCTTGTCACTTTTTGAACCTGCGAGGCATCTATTAATCTTGCTATTCTTCCCTTCTCATCCCCACTTCTTATTTCAGACATATCATTTTTAGTACTCTTTCTGGGACATTTGTCATGATATATCTTTAAAATCTTTCCTTTTACTTGCTTTTAAAGATACCCAACCTCTAATCTTTGGAACATTTCTTCCTTAACTTACTATTCCATGAGAGCTTTAAAAACAAACATATATTAGATATTATCATTCAATTAAACGTAATTCAATCACAATTTATTGAATGCTCATGTGCCAAATGTTGTGCTAAGTGTGTAGATGAAGAGATAAGAAAGCTGGCTCTGCTTCTTTGACCTATCACTCCAGCAGTTTAGTGAGGACAGACTCATGTTAAAAAATCAGACATTGCTCAGTGCCAGACATATTCAACAGGGGAGGTGACACTTGCGTTGAATTTTGAAAGATGGCTAGGCTCTGGCTAAATGGTGGGAGTTGGAAGTAGAGATAAGCCATGGGGGGAAGGGCAGGGAGGCTGTTCAGGGTGAAGGGGATGCCTTTGTTGAAGGTATGCAGTGAACAAAGAGCATGGCTCCTTTCAGAAGCCGATGGAAGGTGCAGAGAAGTGGGGCGGGATAGAGATGGAAAGGTGAAGAGAAACATCTTCCTACTACAGGTGATAGAGAGCTATTAAAGGATTGAGGCAAGAAGTATTATGATCACGTTTTTGTTTTAAAGATAAAATTCTATATTAGTTGTGCTGAGGAAGGATTTGCAATTTAGTGCACTATTGCAATTGTGGGTGTGAGGAGTGAAGTGGGTCTGAAGTAGGTGGAGGTAGTGGGATGGACTACAGTGGCCATATATGTTGAAGAGGTAGAGACAATAGGATTTAGTAACTGGGTGAATGTTGGGGATGAGGAAGAAAGGAAACTGTACAATTTAGGAGGAGGAAAAGACATTTCGGGGGAAGGTGAAGGGTTCAGCTTAGGACATGTGCTTGAGGGGTCATAGGGTACTTGGATGAAGTCGACTGGAAGTCAGCCTCATATACAGTAGAGTGTACTGTCAAAGTAGACAAGATCACCTGGGCATTATAGAGTGAGAAGAAGGATCCTTGGGAAAACCAACAGTTGAAAAACAGGTGAAGGAAGTCAGGTCAGCAAAAGAATACAAGGATTTGCCAGAAAGGTAGGAGAATGCCTCAGATCCCAGGGGTTAAACTGATTAGTTTGGCAAATAAACAGAACCATCATTCAAATGAAGGACATGCATAAAATTTAGGACATCTGTCTATTGTTGGTGCCCAGAATAATATTACTGAATGAATGCCTGTTCTAAAACTGAATGTGTCAAAATACTCTTCATTAGATCTGGAGAATGAATGGAAACAATGTGAGGAGCCAATTCCATTTGGAATGTAGAGGAGCAAATGAAAAATACCTCAGTATGAAGGGGAATTTCTTTGAATAGTCTGGAAAATATGTTATTTCTTTTGCTTTTATTATATTACCTTAAATCTTTTTTTCTAAAAGTCCGGTTCAAGAAAAAATTGATGTTCAAACATTAGATTTTATTGAAGAGACATTTTAGAACATCTGAATTCATTCAGAAAATTAATCTGAAACATTTAAAAATATATATCACATACCATTATGCCCACTGCTTTTCTTTTTCTTTCATTTAAAAATATATCTTAAATATTTCTCCATATCAATACCCAAGGAGCTTCCCTATTCTTTTTTTTTTAAATAGCTATGTAGTATTCCATTGAATGGATATAAAGACAATACACAGCCAATTCAATATTGATGGAAATTTAGGTGGTTTCCAATTTTCTCCATACTGACAACATTGCAATGAATAACTATGTACATATGTCAGTTTTACAATTTGCTAATGTATTTGTAGGATAAATTCCTAAAAGTGGAATTGCTGTATCAAATGATATGTGCATTTGGAATTTCAAAAAGTATTGCCAAATTGGTTCTTTAAAGGTTGTTCCAATTTACATCCTCACCAGTAGCATATAAGAGTTTATGTTTTCTCCACTGCTTTGCCAACAAAGCCTATCTCCAAATTTTCAGCTGGTGCCAACCTGTTAAATTAAAACCAACACAGTATAGTTTAATTTGTTTCTCATATTTTAAATGGATCAAAGATATTTCCTATATTTGAGAGCCATTTGTAAAGCTTTTCCTGTGACCTATTTATTTATTTTTTATTTTGCTATTGATTCATTATTTTTTAAATTGGTTGTAGGAATTCATTGTATATAAATTTTTCCTAAGTTATTTTTCTGTCTTTTGACTTTGCTTCTGGTAGTTTGTGTTTTGTAGAAACTTTTGAATTTTCTGTAGTCAAATTTATTATTTAAAAATTATTTCTAAATTTCACAAGGTATACATTCTAACATTGTAAGGAACTTATCTTATTTTTCCTCTATTACTTTATGGTTTTGTTTGTATTTTAATTTTAAAGCTATTTGAATTTTTCCTAATATAAAGGTGGAGTTCCTGCATAGGAACTTAGGTTAGACCTAGAAAAATGTTGCTTTTAAGAAAGACATTAGTTAAGAAAGGGTGAAAAACTTACAGATGTTCTTTTAAAGCAAAAGAATAGAGTGACTGAGAAAACTGAGTGTGAAAGGTGGCTGACATTTCAACACACAAAAACACTAGAAGTAATTTCATTTTTGTTCATTTTGGGGTTTATTTTAGTGATGTTATTAAATAGAATTTAACTGGGCAAAGAAAGGCCTTCCCTTAAATTAGCTTGGAGGCAGATACAAAGAACTGAGTGTGGGACTCACAACAACAATGAAAGATATTGGCTCACACCTGTCGAGATGACTATTACCAAAACGAACGATAAAAAGTGTTGTAAGGATATGGAGAAAAGGCAACTCTTACAAGCTGTTAATGGAAAGACAAATTGGTACAGCCATTATGGAAAATGGTACAGAGGTTCCTCAAAAAGTTGAAAATGGAACTACCATATGTATGGTCTAGAAATACCACTTTTGGGCATATATCCAAAGGAAATGAAATCAGTATGTTGAAGAGATACCTGCACTATCATGTTCATTGCAGCATTATTCATAATAGTCAAGATATGGAATCAACCTAAATGTCCACCAATAGATGAATGGACAAAGAAAATATGGTATACATACACACTGGAATATCATTCAACCTTAAAAAAGAAGGAAATCCTTCCATTTGCAGCAACATGGATGAATCTGGGGGACATTATGCTAAGTGAAATAAGCCAGACATAGAAAGACAAATACTAGATGAAATCTCATGTATATGTGGAGTCTAAAATAGTCAATCTCATAGAGGCAGAGAGTTAGATGGTGATTGTCAGGTGCTGGGAGAAAAAGACATGGGAAGATGTTGGTCAAAGGGTACAAAATTTCAGTCATGCAAGATGAACAAGTTCTGGAGGTCTAATATGCAGCATGGTGACTACAGTTACTGTATTTTATACTTGACATTTGCTAAGAGGGTAGATTTTAAATGTCCTTACCACACACACACAATGGTAACTATGTGAAACAATAGATACATTAGCTTGATTGTGGTGATTATGTTATAGGTACACATATATCAAAAGATCAAGCTATACACCTTAAATATATAAATATTTTTATTTGTCAATTGTACTTCAATAAAGATGAAAAACTAAGAAGTTTATACTCCACCCCCAGAAAAGAATTCTGACTAGGAGTAGGTACTGAATGAAAGAGCAGAAAATGAAGAAGCTTTAGAGTTTTGTGAGACTACAGAACCAGAAACTTTGAGGATAAATCACAAAGTAGCTCTTTTTCTTTTTGGCTACTTACCAGATTTGAGAATGAAACTGCAGAAGGATTATTGAAAAAAGTGTTGAATTGTAGCCCTGATGGTGTGATAAATAAAGATTTTATATAGCCCTTAGGTCAGGTTTTGTAATCAATTTCATTCAGGTCAGGTCAGGTTTTGCTGCCAAATGAACTTCTGAAAAATTTTTATTTGTAGAGCTTTTAGGATTTCAAAATTTCAGTTAAGAGAAATCATTTTCTCTGCATTTATCAGTGTCAGAAGAGATCGTTGTTCTCTGCAGTGAGGGTGGGGCTATACCTTACTCTTTGGAAAACAATGACAAGGGTAGAAAAGAAGGCTCATATTCTAAATATATCTTTATGTAGTTTCACTTGATGGAATGCTATGAACAAAACTTTTCATATCAAATACATATGTATATGGCATATGCTCAGATAAATCCAAAATTCATTCTTCTATGCATTTTATAGTTTGGAATCATTTATATTACAGCTTAAAGTTAATATCCTACCCATTAAATATTCTGCATATATTTTTACACAGTGTGTGGTGTCAGGAACTGGGGAAACAAACAATAATAATAAAAAAGGAGATGCTCTTTCTCCGGAAGTATTTACAGTCAATTCAGTGAGATGAACAAGTAAACCAGTAAGTGTAGCCCGGCGTGGTGAGTGTCAGGTACAAGTTGGCACAGGGTGCTTTTGTAGGCATGAAGGAAACATAGCTAAACCACATAGAGGGAGGTAAAAGGCTTGAGCTGAGTTCTGAAAGATGAAAAAGAGTTAAGCAAAGAACTGGAAAAATAAATGGAGGGAAAATAAACTGTGAGGTCTGTGTGTGGGGAAGTTCAAATGGCTTAGTTGGGCTGGAATGAAAGGTACAGGAAAGGAGTGCAGAAAGAAAAGCCAGTGAGGTGGCAGGAGGCAGATCAAGGAGGATCTGATGTCCTAAGCTAGGGCAGATGACTGCTGTTTTGAAAGCTAGCCGGTAGGGGATACCACTGAATACCTTCAAGCAGAACATTGGCATGACTGAGCTTGCCTTTGATAGAGACGTTACGATATCTCTGTGGAGGACATATTTGGGTGGGCCATATGGGAAGCTGGGAGACCTAGGTAAGAAATGGTGAGGGCCTTACCTGACAGGGTAGGTGGGAGGAGGAAAGATTCAGGAAGCATTAAGGTAGTAAAAACTACGTGATTGATAATTGGCTAAATGTGGAGTAGGAAGGAGTGAAAGGTGGGTCCCAGCTTTCTTGCTTGAGTAGTTTGGTGGATGATGGTGCCTTTAGTGGGGAAGAGCTGGCTTGAGGACAGGTGGTCAGTTCCATTTTGGATATGTCAAATTTGAAGGGCCAGTGGGATAGACTAACAGAGCTACCCAGGAGGTCATTAGCAAAGAGTTTTGCCATGTGGGAGAGAGGCCAGAGAGAGAGAGAGACTAGATTTGGGAGTTATCAGAATATATCTGGTCCTATGCCAAAGGTTTGGGTGGGACCACTCAGGGTGGGTCTGTATAAAGAAGAGAAATTCTGGGCCAATGCCCCAACCTAGACTAAGATATCTCCTGTACAAACTGGAGAGCCATTGTGTTATTTTAACAATTTCCTAAAGGCAATGTGTGAGAACATTTCTAAATGCATGGATCAGCTGCTCATGTTGATTGACAGGTAGCAGCGGTCGGCTAGAATGGAAAAGTCAGAGTGGTGCCTGACACTGTTGTTCTCGACTGGGCTGTGCATGCATTACTGCTTAAGTCTCTCTCAAAATAATCTCAGTGGTCTCCTGTCTACAGTGGAGATGGGTCTGTTTGGGAGGTCTGGACAAGTGACCTGGGTACCAGTGATGGTCTCCAATGGTCATCATGAAATACCCTTGATTTCTTACCTTCCTGTATTTTGTCAGGGGAAGATTGTTGGGATGTTGTAGGCTTAACATACATGGAGATGGAATTTTGTCGAGGGTGGTCAAGCCAAATTTTAGAATTTAAGTCTCTGGACATGTCCTTGTTATTGCTGATTGTAAGCTGTCATGTTATTATTCTCCTCCTCTATCCAAGCTGTCACATCCAAATTTTCTATCCCAGAACTTAAGGGGAAAACAGAATAGATGATCCCAGAATCTTTCTCCATCACCATTTCATGCTTATTCTCCCACTCATTTACTCTGCTCCAGAGTCACTGGTCTCGCCTCATTTTCTTCAGCTCATTGAACTATTTTTTCTACCACAGGACTGTTGCACATTCTGCCTGGAATTTTTTTCCCCTGGTTTTTACTCATGGCTGGCACTTTCTCATTCTTCAGGTTTCAGTCCGTATGCCACTTTCTTCCCTGATCACTGAATGCAGGTTTATCTCCCTCTCCCCCTTCTTAGCAGTCTGTCAATTTGCCTACTTGTTTGGTCTATTTCCTTTACTAAATTTTTACTTTCACAAGGTAATAATCCACATCTGTGTTGTTCAATAGTGTATCCACACGACAATAACAATGCAAAGATATCTTAAATTCATTCTCATTTGAACCATTAGATATACCCAAGGAGTGGTATTAGCATCAACCTCATTGATAAATAAGAAAATCTGAGGCCCAGACAGCTCAAATGACTTACTCAGGGCCACACAGCTAGTAAGTGGAGAGCTGCACTTGAACCCTGGATTTCTGACAATTACTGCTTTTAAAATATCATTGTCTCAAGTGCGGGTCACAATGTCATCTTTCTGAGGAGTACCATTCCTTTCAAATGAGTGGTCTATTGCTAAGGTTTCACCTTTCTGTCTCTCTTTACCTGTGACTCAGTTCCTTTTATGGCTCCCTGAAGTCTTAAGCAGATCTAGAGGAACTCCACAGAGGAATGATTTTTGTTTTCCCTGTGAAAGGGAAATAGCTCTCCTTTCAGAACTAAGTAGAAGTGATGGTTTTCCCTTGGGACATAATCAGGCCTGGACAGTTGGTTCTGATGATGTCTGAGTTTTTTTCTCCTACTCTGCTTTGGGGGAGGTGAAGGGTTTTCAGTCTTTACTCTTTGATGACTATGCAAGGGAGCAAGAACAAGCTCATGCCAGAGCTGATATTGAAAATGGTAATGGGACATGCGAGGTCATAAGCCATGTGTCATTGGCAGGGGGCTGATTTTGGAGCCCTTTCCACGTGCATTAATTTCCATGTAATTATTTCAAGGAACTCAATCAAACCCATAGCTGGCCCTGTGTAAATCAAAGGGAGAGTTAACTAATTGCCAATTTCTCTCTTTAAATTACATCCCTTCCTGTCATTAAATAACTTTATAACACAGACACAAGAGTGAAAGTGCCAACTCTATATTTACTTGCACAATCTCTTCCCTCAATACTTCCAGCAAGAGGGGGCAACCCTGATGAATCAGAATTTCAAAGAGTTCTGACAGCCATCTAATTAGAATAAGATGAGACATAAATTGCTCTAGGCGAGGCATATCCTGCTCCTCACTTTCTGGAACTATCTTAGGATTTTTAAAAATAAAAATCACTTCTAACTTTTTATATTTTGTTTTCATGCTACAAAAATGCACTCCCCTCCCAGTCTGATAAATTCCTCCTTGGTTACAGTGACAGTATAAAGGAGAATGCTTTTGATACTGTCATCTCAATTTGGTCTCTGTAGCAGATAAGGAAGTGGAAAATCCCCTCAGGGGCACCACGACGGTTCTTCTCACCATAGTAAGAAAGACAGCAGAACAGCACAAGGCTCACTGTTGTGCAAATACATCACCATTTTTTGCAATCATGTGGAAGCAGAGATTTGATTTCTGCTCTCACCAAAACCTTCTTTACCCACAGAAGGTCCAGCAAATTACCCTTCAGTAATGGTCGTTGACTCTGGAGTAGGGACACAAGGTTCAGGAGGAGCATCTGGAGAGGGACATGAGGGGATATTCTGGTTCATGGTAGTATTCCATATCTTGATTAAGGAGGCATTTTAACCAATGCCAAGTGTAGGTATTTGTTAAAGCTCATCAAAACATACATTTGAAGGCTATGCATTTGAAATATGTAATTATACCTCAAGATGTTTTAAAAAAATGTGATATTTTTCTTACATTCAATTGATACGCAGTGCCTTCTCACCAATAGCATTATATTAAGAACGTATTTATATAAAAATTGACTTCAGTCTCCACCTGACATCTACATGTTTCAAACATTGTTTGAAACCACAAGTGAAAAGTTAGAAAAGTTCGAGGAGTTTGTTTTAATGGGTGCTATGATCTAAATGTTTTTGTCACCCCAAAATTCCTGTGTTGAAACCTATATCCCAGTGCAATAGTAAGTATGAAGAGATGGGGTCTTTAGGAGGTGATTAGGTCATGAGAGCAGGGCCCTCATGGTAGGACTAGTGCTCTTATAAAACAGGCCTTAGGGGGCCTGTTTGCCCCTTCCGCCATGTGAGGATGCAGCAAGATGAACCAGAAACCGAATCTGCCCGTGCCTTGATCTTGGACTTTACAGCCTCCAGAACAGTGAGCAACAAATTTCTGTTGTTTATAAGAAAAAACAAACACAAACACAAAATCTGAAGACTGAAGTCTTTAATCTCTTTTGCTGGCCCATACTCCACTGAGTCATTAACTATTCTAACTGAATTTTTCCTGCTGCGCCCAGTTTGGTCTGCCTCAGGTAAGCAATGCATGTATACTGTCTCTCCCTGCAGACAGCTGTCTCTTTCTATATTTTGGAAACATCTGATACCCTATCACCTCAACTTTTAGAAGGTTTGAAGAACATTTATGAACTTGGAGTTTACCTGGCTTTTTTTTTTTTTTTTTTTTTTTTTTCATTCTAGCCCTTTATATCCATGAGTCAAAACCCCTGTTTTGATTTTTTAAAAATAAATGCTGCAAATTTAGAATTTTGTGTAAAATATCTCTAAAGGTTATAAGTTAAATATTTAAAAAGCATAGACTTTTTTGGCCTCACCTATTTTACAGACAGCTATTTTGTGATTTCTGATAAATCCAAACAACTCATTAATTTACAAATCATAAAACTGAGTTTCAGAGAAATTTTGTGGTTTGTTCAAGGTCACTGAGTAAGAAGATGTCAGAGGTGAAATTAAATCCACCATAGTTTTTGAAAAAACTATGGTGAAATATACACAATATAAAACTTACCATTTTTACTATTTTTAAGTGTACAGTTCAGTGGGTATTAAGTATACTCACAATTTTGTGAAACTGTCACCATTATCTCTTTCCAGAACTCTTTCATCCTTTAAACCTGAAGCTCTGTACTCTTTAAACAATAACTTCCTACTCTCACCTCCCCTCCAGTCTCTGGTAGCCACTATTCTTACTTTCTGTTTCTGTGAACTTGCCTATTCTAAATACCTTATATAAGTGAGATAATATTTGTCCTTTTGTGTCCAGCTTATTTCTCTTAGCATAATATATTCATCCATGTTGTAGCATGTCTTAATTTTCTTCCTTCTTAAAGCTAAATAATATTCTACTGTCTGCATTTTGTTTATTTATTCATCCATTGATGGACACTGGGTTGTTTCCACCTTTTAGCTATTGTAACTATTGCTGCTATTGTTATACAAGTATCTGTTTGACTCCCTGCTCTCAATTCCTTGGGGGTATATACCCAGAAGTGAATTGCTGGATCATATGATAATTCTGTGTTAACTTTTTAAGAATCTCCAAACTTTTCCATGGTAACTATACCCATTTTACATTTCCAGCAGCAATGTGCAAAGGTCCCAATTTCTACACATTCTTCCCAACATTAGTTTTTTCTGTATTTTTTAAAAAATAATAGCTATTAACTGCTATGAGGTGATTAACCCCCCTTTTTTGATTCTTAGTATTATTTTTCTTTCCAAATCACATCCAATCCTGCTAAACCGGCAAGTTACAGGGAAGAGCTTCATGACTATGAGTGTGATTTGGTGATCTTTGTAAACCTGGTGCTTATAGCAGGAGAAAAAACGAGGTTCTGTGTTACTTCCTAGATAGTCTTGACATCAAGCAGATCCAAGTTTCTCCAAGTTGGAGGCATTTCCTTAGTAGTTAAAAAGAAAAGGAAAGAAGAAAAAACAAAAGTTCATCTCTCAAGAATTCCAGTTATAAATTGTTTCATCATGATCGAGCTCCCCTGCTGGGTTTGTTCATTATAAAGCTGGTATATGTGTGACTTTAGAAATTTGTGTATCCTGCCTGTACTTTTGTTTCTTCATCTGAAAACAGGAGCAATAATGTGCTTCCATCATAGGATTTTCATAAGGATTACATGATTTGATTTATATAATTTCTCAGGACATTACCTGACACAGGGTAAATGCCCCATATATGGTATATGTGATCTCAGCATTTCTCTTCAGTAGTAAAAACATAATAATGATAATATAAAAGCCGTACAAATAGCCTAGTGGGGATGTCAAAGGTGATGGCAAATCAACCTGGATGAGATTTTCTCACTTACACTTTTGCTACTCCTCCTCTTGAAATAAGCCAGGGTTATTTCAAGAATCGACACAGCCTAGTAGATCTCGGGTACAGTGCATCTTCCCTGATTCAGGAATGTATTAATTTTCTTTTTACTCTGCATAACTTAGGGAAAAAGAAAAAAACGCACTTAGAGTATTCCAGTTTGCGGAGGCCCCCGTGATGTGTATGGCAAAGGTGATATTCTAAGATTTGCCATGTTTGTGCAACTGAAAAAGAACAAAATGAATCATCTGCTCTGTTTTACATAATCTTTCATGAACTCTGTTAGTTCAGAGCTTCAAGTGGAGAAAAGAAAAGCTTGATTCCCTTGTTTAATGCAAGAGACGCTTTTTCTCTATAGGTGTTCTCCCTACATTTACAGAATGACAACTCCACAGTCCTTCATTTTGTTCCTTAGCTTAATGGTAATATTGTTTTACTGATTTATTGTTATATTCCATTTTAACTGGAATAGCATCAGATGTTAAGTTTGTTGCCTGCTTCACATTTTCTTGCCCTTTTTATTAATATTTATTTACTTAATAGCATTCCCATCTGTATCTGACAAGGTGTCACACATTAGGGTAATCTGAGGATGGTTTAATAGACAGGCAATTTGCAAAAAAATATTGGTGGGGGTGTGGGGAATCCCAGGGGATAGTGAATCATCCAGTGCTAGTAACAGAAAGGACTGCAATGGGGAGGAATCCCAGAGGAGCCCATGTGAAGAGGGCCACTTTGAGAGAAGCATGACCACTTCAAGATGAGGGAAGAAGCCAGGCAGAGGTGACCCCAGAGGGAGGTAGCTGGGGGACCAAACATTCCTCTTTTCTACCAATTCCTTGCCAGGATTTCCCATTGGCTGATCCCAAGGGACACTAGTGCTCCAGAGCCCACTGATAATGTCCCTACAGGTCAGCCTTAGTCAAGTAGAGTAGGTTTCAGTAGTATCCACATACCACCTATCCTTTTATTTTTCCTCTTCCACATCTGAGGTAGGTATATGATACCTGGAGCTCACCACTCTCCATTTGTCATCCTTTGTCTCCTGCAGCATCCATCTTTCTCTTTCCATGACTCTTTCCCATCACGGGATACTTTTGTTCATTTCTTTCATCCTAAAAACAACCACGACCATCCAAGCTCTCCCTCTATGCCATGCATCCTTTTAGCTTTCTTGAAGAAATGGCATTTAAGACCTGAGGACTGAGCTGGTATTGGCCAGGTGACAAACATAATATATTCCAGGCAGGGAAAACAATAGCCTCAGCAAAATTCCTAATGAGGAGTAAGCAAGGGTCAGGATGATTGAAGTCTGGTGAGCAAAGCACAAGGAGAGGCTGGAGGAACAGCCAGGAGCCAGAACACGCAGGGCACCTGTAGCTTCTAGAAACAATTTTGGATTTATCCTGAGAACAATGGGAAGCCAAGCTAGTCACTAATGCTGTATAACAAATTACCTCAACATTTAGTGGTACAGGAACATCCATTTTAATTTATTTTTAAGAGAAGTTTATTAATTTGCCAGCAAATGAGGAGGCTGGAAGACTCCTGTTTTAAAGTACCAACGTCCTAGCCATTTTATTTATACTCAAAATTTTGTGAGCCAATAATTCACAAAAGGGTTGGTTGGGCAGTTCTCATTCAGAGTATCGTATGTGGTTATAGCTAGGTGGTGGCTGGGACTACAGTCATTTGAAGTCATGACTGGGCTGGGCAGTCAAGATGTTTCACTCATGGCCAGCACTTGATGCTGAGAGTCAGATTAGAATGCCTACATATGGCCTTTTCAGAACAGTGGTCCCGGGATAGCTGAACTTTTACATGACAGCTGGCTTCCTCCAAAGCAAGTGTCTCAAAGAAAGCAGGTGAAACTTGATGGTTCTTTTTGACCTAGCCTTGGAAGTCACACAGCATCACTTCCACTGCCTTCTGTTAATTGGAAGTGAGTCATGATTCTGGCCCAGACTCAAGCGGAGGGGAGTTACATGCTACCTCTCGATAGGGAAGGATCACAGTCACATGTTATCTTTGTCCGTTTGTGCTTCTATAACAGGATACCTGAGACTGGGTAACTTATAAAGAACAGAAATTTAGTCTGTCACAGTCCTGGAGTCTGGGAAACCCAAGATCAAGGTGCTAGCATCTTGTGAGGGCTTTCTTGCTGTGTGTCCTCACATGGTGGAAGGAGGAAAGGCAAAAAAGAGCAAACTCACTCCCACAAACCCTTTTTTTTATAGTGGCATTAATCCACTTAATGAGAGCTTTCTTGACCTAAATACCTCCCCCAAAGCCCCACCTTCTAACACTGCCACACTGGGGATTCAGTTTTCAACACATGAATTTTGGGGGACACATTCAGATCATAGCACTCATGTGGTCACCTGAGCCTGTGAGATAAGAGTTGTTATGGTCATCTATGGAAAATACAATTTGTCAATCTGGAGCAATGAGAAAATTTGAGTAAAATGATAGAGACTTGTTGACAAGGCTTGGTGAAGGACTGCATGTGGGGTGTGGTAGAGAGGTGAAGCCAAAGGTGACTCCCAGGGTTTTGGGTTTGAAGCTTGCAGGGTAATTGCTGATATCACTTACTAAGACTTGACAGTCAGGAGGAGGAGTGATTCTGAAGGGGAAAGATCAAGGTTTCAGTTTAAGATGAGTGTAAGTTGCTCTTGGGACAACTGAGTGAGCTTGTCAGGAGGCTGGCTGTATGTTCATGTTTGGAGCTCAGAAAAGAATTCTGAACTGGAGATATAAATATGGTTGTCATCATCATATCGATGACATATAAAGCCATGAGGATGGATAAGATACACTTACAGGAAGTCTGCAGAGGGAGGAGGAGAGAAGAATACCTAAAAGATATCTTAGGTAAAGCCAGTCAGAATCTGTATCCCAGCTTCTAAGGGAAACAGAAATTGAGTGTATTTTCAGTGGAAGGAGATATCTATCTATATATGCTATTTTTATATTGAGATTTTGTATGAATTTAGGTAGGTTAGGACATTTTATATTATTATTAATAGTAGTATCAATATATAATATAATGCATTATCTTATTAGTAATATTAATATTATATAATACATAAAATGTCCTAACCTACTTAAATTCATATAAAATCTCAATTTAAAAAACTGGAAATGTTAAATATGCTTCTCCAATTACCTCTTAAAAAGAGTTTTTTCTTTCTGATCAAGCACCTTTTATACTTCACAGCCTAGTAGACAGTTTCTGATGATCTGTAATTTCTGTGAATGAGATATTTGTTTAAAATAATCATGCATTAGAAGTGTTAATGTTAGAATGCTGATCTCTGTTACCAAATAACTTATTTAGCATATTCTGTTCTTTTTGTTTAGAAGCTACCTGAGTGTAAAAGGAATAAAGTAATAGTCTACAATTAACTTTAAAAAGTGAGTATCACATGGTTTGCTTTATGAGAGGTAGTTTGTTCAGCTTCCTACTTGTCAGAGAAATAGTTATGTTTCTGTAAAATGAGAAGAGAACCTGAAAAAGGAGATGCCAGATTAGGTAGTAGATACAGACAGTGTTTCTTTCAAAGCAAAGAAAGCATGAGGTAGTTTGGATGATAGCAAGGATGTGGCTGAGGCTGAGATGTACCATTTGGTGCAATATAAAAGTAAAACATAGAATATCTCACTTTTTTTTTTAATAAAATCACAGGAATGGAGACTGGCTGGAGGGTATAAGATGAAGTTGGCAGAGATAAGATGAAATATTGAAGCAGAAAAACAGAGGGAAGAGTTGGACAATTCATGACTAATAAGATGAGGAACATGTAGACAAATAATGTGGAGGAGATTTAAAAACCTCCTTGACAAAAATCACAATCCAGTTTCCATATCCATCCATCTCTAGAAGTGATCATTGGAACATCATTTAATTTACAATTTGCTTCTTCTGGATCTTCTAAAGTGGCCCACAGCAGTCATAGGTCTCTGCTGGAATCACCCTCTCCTCTCTGGAAAGGGGAGGCACAGTCAAGGCCTGCTGATGAGAGGCTGTCTTTTTTCAGAAATTGGTATTATTAAAGAATGAATAACAATGAAAACAACACTAAAGCAAGAGAGTGGATGATCTGATTTATTTTCTGAGATGAACAGGTGGGAAGGTGGTGAGACTAGAGGCAAGATGACCAGTCAGAACACCTGTACTAACATAGCTTAGCTAGGATGAGAATTGCATCTAGAACTCTTGTACCACCCTGGGTGAGATAGGATGAGACTGCATGTAGAATACCTCTAACAACCTGGGCAAGATAGCATGAGAGAGTGCATCTAGAACAACTGTAACAACTTTGGTGAGGTAAGATAAGAGACTTCACCTAGAATACCTGTACCAACCTGGGTGAGATAGGGTGAGAGACTGCACCAAGAACAGATGCAGTCTGCACCTGAGACTGCACCTATCAACCTGCGTGAGATGGGAGGAGAGACTACACCTACAACACTGGTAACAACCTGGGTGATACAGGATTAGAGGCTTCACCTAGAATACCTGTACCAACCTGGGTGAGATAGGATGAGAGACTGCACCTAGAACACCTATAACAACCTGGGTTAGATAGGAAGAGAGACTATACTGACTCATTGACAATGGAAAGAGAAGGAGATCCTAGATTTGAGAAAAGTTTTTGAAGTTGAATCAGCAGATCTTGGTGAGTGAATCAACTGAGGTAAGGGAGATAAGGGGAAGAGACTCTGATAAGGCCAATGCACACCCACAGGTGAAAGAAGATGGACACCAGTGTGAGATTACAGAATGCATTATCTTCTCATGCATTATCTTCTCAGCAGCTGTATGAAGTGAGTCAGGCACGTATTATTTCTCCCTGAGGAAATGCAGCTCAGCTCAATTTCAAAACCTGATATTCCCAGGATGTGTATCCTCACTTCTTGCTTGTCACTAGCACCCCAGGTATGGGAAGTAGGATTTAGGGAATTCATCCATTTCAACCTCATTGATTCTAGGAATTGAAACCTTCCCCTATGCTTGTATTTATGGTTCTCTCCAAGAACACAGTCAAACCAATCAGCTGGTTATGACCAACATCTTAGTATAAACTGAAGCAATTTCATGATGGATTGGCTCACACATTACTCATTCTGATGCCCCTTCCACTATGCCTCTTGGTACTGGGGAGGCTGGAAATTTAACAGCTACACTTTTCATGTTCCCTTGCAGTCAGGGCTCCATATGTGGCTCAGGTTTTGTACACGCATGAGATTTGGAAGAAGGAAGTAAGCAATGTGTGGCATGGTGGTAGATGTATTTAGTTTTTGGGGGCAAGTTCTGATGAGAAATATGGGGAAAGAGGTGGGTCATGGCAGGAAGGAGATGCTACCTAGAACAGTGTCACAGTGGACAGAGCATCTCTCCTGTCTGCATTTGCTCCTGGGTATGTAGCATCTATTCTGGGCTCTTGGCCCTCCTGGAGATGTCATATGTCATCCAGTATTCTACAATAAATGTCTTTCTGGTTAAATTAGAGTAGATTTGTCAGTTACACCTAAGAATGATGATGATGCTCAAATGTTATATATGGATGTGTGTATCTATCTATCTGCTAAAATAGACATATATATGTTCATGTTGAGCAATTCATCTTGGCACAAATCACAGCTTTGGTACTGATTTCAAGCAGAAACCGACATTTTTAACTTAAACATTATTTAGCAGACATTAATTGAGCACTTAGGATTTATAAGGCACTGTGCTAGACATAGATAAATTTGATATGGTAATTCGCAGCCTTCAAAGAATCTCAAAATCTAGCATTACTCTCTTGCTTAAAATTCCCACTGGAAACTTACCTATGAGACCATTCTTTTCTTGTTCACAACTGTATCCAGGGCCTAGCCTCTGTGCTCAACACATATTTAAGCACATACATGCACACACATACTTACATACTCACATGTGTACACATATAAAGGTACACACATGTATTTATTACAGGAATTAATTAAGCTATGTAAGACAAGTACTAGAAGTAAATAAAATGAGAAGGATTTCTTTTAGACTACTTAGTGCCCAGTTAAAATTTCTGCTTTCCTAGCCACGAAACCCTAGTTTAAGTGCACGTAGAGTAATAACATTCATCGGGTGTTGGGCAGATGGGAGAGGGGGAGGGGGGATGGGTATATACATACCTAATAGATGCAGTGCACGCTGTCTGGGGATGGACACGCTTGAAGCTCTGACTCAGGTGGGGCAAAGGCAATATACATAACCTAAACATTTGTACCCCCATAATGTGCTTAAATAAAAACAATTATAAAAACAAAACTGATTTTTAATTTCTCTAACATAATGTTCTAACAGTAGATTGCTTGTTTCCAGGGCAATTTGCTCAGGCCAGACTTTTCTTGAAAGCTTTATTTTGCTTTCTGATTGTTCAGTTTTACTAAAAATCTGCTTCTTCATTCTTATTCACCAAGAATCCCAATTTAAGTCAGCACATGCATTTCCAAGCAGCCTATGATTATTGTATTTGGCTATTTTATCCATCAGCTACTTCATCTCCTGTTTCATTGAGGTCAAAGTCTGAATTATCATTTCCGATTCTTTACTCATTCTTTTTAATGGAAATATACATCCATGCACACTCTTCATCATTTGACTTAATTCTCCAACTGGGTTGCCAGAGTATATTTTGCCACCCCACAAATGTTGAGCTAGGCCGCTGTTCTGCAACTGGCTCACTGAGCGTTATCTCAGTCAGTTTGGGCTGCTATAACAAAATACCATAAATTGAGTGGCTTATAAACAACAGAAATTTATCTCTCACAGGTCTAGAGGCAGGAAGTCTGAGATAGGGGTGCTTGCATTGTTGGGTTCTGGTGAGGACCCTCTTTCAGATGGTGGACTGCTGACTTTTTTTTGTGTCCTCACATGGTGGAGAGAGAGAGAACTCTTTGGGGTCCCTTTTTTAAAGACACTAACTCCACTGTTGAGGGCTCTATCCTCAAGACCTAATTATCTCCTAACGGCCCCACTTCCTAATACCCTTACATTGGTGGTTAGTATTTCAACATGTGAACTTTGGAGCGATATAAACATATAAACATTCTGTCCATAATACCAGCTGACTGATAAGCTTTGGTAAGATTATCCATAAAATGATAAAGCTTGGGTCACAGAATTGCAGGCTGTGAATAGGCTCTGAGCACAAAAGAATCCTACCCTATCCTACCTGGTTGTACTCATACTTCTGAATATCAGTGTGGTCAGGATCTGGGGAATTCTGCCAACCTGGGTGTGCTTGTCTGAGAGAGTAGCTGAGGCAAGTTGACCTTGCAAATGGAGGGAAGTGTGCCGGCAGTGGGAGTGAACTGCAGGATTTGGCAGCTAGACGGCTGGCCGAGGAAAACACTGCGAGGCGGAAGGGTGGGGAGGAGTTGGACAGCTCTAGCCAGCTGGAGTAATAAAGTATTTTCTCACAGGGAAGCTGTCCCTCCAGTGTCACATCAGTCCCCATATCTCTGAGTGAATCCTCTTCATAACTATACACTGAATCCCTCTCTGAGATGAAAGTAAGGAGGACAAGCAACCAGGTAAGTGTATCTTTGAGGATACGATCACAAATTTAGGAATCACATGAATCTATGTTTAAATTCTGTCTCCTTTTCTGTGGAACTGTGGGAAATTTTCTAAATTTCTGTAAGCCTTGGTTACCCATCTGTAAATGAGGATAAGGAATGTCACTACTGCATTGAGCTACTTGGCAGGGATAAGGAGAAATGATTTAATGTATATTTTATAGTCATTAATGCTATTGGAAGGGGACCCTCCACTTCCCAGGTCTTTGGTAGTATTGCTTCTTTTTGGCTGGGTGGGAATACATGACTTACTCAGGCCAATGAGCTGTGAGAGGAAGTGATGGGTGTCATTTTGGGGCTGACACAAGATCCTCCAGAGGCCCCCTTCCCTCGGGCATGGTGATCAATGCTCAGAATGGTGGCTGCTCTGTTAACTCGGCTCCCTGAACAACTTCTGTGAGCGGAACCCCACTGCCAATCTGCAATGGATCTGTTGTGGAGCAAGTTATAAACCACTGAGATCTTGGTGGTGTTAGTCCTGGTAGCATAACCTGTCCTTTCCTGAAACAACATGAAAACACCTGACAAGGCTTCTGGTACACAGCAAGTAGTAAAAAAATACAGGGATTAAAATGGGGAATCTTATTATGATTCAGTTAGGCATAATTTCCAAAGATCTTTTGTTTCAATGTTTTATCATTGATGAGAAAGAAATAAGAAGGAAGAAGCAATAAGACCTATCTGTGGAATTCTGAGGTTTCTTTTTTATAATCATTAATTTATTAATATGGTCATAATGAATAAGCATGCAGACAGATCATTATTGCACATGAAATTATCTTAGAAAAGTCTGACAGTGTTAAGACAAGTAATTGATTGCATGGAAAGTTTATGCATAAGCCTAAGTATAAATGCAGGTCAATTTCTTCATGTTATTTAATACCTATCATCATTCCCACCTGGTTGTTTATCTGGATGATAATTCCAGATAATACACTGATTATTCATCCAAGGGCTATTATAAAAGTAACAGGACAGAAGATAAGAAAGCATACCTTTAGGTTCCTCAAGGTGACATTCACATTGTTATTTGTGATCTCCAAATGCCAGTTATTAGAATCACCTGGGACTTTAAACGAAACTTTTTATTTTAAAATAACTTTTAAATATGCAGAAAAGTTTCAATATTAATACACAGAACTCCTATATTCCCTTTATCAAGTTTTAATAATTTTTAACATTTTCCACATTTATTTCCTCTCTTCAAGTCAAGGATTTTTTTTAAGTTACCACTGTACAGTTCTCAAGTTTAGAGAATTTAACATTGATATACTATTTTTATCTAGTCTAAAATTCATATTACAATTTTATCAATTGCTCATATGATGACTTTTCAGAAAGCCCTTGTTTTTGCTTATGTACTTGAACAACAATTTAATTTAGCAAAATGATATTGCTAAAACATTTGTGGGTATAATTTGAGAGGGAAATAGCTTGTGAATTGGGGGATTATGACCACGTGTCTTTCCCTGGGGTTCCCTAGCCACTCTGGCAGCAGCCCCTCCACACTGGAACATTCGCAAGCAAACTTTCAAGTTAATCTGGCCATTGGATGAAAGCTATCCTAAAATTTAGGAAGCGATTCCAAGTTACAGCTCAGCTATATGGTCAATTAATTAGCAACACCACTTCACGGACTCTAGGTTAGTTTGGAACTGGAACTTGCTGGGGTTATTATAAAAATGTGCATGCAATCAAACTTAATTTAGGTGGGCTAGTTGGCACAGAGAAAGAGGATTCAAAACTTATTGATATTTTTCTCTCTTTTTGTCTGAATGTTTCAGTGTTCAGTGTTGACTTGGGCAGTGCAAAAGCAGTTTATGTAACCAAAGTGTTTGTACCCCATAATACTCTGAAATACATAAATAAATAAATAGTTAATACATTCAATAAATAAATAAACACATACATACATATGACAAACAAACAAACACATGGCAAGGTAAATCCCTGTGTCCAAGGAGAAGGCAGAACAAGAGGAATGCTAGATGAAAATGAATCTAGGAAGGCAGACAGAGCCTTCCTTGAAAGTCCAGTAGAGATGGTTTACAATGGAAAGCCTCAGGAAAGCCAGGTATGTGGTGCTGCCTGGATATAAGGCCAGGGATAAGACAGAGGAACCTATTACTTTGTATGGCCAAAGGATCTGAAAGACATTTCTTCTAAATTTGCATAGAAAAGACTTCTCAGAGAGTCAGCCTGTTTTCAGGGGTCTACACTGAAGGGCCCAAGTGAAGATGTAAGATCCCTAAGCAAGATGTATTCCTTGCTCTGGACCCTCCAACAGCAATGAGGTGCTGGGCCAACTTGCCTGTGTATATCCTGACCAGTCCTCATAACAGAAAATAGTTTGTCACACTGAAGCCTGCATAGTCACAATTGTCAAAAGATCACCCTGGGGAAACCACCTGTTTGCCAGGGAGGGTGTAGATCTATTTGGTTTGGTTTCTTCTTTAAACTTCTTTTCAGTTGACAGTAGTAGAGTTTCCTGAGCCGCTGCTGGAAAGTCCCATTCACACCAGCATGGAAGTAGGTCCTTTAACTACCTGCAGATCTTTCTCTTTGGGTCATTTCCCTGTCATGGAAACAAATGGAGCTTTTTCTTTCAATCTCAATGTATGCAAACCCCCATGGCCCCTCACTGACAGCTCTGGCTTAGATGAGGCAAGAGAAGAAAAGCCATTAACTGAGAGATGCACATGTTGCCTAGAAATTTGTGAATGGTGGCAGAGGCATTAGGACAGGGAACTGAGATAGCTGCTTCAAAGAATCTTTATTGCTGTGATCTGGGGCAAAACTACACAGCTGTGCAGAAGAGAGGACCATGCAATAAAAAGTAAGTGATGACTAAACCAAGTCAGTTGCAACGTTGCTCAAGTTTAGCAGAGCTTTGGAAGAATTGAGGTCTTTCTACCTGCAGGCAGTTTGGAGAGACCAGGTAAACGCTGTGTGAATCTGGTTAGACACACAGCTCTGGAGAAAGCTGGAGGGCAAATGCACGTGGTGAAGTTATCATTTAGCAAAGGTAGAGTTTTGAGAAATTTAATGTGTTCCCATCGCATAGTTATACCTCTCACTTTGTTGTAAATTAAGTGAACTCATTGCTTCTGAAAATAACCCCCAGATAATTTGTAGATCATCTTTTGACTGATAACAGCAATCCTAAGAACAGACAAAATGCAGAAACGTACACTCGTTAAAAAAAGGAGCACAGCAGAATTGCTGGCTGGTTGATAGGGAACAGCCAGTGGAATTGATGTGCTCTTAATCACAGTGTTTGTTCTGTCAGGCTCAGAGAGGAAGGTTCATTTTCTGTGTTTTGCTGACTTGCACAGTTCCCCTTAAGGAAAACAACAGCAACAACAAATCAGTGCGTCAAAGTCCCAGACAGTAGCATTGGCTGAGCAATACATTGCTCTTGCCACTGTGTCCAAATGGCTTGAGTCTAGGTCTGAGTCCCCATGACTCAGTAGTCCCTGGGTCCCTGCCTCTCAGGAAGTGCCTCCTCTCCCAGCTCTGTCCTCCAGAGCCAGAGCCCTTTGAAGATAAGGGCTGACACTCCTGTCCATGACCTCCCCTCAGGTGGAGGGACACGCCTGTCTTCTAAAGGAGATTTGTAGGATTTGTGGCATTTGCTTTGAAGATTTTCTGCACAAAATGCCATGAGTGATTACTATACAATGAATCAGGTAAATTGGTTTTATATAATCATGTATTAGCTTTTATTCAGAGGCCATCTATATTTAATATTAGTATTTAAAATATTTCCCATTGCTCTGCCTGCTCATCATGGACTCAGTTGCCCACTGCTCCTCAGGGGCAGCTCCCCCGCGGTGGCTGCTGCCCAGCTCCTAGAGACAGGGCACAGGTGTCCCCTCATAGGGGAGCAACAAGGAATGCCATCAAATGCTCAAGTAATGAGGTCAAGAGAGGTTCACAACTATCAGAAATCCTCATTCTGTGTGCTCAGAAGAGCATAGAAAAATTCGAAAAGAGAACACGTTTAAGAGAGACTGAAGTAGCTGTTGAAAGCATCTTTGTATTGGGGATGGTTCACTTTATGTGCATAAATCCGTATTATTAGAATACAATAGAGTTCATTGACCCTTCTGCTCATGCCGGTTTCTAGAGCTACGCTGTCCTATAGAAATAGAATTTGAGCCACATGTGTAATTCTAAATCTTGTAGGAAACATGGTTACTAGATGTGAAAAGAAACAGATGAAATTAATTTTGATATATTTTATTTGACCCGAGATACCCAACATACTATCATTTTAACATGTAATTGGTATAAAAATTATCAATGAGTTATTTTATATTCATTTTTAATACCAAGTCTTTGAAACCTGATGTTTTACCCTTACTTTTAAGTTTAGCATTCTATATCACAAATATATCTGTATATGACTAATCCCCTTATTCAACACAATTTCTAATGCTTGCATGTTATTATGTCACAGAAAATTTCTGTAATTCTCTACCTCTCTGTATTTTGGACATGGAAGGTCGTCATTTTGGGCTACTATTGTAAATAATGTGGTACTTAGAATTTTTGTGCCAAAATATTTTCAGGTGTATGATTATATTCTTAAGCCAGATTCACAGGAACATAATTACTGTTTAAATCTCATGAAACCTAAACCCAAAAGTTTGTACCATCCAAGCTTCCATAAGCAATCTATGAGAGAGATCATTTTACTTCATATCCATAAAAAAAGAGGAAGGGATCAACAAAGGTGTTAAAATTCCTAAAAGTTTTAAATCACTTAATACAGGAAAAATCTGGGGAAGACAGTTAAAGAGAGAATTATTTTTCCTCATTTGCCAATCAAAATTAGGTAGGTACCCATGGAGTTTGGAGGTGGAAGAGAGCGATACTTGGAGAAAAAGCAAGAGAGTTAGACCATGATGTGAGAAGGTGTGTGCCTCATCTGTTGTTCCTATGGGCCAAGTCCTGGGCAGGGGCAAGGATGAAGGAACCCTACTCCCTCTCTAAATTTGGAGATCCAACAGTAAAGGAGATGAATGCGACCCTTGGGGGGCCTTTTGCCCTGGGAGGTGCCTGTTCTCATAGAAGCATCCTTATGCCAAGACAACCCAATAGGACAGAGATGGCTGCATGCAGCACCTACACAGATGGGTCCGAGTGTGGCCCCGTCTGAATTCTGACTCCCATGGCGTGCAGAAAACAGTCAGATGTTTTCCTTGATGGTAAAGAGTGGCTTGAATGGGACACTGAGAGCAGGAAGGACCCAACAGTGGCCATGGCATCATGGCTGGGCAATATATCTTTGGATGGCAGTATAGACAGTGCCAGTCTGATGGGGGATGTGGCTTCCCAGCAGATACCAACTGCCTGTGCCGGTGCCAGTGGCTTTGGCACAGGCCATTATAGAGCAGATCAAGATAGAGAAATGGACAGCCCCCTCCCTATCAATGCCACACCCTGCAGGATAAGGGGTGGAGACAATCCTAACAGTAAGTTTTAAACCCAAAATAGTTGAGAGGTCACGGAATTTGACAAAATTCACTTGGAATTGAGTCACTTAAGTATTGTGTCATCGGTTGGAAGTGGAGGTGGGTAAAATAGAAATTTAATCCAGTTATTGAAAAATAAAAAAGCTTATCTTTTGCAAGGAAAAAAAAAGCAGTGAAATATTCATTCTTTAAAATAAGCATTTCATCTCTACTTTTTGCCATGGCTATTTTTTTCAGACGTGAAACAAAAATAAATGACTGGAGTGTTCCTATCTCTCTGCATCCACGCTAACATCTATTGTTTTGGGACGTTTTGATAAAGGCCATTCTTAGTGGAAATAAGTGATATCTCATTGTAGTTTTGATTTGCATTTCCCTGATGATTAG
>VBSM01003176.1:67386321-67454760 GCA_008086735.1 Cheirogaleus medius
CAGCCTTCTACAAGTGGCTATCCAGTTTTCCCAGCACCATTTATTGAAAAGGGAAGTTTTTCCCCAGTGTACACTGCTGGTGGGACTGCAAACTAGTTCAACCTCTGTGGAAAGCAATATGGAGATACCTTAAAGCGATACAAGTGGATCTACCATTTGACGCAGCAATCCCATTACTGGGCATCTACCCAAGAGATCAAATGACACTCTACAAAAAAGACACCTGCACTCGAATGTTTATAGCAGCACAATTCATAATTGCAAAGCTGTGGAAACAACCCAAGTGCCCATCAATTCATGAGTGGATTAATAAAATGTGGTATATGTATACCATGGAGTACTATTCAGCTCTAATAAATAACGGTGATATAGCACATCTTGTATTTTCCTGGATAGAGCTGGAACCCATACTACTAAGTGAAGTATCCCAAGAATGGAAAAACAAGCACCACATATACTCACCAGCAAACTGGTATTAGCAGCACCTAAGTGGACACATAGGAACTACATTAATGGGGTATTGGGCGGGTGGGAATGGGGAGGGGGGACGGGTATATACATACATAATGAATGAGATGTGCACCGTCTGGGGGATGGTCACGCTTGAAGCTCAGACTTGTAGGGGGAGGGGAGGCAAGGGCATTATTTGAAACCTTAAAATTTGTACCCCCATAATATGCTGAAATTTAAAATAAAATGACTGGGATTGTTCAAATGCTGCAGAATTGCATACAACTCCCAGGTGGTGATTATTTTTCTTGAGAAATAAAGACAGTAACCAAACACAAGTTATTTCAGCTGTCTTTATTTGAAATGCCATTTCAGCTCTATCGAAAGTTTCTGTGTTTCTTGAAAAATAGTTTCACTTTTCTCTTTTGATGGCAAAACAAATTAAAAAGAATCTTTCAACAGGAACAGGAGGTAGAAGCTTGCTGAGGCAAAGCGAGCCAGGCGTGAGGCTCAGAGAACTATTAACAGGAGAGTAATCTTTACAGATCATTGAAAATCAGCATAATTGAAATGCCCTGCGTGAATCCTGCTAAAGTGTAAAGAAATCGTTAGTAGATATGGATGTGGCTCAACTCAGTTTTTATTATTTGTTATAATTTACTCAGATTATTCAAGTATTGGATAGCTATTTGTGGGGCAACAGGTCAACTCCCACATCACCATCACTGCTTAAAAGTACATTCAAGTTAAGTACAGTATGCTGCAGAGCAGCGGTCCCCAACCTTTTTGACACCAGGGACCGTTTTCATGGAAGACAATTTTTCCACAGACCAGGAAGTGGAGGATGGTTTGGGATGATTCAAGTGCATTACATTTATTGCACACTTTATTTATATTATTACTACATATCATAATGAATTAATTATACAACTCACCATAGGTTGGGGACCCCTGCTGTAGAATGTTACAACAAGAAAAATATCCTATTTTTTTTCCGTAGTTTGCTCTCAGCAGAAGATAATGTGGACAAATGGTAAGTCTTGGAATTTTAGAGGGGATAGAAACATCAGAGCATTTAGTCTAAATGCTTTCAAACTTTTAGACTCAAGAGCATTTTTTATAACAAATATTTTGTAACACCCCTGTCTCTATGATCTACCCTAATACAATAAGTAATATACATATAACTAAAAGTGTCTTAACTATAAGTAAGAAATAAAATGAGAGTAATTTATGATTATATATTCAATACATAAATTCACAGGTTACATACTGCAGTCTAGAAGACATGTTGAATTAGTCAGAGGCTTGTACTACTTATAGTGAATAAATTTAGATTTGAAAGGAGATCAGGAGCCATTTTGTACAAGCAAAAAGAAAAACATAAGAGAATAGGGACAGGTGGATATTAGAATACAAACTAGTAGGACCAGTACACATTAAAACTGCAAAAATTGCTTTGCTTTCTTATGTGAAACAGAATTCAGGTCTAGGCTTATTAATTATAACAAGGGTTTTCACCTACCTCAGTACGTGAGAGGGACTTTAGAAAGTTCTGCAGCGTGGAGGACAATTCTTGGTTGTGCCAAAGTCTATGAAGCATTACAGGACATCCAGCGTCCCATGGATACCTGCTAAATGCCAGTAGCACTGCCCGGTCCTTGAGACAACCAAAACTTCCCCGCACATAGCCAAAATGTCCCCCAGGGGGCGACATGGAGAACACTATGGAGAACACAAATTTAGTTGCATCCTTTTGTTTTTATAGAGAAATAAACTAAGAACTGTTGGGGTTATATGACTGGTCCACGGTCACTAAGCTTGGTAGGAGAGCTATACTACCTATATTCCTTCCTCTTGCTCCCAAACCCTTTTGAGAAATAGAAGGTCAAATTAAAGTCCTTTCAAATTTTTGGAAGAACAAGACACACATATTTGGAGACTACGTTTTCACTTACAATGTAGGCTTATTTGAGGTGCTTTGAAGGACCGATGGGGATGAGGGAGGAGCTACTCCTGCACCCACCCATCACTCACTCGTAAGTCCCCCTGTGAGTTGTCACTTCCTCCCGTCCATTTCTCACTCTCTCTGCCTTGGCAGAGGCTCTGTTTTAGGTTGGTCTTTTCCCCCCAGGGGTATAAGCAACCTAATGCTAGCACCAATCATTGCATCTCCAATGTTGACCACATTAATAAGTACTTTCCTATTGCCTTGTGGTAGTTTTATGTGGATTATATTTTTCGGTTTAACTCTCAGTAAGATACTACTACTCAGTAAGTAGTAGTACTCAGTAAAGTACTCAGTACTTTAACTCTCAGTAAGATACTACTATTATATATATTATGTTACAGGCACTAATGTAGGCCCTTTCACAACCTGATTTATTTTCCTCATAACATTTAAGGTGGGTGTTATTAGCTTCAGTTTACAAATGAGAAAACTCGTGTTTAGCACCACTAAGCAGGGAGAGATAGAAGAAAGTGCATTCTAGGCAGTTAGCAAAGTCTGCAAAGATCCAGAAGCCAAAACTAAATTAGGGACTAATTTACCCAAAATCCAAGGAATTATAGATGAGTTGGAGTTGTTCTTTTATCTCTCTCACTGGGTCATTCCTTCTCAATCAAATTTTTAACCTCATTTTTCTCGTCCGTTTACAATGCATTGTCTGAAAGAGGGTCCACAGACCATCTTTGTAGGTTTGAATTTCTTGTAATATGTTTCCATACCCTAATACCCTGCTGAAGTCAATCTTAAGAGTACCTCCAGTTACCTTTACATCTCCAGTTTTTTTTAAATTTCAGAACATTATGGGGGTACAAACGCTTTGGTTACATAAATTGCCTTTGCATTGCCCGAGTCAGAGCTATAAGCATGCCCATCCCCCAGACATAGCATACTGCACACATTAGGTGTGAATTTACCCAACTCCCTCCTTTCCCCCTCCCAACTGTCCATCACCCAATGAATGTTATTTCCATATGTGCACATAAAGTTTGATTGATTAGTACTAATTTAATGGTGAGTGCATATGGTGTTTATTTTTCCATTCTTGTGATACTTCATTTAGAGGAAGGGGCTCCAGCTCCATCCAGGATAATACAAGAGGTAGTTCATCCCACTACTGGGTATTTACCCAAAGGAAAAAAAGACATTCTATAAAAAAGACATTTTCACTCAAATGTTTATAGCAGCACAATTCACAATTGCAAAGATGTGGAAACAGCCCAAGTACCCATCAATACATGAGTGGATTAATGAAATGTGGTATATGTATACCATGGAGTACTACTCATCCACAAAATAAAATGGTGAACTATCTCCAAATTTTTTGACTAGTTTTAAAACTTCTTAACTTTGAAGGTTCCGAAGTTCTTGACACAGATAACCATCCATCCTTCTTAAATCTTTCATCTTTTGAATTCCTGCACCCTTATTTCTCTTATTTTCTATATTTACATATTCTTCCTATAACTATATACAAATAATCATTTTCTATAACAATAGATTCCATTTTGTAGTTCTAGCTTGTCATCATTTATTTGAATTAAATTAATAAATTAACTCACATAAAACTATGTTCCACAAAGCATTTGTGACACCTTTTGTTACCTCTCTCCTGAACCAAATTTTGAATTTCCAAACATTTTCAGGAAATTTCCCTCTAGTGGTCAGAGTCACATCTTAAACTGAGTATGGTCAAAGCAGAATTAATTTTCTCTCCCATAAATAAGCCCTTCCACTTCCTGATTCTTTTCTTCAGAAATGCCATCATTATTCTCCCAGCCTCCTGTTCTAACACTACCTCCTCCTTTCTCTTTGCTCTTCAGGTTCATCACATCATTGGCTAAGTCTCGCTGGGTTTACCTTTCTGGAGTCTCTCATATTTGTCTTCTCTTCTTCATTCTCACTGCCCCTGGCCTGATTCATTGTGAGTCGTTATCATAATTTTGTCTCTCCATTTCACTTTCTACCTCCTGCAGGCCACATGTGCTCTCCTTCCAGAATGATTATTATAGCGCTTTCTAAACCTAGAATGAACCCCACATCCTCATTTGCATATATATTTAGTTGAACAGTATTTTGATGTTTTAAATAATTGTTTTCTTTTCCTCGATTTCCCCTCCTACTTATTCCACCAGTTAGCCAGCCCTTTGCTCATTGTCTCAGGGAAGGGATCAGATGTAACTGAATACAGAAATAATCAGGGAGACTTCCTAAATTTAGTTTCTAAAAGTCTAAGCCCCAGAGCATAGAGAAAAAGAGAGATAAGATTATTAAAAAATTTCTTAGTCAAAAACTTGCAAGACTAAATGTTGTTCCAGAGTAAAGGGCAATTCTACCCTGGACAGGAGGGATGAGAGGGGTGATGGAGGTGGCGGTGTTGGTGGCGGTGGTGGAGGTGGTGCTGATAGGTAGTTAGGACTATGCATCATTTCCCAAGCAGCATTACCAGTGGATAAGAAGACCTTAAAGGAGTTTGTGATGTTCTAGATAGGGAAAACCTGTGCTTCCCAGAATAACCACTGGGAATGTGAGGTACTGGGTGTGACCACATATTATATTAGATAGAGCCAGCCTTGTAGAAAGAACCTTAGGAACTGGCACACTGGTAAAAAAAAAAAAAAACTTTTCAGTAAAGTGGACAGAAGACTCAAGGATCCAGTGGCCCAGTGCCTTCCCAACACCTTGGCATGATGCAAACCATCTACTCAACCTCTCAAGGTAAGAAAATAGGAGAAACAGAAAAACTGAGATTAAAATCTCCTGCCAGTGCAGCAGAGTCAGGCTCAAAATAGAAATTGAGTAATTGAAAGTAAAGGAAGCTATATTTCTTACACACAGCAGTTTATGGACTGAAATTCATCCATTTCATACAAAATTGACTATTAAAAAAAAAGCCCTCAAATTGAGCCTAAAGCCCAATCAGAGTGAGGCTCAAATCAACATTTCTAGGTTTTTGGATTTTGTCATTACCTCTTTTTGCTTTCTATACTTTATTTAGATTTAATCTATTCCCAATTCTCTGGTCATGTTTCCCTGCTCCCAATCCTTTGCGGGCCCTTCTCTCTCTGCCTAGAGTTCTCTCCTCCAACATCTCCTTGCCAAAATCCTACTAGCTTTTCAACACCATTTCAAATGCCATCTGCTTCATGAGACCTTTCTGTTGTTTTCCTTTGCAAAATTCACAAGACATTTTGCACACACTTATCCTCTGGCCCATGCTGAATAAGGAAGGCCAGCATTGCGTTTACATTCAGCTCTGATGTAGATGCAGCAAAACCCATCAACTCTAAACTTATATGCTCATCCTCAAAAGCACAAATGCCTACATGTCTCATAATCTTTTCCCCATTGATAATTAATAGGCAGATCACCAGTTGGGATAGGGACCCCCAACCAGCCTAGACAGAAAATGGGGGAGGGAATAGTATATCAAATGAGCTTAAACAGTGACATGAATCCCAGCTCTGGGAACTTAGGCATAAGAGCAATGGCACTGAAATGTTGTACTCTGAATCTACCCTTGGAACATTCTCTGCTAAAATCTTTAATAGGCATAAGTCTCTGTTTCACTCAGGACTTTCCTGACCAGTGGTTTATCTGAATGTTGAGAATCGTAAAATCAGCAGCAAGCCTGGTTCCCCAAATCTACCAAGAAGATAATTGCCTAAATTGGGAAGACCTCCAGTGGCATTTGTAATCTGCTTTGTGTTGCGATTACTTGAGTATGTCTTGCATTTCTTTTGCTCAATTATAAACTGCTTAAGGTTAGAGTCTATTCATCTGTTTTTTACATCCTTCTCAGTAACTGGCTTATAGTTAAGTGTTCAATAAATATTTATTGAATTGGATTCTTTCACAACACTTATTAGTCCTATTAAATATTTTCATGAATCATTAAGTTTTAAAACTAATCTCAAAATGAGTTGAGACACTGTTAAGTGCCCAGAACAGACTGTAGTAATAGACTTTCTTGGATTTTCTGGGACAGTCTCATTGCATGTATAAATTTTTTTCTCTTCAGTAAGAGCACTTCATTAAATGTGAAACCACATGTAAAACTAGTTTTCTTCATTTGTAAGATTTTCACACAAATTAATAATTTAAACTATGCATTAGGTGATGTGTCTTAATCTTTATACTTGAAAATATGGTTACTGTTCCATTATAGGTGTCTAGTAATGTTAATTGATCTTAAATTAACTATATTTATTAAATATATTTTTCTTATAAATAAAATTGAACATTTCCTTCTCCATAAGATAGGAGTTTAAGTCAAAGATGATGATGCAAACATATTTTTGGCATGGATTTTGGTTAGATGCAATTGCTTATTCAATTGCAAAGTTTAGGTTGAAAACAACTTCTCTGTGTCTCTCACTTTCTTACCAGGGTGAAGATATAATTCATTTCATACACTGCTATGTGCTGCATGGCTCTAGGAATAAAACCAGTTTAAGGTACTAAATGCCAATTAGAGATATTTGTGATCTTGCTGAATCACCTGGTGCCAAATAACCTATAGACCTTTAGAATTTCCAGTTTTCAAACATGCTCAATTTAGGAAATTTTTGGTTGTATCAAGCAATGATGAGGACAGGATGTGACCTTTCAATCTTGAACAGGTACATGGAAAGCAACTTTGCTTCCTCTAAGAATGGACCAAATGCCTTCTTTTCTGATATTGCATGAGGTGTTTGAAGCATTCGGATGTTAGGGAATATCTTAGGCATTTTACAGGAAGGAACAGACACACTGGAATATGACAGTGTATGTGCATAAGCATATGTGAGGGCAGGGATGGGTGGGCTGATGACACACCAACATGGTCAATTTGGGGTTCACAAATGTACAAGTAGTTGATTTTCCTAGTATTTATGCATTTTTATGAGGTCAGGATCTGGGTTCATTTTATTGGTCCTTCTTTATCCTGTGCTCCAAAAAGTATAAGTGACTGAGAAAAAATTGCTGAATGGATGAAAGAATTATTTATCTAAAGATCAACAGGCCCCTTTAAACTATGAGTGCATCAGAATATTCCAGAAAGATCTGAAAACTTAGACACTTGGCAACTGCGATGGTTAATTTTATGTGTCAAATTGACAGGGCCACAAAGTACCCAGATATTTCATCAAATAGTATTATGGCTATTTATGTAAGGGTTTTTGGATGAGATTAACATTTTAATTGGTAAAGTTTGACCTCCATAATGTGGGTGGGCCTCATCAAATCAGGTGAAGGCTTGAGTAGAACAAAAAGACCAATCCCCACCCCTACCCCTAGTAGGAGGGGATTAGGGGATTCTCTGTCTGCTGACCTTACACCGTCGGCTCTCCTGGGTCTCCAGCCTGATCCACCTTGCAGATTTGAACTTGCCAGTCTCTGTGAAAGCATGAACCAATTCCTTACAATAAAACACTTTCTGTATATACACATATTCTATTTTTTTTTCCTGAAGAACCCTGACTAATATAGCAACTGAGTAATTGTAGGCAAGTTACCTAGTCTCTATGAAGCTCTCTTTCCTCATCTCTAAAAATGGAGATAGTAATATTCCTTTTAGATTTAGGGTTATATATGATTGCACACATGGATCAAAAACCCAGAATTAATACGAAATTCTAATGATTAAAATTAATAACTCATTTAACCCTTACAGTGATCCAGTGAGACAACATCCCCGTTTTATAGACAAGGAAACTGAGGCACAAAGTTCAGCAACTCGCTCAAGGTCACATGACTGGCAAGTGTCGTGTCAGGGACAATGTTACCTGTTCACTGAAACCAATTACCACTTCCCTGAGAACACTGGAAGGCTACATGTCCCAGCCCATGCTGTGGTTAGGTAGGGGCTATATGACCGATTTCAGTCTAATGAAATAAGGGCGGAAACGATGTATGTTATTTCCAAGACTGCTGATAACACACTCACAAACTGTCTCATTCCCTCTTTCCCTTTCCGTGGCAACCTTGAGGTTGTTTGTCAATGATGCAAGATTAAAAATAAAACCTGGGGCTCAGACCATGGTTTGGAGGAGAACTGCCAGCACAACCTCCTCATCAGATACATCTACATTGTACTTTGCATAAACGAGTAATAATTTCCCACTGAGTCAGGCTACTGAGATTTCAGGATTTATTTGGTAGCACAACAGGCCTAACCTAGACTATCTAATAGTGTGTTAGAGTTGGTGTTTGAACCAAGGCATTCTAGATGCACAGATTTTGCCCTTGACTGGTGTAGTATAATGCTTTTCAGCTCCCGACACATGGAAGACGCTTAGAAAACATTAGTTCTGATTATTATCTTACTTTTTGAGAGGTCTTCATAACTTAAAATCAAATGCATTTGGATATTTGGTTTAAATAAAGCTAAACAGGTTTCTTTATAGTTGGACTTATTAATATACTAATGTATATCATGAATTTTCTAAGGAGAGGAGAGAGTATAAAATGTTTCTTAAAATTACTTGTCCCATTGAACTTTTTCTGTGAAAGACACTTTGGGGAAACTTATTGGAAGGCAGCTTACGTGGCAAGCACTCTGGAGCTAGACTCTCTGGGTTCAAATCTCAACTCTTCCACTAACAGTGGTATGAACTTGCACAAACCACTTCATCTTTCTGAACTTCAGTTTCTTCTTGGGTAAATGAAGATAATAGTAACTACCTTACAGGATTGTTATGAGACTTTAAAAAATATTTTAAAAGTGTCTGGAATACTAATTGGAATATAGTAAATGCGTGTGTGTGTGTGTTTGTGTAAGAGTAAACCTATGAGTACGTGATTTCTCTTGCCTTGTCTACTATTTTCCTATGCTATGAGCTCCTGGAAAGCCAGGGGTTCCTCTTTCAATATTTGGAATCTCACTACATTAATATTTAGGAATACTTATTAAGCATATACATAGTGCTTTTGCTTAATAAATGGTGGTAGAAGGAATGAATTTGAAAATGGGTCTCATTTCATGGTGGGAGGGCAGTAATCTGAAACTAAGTTTTTTGTTATCTTTAAGAACACCCAAGTTAAAAACCATCCTCCTTTTGGTGTTGTTATCAGTAGATATCTGAATGACCAGAATCCAACAACACACTGTAGCCAAGATTCTGGTACTCATAGTGTATGGGTAAGATAAACAACAATCTTTGTTTTATTCCTTGAGTATGTTACTTGCCATGTCAGAAGTTGAGGTAATAGATTTTAATTAATTAGGCAGCAAAATTAGATTAAGGACCATTAGCTAAGTTTTCTAACATTTTCTCAAAGCTGTAATTCATGATTTTTGAAAGCAGTATTTTCTCTTTTATGCACCAGAGGGTGCTAATCACAAGTTTGCCTTTGTGCACATGGGCCGTATGATTTCCAGACATTTTAACCAAAATTTCTAATTGTTGATAAGGGAGACCTGGGCTAAACAAATGCAGTTGATGGACAGAGGTCAAAATATATTTAACAAAACAACTAAGAAATAATACCAGAAAAGAGTAGGAGGCTGAAATTAATGAGAATTTGTGTCACATGGAGAGAAGAGTCAAACACTGTGCCTTCCAGGCAGAGGTCAGGAGAGGAGAAAAGAATACCAAGTAGGTTTGGGGGACCCAAGAAGAAGTAATTCCAAGAAGTAGGATATGGCAGGGATATCTGGAAGGAGCTTACTGATGATGTAGGATACATCTATACAATGTCATCTGGAAGTAAAACCAAATGGTAATCAGTCTAAAACCATTTGCCAGTCTTGGATTCATCTCCTGTCATGAAAGTGGATTGAAAAGAAGGTTGTTGTAATGCAATGTTTATAGGCTGGAATTTCCAGCCCCATGAGGCCAAAAAATGTATTCTTGGACACCTAAGAGTTCTCTACAAAAATTTTCAGATACGTTTTCATTTGGATGACAAACTCACCACCCTTCTCCCCCTCAAAAAATGGATATTCTGGTTTATATGTATGACTACATTATTGTACAGAAATATTATAGACTACTTCCATTTGATGTTAGTACCTGAGTTTGCTATGGGTTAGTGAGAAAAATAGACAGATTTAATATACAAATAACATGTTCATGCCAGGTAAGAGCCAAATGATACCAATTATGGTGAAGTAGGACTTTGAGTAGATAAAGGTGATGGAAGAATTGAGTTATCAAGCAGCAAATGGCAACATGACTCAATAATATTTAAAAATATCACACAATTCTTTTTGTGCATACTGTTTTTAGCAGAGATGCTAAAGGAGTCCTTTGACTTTCCCCTTTCTGCTGATTCCTAGACAGAGTGTACAGGTGGTGGAGAACCTTTATGTATACTTGAGGGTCCCCAAAGTAGAGGGTATCTGAACTTTGCTTCAAGGGTTAGAGTCTATGGAGATGGCAAAACCCACATAGGTTATGGCTGTTGAGTGTGTCTGGGACAATGGGGTTGTTGACAGTGTGATGGGGATTCCTGTGTTTCAGCTCAGCGTGAACATGGAGAAGAGCACTACAAGACAGAAGGAGCATAATGGACAGAGGTGAGTACACTCTTCATGGTGACCGGCATGTGTGGACAAGAGGTTTCTCCATGGACATTGGTGTGGGCAGGGGATTTGAAGATCAGAGGGTGACCTTCTCTGTCCCACCACTCTTTCTCCTGCCACACATCCCTTACCCCATCCAAAATACTTTGGTACCATCTGAGAACCACAGAACTTAAGCACAGTCAAGGGGAGCAGCAAAGCAAACCCTGAATTGACTGAGATTAAGTTTCAACAGTCTTGGCAGAAGATTGCTAAAATGAGAAATGAAATTAAGTCATTGAAATAAGAAAGAAAATGATTTTCAGGTAAACTTGAGATTGTGAACAGAGGTGCATGCACCCTTGCAATATTTATTATGGGAATACCAACTCAAATAAACCTGGGCAATAACAGGTTAATCTCCATTCTTGTTGTAAGCAGTGATTTATTTTTAGCAAAACAAGATTACGTGTCACATTAAATAGATGTTAATTGGAATGTTATTGGTTTTGTAGTTTTGTTTTATATTTAATTTGTTTTGGTGTTATAGTTATTTAAGGGCTATAATAATTATACACAATTCTATGTTTGCACATGTTGAGTAGCATAATACCAATAATTCCTGTCAAGATAGTAATCCACTAGAATATTTTTCCTTTGAAAGGGGTCCAGTATTTTTTAAGTCTGAGAAACACAGTTGTAAAGACAAAAGGTGTTAAACTGCAAGGAATCTAGGATCATGGAATTAAGAAGTAAGTACTTGCCATTGTTTTCCTATCTTTGATCAGAAACTTACCACCATGAACTCTGCAAAACAATTCCAATTAATTACAGAAGCTGTCTTCAGTTGGAAAAAGTCATCCATTCACTTTAATCAACATTTAGTAAGTATGCATTGAGCACTCATCAGGGATCAGACCTTGTGCTAGGAACTGTGAGAATACAAAGATAAAGAAAACATGGCTCCTCCATTGCAATAGGAACTCCAGCTACAGGAAGATATAGATGGTTCATATACAATTAAGTGAATAAGGTAATACTGTCCTTGGGGTTTGAACAACACTGTAGTGGGAAGACAGTGATTAGTTCTTCTTTTGCATAAGAGAGTATGATGTGTTGCAAAAAATGGTTACAAATTTATCCCCTTCCTGTCTCTATACCCTTGTAATCCTCTCATGTAGACACGGAGTCTATTTTTCCACCTCTTGAATTTGGACTGGCTTTAGAAAAACGAATGCCTTGGAAGTGACAGTGTACCAATTTTGAGTCTAGGCCTTGAGAGCCATCATGCACTTCCTCTTTTGTTTTGGGAAGCCTGCTGCCACCATGTGAACAAGCCCAAGGTAGCCTGCTGGAGCATGGGAGATCATGTGGAGCAGAGGCAAGCTCTCCTGGCTCAGGATCCCCTAGACTGGCCTGTCAACGGCTTAGTACAGACACACAGGGAATCCCAGCTGAGACCCAGCTGAACAGCTTAAATTGCCAGCCCATGGAATCATGAGTTAAATAAAACCCATTACATTTTGGAGTGGTTTGTTTTACAAAAAGCGCTGACTGAGATAGCAAAACAGGGAAAACTTCACCAATGAAGTAACACTTGACTAGGGCATTAAGGGAAGTGGTTTCCACAGACAGGAAAAAGGGTAGGGAAGAAAGGATGTTTCAAAGGAGGGAGCATAAACAAAAGCATAACACCTTGTGCTCATGGTGTTCTGGAGCAACCAGCACTGGAGTTTGGGGCTGGAAGAGTTTAGATCAAGAAACGCAGATGGCTGAGGATGAGACCCTGAGGTTCCCCAGTGGAGAAAGATGGGATGAGAGTCTTTATAAGAGGTGATTTAAAAGGAACGAACAAAATGAAACGACCTGTCAAAAATGTTGGAGAAGCAGAAAAGGGAGGCCTTGTGAAAAGACAGCTTTCCAGGGAGCGTGTTCAACAGTGCTAAAACGGTCGGTTAAGGTGAGAACTAGAAAAATGTATTGGATTTGGCAGTGCTGAGGAAGACACCGGTGCGCTCTCAAGGGTGAGTTTGGTGAAATGGGGCAGGCATTCTCCTGCCAGGAGGAAAACTGTCTTACAGAAAACAGGAAAAAAAAAAGTTAAAACAGCTCTAGTTTATTATCATATTATCAGCTAAGCTGAGCATCTCTAGTATGTGTGAATTTTTGGGTGCAAATGCAGGGTAATCTTTCACTCTGTCCCAGATGAGTGCAGTTTGTGATTTCTTCGTTCCTGCTGATCATGCAGGTGTTCGTTTTCTTTTTTCTCCTTTATAATGAGGATATATTGCCTGTGAGCTATAGGAGGAGCAGTTTATTTCTTACTTATTTCTGGATATTCATATTAAGTATTTCTCGGCAATTTCAAATGCCTAAGATCATTACAGCCTGTTGTCTTTATCATTGGAGCATACATGACACATCTTTGGGAATAATTTTTAGCATGTATGCTATGGTTTGAATGATGCTGTCTTCTTTAGAATTCATGTTTAAACTTAATCCCCCATGTGACAGTATTAAGAGATATGGCCTTTGGGATATGATTAAATTACAAAGGTTCTGCCCACATGAATGGGGTTAGCACCTTATAAAAGGGCTTGCAGGTGAAGGCATGCTGTCTTGCCCTTCCACTTTCCCCATGTGAGGACACAGCAATAAAACACCATCTTGGGGGCAGGGAGTAGCCCTCACCAGACAGGGAACCTGCCAGCACTTTGATCTTGGACTTGCCAGCCTCCAGAACTGTAAGAAATAAATTTTTGTGTTTTATAAATTACCCAGTCTAAGGTATTTTGTTATAGCAGCACATACAAAGTAAGACAGAAATTGCAACAACATGGGATGTTGCTTTAATAAATACCTAAAAATATGGAAGTGGCTTTGGAACTGGGAAATGAGGGGAGACCAAAAATGTTTGAGGTGGAGGCTAGAAAAAGCCTAGATTGCCATGAACAGAGTGTTAAGGGTGATTCTGGTGAAGGCTCAGAAGAATAGGAGAGTTGTAGACAGAGTCTGAATCTAAGTGGTCATGATTAGAATGCTGGCAAAATATGGACAGTAAAACCCATTCTGATGAGGTCTTAGATGAAAATGAGGAATATCTGATTGGAAGCAAGAGGAAAGGAAAAGAACTTGGCTGCATTGTGTGTGTGTCCCAATGCATCATAGAAGTCAAAACTTAAAAGCAATGAACTAGGATATTTGACAGAAGAAATCTTTAAGTGTTCAGGGTGCTATATGCCTTTTCTTAACTGCCTATAGTGAAATTCAAGAAGAAAGAAACATATAAAAGGCAGAATTTATAATCAAAAGAAAGAAAAACTTAAAGAGTTGGACAATTCTCAGCCTCACCGTGTAAAGAATGACAAGGTGAGTTTGGGAGAGAACAGCAAGGGTGTGGCCAAGCTACGTTTGATGAGGTCGTCATTATGGCTAGGCAAAAGCCAGATGTTATTCATTAAGACAATGGAAAAATGACCCTGAAGGCTTTTTGGAGATTTTTCAGGCTGCCATTCCCATCACAGGTCTGGAATTCTAGGACCCTGAGAGCAGAATGATTTCAAAAGAGGGGCCTAGAGCACCTGTAGGACCTCAGAGCTCACTGTTCAGGGCATTCTCAAGCCTCTGTTCCCTGAATTCCAGGGCAGCACTCCTTAGCTACCCTAGCCATGGCTCCAGTGGGCCCAGTTACAGTTTGGGCTGCTGCTCCAGGAAATACAGGTTATTAACCTTGGCAGTGTTTATGGGCTACTAACTTTGCAGTTGTGCAGAGTGTAAGAGCTGTGGAGGCATGACTATCTCCACCTAGATTTCAAAGGATGCCTCAGAGGGCCTTGGGGCCCAGGCAGTGAGCTGCTGCAAGGATGGGGCTACCACAGAAAGCCCCCATTAGGGGAATGTCCATCATAGCCCTGGGGTCAGGGCCACTGCAGAGAGCCCCTAGCTGGGCAATGCCTAGGGGAGCTATGGAGGCAGGGTCACCTGCAAGACCCTGAACCTATAGAACAACCAGTGTGCAATGCCAGCATGGGAGAACCACAGGCATCTAACTCCACCCTGTGAGAGCTATAGCTTGGGCTGTGCTCAGCAAAGCCATGCGGGGAGGGTCTTCTGGAGCCTTGGGGACATAACTTGTACCCCAATGTGTTTGGAGGGTGGGACAAAGAAGGTATTCTTAAACCTTAACATTTAACGTTGTTTGCCCTGTTGGGTTTTAGATTTACTTGGGAACTGCTACCCTTTTCTTCTTGTGTATTTCTCCCTTTTGGAATAGAAATGTTTATCCTAGGCCTGTGCCACCATTATGTTTTGGAAGCTCATAACTTGTTTGATTTCACAGGTTCATAGCTGGAAGGGAATTTGTCTCAGGATGAATCATACCTTGGGTCTCACCCATATCTGATTTAGATGATATTTAGATGAGACTTTGGACTTAAACTTTAAAGTTGATGCTAGAATGAGTTAAGACTTTTCGAAGCTATTGGGATGGAATGAATGTATTTTATATGTGAAGAGGACATGAATTTTGCAGGTCCAGGGACAGAATGCTATGGCTTGAGTGATGGTGTTCCCTCCAAAATTCATTTTGAAACTTCATCTCCAATACAACAGTATTAAGAGATGTGGCCTTTGGGAAGTGATTAAGTCATGAGCACTTCAATGTTATGAGTGGGATTAGCATTCTTATAAAAGGACTGGAGCTTAAAGGGAACACTACTTTGCCCTCCCACATTCCATCACATGAGGACACAACAACAAGGCACTATCTTAGAAGCATAGAGCAATCTTCACCAGATATCATTCCCAATGCCTTGTACTTTCCAGCCCCCAGAATTATGAGAAATAAATTTCTGTTTTTTACAAATTACCCAGTCTTTACTAACTGATCAATACTAAGGTGCTCACATGGTAGTAACATTCACTGGGTGCAAGTCAGGTGGGGGTGAAGGGGATATAGGGGGTTAAGCCCACGGCTAATGGAAGTGGGACACACTGTATGGGGGAAGGACACACTCGTAGCCCTGGCTTGGGTGAGACAAAAGCATTTCATATAACAAAAATGTTTGTACCCCCATAATATCCTGAATTAAAAATAAATAAATAAATAAATTACCCAGTCTAAGGTGTTTTGTTATAGCAGCACAAATGAACTAAGACAATATGTGGAATTGGAATAAGTACTAATTCTTTGGGAAATTATGGTAATTAGCATTAGAAGAAAATTGGTAAAAAAATATTTTAGAGCAGATTGTGACAATATAGATATGAAAATCTGTCTTCTATATTGTGTTCTTCCTAAAAACATAGCAAAACAAAACAAATTTTTCATGTTATTTGCATCATCATTGACTCCCCATAGCTATGAGATGAAGTCCAAAGTTGTCTTCTATCTCTCTTTTTGCATTCATTTGATCCCCAACATTTAGCATATCAATTGCATCTGGGCCCCATAGCCCCAGGAGAAGATAAAAGTGCAGCCAGCTATTGCTTTTGTTCCTACCACTAGCACCTCTGCTGCAACCCAAGCCTCAGTACCCTCACCTTATTGGCTTCTGGAATTGTGGCCAAGTATTACAAAGTATTTGGTGCTGAGGACTACACAAAGGCTGTCTGAACCTGGACATTGTTCAACATGTGCTGCACTAATTCCCCCATCACTTTTACTGTTCCCTGAATCAAATCATACTAACAGCACTGGTAAATGTGTGTGTGTGTGTGTGTGTGTGTGCAGGTGCACACTTGTGTGGCAGATTCTCATTTATTATTCAGAATGACTCCACCATTTTCGGGCAGCACAGAGAAAATCTGAACAACTTCCCTAAACCCCAAAGCATCATGTATCTCATCCTAGTTCCTGAGTGCCAAAAGAACTTGTCTCTTTAGCCATAGTTATTCACTGGCTCCTGAGGGCAGTACATCTCATTTCCATGGTGGGAAGGAGTTCAGTTCATTCTCTCCATGTATCTTCATACATTCCTTCCCCCAAAGCAACAATAACAACAACAAATCTCTAGGATACTCTATTTCAGCTCCTCATCATTTTCCCTTTACAACTTGCATTTTAACTCTTCCCTATCCATATTTTTCTCAAACTGGACCTCAGATTTGATACCCCCCCCCATTTTGGCATAAGTCTTTCTACTTCAAAAAAGTGTTTTTGAACATATACTCCATTCCTCCTCTGTTGGAAATATGACTGAACAAACCATGGTGATGCTCTGAGGAAGCTCCCATAGCATTGGGTTTCTAAATCTACTAGTGGAGAGCCCACCAGACTAGAATCTTCTCAAGGTTGGGTAGTGTGCCACCTTGACATACCCAATTTCTGCACTTTGCTTGCCACCTTTGAGGTGTGCCAGATACTTATTCATTGACCAATTCTTAAAATTCTTTATGTCTGTTTTCTCATCTGTAAAGTGGTATTAATAATAGTACCAACTTCATGATATGGTTGGGGGGAATTCCATTAGCACATATAAGGTCCTTAAAAAACTGCATAGAACATAAGGAGTGCTACTCAAGTGTTAGATATTATAATTATTATTCCATCCACTATGCCAGGAACTGGGTTTGTAACCTGCATAAAGTAAAAATATATTCCATTCATGAAAGAGGTTACATTTTAGGAGAAGATAGTCATTTAACAAATAATTATACTGAGTGTAACAGTTGAATAAATGAACTAAGGGTCTCTCTAGTTATCTTAAATTTTAACCTCTTTTCAACTCATTCCTTTTCTTCTGGGACAGGTACATAAATGAAATCTCTGGACACACACGACCATGGAATGCTGGACACTGTCAACTAGCCTGGGACAGGATTTTACTCAAATTATAAAAAGAGGTAATTTCCCACAAGTTTGTTCATACAAGTATTACGTATTATGTGTTTATTCATTTTGGCAATGTAATTTATGGCTTCTTGACATCTTTCCAGAACAATTCAGGATGGTTCCATTGAGTTAAAACAGCTCCTTTCTCCTAGAGAGGCCAATTGGCTCTTCAAGGGTGCAGTTGGCAAGTTCCACACTGCAATTCTCACTCCCAGTGTGCTCTTGAGATAGGTAATTTAATTAAACTATGTGGAATCTGATTAATTCACCAATGACAGTTTCAGCTAATTGACAGTAAGTCTCAATGCTGATATTCTTTAAGTATTTATTGTACCCAAAGTAATATCATAGGAGCAAAAATAATTCAACTTCCAAAGACTCCTAGGACCTAAGCACTGTTTCCAAAGGTGATGTATTTCAAACATGCTACCCGTGTTATCCCCCCCAAAAAGGTATAATTGGACATTTATTTCTGTATCTAAGGAGGTGATTTTGAAAGAGGATATTTAGCTCATTCAAGGTATACTTCTATTTTGGGACGCAAACTGTAAAGACATACAAAATACTCTTTTCTATTGAGGTATAATTGACTTAAAATAGATTGCATATATTTGAGGTATAAAATTTGATAAGTTTTGACATATATTAATCCCTATGAAACCATCTTTATGATCAAGATAATGAATGAATCCTTCACTCTCCAAGATTTCCTCCTAGCCCTGTCTCCTGTTCCTCCACCTGCCAGGTCTCTCCAGACAACTGATTTAATATAGATTAATTTTCTTTTTCTTGAGTTATATAAATGGAATCATACAATATGTATTCTCTTTGTCTGATTCTTCCATTCAGAACACTTATTTTGAGAATCGTCCTTGTTGCTGCATCTGCCAATAGTTCATTCTTTTCTGTTACTGATTAGTATTCCATTATATGGATATACCACCTTTTTTCTATATTCGTTTACTTATTGATGGGCATTTGTATTGTTTCCAGTTTGGGGCTATTATAAATAGAGCTGCTTTTATTTGTAATGTATTTGTGTACAAGTCTCTGTATAAACATATGCTTCATTTTCTCTTGGGTAAATATGTATGAGTGGAAAGAGGCTGGATCATATAATTGGTGTATATTTAACTTTTGTAAAAGCTTCCAATGTGTCTTCCAAAATTTTTGTACCATTTTGTACTTAAGCTAGCAATATATAATAATTCTAGTTCCCCACATCTTTTCCAACATCTGCCATGGGCAGCCTTTTTAATTTTAGCCATTTTAATAGATGTATAGTGGTATCTTATTGTGGTTTTAATTTATGTTTCCCTAATCACTAATTATGTTGAGCATCTATTCATATGCTTGTTTATCATTCATATTTCTTTTGTGTGTGTGAAGTGTCCATTCAAGTATTTTTCTTATTTTCTTCTTGGAGTTAAAATTTTTTTATTGAGATACTGAGTTTATGCACCTGAGTACACATTCTTTATCAGACAGGTGCTTTGTAAGTATTTTCTCCCAATCTATGGTTTGACTTTTCATTCTTTTTCTTTTTTCTTTCAATACTTTGTAGAAGTTGCCTTACTCTCTTCTTGCCTGCATTGTTTCTGACAAGAAATTTGCTGGATTCCTTATCTTTTTTCCTATGCATAGCATTCTTTTTCCTCTGGCTGCTTTTAAGATTTTTTCTTTATCAATGGTTTTGAGCAATTTGATTCTGATGTGCCTTGGGGTAGTTATGATTGGGATTTATTAAGCTCCTTAGATGTGTAGCTTTCTAGTTTTCAACAAATTAGGACATTTTTGCTCACAAAATTTTCAAATATTGTATTTGCTCCCCCTTCTCCTGCCAAGAGATCTCAATTAATAGGAGTATATTAGGCTCTTTGAAATCATTCCACAACATTTTGATGCTCTACTTTATTTTTTAAATTTTTTTCGATTTCATTTTAAATTCTTTCTATTGCTAATTCTCCAGTTTATTAATATTTTCTTCTGCAGTGTTTGATCTGGTGTGAATCCTTTGTGCGTGTGTGTGTTTGTGTTTTAACTTCTTCACATTACAGTTTTTATTCCCAGAAATTTGATTTGGGTCTTTAAAAAATATCTTCTATGTTTCTTCCTAACATTTTGGAAATATGAAGTATAGTTATAATAATTGAATGATTTTTTTCTAATTCTAACACCTGTATAAGTTCCAGGTAATTTTTGATAGACTGATTTTTCCCCTCATTATGGATTGCATTTTCTTGCTTGTTTGCACGCCTGGTAATCTTTGGACTGTAGATGTTGTAAATTTTGTCTTGTTAGTTAAAGGATATGTTTATATTCTTATAAATATTCTTGAGGGCTGGACATGGTGGCTCATGCCTGTAACCCCAGTGCTTTGTGAGGCTGAGGCAGGAGGATTGGTTGAGCCTAGGAGTTCGAGGTTACAATGAGCTATGATTGCACCTCTGTACTCCAGCTTGGGTGACAGAGTGAGAACCTGTCTCTAAAAAAATCAAAAATAAGTAAATAAATATTCTTGAGCTTTGTTCATGAATACAGCTCAAGTACTTAGAAATTTCTGGAATATTTCAAGCCTTGATTTTAAGATGTATTAAACAGGATGATAGCTGTTCTCAATCTAGGGCTAAATATTTCTCACTACTGATGCAAACCTTTCTGGCCTTCTTTATTCAACCCCCAAGTGAATTATGAAGTTTTCCAGTTTGGCTATTGAGAACAGGTACTGTTCCTAGACCTGTGTGAGCATTGGGAATTGTTACCTCTAACAATTTTGGGTGCTTCTTTACCCAGTCTTGAATAATTTTCTTATATACTATACTTGATGCTGATTGATACTCAGCTGAACAGTCAAGGGGCACCTTTTCTAGATGCCTGGTGTTCTCTCCCCATGTAGCTCTCTCCTTTTGGATTATATCCTAGGAACTGCATAGGATCCTATGCTTTGGTCTGCCTGCACCCTCACCTCATCTCTTCAACTCTCAGAATCTACCAGGCTCTACCTGGATTCCCCCTTCCCACATTTTGGGATCTCTCTGCAGCAGTAAGCTAATCAACAACAAGGGCTCATCTCACTTGCTTCTCATCTTTCAGGGATCACCACCACTCATTGCCTAATGTCCAGTGTCTTGAAAACCACTGATTAATATACAGTCATGTGCCACATAACAACGCTTCAGTCAACAATGGACTGCATCTGATGGTGGTTGCATAAGATTATAATGGAGCTGAAACATTCCTATTACCTAGTAATCTTGCTGCTATTGTGATGTTGTAGCACAATGGGCTACTCACGTGTTTGTTATGATGCACAAACCTGCTGCGCTGCCAGTCCTATAAAACTATTGCCCCTGAAGATCTTCCAGTGGCACAAAATGTGGAGGGGAAAAACAGGGATATTGAAGATCTTGATCCTCTGTAGGCCTAGAATTATGTGTATGTGTCCTAGTTTTTAGTAAAAAAGTTTATAAATAAACTTTTTATAAATAAATATAAATAAACTTATAAATAAACTTTTATAAATAAATAAAAAAGTTTATAAAGTAAAAACAAATTAAAAATTTAAAAATGAAAAATGCTTATAAAATAGAATGGAAAAACAAGCACCACACATACTCGCCATCAAATTGGTGCTAACTAATCAACACTAAGGTGCTCACATGGTGGTATTATTCACTGAGTGCTGGTCAGGTGGGAGGGGGGTGGTGGGGGTGGGTAAACTCCAACAGAGCGCACTCTACGGGGGAAGGACACGCTTGTAACCCTGGCTTGGGTGAGGGAAAGGTATTATATGTAACCGAAATGCTTGTACCCCCATAATAATCTGAAATTTAAAAAAAAATAAGGATATAAAGAAATAAAATGTTTTTGTACAGCTATACAATGTGTTTGTGTTTTAAGCTAAGTGTCATTAGAAAAGAGCCAAAAAGTTTAAAAATTTAAAAATTTGATACAGTAAAAATGTCACAGTAAGCTAAGATTAATTTATTATTGAAGAAAAATGAATTTTTAAAATAGACAATGTAGCCTAAGTGCACAGTGTTTATAAAGTCTGCAGTAGTGTGCAGTAATGTCCTGGGTCTTGACATTCACTCACTGTTCACTCCCTGACTCACCCAGAGCAGCTTCCAGTCCTGCAAGCTCACTTCATGGTAAGTGCCCTATACAGGCGTAGCATTTTTTTCTTTTATACTATCTTTATAGTATACCTTTTCTATGGTTAGATATGCATGGGTACACAAATACCATTGTGTTACAATTGCCTACAGTATTCAGTACAGTAACATGCTGTACAGGTGTGAGGCCTAGGAGCAATAGGTTATATTATACAGTCTAGGTGTGTAGAAGGATGTATCATCTAGGTTTGTATAAGTACACTTTATGATGTTCAGACAATTGTGAAATCACCTAATGACACATTCCTCAGAATGCATTCCTGTCATTAAGTGATGCATGACTGTATTTTATTCATTTTTTGTTTTTTGGTTCAGGAAGGAGGATGAATCTTTTGGAAGTGGAGATTCCAAAATACTCTTGAAATACATCAGTTAAACTGCCCTATCATGACACCCGCAGCATCTCTGGAGAATAATTTTAGAGAGAAATGGAACTTTGTAGAAAACTGAATTCTTATTTTACAAATGTGGAAATAGAAAATCAGGGAGGTTGAGTACTGTGTCTAAGACCGCAAAGTTTGTGGTGGCAAAGTCAGAATTAGAATCCAGGGCTTCATATTGGGGCATATTCCAGCACGAGAAACTCTTAAATAACAGAATGCTTTTAATTAATCTCATTGATTGAATGTGAATTCCCTTTAGGGTATGTTTTATTTTTTAAAAAATAATATTTATTTATTTTTTTAATCTAATACCAGCTCACAATTAACCAAAATTTTGCTTTATTATTATATATATTTAAAATTATTCTTTCAAAAACAAAGAGTCAAACTATAAGAAAACAAGAAGTTATTTAGTATCTAATTATTTTTAAGAGCAACACATTTCAGGCTTTGCCTTTCAGTCAGTACACAATCAATCCAATAATCTATGTACACAACTTGGTATAATGAAAATTGATTTTCAGAGTCACCTAGAATGACCTTAACCTTCTGCAACATATTACATATTCAAAGAAAAATGCTTTGTATACAGATATACTGCAATCATTTTCTCACAGAGGCAAAGAAGAGAGCTAATATATAAGATGAATATTTCTCTTTTAGATGTGGGTATATATTCCTGGAGGAGAAACTGATAAAACATCCACTCATGATTTTTTCTTTGGTATTACCATTGCTAATTTTGGCAAATCAAATTTAGAGAGCTCTCAATTAATCAGAAAATATAGTAATGGTACCATTAGAAATATAGTAACCTTTAGTTTATTTCCTCAGTTAAACCAAATACTAATAATTATAATACTATAAAGAATGCTATTTTCAAAAACCTAAGAAGATTTTAGTAGGGGTGTCAGTTGTACACTTGGAAAACCTATAAACAGCCATATCACAGAAGGAATTATATATCCCAGGATAATCTTGTTGCAAAGAGAAGTCAGAAAATTATTGAGAGCATTCTTAGCTTTAATACTCTTGGTAATGCCAGACCTTAAAAATATAGAAATATGGAAGAACATTTTGGCTGAAGTACAACTTGATACTTTTAAATATTCAGTTTGTATAAACTAAAGTCAATCACTGACTAATATTTACCTACTACCATTCCAGTGACTGCTTCTGAAAGCAGGGAGGCTGTATTCTTTATGGAAGTTGGACCTTTAATCAGTCAATCAAGTGTGAAATAAAATACTGTGATGCTACAGATGCTAGACTTGCATTTCATTATGGTCTGTAGACTTTTCTATGCTTTTTCCTAACAAAATTTTAGAGAAGGTTAAATAAATAATAAGTTATTAGGATTACCTATAATTACATTATAAGTCTTTAGGGCATCTATAGTGGAGTTGTATCACACGTACTTTCAATTTATGTGAATTTAATAATACATGCTCAGCCAAAGGTTCAAGAAGGAGAAATAATAATTTATAAGGCTAAAAGATGCTCTTGCTTGACTTAAATTCTTTAAAGTGATCATGACTTTAAAGTGTTGCTTCTGTTAGGCACACTTTACCACCCCAAGTTTCCTCAAGTTGTGAAAAACATTATTGAAGCCGTCTGTGATCTCCTTACCCCAATGCTGGGCATCCTCTAACCTTGCCACTGGGTAGGCCGATGGATTTTCAAGGTATAATTTTGGCCATATGCAATCTTATTTTTCCTTAATAGCTAATATCTGGATAATGTGAATCTATTGGACATTGGACATAAGAATAAAAAGAAATCATGTAAAGAAATCACGTAAAGACCAGGATGCCTTGTACTCCTGCAGAATTTCCTCGTAAAATAACCAAGTATCTGAATCACAGAATAAACTGTAACAGAAAGCTTATGCTCTGCAGCCAAGCAAATACTTTGTTTAGCAGAATAATTTCCTCCCACTTGTAATTACTTTTAAGCAGGTAATAGTTTTTGCTTTAGTTGTATACATTGTATTGCAATTTTAATGCTTACCAAAAATAGTGTTAATTAGCCATAAGTTAAGATAGACGAATTGTAGAATAATTTGCAAAATACACACATAAAATATTAAAATCCTCATTGTTTTCTTTCTGGTTGTTCTGACTATCCAAAAGTACTAGGCTTTTGCTGTGGATGATCAGTTAAAGATCTGTACAAAATAACTCATATATACCATGAAGTCTGTATATGTAGTTCTACTCCCTGTTCAATTCAGATTCAACTTATTGAATACCTATGATATGCCAACACAGGGCTAGTATTATAGAACATTTGGAAAACACAAAAAATGAATAAAAATACAAAAATAAAATGAAATGTGTTGTATTTGGCATTTGTCAGTGGTTTGTTGTTGTTGTTGTTTTCCTTCTGTTGCTTCAGCAAGCTAAGGTTTATGAAGGATGCAAAGACTGAAGTAAGAGAGTGGACATGGGGCATCCCCCTCCTTGTCTTTGTTATTACTGTTAGTACAACAAAACTCACAGGTATCTGCTAAGAACTGTCCTTCCAAAGTATTGTACATGTATCAGTGGTGATATCTTCAAAAGCAAACACCTGCTCTGGTCACCAAGATGAGCTGCAGGTCTGGGGTTGGAAGTGGATGTAGCAGATGGGGAATAATGAAATTAATGAAGAAATTTAGGACTTTTAGAAGAAAGTCCAGAAATTATGAGGAAGGGTTATATTAATTGTTTATATAGAAGCAGAAGAACAAAAGCCTTTGTTGGATCTTTGTAGTGGACCATAACCCAGTAACGAGAATATCTAAAAGGAGCCCCCAGTTTAGGGTGAAAACGAGCTATTTCAAATTGACTGGAGACCATGGTTAGAAGTATATTTTATGAGAGCTCTGGTTAGGATTAAGAATAAGCTAAGTGTTATCAGAACACTAAGGACTCTAATAGATAAAGAAACTGAATAGACAATACACTTAAGAAGAAATGCAAAAATAATGGACAACATATGGAAACACGCCTAATTCTGTAGCAGCCATTAGTGATTTTCACTAAAATTTTTATTTCTGCTACCAGGCATTGGACTGGGCTTGCTTTGGGCAATGAAATACGTGGGAAATGGTATACATCACTTATAGCAGGAAGCATTAACAGCCAGTGCTGATTCACTGAACTCTTTTCTTTCTGCCATTGCTAATACTCCAGAGAGAGCAGTTGCTCCCTGAGCTGGGTCCCCAGTGAGAATGACAGAGACCCCAGCCAACCTATGATAGGGATCCAGCATGAGCAAGAAATAAGCTTCTGATGAGTTTAGCCTACCTCGCTCACCATGACTGATGCAAACTTCTACAGCAATCAGAGACACACACATTCAAGTAACAAAGAATTCCTTTGCATTGTGTCTCCAGAGTTTTTGAGAGCAGTTTATTTGTTTTTTAATTATTGAGAGAAGACATACTAATTGTATCTAATTATACATATAGTTATACAATATATAAAAGAATGAGGGGAACAAAACCTTTAAAATCTTAGCCTCAAGAGCTAATTGCCAGTGGACCTCCCATCATTAGTCATGACTAATCTGTTTAACTTATTCATTAAGTTTTCTGTTTCAGTGTACTATTTTCTTCATTTCTAGAAATTCTCTCTGGTTCTTTTCAAAATTTATTGCTTCTATTTCATATTACTCTCTCTTTGACCTATGGTTTCTTTCTTTTTTTAAATCCAAATTATGGTTACTTCTAGAAAGGAGGGAAGACAAAGGAAACAGAAGACATGCCTATGTTAACTTAATGGTTGTCCTTTTGCAAGTAATCTGGTTTATTCTCTCTGATTGTTTTCTATGTTTATATTAATATTTGTTGGTGTTTTGCAGTTTTTATTTCTTTTTTTGACTATAGAAATGAATATATTTTGTTGAAACTCAATGATTCTTATTTTTCATTAATTATGGAAAACTGAGTCATTGTTTCTTTTGAATATCTTTTCTATTTCTTACTTTCCTATTCCTGGAACTCTTATAGACATTTTTTTTTTTGGACCTTCTCAGTCTGTCCTCCATGTTTATTAACTTCTCTGTTTTCCATCTCTTAATCTATATGTGCTGCTTTCTGAGTAATTCTTTCTCTCAGTTTTCTAATGAACTCTCTGGTTGTCTCTAACCCAGCTAGTTCAACTGACCATCAAGGTTTTAGCTTCGATAACTATAGTTTTCATTTCTAAGGCCTCTGTTGGATTTAACATTTTTCTATTCTTTCTCATAGAAATTGGGCTTTTTCTTGCCTTATGGCTTTTGTGTTTTTCTTTGGCATGTTTGCTATTTTTACATTTAATTGTTTTATAGATCACTTATGACTAACAATATTTAATGAAAACACCAATGTGAAAGACACTGCTCTAGACACAAGAACGTAGCAATGAACACACTGGTAAAAATCCTTGTACTCTGGGGCTTACATTCTAGCGAGGAGAGAGTGTTAGATGATGATAATTGTGATGGGGAAAAATAAAGCAGGGAAGAGTGTGTGTGGTGCAATTTTGAAGCGTGGTCAGGGAAGCCCTCATTGGGATGATATTCGAGCAGAGATTTGAAGGAGGTGAGAAAGAAGACGTGTGGGTATTTAGGAGAGGAACATTTAGGGCAGAGGGAATGGCATAAGCAGAAAAGAAAAGAAAATTGATGAGTGAGAATGCCTGATGTGTTAGAGGGAGAACTGGAAGGTCATTGTGGCCGAAGCCCAGTGAGTCATGGGAGAAGAGTAGGAGATGAGGTTGGAGTAGTGAGGGGTCCGGTAACACAGGGCTATGGGACATTGTAAGGCTTTCTGTTTTATTTCCTCTGAAGGAATTGGAAAGCTATTGAAGGTCTGGGCTGAGGAGTGTCATAACCTAACACATGTTTAACAGGATCATTCTCTCTGCTGTGTTGAGATGAGATTAAAGTGAGCAAGGAAAGAAGTGGGAGGTCACTAGGGAGGTTCCTGCACTATTCAGGTGAGAGATAATGGAGGATTGGCCCATGGTGGTGAGCAATGGCTGGAACCATTGATGCTGGAAAAAGGACATAGACCACTTCAGTGTGGACATTCAGGCACTCAGGACCAACGCTGTAATGCTTTGGATTGTTATTGAACTCCTAAGTCTTCATGTTATGCTAGAAACTGGGGCCACAGAAAATCATCACTTAGAAAAAGGGAGAAGCTAGGTAGATATATTTATGCATTCAATTTCTATTTCTCAATGGTATAATTTCAAAGTAATTTTTAAAATAAAATTCATTCAGTAGCATAAATATAAAAACATTATCTCATGAATATGAGATACAATATGAAATAAGAACACAATCTTTGAGTAAGTCATTAAGGTTTGACTTACTTAGTGATTCTTTTGCTTTGGGTTTCTATTAATAAATAGTGAGGGTTCATGCCCCCCGAAAGCAATAACCAATCATTTTAAAGATAATAATTAAGATACTCAGAAAAATAATGCCAATATTATAACTTAGTTCTTGTCTAGAACTTGAAATAAATTATCCTGAGGATAAGGAAATTAAAAAAATTCAGATTTATCATTATTATGGATAATAATATGAAAGGCCAGTAGTTTTATTAGAACTATAGACTTGGGTTCTAGTAGGTTTGTGAGTTAACATTTCTTTCTTTGGAAATTGAGAGGGTTGAATTATATTTCTCTTCTAGTTCGAAAAGTCAATGATATAATTTTCTTTTACAAAAAAAATCACTCTATAATGTAAATCTGTACACTCTATACACACTTGTTCACTCAATATATAAATATATATGTTCACTCTATAGATTTTGTGGAATCCTTAGGACAAAACCTCAAACTGTTCTCTCATAGTTTAAAGTGATACTAAATTAGTTGGCAAAAAGTGGAACTGCCCATCTATAGCTGTAATATACTACAGATTTAAAATAGAGATTTCATACCATCGTGAAACCTTTCATTAAGAAGGCAGGGGGCATAATTTTTCAAAAATTACGAAACTGACACTATTTAAGAAGAGCGAAAACCATAATGACTTAAACTATAGACAAAGAGCTGGCAATATCTTCAAATATCTTCAATATCTTCAAAAAAGAGCACGCTAAACAATATTCAAATTGATCCATCATTCCTGGATCTTCATAAAATTTAGGATCAATATATTGAAACACTGGCCTATCTTTTTCCTTTTATGGGTACATTTCAAAACAGATGCGTGTATTTTATTAAAATTCTGTTTAGCTTCAAAAAATGATTCATTCTTTTAAAATGTAGAAATTCCAATTACTGGCTTGTTGTAGCAGAATTTTTTTTTGTTTGTTTTTTAAAATCTGATTTTTTCCTTCTTTCTATTTTTCAACAGGAAAATGTATATGGACATTGAAGATACCTTGAATAGAGTATAGTCCTTAACAGAGGCCAGTCTCTACCTGTACAGCTGACCCGCCTCCCATCCCCAGGCCCAGAGGTCTGAGAGTGGAGCTAATAAGTTGCCATAACAGCCAAGGTATCTCCAACTTCCCATGTGAGAACTGCCACCTATGAGAGGACTGCACCAGTCTTCCTCCTGACCCCCAGAAAGCAGTTTGGTTCCTCGGAAGTCCCCACAACAGACAGAGAGACAGACATAGACAGATAGAGGGATAGTTGATAACTAGACAGGTAGGTAGACAGAATATTGTGAGAGAAAAATTGCCAAGTGGTTGCAATCTTGCCATCGTCAGAGTGGGTGAGCCAGGATCCGGTGAGCAATAAACTGAACAGCAGTAAGATGTGAGTAAAGGCTGTGATTGCACATGTACTGCTCCTAGGGCCCACAGCATGGGACGTGGCATTATAATGAGAAAAACTGCAGGCAAATGGAGTAAACAGTAATTCGAGGCAGAGAATCATAACTTCTTGCTACCTTCATTTTGGCAAAGTCTGCAGAGGAGTTTATGCTACAATAAAGAAGGGGGTAGTATCCATCAGGATGGCCTAGATGATATTGTGGTAACAAGAACTCCCAAATCTTTGCGGCTAAAAACAATAAAGATGTATTTCTTGTTCATGCTCCATGTCTTTCTTTGTGCATACAGAGAGTTCTATTCTTATTTTTGACTCAGCCACCGGTTGTGGCAATTGCTGGTTACCAAGGCACAAGGAAGAGGGCTGCAGAGGGGCCTTGTGTCTCCAGTAAGAGCTCCTGCAGGGAAGTGTCACCTAGCATTTCCTCTCTCAGCTTGTCATCAGAATGAGATGAATCACAGGGCCCTACCCAACCACAAAGAGACCAGAGAATGCTACTTAGCCACATATCTAGATGGGGAGAAACAGAAATTTAGATGGATGTTACTAAAGACAACCACCGTCTGCCCTATTGTTCAACAATATTCTATTTACCTGTTATCCCACACAAAATAGCCCCATCCCTACTGCATGTGAGAAAACCACTTTGATTTAGTCATCAGGCTCAAAGTTGAGAAAGTTTAGAATCCATGTGTGATCTCCAACCTCAAAACCTCAGTGTCTGGCCCCTGGCTTCACTGCTGCCAGCTCCCCCACTCCAAAGGGAGAGGTTGTTCCCGAACACCTTCTCTCCTCTAGCGGTCTTTGCAGAGACTGTGACTCCCAACATACTCTGGGTCCTGCTGCCTTGGCTCATCCTGCCCTGCTGCTTTTTGTAGAGGAGAAGTGGTTGAATGGCTGTTGGGGAGGGGAGGGCGAGTTTAAGCTGGCCTATTCCCCAAATATTTTTAAATGGGCAGTAAAACAGAGCCGTTGTGAGGACTAGCTGAAATAATGACTTTAACACTTTTTGGGGGGATGCCACCTAGCAACGCACATTAAAAATGTTTAAATGTTCTGTTTCAGTTGTCTGTTCTGCAAAACAAACTACCCCCAAATGTAGTGACTTAAAACAACAACCATCTTAGTTATTAGCTTTCGATTCTGCAATTCAAGTAGGCTTGGCAGGAATATCTCATCCCTGTCCTCTATGGGCCAGCTGGGGTGGCTTAGCTGAGGCTGGAGGTCCACCTCCAGTGTGGCCCCACTCACAGACTGGCACACTGATGCTGGCTGCAAGGGGAGAGCTTAGCTGAGTGGTTGGCTGGGGGCTGAGGTGCTTCCTCTTATGACCCCCCACTTGGCTAGGTGGGACTTCTCACAGCATGGAGGCCTCAGGATGGCCAGACTTCTCACAGGAGTGCAACAGCACAAGTTGCCAGGCTTTCTTAAGGCTTACACCTGGAGCTGGCAGACTGTCATCTCTGCTGCATTCGATTGAGGAAAGCAGGACACAGAGTCATCAAAGACTCGAGGGCAGGGAACCATACAAGGGTGTGAATACTAGGAGGCCCGATTCTTTGAAGCCTACCAAAGAAACAGTCTACTACAGGTTCATGTTATTTAACACAACAGTTCTATCAATAAGACTCTATTCTAAGGGACTGATCTCAAATATAAACAATCATTTATCCTCAAAGATGTTCCTAAGAGCTCTCAAGATCAGTATTAGCAACAATGGAAACATTTTAAATGTCCACATACAAAGCAATGACTCACAACATATTCATAGAATAGAATATTTTGTGACTGTTAAGAATGTTATGCAGAACTTTTAATGACACGAAATATGGCTATGGTAAATCATTAAATGTGAAGAAGAGTGGGTTGCAAAATTGCATATTACAATTTTATAAAATAAATTATAGTATAAAAATTCATGCATAGGACATATTTGGAAGAAGCACACTAAAATGCTAATAATTAGTCTCTTACCATGGTAACTATATGAATAAATGTTTTCTTATTTTTGAATTTTGATATTTTTTTATGAATGTGCTTTAGTTTTACAATAGGCAAATAAAATAGAGTATTTTTTTTAATAGAGGAAACTGGGAAAGGAAGCTCTCTTAGTCCATTCTGTGCTGCTATAACAAAATAGCTGGGACTAGGTAATTTTTAAAGAATAATAGAAATTTATTACTCACAGCCCTGGAGGCTGGAAGTCTGGGATCAGGAAGCCAGCATGGTTGGGTTCTGGGGAGGGCCCTTCTCTGGGTTGCAGACTGCTTACTTCTCATTGTATCCTCACATGGCAGAAAGACAGCTAGTTAGTTCTCTTGCTTCTCCTAAAAGGACACTAACCCCATGCATGAGGGCTCTACCCTCATGGCCTAATTATATCCCAAAGAGCCCACCCCAAATACCATCACACTGAGGTTAATCTTTCAACATATGAATTTTGGGAGGATACAATATTCTGTCCATAGCACCTCCTCACCACTGGAACATTGGCCTTGGTGTATGTAGACCATTTATACTCTGCTTGACCTATGGGATGCTGAGATTCAGGGTTAGTGTTCCCCCTCTACTTCTTCTCCACTTCTAAAGTTTTCCTTGGTGACCCCTAGTTTATAACTGCATTGCGTGGTGTTAGTGGTTCATATTCACAGCTCTTTCGTAGGACAATTTCTTACAAAATTGTAAGGATTTTGTAATTTTGTAATAAGGGACCGTATTATATATAAAAAAATCTTTTTGTTTGTCTTTGTAAGTTGACTCAAGTTGGGTGTCTGTTATTAGTAAATTAGTAAATGAAAGTCATAACTGGATTTAACTATAGCCTCTCTAAGCCATAGTTATCTTTTTTGAAAAATGGGGCTAACGATGCTAAGTGAAATGATGAATGTAAAACTATTGTTACCCAGGATTTAATACTAAATTTAAGCTGAATCCTTCCTGAGGGATCAATATTATAAAAATATGTGAGTGATTAAAGGACTTTAGAAACAAATTACTTTCTATTCCTGTGCAATTTGATTTGGTGACTGGACAGTTTTCATGTTTTATACAGAGTTACAAAATTTATTTCACTCTTAAGCTTTGATTTTGTTATATTTGACCTTTTTCTTTTCTCTCATCATTTATCCTACTTTCTTATTCTTACTTTTCTATTTGTTTTAATTCCCAACTCATTTCTTATCTATTTATTACTGTATTTTTTTGATATTTGTTCATTTTACTAACCCTCAAATTTCCTTGTTTTCTTTCTAATTTTATAGGCTTTGTACAGTGAGGATGTTTTTGACTGCAAGTAACAACCCCTTCCTCTCAACAACCCCTTCCTTTCCTCCCCACCAGACTCAGTGGCTGAAGCAACACATGACTTCATTATTTTGTATAAGGTGTATTCTGAAGGTATGACATGTCTTTAGCTAGTTAAGTTAGAATCTAAACAAGATGTCAGGGATGCAAATTTTCTCCACCTTCCTCCTTGGCCTCATTAGCTATTTTTCCTCACATTCACGGATGGCTGTTTCAGTTGTCGTATCATAAGAAAACACCCAGCCGACAAGGAGGCCTTCTCCTCATTTATGGCTTTTTATAATCAACAAATGCTTTCCTAGGAACCCCCAGGGACTTTTTCATGTCCCAGTAGCAAAAGTTGCCCAAAATAACATATTTTAAACTAATTGTTAGCAAGCAGATTAGGATTAATGTCACTGGCTTCAGAAATAAAATGCATAACTTTATGCTAATGAAAAGCAGCCTGTCCACATTGGAATTCCTTTGGGAATGCAGTGGACAAGGCATGCATAAAAGGATATAAGAATGCTTAATCACCCAGAAGCTGTGGTTCTGCCCCAAACAAAGCAGTACACTCTCGCAGCCCTTAGTTTTGCTCCCCAGTGTTCTTACATGGTTGTGTGAGTCTTTCAGCTCAGGTTTAAACCCTGGCTCTGCCAATTATTGCTTTGTGATATGGGCAATTGACTCAGTTTTCTGATCTGGAAGTAGGAATAATAATAGCAACTAATTCATAGGGTTGTTTTGAATATTAATATAAGAAAAGCATTTAGGATGGTTCCTGGCCTATAGGAAGTAATCAATGCATTGTATACACACACAAACACATTTATTTATTCCTTCATATTTATATAAATTGACCCAAATGACCAGAATCAAGATATTGTCAAGGTATGTTATAATTCCTCTTTCTGTCTCCTTTTGTCTTGGGTCGGGCTCCCTGGAAACAGACTATGAGATTGGCTTGCAAGAGGTTTATTGGGAAGTGCTCTTGGAAACAACCCCTGTCAGGATCACAGAGGCAGGATTGGGGCTAGAGGGGGAGTGGGGCTGCACTCTAGTTGCCTTAGAGGCCTCTTCTGACCACATGGGGAGCTCTGGGGCTCACATAACCCTTCTAGTAGGTGGGTCTTCCCAGATTGAAGGAAGGGACTGGATCTTTGTATCCCTCATATTGCATAATCATTCATGCAGTCTGTAGGGAGGGGTTGTAATTATGGCTGAGGCAGCTTCCTTTGGTGAGGGTAATTTCTAGAGAAGAATACAGCTTAGCCAACACTCCCAGGCACTAGGGATTCAAGCAGTACCTCAGTTCTGAGGGGTTAGGGATCTGGGCAACCCTCTAGAACATCTACTCTACCTTCCTTCCTATCTACCCTGGAAAATAACTGCCAACACTCTGGTTAAACGGAAACCCACAACACAAAGCTAATGGCATAGGATGAATTACCCACAGCTTCTAATGCTAAAGCTTGTAGCTGCAGTGAAAAATCAGCCCCAGGTCAATGTGACATTTGTTGGTGTGAGCCCAGAAACAGCTGAGCCGAAACCTCTCTGGGGAGACTGTAAGGCATCACCTGCCTTTACATGTGGCCCAGGATAGGAAACCTTGGAAAAATCAGAACGCTTTGGTTTAAGGGAAAAGAAGCCTTAATACTCTTGGAAAGCTTTGAAACATCAAGAGATATTGTGAATGAAGAGATGTCAGAGCATAATAGATTTCATATTCAAAAGTCGAAAATTTAGATAATTATACTGTTAATTATTGAGATTAAGTCTCACATTTTACCTTGAATGCTAATGTCCATTCTATGTCCCAAACATACTTTTAAATTCAAATCCCTGCCTTCTGCTTAGCTCTCTTGGAACCAAGCTCTTGTGCATGACAAAGGCGTTATGTGTGCAAGGGTACACTGAAACCACAAGGGCCTATTTTGAATTGATTAACATATGCAATTTAGTGCTTGTGCAACAGACGGCTTCCATTAAGTGGGTAATAAATATTTGCAATACTAAAAGAAAGTGGTGAAAAAGCAGCAACTTTCTGCTTCTTGAGTCACATAGCCGACTACTGAGTTAATTAGAAAACATCTGTAACACACAAAACATGCAGAAGTCAAGGCTGATATTGCATTTGGAACTTCCATTTATGTTCCCTGGCTTCCATTTTTGAATTTTGAAAACTACCTAGTGGAGTGGTCACTAGTACAAGAAAGTAAAGAGAATTAATCTTATTGAAGTAAAACTAATGAGCTGAAAGAGTAAAATCTTGATTATCAGGGAGGTAGAGCAAGGAAGGCAAGGTGATAAATGCTCAAACTTTTCTTAGAACTCTACAAAAATTTGGAGAGGCAATATGGTATGGGGAGAAAGAATTGGATATATTGGTAGAAGACTTGGATTCTGCATGCGTTTTTTCACTTCCCAGCTGTGTGATTGTGGATCTCAAAATCACAAATTCATCAATTGACAAACTGAGATGACTGGGTAAGGTAAGATCATGTGGTCACTAAGATTCCTTCCTATTCATATTTATTTGTGTACATTTTTTATACTTACTTTTTAAAGTGCCATTAGAACATCAAATCAGCCTCTCCTATTATGAATCAAATGTCAGAGAGCATCTCCTTTTGGGTATAAATTCCTCACCTTGACTTAGATCTTTTCTTCTTCTGATAGATATGTCCTGGGAGGAGTGTGGCTCTAGGTCATTCAATAATTTTCTAATAGAAAATATACCTTTAAATTGCTATGGACTTTGGAGATCCTAGAAATATGAAAGAAGACTGAGATAACTGAAAAGTTTTTAAAAGTCGTTTTGTTGCCAAAAAATTGTGTACAACATTTAGAAATGGTTCTCATGTTATATTTTTCATTGATGGTTGTGCAGAAATTTTTTATTAAAATGTAATAAAGGATTCCAATTTGAGTCAATGTTGAATCCATTGCTGGGATGTACATATGTTTGAGACTTCCTAAGAACTTGTAGGTGGTATGGGTTTTCTACGAAAATATTTTGCATAAGATATTAAGGCACTTCTTAGGAGAGATCGGAACTTTAAAGAAAGAGAACCAGTCATGGTTAGCTTTGTCTAATAACTGAAAAGTTAGAAGGATGAGGATGTTCTGAATACAGAACCTGCAGTTTACCTCCAGATCACATCTGAGTCCTAGAGTATGAGAGAGGAGCTGTAAGCTAAAAATAACAAAAATTCAAATACTGTAGTAAGTTGTGGAGGGCAAGGCAGTAGGCTTCAGCACACACAAAGGTGTGGGAAGAAAGTGCTTAGTGCTTCCAATGAGGTGGAACTTTTGAGTTTCTGTTGGGAACCTTGAAAACACACTGAAGGAATCTGGATCAGGCAAGTGGTAGCTGAAAGGACACATCTCCAAGGAAAGCAAAGACATGTTTTGGGGGCTCTCAGAAAGAAATGGGTGAGACTGTGAGCAAAGGCTCACAGCAGCCAATCGGGATGAGATTAGAGAAAACCCACTTTGCTGCCATTAAAGTGACTCCATTTTAATCCCTAGTGGTGGCATTGTCTGCTATATTTTTTCCCCCCAAACCAGTTTCCTTATCTTTTTGGAGATACAACTGTCAAGCTTTTATGGTTTCCTTTGCATTTAGGTGTGGCCGGTGGAATATAGATGGAAGTAATGTGGACCATGTCATCCGTGCTTGGCCTGTAGAAACCTCCTTTCACCGTCCATCCCCCTTCCCTGTCTGGCTGGTGGAGTGGAGAAAACTGCACCGCCCCTTTCTCTAGGATGACCTAGGGAAGCACGGATTGAAGACAGCAGAGCCACAAGACGGAAGAATTCTTCTGGAGAGCACCTTCCCTCCCTCTCCACACATGCCACCCGCTACCACCAGGAACACCAGATGGAGCTGTCAGGTGAGCAAGAAATAATTGTGTTGCTTTTATTTGATGTCATTTTATTATATTAAATCACTGAGATTTTAAGGCTTACCCGATAGGGCAGCTAGCAGGCATTACATGAATACACCCAAGTCTGTGTGGGCTTAGGGAAACCAGTGACATACCCCTGACTATAACACCAATTGTGCACATTTTTTTCATTCTTTCTTTTATTGTATTTTATATGCTTTTTTTTTTTTTTTTTTTTTTTTTTTTTTTTTTTTTTGGTTTTTAGGAGGCCCAAAGAATGAAATCCTTAAGGTTACAAGCTAGTGACTGATGGATTCGATTAGGCCACAGACATTTTTGTTTGGCCTGTGCAGTAATTAAATATTGTTTAGATTCATTGTCAACATACACACTCACACACGCACATGCACATAAACACACATATCTGGCTTCTCTGTAAAAAAAACAAACAGACAAAACCCAGAATATTTCCTAACACTGGATGGTGGTGCTTGGCTGGGCTGCCCAGAGGCTACGCCTGTGGATGGGGTGAGCCTTGTTCTCCATTCCCCATCCTCACTGTTCCTGACCACATCGGGGCCGGTCCACCGCTCTCGTTTATGTTCTCTGCCAGGTCTTTGGAACTCTCAGGACTTGTTAGTGCTTTTCTTTAGAAGGAGTACTTATGCTTTCTGAGATGTGTTTTCAGTTATTTTATTTCTCCTGATGACACTTCAAATGCCATTCTAAGCTCTACCAGGAAGGATGGCTCACTTTTTACTCCTTTCGATTATTTTGTAGCATGTGATGTTCTACTGGGCACAGAATGGGCACTTCTCTTGAAAGCTTAAACTTGTCAAGCATCTCCCTTGGTTTTCTGCTTAGAGGGCTTTTTTAATTTTTAATTTTTTAATTTTTAATGTTTTTTGAGGCAGAGCCTCACTGTGTTGTTGCTCAGGCTGGAGTGGAGGGCTCTTAATCTCTGCAACATGTCCTCAGTGGAGCTTCCCTGCTGCATTTCTTTCTAATCCATTTGAAACCCTTACACCTGAGCTCATGTTTAGATACAGGACGTGAAAGCAGTGAGTGTCAAAACCAGGAAACCACCAAGAAGTGTGACCCGTCACCCACTCAGGGATCTGGAACTCTCCATTACTGCAGAGCCCACTGCGTTAGCACACGGAACAGGAGAAAGAACACACTACCGTTAGCTCCTCACACAGACAGATAAGGGTGGGAAATGGAGGGTGGATAATGCTGCTCTTTAAGGATAGAGTGGTGAAGAGTGTTCCTTTAAAAGTTTTGCCTAGGGTGTGGGGAATGTAAAGCTTGTCTTAAGAAGGAGCACTTGAAATGATTACATGTGTAATTACATGAGTAATATGCTCTAAGGTAACAACTCATGGGAACAACATAATATCCTTTATAGCCTAAGAAATCTGAACAAATGGTTTGAATTCTTCAATTATGATCATTTTTGTTTGATTTTAATTGTTTAATTATTATTTTTGTTTGATTTTAGAGACAGTTTCTTTTTCTCATAGCTCTATCTTCATGACCTTACTCAAATTTATGTTTCTTTCTCCCCAGTCTAAATGAATGAATCAGAGCTATGTTAAATCAGGGCCAACAAGAGAAATGGGTACTATTTTATGAAAATAATTTCAAAGTCTAGCAAAATTTGGCTTGAGTTTTTCCCTTTTCCACCTAGCATGCTAATCTCCATGCGGCTCCAGAGGCAGAATCTGCCCTGAGACTAACCCTTTCCTCCTCCTCCCAGACCAGGGTTGTGCTTTCAACTGCGGTTTGGAACTGACTCTCTCCTATGTCACCTTCCTGGCTGATGTGCTTTCCTATAAACAAATTATACTTCACATTTTTTTTTTCTTTCAGACTAGCTGTGTGATTCAAGTTTCATTTTCCCTTCCTGGATATTTCAAGGCAAGTCTGCAGATCAATGTCAGCCATTGTATCACCGGTGAGGCCAATTTCTTGAGTAGGCTATTTGCAGACGGGTTCTTTAAGTTCCAGCCTGCTCCACAAGACAGGCCCCTACCCTGCAGGTGGGATCTGTTCATGCAATGTAATTCTTAGAGCACATAATAAATACTGCAGGGTCACTCTCACGGATTGGTGAGACTGTTTTCAGTACCAATTGGGCACTGATTGGGACTTCTACAGAGTCTCTAATGTTATCAGTTCAGTAAATCTCAAGTGTTAGCTAAACTGTTTCTGACACATTCTAACCTTGACTTTCTTCCTTTCTAATTATGTGCAGAAATACAACGAATGTTTATTTCACAAGCCCTATGATGAGGCAATACTAGGAGGTTAGGATTATACTTTTTCTACTGCTAGATATGACAGGTGACAGGATTAGGAGAAAGAAAACAGCTCGGATTACATTTTTCTTGTCATTTTTGATAATAAGCAAATGTGGGATTTGGATACAAACTAATTTATGTATATTTATATTGTGTACATATGTTCCTTGTTTTGAGCATGTCATATAGAATCTGCTTCATTATTTTGTCGTCACAGTTCATATGCATAACCATAACACACAGTTGTGTACAGATGATTGATAACAAGGGAAATGTTGCAGATGGCAAATGAATCTGATGTTCCATCCAGCGTCAGCTTATGGTCACCTACAAAATCCTATTTGTCTGTGAACTTTGGATTTGTATATACTTTGTTCTATGTCTAGTAAAAAAGGATATTCCCTCACTTTAAGCATGTTTCTTAGAATTTGTCTTTCCTGATCCTTGATTATTAGTGAAATCCAGGTGCTGGAAAATGATTGCTGGGATGTTTGTAATTCATAAAAGGAAGGCTAAGACGAATTTAGGAAGCAAAGAGGTTTCTGAGTAATACGATTATCAAGGAGAATAAAGCTCACAATCTTCTGGCCTCCATAAGTAATGTGAACATCAGTGATCGCAGAGATAGCCATGGAGTTGAAACTGTAGTTGCAAAGAGAGTTTTCTCCTTTTTCCTGGAACTCAGCTATGTTTATTAACTGCTGTGGTCTGAATATTTGTGTCCTCTCAAAATTCATGTGTTGAAACCTAATCACCAATGTGGCGGTATTAGGAGGCAGGGACTTTGGAAAGTGATTAGGTCCTGAATGTGGAGCCCACATGAATGGGATGAATCCCCTTTTAAAATAGGCCCCAGAGGATGCAATCAGAAGGTACCATGTGTGAACCGGAAGTGGTCTTCACCAGTCACTGAATTTGCCAATGCCTTGATCTTGGACATCCTAGGCTCCAAAACTGAGAAATAAGTTTCTGTTGTTTATAAGTCACCAAGTTTATGATATTTTGCTACAGTAGCCTGGACGAACTAAGAGAGTATATTTTTTAAACCAACAATAGGACCATGCAACATAATGAATTGAATGTTCCCTGAGGATTTATCTTTGGTACAAAAATTTTATGTTTTTGGTACAGAAATTTAAATTCAGATCTCATAAATGTTAAGATATATTTTTAAGTGAAGATATACATATTTTGAAATTCACTCAGTTCAGACTCTAGTTTATATGAGAGCCACAAAAGTACAATCTCATTAATAAATTAATATTAGCCAATGAGAGAGCTCTGATGGGCACCTCTATGTCCTAGCTAACATCTACATTTTTTTTTTTTTTGCACTGGTCTTCTAGACTCAGTCCCTTTATTTTCATGGTTTTCTCAGAGAAAGTAGAATGGAGAATTTCAAGCCTGGTAGGAGAAAAAGGCTTATATCAGCAATCAACAGAAAACCAGATTAGAGAAAGGAGATTCCAAGAACTCATAAGCATAATTCCTGTTCAGGTTGGTAAGAGATTAAATTGGTCATTGGGTAATCATTTTTCAGCTACTAATGCTGAGTTCAGCAATATGCGGTATCTATGAAAAAGCGTCTTTGAGCCAAGGTTAACTAATAACCATAATAACAATAACAGTAAGTACCACTTATTAAATGCTTACTATGTGCCAGACACTGCTAATTATTCCCTCTGGATAATCTTATTCAGTCCTTACAACAACCATATGAGGTAGGTATTATTATCCTATTTTATAATGAAACAGAGTTTTAGAGAGTTATTCTGTTTTATTGATTCTAAGTCAAACTGTTTTTCTTTGGCATTTTATTTTCTCAGGTATCACATCTGAAAAATGATGGAGTCTTACAATGACTGCAGCCAGCTAGCAGTCCTGTCTGTCCATCAGCACCCATCCAGTGTGCCAGGACAACTTGCAGAACATGTGCCAAGGATCTGGAAGAAAATCCCAGAGGCAGTAGTGGGATTTTAATCCCCAAGACCCAGATGGTTGTGGGGACGGTGAGAGAGATAGTACATCAGTCTTCCTTAGCATCATTTCCAAATTTGGAGTTACAAGTTGGCTAGTTCTGCAGAACTGTAAAACTGGCTCTAGTTCTCTGTGGATTTCCTTACAAAACGCTACACTATCCATGCCCTTGATAAACACTCGATGATACGGTGTGGAAAACCGTGGACGTCTGTGACTCCGAGTCTGAGGAGATTCAGAAGAGTCAGACTGTGTCAACAAGTTTTAGAAATACCTCAACCAATTTCTCTCACACATATTTTCCTAACACACACACAGAAGTGATCTATGATAAAAATCCATGGATAATTTAACTTGGCTCTTTTCTTAATTCTAAAATACAATGTTCAACAGATTAAAAGCATTAAATCGTAGTCTACAAACATAGTGTATGCAATTCAATATAATCACTAGTGTCTTCAATTTACTAGGTAAATGCCTAGTACAAGATAGAGGTAAATGTTTGCCTGCCTCTAGAGGCCAAGTTCTGAACATTAGGTCATAGTGTGTTCCAGCCACATTGTTTTAAAAATGCCTTTGTTGCAGACAAGCATGACAAGACCACTACCTCTCTTTGGTGACTACAACCTGAGATTGAAAAGGAATAACAATAATAACAACTATTATTATCATAATGTCATGTTAAATTTTTTGCACTTTACAGTTTGCACAGCTCTTTTCACTAATGTAACTTGACTCTTTATAACATTCCTAGGAGGTCGAAATTGCTATTATTCCCTCATTATATGTAAAAACAGAACTCAGATAAATCCTCACGTATATTTGTTCATTTATGGTGGATTCCCTGGGAAAAAGTCTCTGAGCTGGAAATGTTTGTGCAAGACATTTGTTGGCGAGTGCTCTCAGGAACCACACCCTCTGGGGCCGAGTGGGAGCAGGATTGGGCAGAGGGACAGGCTGAGCTGCAATGTATTCCCAACAAAGGCCTTTAATGATCCCGTGGAGAGCTCTAACGTTGGGACAGCCATTCAGAAGTGTCCTCAATTGAGAGAAGGGTCCAGGCCTATGTGCCTCTGTCTCAAGGAGCCATCAGCTGTCAACACTTAGGGTAGCTGGCAATGTGAGCATTGGTTCTGACGGGGGGATTCGGGTGGCGCCGCACAGCATCTCCTAAAGCCTGCTCAGATCCACTTGCCTCATAGAATAAGGTCGCCCCGTCTGGGAACAGCTCCGCCATGGCTCTGGCTGGATGGTTCTGGTAATGGGTAATGGCTTCTTTGTCCTCTAACAGCACGGTTGAGTAGTTGATAGAGAGACAGTATGGCCCACAAAGCCTAAAATATTTTCAGGAGGAATTTGCCAACCCCTGGTCTAGCTAGCGGAATTGGGATTAACAATTTGATCATGAAAGTGACACAAAAGCTTTTCAAGAAAAAAAAAATACTTCTTTTTTCTAAATATTTTGTGATAAACCTCTAGTCCCAGCTTTCTCTTGGATTTCTGGGATTTTTCTCACTTTTTTATTTCCCTCTAAAGGACTGTTTGGTTTGGGTGTTTATTCTGTAGTTTGAACTCATGTCACACTTCTCTAGCCAGGGCTTACTAAAGTCTGAGTCTTCCAAGTTCTTGTAGCATTTTGATGTACTCTGCTTTGTAATCTTTTCCTTTTAAACACAGTCAGTAGCTTAATCTCCACATTCTGTTCCTCTAGCCTTTGAGTGCAGGGTCCTGGGGGGATTTGCTTCTCTCATTTGCTAGGAACGTTCAACAATAACAATATGAATATAAAAAATTATATCTGGCTTCACTCCAGGATCACTTGTCTTCTATGGGTGCCAGTGAGGTTGTCAGGGCGTGTCTGGTTACTTTCTGTAGTTGCTTGGTGAGGAGCTTCCAGAAATAGATTCTGCAATTGGAGCCACAGCTCTTGTCTGCTGCCCCAACTAAGTCAAGTAAAGACACAGATGTTTAAACAGCACTTGACGGTTTTACTGTGCTTTCAGGGGAAGTCCCTACTGAGCTGACTAACAACAGAACAGTCCCATTCTCATTCTTCAAGTGAGAATTGAACGACACAATCTCCCCCATGCTATTTCTCATAATGAATCTGCTAAGGTTGATTCTCATATTGGAACAGATTTGGATTCTTTTTCTGATCATGGGGTGGGTAGGAAGGGCCAAAGGGGTTGAGGGGGAGAAGTATGTTCTTGTACTACATGAGCGTCAGTTCGAAGAAGAGATTTCTTGCCTTCTCCCTGAACTCACCCACTTACACATGTGTATGAGTTCCTTCTGCATTGCTGTTCACCAGTGCCTTTTGGGATAGAGAGGTTGCACTTTGGGGTGGGTGAAGAAGGGCTTGGATGCTGAAATTAGAGCAAGGAGTTAGAAAGGGAAGTGCTTTGTAGGTGCTGCCATGGTGTTTCACAGCAAGTATCTAGCTCCAGAGCTCCTGTAGTCTGGAGACACTGCAACAGCATCACCATAGCATGTCTGATGATGGGCTAGAGCTGAGCAGTGCACCTGTATCGCCAAAGCTTTCTAAATGAATGAAGCCACTTGAAACAAGACTTGCTTTAAAAGGGCAACTTGTCATCAGTGGCAATACAATTTTACTCTAAATAGACTTTTCTTTCAAATGCTTGGCAGATAAAAGTCTAAAGAATCAAGTTTTTAAAAAATCTTATCTACAGCAAGAAATTCTAATAACAGCCTTGCACATAGTAGGTGCTTGGTAAGTGTCTGTTTATTGTGCCAAGGTGTCCTACACATATCAGGAGGAATTTGTAGATTATGCCATTATTTTTCCTGTGCTCTTTGCTGAAGGTTGGCCAATGGCCAGATCACTGCAAAGATTCTGCAAGCCAGAATGTAGAAGAATGAACAACATTTCTACAGAGATAAGAGTGTGCTCAGGGATTGCTAAATCCCATCCATGGCTTGCGTTGCAAGGAACAAGTGCAGCATCCTCTATCCCCATCTTACCTTTTCCCGGAAAGATGAAAGGCACAAATCAATAGAGAAGCTTGGCTGGGGAGCAACAAGATAAGCCACAGTCAACGGAAATCTTTACAGATACCTAAGCAGGTGTGGAAAAAACCCAAAGAGGCTTCTGACTCACTTGGACAACTGCGGATGGTGTTCTGAGTAGGGGTAGAGTACATTTCGGAGGCAGGGAATCTCCCAGAACTTACATCAGAGAGAACAAATATTTCCTGAACTCTTACTATCTGTGTGTGCTGGGCTGTGGAGAGATATTGTGAGAGACAAATTCCTTGGCTTCAAAGAGTTTATAATCTAGAGAATAACCTCTCAAACAGAATCATTTACATTATGGCTCTTTATTGGATTAAAGGAGGGGAAAATTGGTCCCATAATATTTTGGTTTTATAAGCTGAATTATACATAAAGGTTTTAGGCATTAGTCCTAGGTCAGATGTACGGGTAGTCTATTTTGTAATGCTAGGACAGATTATAGCAGAAGAATTGAGGAAGGTGGTCATGCTCCCTGCTGCCTAGAGATTCAGCCCCCAGTCCTGGTGAGCAGCTGTGTGGACATGTGGTTCAGGCACAGACTGCATAGCCCTACTCTACAAGGCCTGCCAATTCCCCTTCGAGGTCTCTCTGCTTCTCAGTAAGTAGGAATGTGTCTTCGGGATGCTGAGCATGAATTTAGAACATCTCTCATGGGATGGAAATTCTGAATTACAGATGAGAGAAAGATCACTTGTTTGGGAAATGTTTCAATTCCAATATTGAAGCCTGAAGTGGTGTCTAGATATGAAGCACTGCCAAATCTTCCTATGAATATGTATATTTGCTAGAAAATTAAAAAGATCAACACTTAAAAATGAGCTCTCATAAAAGTCAGACAAAATGCTTCTTGATGTCATATGTTAACTCAACCTGATATATGATACCATTAGAATTGACATTTGATGTCATTATTATAAAAAAAAGAATCTATTTTTCTTCCAAGAGAAAAGGCAGCATAAATAATATTTGCAATTGATAGCTGTTCTTGTCAGGGTTAAGGGAAAATTTTGTGGTTTGTTTACTGGACAAACTTGGAAAGGACAGTGAAAATATCATGAACTTATTGCATGGTTTATGAAAAATGTAATAGTCCCCCAAAGCTTAGCAATTGTAAAATACATTTTCTTTTAATTCAAGTTAATTATTTAAAGCCCAAGTCAAAAATCTTTGAAGATCAATCAAGAAGGACACATATTGTCAGGTGCAGGGTATGATGGTGAAGGTTCCAGAAGGTCATGATAGTTCACTCTAGGATACCCAGCGCTATCTGGAACTGTGGTGGCTGCAGAAGAGACAAAGGACAACAACTCCACAGAAGCACAGGAGCAAAAGGGCAAGCCATGTCCCATGGCAAGTTTTAAGGAGTGTTTGGTGGCCTCATTTTGCTTTTCAGGAAATTTGGCCACTGAGGCAATTATTGTAATGTACGGTGTTTGTCTTCCTACCCAAAATACTCACCAATGACATTTGTTGTAAATGCCCTGTTTTTTCTGCTTAAGAAGACAGAAGGCCTTGAGGAATTTAGCTTCATAGAGAGGATAAGACATTCCTAGATAGGATGTAAGGCATTATCTAAGAAGTGAATTGAGAAGAGAAGAGAGAATTGGTACTGTGATGGAAAGAATAATAATATTACATTTACAGAAAAGAGACTGTTACAAAGACAAGAATTTTATCCAGGAGTGAAAGAAAGAGATTGTGACAGTACAAGTATGCAGAATATCATGCCATTTTACGTGTAAAAGGAAGCCACAAGCTTCCCTAATTTGAGGACTCTTGGTCTTAACATGGAAAAAGAGTGGCTGCTATGCATAGCTCTGACGTGGTGACCCATTGGGTGGGCTTTCTGGACTCCATGTCTGGGACGTGCCTGGTATCCTTGGACTCATTAACCTGCCGCTAATGGCTGCCCACTCCTAACTCATGAGTGTATAAATGAAGCCAACAGAAGAACTCCACAATGAATCTTTGTGTTCTGAGTTGATGGATTTAAGAACATGTTGAGTATATTAGCTCTTCTTTTAATTAAAGGTTGGGTCTTTAGAAAATGACAGAGAATGCAGGAAATTAATGGGTGGCTTCATAGATGGTATGGTCTATGGCTTCCTTTTTTATATACTCATATATTTGTTGATAAGTAGTACGAGGGGGGCTGTTTGGAAAGTATCCAGCCATTGTTAATGTAACAAGAACAGTTACATGGCTGGGTACATTCTGGACAGCCTTCATATATTTATCAACATTATTGGAATATCTACCTTATGCTAAGTGTGAAAAATATGAAACTAAATAAGAAATAGTTCTTTTTTTTTTAAAAAAAATGATCTTAGTCTAGTGGGGAAGAAAGAAATAAATCTAATAACATTCAGAGTGATAAAGGATACAATAGTGTTATGCCAGGATGCTGTGAGGACACAGAGAAAGAGGGTCATTCATTCAAACTGGGGGCTCCATAAAGTTTTCATGGATGTGTCTTGGGCTGAGTTAGCTAGATATAACATGGAGAAGACCACTCTAGGCCGAGCAAATAAGATGTTTAAAGCACAAAATTCCTGCATTCCTGGAACCTCAAATATTTTTCCATGCCTGGAGTCATGAGAGCATTTGGAGACTGGGAGGAAAGGAGGTGGCAGATGGATGTGGGTGAATCTCAGAGGATCTTGGGGGCTAAGCCATGGATTTGAACTTCAGCCCAAACCTATGGAGAGTCATTAAACAATTTCAAGCAGTGGAATAACTTGTATCATATTTGCACCTTGGAAAGGTCACTCTGGGATGTGTAAAGAATGATTGGGGAGTTCAGTCCCATCAGAACCAAGAAGATGTGAACACTAGTCTCAAGGAAAGGAAGGGAGTTTTGGTAACATTTGAGGAAAAACCCAAAAAAGGAAAAGATCCAGTTACCAGAACGGTGGAAGGGAGTTCTTCTAACGAGTCAGGATACAGAATAGGTTTGGTCAGAGGCTTTCCAATTAAGAATGCTATAAAATAAAATCAGATTCTATCACCCCCTACTTAACATCCTCACTGCCTTCCCATCCTGTTTCAACACAATACACACTTTTTAGATATTTGTGAGACCTGTATGATCCACTTTCCCTCTCCCCTTCCAGCCTCCTAGTCAGCCAAACCCATTTTCCTTCAGACAGGCCAAATTCTTGACTTGAGCCTTTTAGGTCACTGTTCTTCATTCCTGGAAGTACGGCTGCCTTTTTCTTGTCAGTCCGGACTCAGCTCAGATGCTACCCTCAGAGAGCCCTTCCTGATTATCCTGCCTGAATCCTATTCCCTCTCTGCTGTTCTCTAGTTCAGAATCCTGTGTGTTTTCTTCAAAGCAGTGCCCATGATCTGAGATCTTCTTACCTGTTTCCTGTTTGTCATATGTCTTTCCCACCAGACAGAATGCTCCCTGAGAGCAGAGGCCTTCTCTGATTGCTTCTCTGCTAAACTACCAGCACCTGAATAGTGACAGGTTCATAGCAGGTTATAAGACTTAATGAGTGAGTGAACAGTTCCCAGGGTCTGGATCTATTCCTTTCCTGTGGCTGGGGCTCCCTCCATCTCTTCCTTCGGGCTCAGGCTACCTCAGTCTCTAGAACCCAGGTGGGATTTATTTGGATTCACCTTTGCTTCTCACCCAACTCTGACCTTGAGCCTCAGTTCTCACAAGATACCTTGCCAAACATTGGAATCTTTTTTTTTTTTAAGACAGAGTCTCACTCTGTCACCCACGGTAGAGTGCAGTGGCATCATCATAGCTCACTGCAACCTCAAACTCTTGGGCTCAAGAGATCCTCCTGCCTCAGCCTCCTGAGTAGCTGGGACTACAGGCATACACCAGGACACCTGGCTAATTTTTCTATTTTTAGTAGAGATGAGGTCTCGCTCTTGCTCAGGCTGGTTTCTAACTCCTGACCTCAAGTGATCCTCCCAACATTGGCCTCCTCGAGTGCTGGGATTACAGATGTAAGCCACAGTGCACAGCCAGCATTTGGAATCCTTTTCTGTTTTGTTCCACTGTTCTGGTAACTGGCCCTTTTCCTCTCTTGGGTTTTCCTCAAATGTTAGGTGACTCTTTCAGAAGACTAATGTACTGTGTTAGTGAATGGGAGTTACAAGCCATTGAAACTTAAGTTCCTTTAAAAAATATGGAATCATTTGTTTCAGAGCTTGGTGAGACCTAGGGAAATTTGGGTTACGGTTAGAAATAAATCCAGAATATTTGAATTATATAAACCCCCTAGGGTTTTTATTAGTGCATATTAATAAAAGATATGTGCAATGTCTTTCAATTGTATTAAATACCCTGAGGAATAGAGAAATAAACTATATTCTGCCCAACTCTCAAAAGGATGGAACTCTCCTGCCATACCCCCTTCCACAAAGATGCCAGGTTAAACAGGCTTTATTTTTGCAGTACTTACCAATTTTGTTTTACTAATGGGAGAGAATGTCTCAGGGTTAACATGAAGCAGGAACTATAGGAAAATTTAACAACAAAATGTATATTTTTCTGAAAATTTTAGTTTCTGTTCCAGGCTACCTAGACTGTTGGGTTTGGATTAGGATTTTAGGTTAAAGGGGGAATGTTGGGGAAATATAATTCAAAACAAAAATCTTCTATCAGCCCAGGAAACCTCTACACAAAGATGGTAGAGAAATAAAGCAACGTTACTATTGAAAACACGTTAAACCAGAATGTGATTTGTATCACAGGAGATTGCAAAGACAGAAAGAAATCTTACCCTTTATATAGCCAAGCAGCTCACACAGCCAAGAACATTGTATACATGTTCTCAAGACACACAATAACTAGTCTTCAAGTAAGAGGACTTGACAGCACCATTTGTCACACATAATTCATCCTAAATTTACCTGGCAATTTGTGTGACCATCTGTGTTAGTTAATTGACTCTATATGAAGGAAAAACAAACTTCTCATAGCTTTATGACAGGAGGTAGCTTGTGACTTGGAGCAAGGCATCTACTGAAGTTAGGCTGCTACCTTCCCTTAGAAACTGAGGGATGGGGGAGTCATCTGTCTTGATATTTACATTTCAGAGATGACTTCCAGGTCCTTGGAAAAGATATTCCTGAGTGGTAAAAATGGCAAGAGACTTACAAAAAAAGAGAGATTTACGTATGTCTCAAAGGAAAAGAAACAGAATTTACAAGTTTACAAAAAAACACTTTAAGAAAAAGAAGGAGGGGATGTCTTTTTAAAAATACTTAATTTTTTTAGAGCAGTTTTGAGTTTACAGCAAGGAGGGGAAGGTAAGAAGTGTTCCCATATACAACTTGCCCATATACATGCACAGCCTCTCCCATTATCAACACCCCCACCAAAGTGGTACATTTGTTACAGTCTGTGAACTTACATTGACATGTCATTATCACCCAAAGTTCATAGCTTATGATAGGGTTCAGTCTTGGTTTTATACATTCTGCTGGTTTGGACATATGTATAATGATGCATATCCACTATTGTAGTATCATACAGAGTGTTTTCACAGCCCTAAAAATCCAATCCTCTGTGCTCCACCTATTCAGTCCCTGTACCCTGCCAAACCCCTGGCAACCACTGATCTTGTTACTGTCTCCATGGTTTGCCTTTTCCAGAATGTCATATAGTTGGAATCACACATTAGGTAACCTTTTCAGATTGGCTGCTAACACCCAATAGTACATATGTAAGCTTCCTCCATGTCATTTTAGGATTGATAGCTCACTTCTTTTTAGCACTAAATAATATTCCACTGTCTGGATGTACCAGCTTGTGTATCTATTCATCTACTAAAGGACATCTTGGCTGTTTCCATGTTTTGGCAATAATCAATAAAGCTGCTAAAAACATCCATGTGTGTGCGTGTTTTTGTGTGAATTAAGTTTCCAATTTATTTGAGTAAATACCGAGGAGCATGATCCCTGGATTGTACCATAAAAGTAGGTATAGTCTTCTAAAGTGGCCATATCATTTCGTGTTTCCATCAGCAATGAATGTAAGTTCTTTCACATTCTCACCAATATTTGGATATCTATCATCCTAACATGTGTAGTGGTATCTCATTGTTTTAATTTGCATTTCCCTGATGACATAAGATATGGGACATCTTTTTATATTCTTATTCGCCATCTATATATCTTGTTTGGTGATGTCTACAAAGGTCTTTGGATCATTTATTAATCTGATTGTTTGTATTCCTATTGAGTTTTAAGAGTTCGTTATATATTTTAAACAACAGTCCTTTATCAGATGTGTCTTTTGCAAATAATTTCTCCTAGTCTGTGGCTTGTCTTATCACTCTCTTGACATTGTCTTTTTCAGAGCAGAAGCTTTTAATTTTGATGAAGTCCAGCTTATCAATTATTTCTTTCATGGACCATGCATGCCTTTAATGCTGTATCTAAAATGTCATTGCCCTGCCCATGTAGGTCTCCTCTATTAACTTCTAAGAGTTTTAGAGTTTTGCATTTTACATTTAGGCCAGTATATATTTTGAATTAATTTTTGTTAAGGGTGGAAGATCTGTGTCTAGATTATTATTATTTTTTTGCATGTGAATGTCCAGTTGTTCTAGAATCATTTATTAGAAACACTGTCTTTGCTCCATTGTATTGCCTTTGCTCCTTTGTCAAAGACCAGTTGAATATATTTATGTGGGTCTATTTCTGGACTCTCTATTCTGTTCCATGTATCTATTTGTATTTTCTTTCACCAATACCATGCTGTCTTGGTTACTGTAGCTTTATAGTAAGTCTGAAGTCAGTTGGTGTCGATCCTTCAATTTTATTCTTCTCTTTCAATATTGTGTTGGCTATTTGGGTCTTTTGCCTTTCCAAATAAACTTAGAATGAGTTTGTTGGTATACACCAAATAACTTGCTGGGATTTTGATTAAGAGTGCATTGAATTTATAGGTCAAGTTGGGAAGAACTAATATCTTGACAATATTGGGTCTTCCTGACTATGAACATGAAATATCTCTCCATTTATTTAGTTGATTTTGTTCATCAGAGTATAGTAATTTAATCACATATAACTTATACATATTTTGTTAGATTTATATTTAAGTATTTTATTTTTTGGTTGCTAATGTAAATGATATTGTGTTTTTAATTTTTTTCATTTATTTTTTATTTATATATATTTGTGAGCTACAAATACAATTTTGCTACATGGATATATTGCACTGTGGTGAAATCAGGCCCTTTAATGCATCCATCACGGGAGTAATCCATTGTATCCACTGAGCAACCTTTCATCATCTATCCCTTTCTCACCATCCACCTCTCTGAGTCTCCATTATCCTTCATTCCATAGTCTGTTTCCATGTATATAAATTATTTAGCTCCCAATTATAAGTGAGAACATGTGATATTTGTCTTTCTGTGTCTGAGTTGTTTCACTTAAGGTAACGGTCTCCAGTTCCATCCATGTTGCTACAAAAGACATGATTTCATTCCTTTTTATGGCTGAATAGTATTCCATTATGTATATATATCACATTTTCTTTATCTAATTGTCTGTTGATGGACTCTTAGTGTTTTTAGTTTTTAATTCCACTTGTTTGCTGTTATATAAGAAAACTATTGACTTTTGTATATTAACCTGATATCCTGAAACTTTGTCATAATTGCTCATTAATTTCAGGCATTTTTTTTTTTTTGGTGATTTTTTGGATTTTCTATCTAGATTATCCTGTCATCTGTGAGCAAAGACAGTTGTATTTCTTCCTTCCCAATCTGTATAGATTTTATTTCATTTTATTTGTCTTATCACATTAGCTAGAATTTTTGTATATTGTTGAAAAGGAGTGGTGAGAGAAGTCATCCTTGCTTTATTTCTGATCTTAGTAGGTAAACTTCAAGTTTCTCACCATCAAGCATGATGTTAGTTGTAGGTTTTTTGTAGATATTCTTTATCAAGTAGAAAGATTTCCTTTTTATTCTTAGTGTACTGAGAGTTTTTATCATGGCAAGTTGTTGGATTCTGTCAAATGATTTTTCTGTATCTACTGATATGCTCATGTGATTTTCCTTTTCTAGCCTGTTGATGTAATGAATGATGTTGATTTTCAAATGTTGAAGCAGACTTGATGTTTTCAATTTCATTTATTTTCTGTTCTAATTCTTACTATTTCTTTTCTCCTGTTTACTTTGTGTTTAACTTGCTCTTCTTTTTCTAGTTTCTGAAGGTGTAAATTTAGATTACTGATTTTAGATATTTTTTCTTTTCTAATATATGAATTCAAAGTTATAAATTCCTCCTAAACATTGCTTTCACTGCATCCCACAGATTTTGATAAATTGTGTTTTCATTTTCATTTAGTTCGGAATATTTAAAAATTTCTCTTGAGATTTCTTTTTGATCCATGTTATTTAGAAATTTGTTATTTAATCTTCATATATTTTGGGATTTTCCAGATATCTTTCTGTTATTGATTACTAATTTATTTGTGGTCTGAGAGTAGACATTGTATGATTTTTATTCTTTTAAGTTTATTAAGGTTTGTTTTATGGCCCAGAATGTGGTCTATCTTGGTGAATGTTCCATGTGAGCTTGAGAAGACTGCATTCTGCTGTCGTTGATGAAGTAGTTTATAGATGTTAATTATATTCCACTGATTGATGATGTTGTTGAGTTCAACTACATCCTTACTGATTTTCTGCCTCCTGGATCTGTCCATTTCTGATAGAAAGGGTGTTAAAGTCTCTAACTATGATTGTGGATTCATCTGTTTCTCCTTCTAGTTCTATTGCTACACATATACATGTTAAAAATTGTTGTGGCTTCTTGGAGAATTGACCCATTCATCATTACATAATGCCCTTCTTTATCTTCGATAACTCTCCTTACTTTGAAAATTGCTCTGTGTGAAACTAATATGGCTATTCTGCTTTCTTTTGATTAATGTTAGCATGGTATATGTTTCTCCAACCATTAACTTTTAATATATATGTGTCTTTATATATAAAGTGGGTTTCTCATAGACAACATATTGTTGGCTCTTGCTTTTTGATTCACTCTGACAAACTCTGTCTTTTAAGTAGTGCAATCAGACCACTGATGTTCAAATTGATTATTGGCATAGTCAGATTAATATCTGCCATATTTGTTACTTTTTTATTTTTTGCCCTTGTCCTTTGTTTCCATTTTTATCTTTCACTCATTTTCACCTTTTTGTGGCTTGAATTGAGCATTTTATATAATTTATTTTCTCCCTATACTTAGCATAACAGTTATACTTCCTTTTAACTTTTTAAAGTGGTTATCCTAGGGCTTGCAAAGTACATTTTCAACTAACACAAGTCCATTTTTAAATAACACTATAGAGTTTCACAGGTAGTGTGAATACCTTATATTAATAATAACAAATAATCCTAATTCCTCCCTCTTGTTTCTTGTACCATTGCTATTATCTATTTTATTTATATATAAGCAGCAATTCTACTGGCAACAGATTCCCTCAATTTTTGTTTGTCTCAGAAAGTCTATTTCTCCTTTACTTTTGAAGGATTATTTTGCAGCATATTGAATTTTAGGTTGGTATTTTCTTTTAACACTTTGAATGTTTCACTCCACTCTCTTCTGGCATGCATGATCTATAAGGACAAGTAAGATATAATTTTCACTCTTACTTCTCCATAGCTAAGGTGTTATTTCCTCTAGCTTCTTTCAAGATTTTTTCTTTAACTTTTATTTCCTATGCCTATGTCCAGGCATAGCTTTGTTTTGTTTTGGCTTTTATCCTGTTTGGTATTCTCTGAGTTTCCTGGACGTAGGGTTTGGTATCTGACATTAACTTGTGGAAATTTTCAGCCATTATTATTTTAAGTACTTCTACTGTTCCTTTCTCTTTTTGTTCTCTTTCTGGTATTCCCATGACATGTATATTACAATTTTTGTAGTTGTTCCATAGTCTCTGGATATTCTGTTCTGATTTTATCACTATTTGATATCTTTACTTTTCAGTTTTAGAGATTTCTATTGAGATATCATCCAGCTCAGCTATTTTTTCCTTAGTCATGTCCAGTCTATTAAAAAGCCCATCAAATGCATTCCTTATTTCTTTTACAGTTTTCTTTTATCTCTAGAATTTCTTATTGATTCTTTCATAGGATTTCCATTTTTCTGCTTCCATTACCTATCTGTTCTCACATGTTGTCTATTTTATCCATTATAGCCTTTAGCATATTAATTATAGTTGTTTTAGATTCCTGGTCTCATAATTTCAACATCCCTGCCATGTCTTGTTATGATATTTGCTCTGTCTTTTCAAATTGTGGATTTTATCTTTTGGTATTTATCATAATTTTTTGGCAGTCAGATATGAAATACTAGGCAAAAGGAGCTGCTATAAATAGGTCTTTAGTAATGTGGTGGTGAGATGAAAGGACAAGGGAAGCGTTCTATAGTCCTATAATTAAGTCTTAGCCTTTTAGTAAGCCTGTGCCTATGGACTGTGAACTTCACAAGTGTTTATCAGTTTTTTCTCCCCCTTAGGTGCAATGAATGGGATGGCTAGAGCTGACTGGAGTTGGGTATTTTTTCCCCTAGATCAGTTAGGCTCAGATAATACCCCAGCTGATTAGGCTGTGGTTAACTAGTTTTTCCTGAGGGCAGAGAGAATGTTAAGCAGAAAAGAATGCTCTGGCATGTTTCAAAATGGTCCCTTTTCCCTTCCCTCTGCTGGAAGAACAAGTGCATTTTTCTCTGATATTTACAGTGAGAGCCTGGTGAAGCTCCTGGAAGTAAGTTTCACAAAATTGTAGGGGGTCCCCTTGACTGGGTCACCCTGGGATTAATTTTAACTGTCAGAGTTGTCCACAACAAGCCTCCAGCAATTTGTCAATCACAGTTGAGGCTTCCCTACAGTGAAAGTGGTTCTGTGGCAGTTTCCACTTGTGAATCTCTGCTCCAGTAGCCCGTAACTCCTGTATTTGCCAGTCTGTTCTTCAGTATAGGAGGCAGCAGGTGTTTTTTTTTTTTTTTTCCCTGTGTCCTCATCTCTGTATGGATCCTAGAAAAGTTGTTGATTTTTCAATCTTTTCAGCTTTGTACTTGTTGTTAGAATGGAGTGGTCACTTCCAGGCTCCTTACATGTGAAACTGGAAACTGGCTCTTCCCTTATTTTTAACAGGGAGAATTAAGCCTCTAATTTTTAATTTTTATTTGTCCTTATGTTAACAAGTGAAACCTCTATTCTCAGAATTTTAAGTTTTGCAATCAGCCCCACAACAGAAACAAAAGGAGCACAGGAATTCCTTGAACACCAACTTCTGCAATTAAAGGAGAAAAAATACTTTTGCTCTGTTGTGCTCTATTCAGAGATTAGGCCATTTTTCATTTACTGCTGAGAGTTTCTATTATGTTACCAATTAATTGTTCTAGTTAAGAGAGAGAAAAATAAATCATCCCCTTGTTTTAAAGACATATAGCTTCCCTGCAACAATTAGTCTCTGTTTCCTAAAAGATGCAGTCTTTTAGTTGCTCCTCTAAGAGATAGAAAATTTTGCCTGAGAATTGAAATTAATCTTTTCACAATATCCCAGTCTCTAGAATGGAGTAGGGGATGGGTTAAGGGACCTGGGCTTTGATCTTTTCCAGAATGGGAGCCCCAGGACACTGGAAGGATATTTAAGGGTTTCAACTAAGAGTAGATTAAAACGTCACATTTGCCTGGTTTACGTTCACTGAAAATTTTCTCCCCATCTTAGTGAACCTCTGTTGTCTGAATCGAATCTCCAAAGATTATAGGTGGTAAGTGAGAATAAAAGGATCCTGGGAAAAAAGTTTAGGTTTGGAGTCAAATAGTTCAGATATCGCCCCAAAGAAGCTCAAAGTCATTTGTATAGTCTTAAATCCTTTTTTTATTTTGCTCTTCGATTGAATTTATGTGAGAATTTCCAGACTATCGATGAAATAAACCTGAACACTTAGAACCCATCCTATTAAGACATATTTAGCAATCCCACTTATAAAGCTGGCTCCTTATGGTGTATTTGATCCTATTACTCTTTCTTAGGTCTGCAGATCAAGCTGTTAAGCTGGTGTGAGAACAAAGTTCTAGAAGTGAAAACATCTGGAATTAAATAAAATCTTTCTACCTTGTATCACCTCTTTCCTACACCCCCCTTAAAAATAAAAGTAAAATATATTATAACTTTGGAGGCACCTTTATTTAGCTCAATGGAGTTTAAAGACTTTTTCTTCCAAAAGCCCAAAGGTACCTTTTAAAATAATGTTTCTAATCTTTTAGTTTTCTAATGTGACTCCTTCTATATAAATGTCATCACAATAGAGGTTAAATAGCTGTTTATATTTTAGGCTACATGTCAAATGCTAACCTTCAAATTCTGCCTAGCATGGAAAAAATAGGGAACCAAAAATGTTTATGATTATTTGACTTTATGTACCCTGGTATAATTTATAAGAGTTTACTGTAAAAATGAATTTAATCATGTGACAGTAGATGAATGGGCTAATTTTATTATTTAGATTTTAATAAAGCACTTGCTACTGTGCCTCATGAAGCCAGCTTGGAAAATTAAGTCGCATTGGCTCAGATGTGAATATTGTCACAAGGGCTCAATTTCAGTCAAATTCTCATTAAAGAAGAATAATGATGGTCATTAATGTATTAAAACTGCAGGAAGATGCCCAGAGCAGTGCCTCAGGAAATGGGCATGAGACTGGTTTAAGATAATGTTTTCAGTAATGATACAAAAGTTATAGCAGAGGAGAGATAGGAAGGCAGTTGCTCAATGGGCTTGATAAAATGTCATTCCCGGTAAATGAACCCTGTCGCATTTTTATTTTAACCATACCTTATATTAAAACAAGGCATAATCAGTAGTCATCCAGAAAACTCTTGGCCATTTTAAATACCTTTAAGTTCTTTTTGTGGAAGTAATTTCATATGTAAGTTAAAAATAAGTTGTATTAACTTTTGAAGTTTGCTCTCTCCAGAATGTGTAAACCAGTTTATGTTAACTATTTTGCACCACCATGTGTGAGATAGCACAACAGGATGAAAATAGCTTCTCCAAGATGTGAGAGCTGCTGTATTGCATTTTGAAGCATTGGCGAAGCACCTAAATTCATGTTTAGAAGTTCTTTCCTGAGAAGACTCTTAAGGACTGGAACCAGCTACTTTGAATGTTTGGGAAGTTTTTTTTAAAAAAAGTTTTGCGTTGGTGTTAGGATGTATAATCCTGGAGGCAGAGGGTGAACTAGATGACGTTTAAAGATTATAAATAGACAAGGTGGTATCTTCATGATCATGAAATGACCTAGAGAATATGTTCTGAGTTCATTTTGGAATTTTTGATCAGTCATTTGGGGCCCTAAAAAAAATTAACTAGAAAGTGGCACCTTAATAGCACAGTTTTTTCTCCTTTCTATCCCAGTTAAAACAGAGCCTAAACAGTATGTTTTGCTATTACCTAATGGGTGAACTATATAAACTCATAAGCTATTTTTATTCAGAGGCTTTTGTTCCTGTCATTTATAAAGTATTATTTTATTTTAAAAACCAGGAGCTCTCATTTAGCATTTTGTTGGATTCTGGGGCAGAGGTGAGGCTGCACCCGAGTGTGGTGGAGTGAGATGCCAGGGAGGATGAGTCTACCGGCTCATCATGAGAAGGACTGTACTTGAGCCTAGGATGGGGACGCTTCCTACTAAGAACTGAAGAAGAGTACACTAGATGAGCCTGGTTTACTTAGCTGGGGTTTTGGACCATGGCTATGTTGCCAGTTTTATGTGACTCTACCAAGGGTAATAGTGAAGATACTATGAGTACGAGCCTTAGAGTAAATAATGGTTCCCCGAAATGCCCCTGCCCTATTCCCCTGTGATAATGTTACCATATATGGAAAAGGGGACTTTGCAGATGTGATTAAGTTAAGGATCTTGAATGGGGAGATTTCTATGACGTGTCTGCGTGGGCTTGAAACATCACTGTAAGTACCCTCATATGAGGGAGGCAGAGGGAGATTTGACTAGCAGCAGAGGAAAAGACGGTGTGATGACAAAGGCTAAGAATGGAGCGAAGTTCTTTGAGGATGGAGAAAAGGGCCAAAAGCCAAGGATGAGAGGACGTTCCTAGAAGCTGAAAAAAGTCAAGGAAACAGATTCTCCTCTCAGAACCTCCAGGAGAAACCAGCCCAGCAGGCACCTTTATTTAAACCCTAGTGAGACACATCTCAGACTTCTGACCTCCAGGACTCGAAGAGAATAAATCTGTGTTGTTTTAAGCCACTGCTTTTGTGGTAATTTATTACAGCAGCAATAGGAAACGAATTCAGGCATTATTAACAAGGAAGGTCCCACTAGTATTACTAAGGCACAAGTGTGAGGATCAATACTGTTACATGTAATGCTAGGGACACAGTTGTAAATAAACAGATTCAAGGGCAAGATTCTGGACAAGATAATAGCATGCACATGGACATAATTAAAGCTTCTTTCTGTCCACTGGTCTCTAAAAGTAAAGCTTCTAAGGTCCAATATTAGTACTTAAAATGCATAAAGGAAAATGATCAGAATAAAAGGGGAATGCATAGAAAAAGTAACTTGAATTTGAGTTAAGCCTGTTACATGCAGACAGAAACAGTATTGGAAATAATGGCAAAGAACTTGGGCTTCTGGGACAAAACCCCTAAAAGCTAAGGGTATAAAAGATTTATAAAAAAAAGTCTTTTAAGCAGATTGGTAGCTTCCCTTACTATCTAGTTACCTGACCTCAGGTTAGCTTTCTGGGAACAGACAATCATTCCGTAAAACCTACTATAGAACTAAACCTCTCAGATCCCAGTTAAGCTCAGTTTCATAAAAGGCAACACGTCCTTGGGGCTGACAGCAGGATTTCAATTTTTTGCTTTGCTTTTCTAGCAGAGTTCACATGATCGGAATTAAAGAGGAGAACAGAGGAAGGGAAGAGGTGAGGTTCCCAGGCGTGGCTGGGGTCAGCACAACTTTTTGCCATATGATGCTGAAAAGGGGTATGTCCAACCTTGAGACTGCCTGCTTTTATGGAACAAAAGATCACACAAGCATAAAGAGAGTCTGTAAATAAAGTGCTGGCAATGGAATTTCTTCTGGTGAAAAAGGCATATTGAATTTCTCAGGAAATGATTTAAATCACTAGAGAAAACTACATTCAACTTCTTGATTATTGTACAATTTATTTCAGTGGGTTTTCACTCTCTTCGGAGTAAAGTGTTTGCTTTCCATAGAAAACAACAAACCATTCATTACAACTGCTTCAAAGCCATGAAATAACAGACCAGCAAACTGGTGTTCAGTATTTAATCTCTGCTGATTAGAGTCATTTCTAACAAATGCATCTTGGAAAAAGGTAATAGTTTTCCTAAAGACCCCAGCCAGAGAAAGAATAAAACACACACACACACGCAATATTTTCTGACTTTAGTGTAGAAGATAAATGATTTTGCTCTGAGGGTGCAGAGCAAGTAGGGTGTTAATGGGAACTTTAGGGATTTTGGTTTTCATCTATAAGAAAATATGAAGCTTTTGGTGGGTCCTAGGTGGGATGGGAGTGTAGCATAATTAGATTTGCATCTTGAAAAAGTTGTTCTGATGCCATGTGGAGAATGGATTGGAGAGGGACAAGGGTTGATGTGAGAAACTAGTTAGAAGAATGATGCAGTAGACTAGGCAAGAGATAATGGCATATTTGGGGCTAAGGGGATGATAATGGAGGTGAAAAAAAACATGAACAGAATCTAAAGAGTTTTGGGAAAGAATTCAGTATGACTTATTAATGGCTTGAATATGGAAGGAGGTATTAAGAACTGCTAAATTGTCAATGCTTAGAGCAATAGGTTATATAGCTTTTAAACATTTAGCATCTTTTCCAATTTTAAACTGTGCTTTAGATACAAACCAAGTGACATTTTGCAAAAATCATAGATTGGGCTAAAATATGGAGAGTCGAGGAAGAAATCTGTACTGGGAAAAGCTTACAAGTTAAAAATCCATATTGAAACATAATTTTATTTATTTACAAAACTTGTTATAAAATTTAGTTCAAGATTATGCTAAGAGCCCCCTTTTTCTCCAACATTTAATTTTAGTTTAATGAAGGAGTTTGGTGACTTTTTTCAGAGTTTTGAGATAAAAAAGTTATCCCTAATAAGAAAAATTAGTTCCTTTCTGGAAATTTAAAGTACTAAGTTTATTAAATATATTTACTTAGAGATCTTCTTGGTCAAAGTTTGAGGGTATTATAGATTCTGATAAAGCAGATATGTAACAACTGTTCTTTGAGTCCATGACTTCTCTGATGTCTATTTCTGGTTCCTATGGCTATCCCAGGGATAAGATAACCTACATTTTTCTTTTTTTTACTCATGTTGTCCTGACTCTACTTATTAATAACATCTCTATTACCATTTTTAAAAGTCCCAGTTTGGATGCTAACTTATATGGAGACCTTGAACTGAGATCAAAAAAGAGTTTGAACATGCAGGAAAGTTACTGGCCAGCAGGTAAGTTAAGCCTTTTGGTAGGCAGCATATTATATGGCAATTATCTCATTTGTTTTATATTTAATATCATAAAGATGGCCCACTCTGAAATCTCATTACTAAATATTGATTATAATAGCTTCATGATTTTATTAGGCAAAACCAATACACACTAGTTAATGTCCTGTGGTAACTAGAGAGATTCTGTGGTTAACTACAACTGAAAACTTAATCTCTTTTGGAAAAAGTGGGAAAAAAATATGCTAGGGAGCTGAGCCTGACTGCTCATAAGAACGATGTGAAGAGTGGGAAGACAGCCTAAGGATAGTTGCTAAATAACTAAATGTGGGAAGCAGGGAAGTAATAGAATTTAATAGAATTAATAGGATGGCTCTCTTTTGCTTACTCTTTCCTGGTGGTGCTCTTTAAGGCTTTACTCTGAAGGCTAAGCAAAAACAAAAAGCACAACCCTATAGGGTGAGTGGAACAGTTGACCAGGATGCGCACAAAGAAGGATAGGATTCTAGACAACCCTATCTGTAAATTTTAAGGGAAAGAGCCAATAGGGGAAAATGAGCTTTGAAATACTGTTTCGTTACTTTGGTTTATATTTTAATTAAATATGGTGCACAATGGTATTGGGAACAAATATGTAACCCTTCAGGAAATAATGATCTCTTGAATAATAATGAAAGATATTGACAGTCAAACAACTGATGCCATAGGGACTTGATTGCTGTTCAGGTAGAATCACAGAATTAATTGATAAAGGAAATGCTGTACATACAATTTTCCTTGGTTTTCAGTTAAGCATACAGAAAAGTGTCTTGTAAAAATTCCATACACAAAATTAACTGAATGTGTATCCAACAGGCACTGGGTCACATGGATTGAAAACTGGTTGAAAGAGAGTTGCCAAAGGGGAGTATGACCTAGAAAGGCACCCACTTGGGTGTTAAGTCTTTCTTTAATTATTATTGAGTTAGGAGCAGATAGTGTTGCAATCAATTTTTAGATATTAATTAGTTGGACCATGTTGCAAATACCTAACAATTTAGTTGATTTGTGTCATGGATTGAGAGCCCGATCTGTAGCAGAAGAAATCAAATGAGAGTGAAGTTTCAAAACCCAGAGAGACTCCTTATTAAGAAGTACTTTGAATAATTATAGAAGTAATATAATTATTGTACAAATGTTGGAAAATGTAGAAAAGTTTAAGAAAAAATTTAAAACCAGCCAAATTCACTTATCACTCCTTTCTGTTTGAGAAATTCAGTCTAGCTACCAAAACTCATTTCAAATAACTCAATTCTTCTTAAAATCCCCTTTATTTTTCTCTCTTCTCCTAATCTCACACATTTCAGCTATCTCTTCATAATGCCCCTACTCAATTATATGCATACAGATATATGGTTCTAAAACTGCGATTATTTATTCATTCATTCAGCAAATATTTATTGAGTACACAGCAGGTTCTGGACCATAGTTTAGACACAGATTTGTATTCTAGATATTCAATATAACATTATATTAAAAGCAATTTTCAATATGCTTATTTTTCAAACATGTGCTTTTAATATTTGTATAATATTCCATTATATGGCTAGATCTTCTTTTTTACCCTTTACCTATGATTTGACATTCATTGTTTCTTTTAATATTTTTAATAATTTTGTAATAAACATGTTTAACCATGTATTTCTTCACATCTTTGATTATATCCTCAGTTTAGAGTCCTGAAGTCTAATTACTAGACCAAGAGGTAAGGCTCTTGATATATATTACTAAATGTCTTTCTAGAAATATTTCTAGAAAGATTGTATCAACTTTCTTTCCCACAAAAGCAATGCTATTTTAATCCAGCTTTGTCAATGTTCAGTATTATTGTTTTGGTTAAATTTTGTTAAATTAGATGAATAAAAATGTTTCTAATTCTTTTAATAAGTATTTCTTTGATTACTAATGAGAGTAAATCCCTTTTTTTTCTTTTGGGATTCGTCCAGAAATACATATATAATACTTTAAGCCAGTGGTTCTCAACAGGGGGTGATTTGGGCTCTTAAAAACATTTGGCAATGTCCACACACATTTTTGGTTGCCACAACCAGAGGTGGAGGATAGGAGAGGTGAACAGGGTGGGGTTGCTACTGACATCAACTGGGTAGAGGCCATGGGTGCTGCTAAACATCCTGCAGCCGATGGGACAGAAACTCCCTTCCCCCAAGAATGATCTAGTCCCTAACATTGGTAACATCAAGATCACAGAACTTCGCTTTAAACTATCCACAATTCTTTTTTGCATTTGTGGTAAGATAAGCTTAAATAATTTTCCGAATAGTGTGTGTGTGTTTTTATGCATCTATTTCTTAGCTATTTATTTTGTTCCATTTATGCAGAAATTGATGATTTTTGTGCCACTACCATATGGTTTTAATTATTATTGATTTAAAAATATATTAATATTTTGTTGGGCCAGCCTGTTAAAAAATAAACTATTTTGAAAGAATTAATGTCAATGTAATATTCAATTTCTTCTGTCACATTGGTACATGATCTATATATTTGTTTCAAGTGTCTTTGCAAATTCTAAAATAATGTTTCATAACTTTATTATGTAGCTGTACCCATTTCTTGTCTAGGGTTTTAAGATTTTTCTTCTTGGTATTGTACATGTGATATTTTTCACCATATTTTTATAATAGAAATATATTTTAAAATGTGATATATTTTTATAATATGGTATATTAAAAAACTGTGATTTTATTTTGTATATCTATTTTTAACATGATGCTATCTAAATAATAGTAATATAAAATCCCCCATGTGCTTTAAAAAAAATCAAACAAGGTAAGATTATATCAAGCAAAATGTGTAAATTCTTCTCTCTATGCTACAATAATCCCATCCCTCATTGCAGGGGGAGCTTTTCTGTATAGGTCAGGGCTGAGCCTTCCTCCTTTTATTATGTTTTTGCAAACATAAGTACATTATATGTAGATATAAAAAAACCTTTTTTTCACAAATGGTATTATACCCTACCTATTTTTAAAACTATTTTTTAAACTATTATTGTTTCACATAATGGCATATCTTGGTCATTTTATATCTGCATATATGAATAAACACTTGTCTGTGGAAGGCAGAATAGCCCCCATCCCCAAAGATGTCCAAAGCCCTAATCCCCAGAGCCTGTGAATATATTACCTTATATGGCAAAATGGACTTTGCAGATATGAGTAAGGTTGAGATGGGGAGATTATCTTGGATTTTCTAGGTGAGCTCAATCTAATTATGCTAGTCTTTAAAAATGGAAGAGAAAGGCAGAAGAGTAGGAATGAAGCAATGTGAGAAGGACTTGACTTTCTCTTGCTGAGTTTAAACATAAAGGAAGGAGCCAAGAAATGAGGGTGGCCTCAAGAAGGGAAGGAAGCAGATTCTCCCCTATAGCCTCCAGAAAGAAACATAGCTCTGTCAACACCTTGATCTTAGCTCAGTGTGCCCTGTGTTGAACTTCTTACCTGCAGAACTGGAGGAAATGATTGTGAGGCCAAGACTGGCTTAGTGGAAGAGCCCACAGGGATCAAAGGTGTCTGCAGTTGATGCAGAACCAGAGGAGTGGTAGCATAGCACGTTTTTTCATGCTAGGGAAACGTGACTCCCCATAGATCTCTAACCCACTACCACATACAGTCATCATGAATGAGAGCCAAGTGGAAAAGTAGAGACTATTTGTCTTTCAATATCTTCTTTGATGTAGGCTATAGTGGCAAAGCCTTGAAGAGCTGGGAAGCATAGATGCTTAGCTGGTGATAGAGACAGCTAGAGTGATCGCAAATGGTGAGTCATTCATCAAATTCTTAAAGGTCAGCTTAGTCCAGCAAACCTTGTTACATTTCCTACAAATTGAGAAGCTGTCTAAAGAACTGAAGTAAAATAAATGGATCAGAATTTTCAAGTTTGACAAAAGAAACAGTAGAATTGGAGTAGTAGGTAGAAGGCTAGGAAGAAGGCAATGGATGAATACTGTGCTTTTGGAAGTTGCTAATGGTGATAAATAAAAATGTTTTAAGTTGTTATTTGAATACTTTTGCTTTTTCAGTTTATTTTTTAAGGGAGAGAAAGATTGTTAAGATAAGTCAGTTTGAACAGTAAGATCCAAATGTCAAACGATATAACTAGGAAATATGAAAAAAAGCAAATTCAAAATCTGGAAAAACTAAAATGTATATATTTATTAGTGTATGATATACTAATATACTAAATATACTAATATAATATACTAAAAATTAATATACTAAACATTAATACTAATATAAAATACTAATAATATATACTATAATATATACTATATTATACTATATACTACATATACTATATAGTATACATAATAATATATACTAATCATATAAAATACTAACATAAAAATTAATATAAATGAATAATAAACTAAAAATTAGTATATTTATTATATGCTAATAAATAGTATAAATGTATAGCAAACATTCAGAACCATAAAATAGAGACAAAAGTTACTAAAGATTGACAGAAGGCCTAAAATGGATTGCATATATCATGTTATTATGACTAGAGCAAATAAGTATAGAAAAACATAGAATGAAGTTAGTTATATATTTTGAATCAGAAATGGATACATTTCTTTCCCACAATGCAAACTCATCTATAATGACACAAATCAGACCAGCGGTTGCCTGGGTAGGGGGTGGGGTGTGCGAGAAGATTACAAAGGAGCACAAGGAAAATTTGGGGTCTGAAAAATATGTTCATTGTCTTGATGGCGATAATGATTATGTAGTTGTATACATAAGTCAAGATTTATCAAATTCTGTACTTTAAATATGTGCAGTTGAGAAGGACTCGACTTTCTCTTGCTGAGTTTAAACATGAAGGAAGGAGCCAAGGAACGAGGGTGGCCTCAAGTGAGTTGGGGAGAATTTCCTCCTTCTCTATGTTATGGAATAACTTCTGTAGTATGGGTACGAGATCTTCTTTGTAGGTCTGGTAGAATTTGGCTGTGAATCCATCTGGTCCAGGGCTTTTATTTGTTAGAAGATTTTTTACTGCTTGGATTTCATTGTTTGTTATTGGTCTGTTTAGGAATTCTACTTCTTCATGATTGAGTCTTGGGAGGTTGTGTGTTTTAAGGAATTTGTCCATTTCCTCTATGTTTTCTAGTTTATATGCATAGAAATTTTCATAATATTCATGGATGATGTTTGTATTTCTTTGGTAACAGTTGGAATTTCTCCTTTTTCATATCTGATTGAGCTTATTTGAGTCCTTTCTCTTCTATTCCTGGTAAATTTAGCAAGTGGTCTGTCAATTTTGCTTATTTTTTCAAAGAACTAACTTTTTGTTTCATTGTTCTGTACTGTTTTTCCATTTCATTTAATTCTGTTCTGATCTTTGTTATTTCTTTTCTTGTGCTGGCTTTGGGTTTTGTTAGCTCTTCCTTTTCTAGTTCCTTGAGATATGACGTTAGGTTGTTAATTTGCTGTCTTTTTGTCTTTTTGATGTAGTGCTTTAAGGCTATGGATTTTCCTCTGAGAAATGCTTTTGCTGAGTCCCATAGATTTTGATATCTTTTATTCACTTTGTCATTCAGTTCAAAAAATCTTTTGATTTCCATCTTAATTTCATTCTTGACCCAATAATCATTCAGCATCAGGTTGTTTAATTTCTATGAGTTTGTGTAGGTTCGAGTGTTTCTTTTATGATTGAATTCTAGTTTTATTCCACTGTGGTCTGAGAAGATACCTGGTGTGATGTCTATTTCTTTCAATTTTGTTGAGACCTGTTTTGTGGCCTAAGATACAATCAGTCTTACAGAATGTCCCATCTGCTGCTGAGAAGCACTATTTTATTCAGTAGTTTTGGGGTAGAATGTTTTGTAAATGTCTCTTAGGTCCATTTGATTTATAGTCTGGTTTAGGCCCAGTGTTTCTTTATTTATTTTCTGTTTTGATGGTTTTCCCAGCTCTGACAGTAGGGTGTTGAAGTCCCTGGCAATTATGATGCTGCTGTTTATTTCTTTGCTTACTTAGCTCTAGCAAAGTATGCTTTATGTATGTGGGGACTGCTGTGTTAGGTGCATATATATTTAGGATTGTTATGTCTTCTTGTTGAATTGTTCCCTTTACCATTACATAATGACCCTCTTCATCTTTATTTACCTTTGTTGGTTTAAAGTCAATTTTATCTGATATGAGAATGGCTACATTTGCTTTGTTTTGGTTTCCATTTGTGTTGAATATTTTTTCCCATCCTTCCACATTGAGTCTGTGTGCATCCTTGTGGTTTGGGTGTGTTTCCTAGAGACAGAAGATGCTTGGGTTGTGTTTTGCCAAACATTTTTTAATGGTTAAGCATAATTTATTTAATCAACCTTCAACTATCTGTCACTTTGTTTTAGGTTTTCCATTTCCAAATTACTGAGATTAACATGTTTTGTACATCAAAATTACTATACATAGCTCTAATTTTCTTAGGATAAATTCCTAAAGTGAAATTTGGGGTCAAACAATATGAACATTTTATAACAGATTGTCAAATTGTGTTCCAAAAATTTTTGTGTAAAAATTACTAATTTTACTGCACCTGGAACAATAAGTGGGTATTTTAATCTAATTTAAGAAGAAATATTCATATTATCTTAATTTTACTTCTTTGATTACTACTGTGTTTAAACAAACTTTCTTTTATTTTTTTATGAATCATACTTTTCTGGAGTAAGTGTTCTATCCTCTTTTCTCCTTTTGCTATTGGTTTTCTAGTCTATTTCTTTCAATTAGTAAGACTTCCTTATTCACAGATGACTGTGTTCTAATTTTTCTTTGCAATACAGATGTTTTTAATTTTTATGTAATCAAACCTATCTTTTTCTTTTTGGTTTTTGCCATTTACTTTTGTGCTTTAGAATAGCTTTCTGTACCATAAGATCAATTTAATGTTCACCTATTTTAAAATTTGTTTTCACATACAACTATAATATTTTCAATCTCATTTTGACATAAGGCAAGGAGCTAACATTTTTTTCCTTGGTAATTAATCATTTATCCCAATATTATTCATTGAATAATCCACCCTGTCCTTAATAAGTTAACTGTCTGTTACCTTTATCATAACAAACATTTGTAGGAAGGAATTGAGCTGCTTGTAGTCTTTCTGCTCAGTTTAATTGATCTGCCCATTCATTCTTGGGCTAGGACAGCATGTCCCTGTTAACCTCCAAGTCCTGACAGGTCTACCTTTGAGTCCCTCTGCTTTGCCCTCTGCTACTGATTACTCAGGCTACCAACACTTCCCCACTGCATAAATTGATTGCCCCAGCTCCAAGCTTACCCCTCTCCTTTATTCTGCACCCTGCAGCCAGAGCGATCTTTCTAAAATGCAATCTGATCATATGATTTATTTTCTCAAAATCCTGAATGAATCCTCACTGACTTTATGAAAAAGTTGAAACTTCTTAAACTTGTGGTACAGTGATTGTTCTATTGGCAAAAATCTGTTTCCCACTCCACACCTAACAATAGCCATGCCTATTCTGACCTGGCAGAATGAGGGTGAGCTTAGGTAGGTGAATGGTGCTCACTTTTGTCCGTCTTGGTGATATGAGGATGATTTCTATGCTGGGAATGTGCTGGGTGAAGAATGGTAACTGGAGGCTCCCTGCTATGGTTCTCTGCTACAGTGCTTTCTAAAACTTTCCCGTGAAGGTATATTGCCCAGGGATTGGTGTTAAGATGCAGGTTCTTATTCAGTAAGTCTGGAATATTGCCTGACATTCTGCATTTCTAAGCAGCTCCCAGATGATAGAAATATTGTTAGCTGAGGACCACACTTTGAGCACCGAGGCATCTAGCAGGTACTTGGTATCTGTTGTGTTTTGTTTGTTTTTGTTTTTTGCTTTCTTTTCTCAGTGCATTCTAGAGGATACAACAACACATGATATTTTAAAATGTGTTAGTCTTTTCAGCAAATTCAATTTAGAGACTACATATTTTGAATAAGTTCTGCTGCAAGTTTTGATGCCATAAGTAATACTGTGAATTTGAACCTTTGACTCATCTCTTAGTGCCCCTGAAAAGGAGAAATTTAAGTACATAAAGAAATAAGAACCTAATGTACTACACTGTTAAGCGTTTGGATGGCTGTAAATTATCAGAGTTATGAAAATGCATTTCTTGTACTTGATGAGGACATTTGGACTAGACATTTTGACAATGCACAAAATATCTTTTGGCCAAAAGAAATGAAAATATTTTGGAGAAAAGGAAGAAACAATGAAAGGAAGGAGACATAGGAATGTGTTTTGGTGACTCCCACAGTTCTCCCGTGTTT
>VBSM01003176.1:67458608-67477640 GCA_008086735.1 Cheirogaleus medius
TTTCAGATCAAGTTTTAATCTCATATCAATATTTATAGACTCGTAGGAGGTACAATTGAATATATATTACAAAAAATAAAAAAAAACATGTACAAGATTATAACATGAAAGCTTGCACCCAGAAAGCTTATATTTGCCAATTTTCTTATAAGCTTTCATAATGTAGTCTGGGTTCACAAAAATCAAATTATAAAAGGTAAGTACAGATAGTACATTTCAGTCATAGTTCCATATTCATTTTATATTTATATATACATTAAAATACTCATGCAATTTTCAGACATATTTGGGGCTGGCTAGAATGTTTTCACAGAGACAAAACGGAAAGTTAGAAAGTTATATTTGCTTGAATACCATCATTCACATTTTTGGTTTGAATTACCACATACCCTGCCCATACCCACAATTTCACATTTTGAGGTAGTTTTTATGGTGAGAATGAGATAAAAAACATTTTCACCTCAAAGGATTAAAGGCCCAATTTACTGACAGATTTCTTCCTGATTCCATTGCAATAAGTGAGCAAGAATCCCCAGATATTGTACCATATGCTTCCTCACCTTTTACTTTTTATTTAAAAATAAAAGTATGTAATAATCCTTTCAAAATTGCTTCATACTGTGCTTTCACTAAAGAAGGGATGTAGAGTTATTATCTCCACCTGTTCTGCAAAATTGGGAGGTAGTGGCTTTAGGCCAAATTATTAAAAGGCTTAAAAACTTTCTTTTAACTCTGAACTGTTGGCATGGTGCCATTACAATTTTTTTTTTCTCTTTGCCAGTGTTTAATCTTCAACCAACCCTAAAGACTGCTTTTGAGACAAACAGAGTTCTTTTCTTAAAAAGTAGGAGAAAATTTTGCTTAAAATTCACAGAATCTAGGAACAAATCTCTACTCAAATCAAAGAAATCACAAATGAAATGTGAAGTGTTATTGATAAAATAAAGCAAAACCCACATCCCCTCAAATTTCAAAAGGTATTGAGTCTGAAATAGAAAAGGATTGCTGATAACGTGTGTCAGTTAATTTATACTAGCAGTTTTAAGTTCCAAAGTCTACCATTTCCCTAGCAAACCTCAGACCAAAGGATATATTAATTATATAAAGTATATTGGTGTTGTAAATTCTCAGTGGTGAATTTTTATCTTCAGCATGACCCAAGAAAAAAATCAGAGAATGTGTACGTCCACGCAAACATTGTCACAAAGAACTTAGCCAAGCTAGTCATTCGACACATGTGCACACTCACATACACACATGTTAACCATAAAATTTTCTGTTTCCAGTTTTGTAGTTTTAATTATTCACATTTGGACACAATAAAGTATCTGATTACAGGATATTAACCCCATCCTCTTGTATAAATCAAGAAGTAAGTTTATTTTATGATGATAAAACATTTTTTTTCTTTTAAGAAAAGATAAATGAAATACACATAGGTTTAAGTGGATTTATTTAGAATCAGAACTTTAACTTGTGAAGAATAAAGACTTTGAGTTACACAGAACCCAAGATGTTACAGTCTTGTGAGGTACTCTTGGTTTGGGCACTCTGAGAATGAGTCAATTGATTCACTCAATTGATTTGAATTAATTACAGTCACCCACTGTGGCATCCCAACTTCTACCTTGGGGCCTGAGTCCAGCGACACATGGACTAAGAACTGGCATATAGACAGGAGGATTTACCATCCACCTGTTTCTCCCTATTAAGAATCAGAGTCACCTTCACTTTCTGCTGGGACCCTGGTGACCACTTCCTTTCTCTCCGTCCTGTTCTGCCTCATGGGCCGGTTTTTGTAATTTATCTTCAAGCCTCATTAACTGTGGTAAGCCTAGTCTAGGTGATTTAGGAAGCTCTTTCTCTGCCTCTAGCATATTATTTGGCTGGGAAAATAAATATCCCAGTCTGATTTAGTGTCACAGCCTTTTGTTCAGTAGCTGTCCCATTTGGAAAACTGCTCTTTGAGTTTTCTTCTTTGCTTTCCAGCTGCCAGCAATTCTTTTCAGGAGGTCAAGCTGTCATGCTTTACCTTCAGCACCAAGAGGGATTGAAAAGAACACTGACACTAATTATCCACTATTTTTGGAGGGCTTCTCATCCTCAATGCCCTTTTTCTTTCCTTCTCTCCACTCCTCTTCTTTTATGATCTCTTTATCCTAGTCAGCTGTATTCTCATCTTTTATCTTCTTGTATCTTCTTGAATCTTTTCCCATCGCCTTGTATCTCCCATCCTTATCTTTTTATCTTCACTCCAACCCTGAGTAGGCCTTCTCCTTTGTGATGCAAATAATTGAATCTGACTTTGTAGTAATACAAGCACAGACTTACCTGGATCTCAGGCTCCAGAACTAAGATCTTAAGAAGCTTCTCTCTGCCCAGTGATTCCATTTTCATAGGGTCTCTTTGGTTCTAAAACTTGTGGAAGTTTTGGCAGGGAAGTTTTCTCTAAAGAGGTGACTTTTAGGCTGAGACATGTAAAAGGAGTCAGCTGTGCAAAGATCTGAGGGGAAAGGTGTTCTAGGCAAAACAAACAAACAAACAAACAAAAACCAACCAAACAAACAAAACTCTGCAAAGGCAAAGGCCCTGAGATGGGTATGACCTTAGAGCTTTTGAGGATTGGATTGTAATGAGTTTAAAGGAGGAAGAAATGGGAGATGTGGCTGGAAGTGGAGAAAAGGCACAGGTATTACAGGGCTTTGAACAATGGAAGGAGTATTAAATTTACTCTATAGTACTTCAGAGAGCCATTGGAGAGCGTTATGCATGAGCGATGCCATTTGATTTATGTTTTAAATAATCATTGAAGCAGGGTTGTGTGGAGCATGGGTTGTAGGTATACAGGAGTAAAGCAGTGAGGTCATTATAAGGTCACTGCCATAATCATGGGAGGCGGGGAGGTGGGATGCTAGGATTAGAGGGACGGCAGTGGAGATGAGATATAATGTGTTTAGAGCTGGCAAAACTCACTGCTGGATTGGTTTGGAGGTGAGAAACAGACAACTTCTAAGATTTTGCCTTAAGCAAGGGTAGGACCATTTACTGAGACTGGGAAGACTCCCTAGGAAGCGATTGGGAGAGGAGTGGGAGCATTTTAGACATATTTGATGTATTAATATCTGTTGGATGTATTGAATAGGCGTTGAGTGCGCACAAGTGGTTATCAGGAGGAGATCAGCACATTTGGGATTGTTGACTAGAGGACAGGAGGAGGTCATGCGTACAGTGGTAGAAGGGCAGGCAGAATGAAAAGAAAGCTTTTCATTAACTCTGGAGCAATCTTCCCTTTATAGCCATTAAAGAAAGAGGAGCATAGCAGATTGTAGCATTGTGGGGAAATTGTTAATGTCATAGAAGCCAAGAGAAGAATATTTTCAAGGAAGAGAGAGTAGCTGACTGGGCCAAATAGCCAAGTATGTTCTTTCTGGTCTCAGTGCCCAGGGAGTAGGAATGAAACATGTCTTACTGAGTGGCTATCAGCTACTTCCCAATTCATGAAACAATCTCTGCCTCCCCAAGGATATTCTGTATTTCTTGTGGAACCAAGCAATGAGCTCTCTCTCTCTTTTCCTAAAATACCTTTCCTAAAACACCTTCACTTAGAAGTAAATACAATCAGAGGCAGTTGTCTCACTGGAGCATGGCCTGTTAGTCAGGTTTCAGTCTGAAATGTCAGTTCTTGGTGTGCTTATGGCCAAAGAATGACCAGACACATCAAAGTTAGGCAAGCATGAAAATGAGGTTTATTGAGGAGGAAAAGATAGGATTACAGGGCAAGAGCAAGACATAGGTTTACAGAGCGTGATACAAACAACACAGATGATAACTGGACCCTTTGTTGGACCAAAGGGAGAACAAAAGGAAGGGCACACAAAAGGGGTTGGTTGTGGTCCATGTCTTGTTTTGTAGTGCCCAGATTGGGTGGCTCCCTAGTGGCTCAGACGTCACCATGGAAACACTTTGATTGGACAGTTGGGAGTTGCACTGCTATGCATGCAAGTTGTTCTAGGTCACTTTCTGGACTCTATGGTACCTATGCTTCTTGGCCCGTGGGCTAGAGAGTCCTCTGCATTCTTTCGCAGCTGGTGTGCTAAGTTGATTGGCAGATTCGTAGGGTATTCCCTTCTCCCCCAGGTGTGGCAGTTGCTTGGGATATTAGAATGGGGCACGACCAAGATGGGGGCCTGGGGCCCACCCTCATCCTTCTTCCCAGGTGGGGCAATTGCACCAAGGCAACAGCACCCACTTTGTTTCATCCCTAGGAGACCCGGAATCCCTCACTATCTACCTAACATATCTGCTCCCTGTACCCCACATAAAGCATATCTTTCCAGGTTTTTGAGGGAGGGCAAATGGCTATGAACCTTCATTCTGTGGCCCTGACTTGTTCCTCAGTTGTGCTAGGTCCTGGAAGGGCTGAAGCATCTCTCCCTAGATCCCCTATTATGTAAAGATGCCTGGAGTAGTCAGTTTGATTTGAAGACTTAGTGATTTACAATCATTTTTATTTTTGGTTTCCTAAATTAATTCCATGAACTACCAGCTGTCATTAAATTTGATGCCTTTTTTTTGTTTGTTTCTTTCAGGACCACTATTAATAATAGGTAACCCATCTTTTAGGGCCCAGCTACTACTTAATTAGCTATGTCTCTGGGTTTATAATCCAAAGCAGGAAGTCTCAGCATCTCCTTTAGCAACTGGTGAGCTAAAGAGACCCAGATTTGGTTGATCTATTTATCTTACTCATCTTTAGAATGAGGAGGGAGGTCTTCATCACATCAGTTTGCAAAGACACCCAGTGATGGTTCATTGCTGGAAGGAGATTGGCCACACCTTGGTCCACTAGTTTTGCTTGAAGAGATACTCTCAAGGTTTATAGAATTGACCACTCCTCCTTTCATCCTTTTCTTTCCCAAATTTCTTCTTAAATTACTGTTTGAGTCACTACCTCAGTTGTTGTTATGATTCATTCTACTCTGACGTGAATGAATGAGGCAGGCTATGACTTCCACTTTATTTCCTTGCCCTTGCATTTATAAACAGCTCAGTGCATAGGCATCTTATTGTTTTGCTGTTATATCTTCATTTTTGTATTTTCTGACAATATTCTTATTATATTGCTCTCTTGCTCTTTTTACGGAAGATCATTTTACTGTGTGTCTGTGTGTGTGTTCAGGAAAAGTGGAATAGATATTGATTGGAATGAAATATCACTTTTTTTTCCAGAAGAGCATGAAGTCTGACAGTAAAGCATTTCTATAAAACTCCAATCACAGTAGGATGCAGAATTCTTCACTCCTTTTTCACTGCAGCTTGGGAGGAAAGCTGTGATTAAAGTCATAATAGACATATGACTAGGAGAAAAACAGAGCAATGATGACATTTGAATATGTGATTCATTTTCTGGTATAAATGTGAGGAACTCCAGGTCATAGGGGACAAGACACTTTGTTCCAATGCATGATCATCCCCAGACATGCTGAATCCAGCATCCTGTGTTTAGGAAAATCAGAGCATCATTCCTCTCTCCCTGCGCTAGGAGAAAGTCTGCACAGCCATCTAAGAACTGCAGCAGTTCGTTAAACAGTAATGTCAAAGTGGTAGCAGGGTCTTTGTGTTAATAGGAGACAAGGATGTTCCCTTTTTCTTTTTTTTTTGTCCCAAGGTACAGATACCTCTTGAAGAAGTAAGAGAGAGAAGCTCATTTACTTTATGCTACAGTTAACATCCCTTTCAAGATACTAAAGAGTTCACTAAAGAACTTTGCCAATGAGCCTTCCAGTGATGTTAAAGGGTGAGAGAAGGCTTTCAGCTGCCTATGTCTCCATCATCAAGCCCCCTAATCCAGCTCTCTACTCTCAACTGATTTCCTGGGTTCTGTCCAGCTGTCTTGTGCCCAGTCTCTCTGTTTGCAGAGTTACAAGCCCCACCTGTAAGGCTGTACCAACTCTCAGTGTAGATGTTACATTGGCAGTTAGACTGTTGACTCTCAGCACAAACCAATCTTCCTTACTCTGCTTTCGGATGCTGGGGCTGGGACCCTGTAAGTCACATTTCATTTTTGCCATGTGTCTCTCTGCTTGGTTCTTTACTAGTGGAGACTCAAAGGAATAAGGGAGAAGGAATTTACTCCTTCCTGCTTTGATACCTGTTGCTGTCCATGTCATATCAGAATTAGTTCTTCACTCTGGATATTTCATCTACACTCTGCAAAGCAGCTCTGCCTTGTCTCAGCCCTCTGAGCAGCCAGTCTGGTTCTCAGTTCTGCAGGACTCCTCCTCTGAGCTTTTAAATTCTAGTAATCTCAAACTCTTTACTTGTTCCTCAGCCTCAGGGGCTGTAGCTACTTCTCTCAATTACTTCCTCTGGGACAACTCAGTGTCTCCTTTTTGCCTTTTCAGTGTTTTAAAACTCGGTTAATAATTGTCTATATTAAATTCTCTCTGTAAATAACCACACAGTGTCAATATCCTGACTGTACCCTTCCTGATAACAGTCAAAATTCTGCCTAGGGGGCCCACTCTGAATCCTCCCTACAAGGTGGACCTCATGTGACCCAGGCCAGTGGATGGTGCAGTCCTACTTGGAGGTAGGAAAATGGCCTGATGGGCACTCCCTGTGCCTTCCTTCATTGATATCGCTTCTTGGAGAGTCATTCCTATCCCAGGGCACTTTGTGAAAATTACCTCTCTGTAATTTATCCAGAATCTCCCAAGATGGTCTACATTTTTCCTTTAAGCCTCAGGCTTCTGGGAAGTTAAACTCTATGCTGAGAAATGTACCATCTCAGAAGTAAGTTCTATTTAAATGGCTAAGAAATTCCTTGGGAATGAAGTGGTTGAAGGCTAAATGAAGACAAATGGATTGCTTATGCTTGTGAAATTTATATAGTATACACATGAGAAATTCAGGTTCTTTCCAAGGAGCTGGTGGGTTTTATAAAGTGCATGTAAATTTTTAACTTGGACCTTAATCTATTTGATATATGACCAAGGGATTTTTCTAAATAGCCATACTCTTGACACAGTGTTTAGTTTAGTTTACTATACTTTTTGTTCATAATATAAAGCACAGTTTGTGCTGTGCTTTTCTTTATTTTTATTAGTTACCAGAGACACAAAAAATTTTTGACAAATTCTCATCATTCATCAAATGTCCAGTGAATTCTTAAAAAAAAATGTTTACATATCTTGTTTCCCTGAACAGGAAAGGAATACAGGCAGGGTGGTGTGGTGACAACAGTGGACACTTATGCCTGGGGTAGGGGCCAGGATAAAGGTGGGTGGTACTTCCCTGGTCTTTCTTTTTCAACTCAACTGAATTCTAGATGAGAAGCATTTTGTGTAAATGTTCATTTTCTGATAAACTATTTATGAAAGAGCCAGAATCTTTTAGAGTGGAAAATGAGTTAGAACTCTTTAGAAAATCTCTTATTTGTCAAATTAATATCAGAGATTCTCAAATTGGGATGCATAGGGGTGTGTGTATGTGTGTATCTGTTAATAAGTTCATCCAATTATAAGTTATTTAAATTGTAGTAAAATGGGTGGGTTTATTTTATTAGTATACATATATTTTTAGACAGATTTTTTTTTTTGCTTTTATTTCATCATATAATGGGGGTACAAATATTGTTAGGGTTACATACATTGCCCCTACCACCCCTCCCCCCCCACATGTCAGAGCTTCAAGCCAGTCCAATCCCCAGGTGGCCCAGGCAAGGCACACATTATGTAACTCTACACTTCCTCCCCCCTCCCGCCTGCCCTCCATCCAACATAAGATTTTTTTTTTTTTTTACATTTTGGATACATTGTATATCTTTGCCTCTCCCTAAGAAGGGTTAGAGGTATGCCCATCCCCCCGACAATGCTCGCCACATCCCTATGATGTGGGTCTTGCCCCCTTTAGACAGATTTTATTTTTTAGAGCAGTTTTAGGTTCATTGCAAAATTGAGTAGAAAGTACAGAGAGTTCCCATATAACTCCTGCCCTCACACACCCTCAGACTCCCCCACTATCACCTAGCGACATTGTCAGTGTTTTGGATTTTTGTGATTTTAATAGGTATGTGGGGGTATCTCATTGCTGTTGCAATTTACAATTCCCTAATGACATATGATGTTGAACATGTTTTCATGTGCTTATTGGCCACCTGTATATTTTCTTTGGTGAGATCTGTTCAGATCTGTTCAGATCTCCCCCCACCTTTTTAATTGGGTTTGCTTTCTTATTGTTGAGTTTTAAGAGTGCATTGTACATTTTGGATAACACGCCTTTATAAGGTGTGTCATTTGAAAATATTTTCTCCTATTCTGTGGCTCGTCTTCTCGTTCTCTTGATATTAGTATATTTTAAAGTAAGTATATGTGCATACAGTTTTAAGTGTAAACATTTTGCCTGCATTAATTTATGTGATGCTCACAATAATCCCATTGGTGCCAGCCTCTGTTTCCTCCTCTCTAACATGGGGATAATAATAGTATCTTCTCCGGATTTTTGAGAATTAAATGAGTAAATACATATTTGTGAAAAATTTAGAACAGTGCCTGATAGATAGTACACACTATAAAAGAGTTTCTTGCTTTGAAAAAGAGGGAACTAAGATTTGGAACACACAACCAGTGAGAAGGGAAGCCAGGACTTCACCTCCAGAGTCTGACTTCAGTTGTAATACTGAAGACAGACAAAGTGACGAGCTTATGAAGTTGCTCTTCTCTTACACAGTGAAACTCAAGGGGTCCCTGCCTTGCCCTGGTGACAAGCGTTGATAATCAGGAGCATATTCCTCTGGATTTATTAGGCTTTTTGCCTCTGATCTGAGTAGCAGCATTAGCCCATTTTCTGTTATTTGCTGAGGGATTGATCTTAAAGATTCAAAGGGATGCAAGAGCTGCTAGAATTCAACTATTTCAGGATCTTTGCTCAGCAACCATTAAAAATAAACCTCAGATGGTAAAACTGATGAGGCACAAAGAGACTGACTGACTTTTCCCATATCCCATTGTGTCATGGACAGAATCACAACTGCAACTCAGGTCTCCACGTACTTAATTGGGTGTTCTTTCTGTTTCACCATCCTGTTTCTTGCTTTTTTATTCTCTTTCATTCTTTCTTCCCTCCCTCCACCCCTCCTTATCTACCTCTTTTTTCCCTCTTCCTTTCCTTCTTCACCTGGTATGTGTATATGAAATATAACTAAAATACAGAAAAGTGCTTAACACACACACACAAACACACACATGCAATACTTACAAAGCAAACTCCCGTGAATCACCACCTAAGTGAAGAAATGAATGGTACCTGGCCCCTCAGAAGTCACCATGTACTTTCCCTGGTCACTTGGAAGCTGCTACGTACTCTTCCCTGATCACTAGCCCTTCTCTCCCCTCATCCCCACTCAAGGTAACCACTACTCATACTTTTCAGTATTGTCATTTACTTGTTATTTTTTTATAGTTTTACCATCTTTGTATGCATTTCTATTCAATGTAATTTAGTTTTGCCTATTTTACAACTGTTTTGAGCTATAATCAATATACAGTAAACTGCACATATTTAAAGTGTACAATTTGATAAATTTTGACATATGTACATACTCATGATACCATCACTATAATCAAGATAATGTGTAAATCCATCATCCCCCAAATTTCCTCATGCCTTGTTGTGTTTCCTCTTTCAGGACCCTTGTTGCCCTGACCCACTTTCCTCCCATACCTTTTCTAGGTGAGCACTAATCTGCTGCCTGTCATTATTGATTAGTTACCATTTTCTAGAATTTTATATAAATATTACAGAATCGATGGATATATATTCTTTTTTGTCTGGCTTCATTCATTCTAGCAGGTATGTAGTGGTTTTAATTTGCATCACCCTGATGATTAATGGTCCTGAGCATCGTTTTATGTGTTTGTCATCTGTATATCTGCTTTGGTGGAATGTCAACATTTTTTGGAAAATTTTTAATTGAGTTTTTGTCTTGTTCTTCTTGAGTTGTAAGTGTTGTCTATATATTCTGAACATGCCTTAACCAGATATATATATATATACATATATTTTATTATTTTATTTTTTTGCAAATATTTTCTCTAAGTCTGTGGCTTGACTTCTTATTGTTGTGACAATGTCTTTTGAAAAGCAGAAGTTTTAATTTTGATGAAGCCCAATTTCTTGCGTTTTTTTTGATAGTTCATGTTTTTATTTGTATGTGTTGTATTGAAGAAGTCTTTTCCAAAATCAATGGTATTAAAATTTACCACTATATTTTCTTCTAGATGTTTTATAGTTTTAGCTCTTATGCATAGATCTATAATCTATTTTTTAAAATTTTTTTTATTTCAGCATATTATGGGGGTTCAAATATTATGGTTACGTATATTGTCCATGCCCCCCCTTCCCCCTTAAAGTATAATCTATTTTGAGTTAAGTTTTATGTATGTTGTGAATAAAAGTCAAAATTCATATTTTTGATTCACAGCTGATCAATTATTATAGAACTATTGGTTGAAAAGCTTATTATTTCTCATTGGAATGCCTTGGCATCTTTGTGAAAAGCTAATTTATCATAATGTGTCTATTTTAGTATTTTCTAGTCTATTCCATAAATGTCTCTGTTATGGCAATATAACACTATTTTGCTAACTTTATAGTAAATCTTAAAATGAGGAAATTTAAGTCCTCCAACTACTTTTTCAAAATTTTCTTTCCTATTGGAGATGATTTGAATTTCCATACAAATTTTACAATTAGTTTGTCAATTTCTAACAAACATTCTGAGATTTTGATTGAGATTACATTGAATTTCTGGATCAATTTAGGGAGAACTGATATTTTAATAATATTGAATCTTCCAATCCATGAACATGGTATATCTCTCCCATGTATTTAGGTTATCTTTAATTTACCTTAATAATGTTTTTTAATTATAATGTTATTTGGTCTTGTTTTTTATAGTTTTATTTTGCTTGAGCTTCTTTCACCTTTTTAGATCTCTGCGTTTATAGTTTTCACCAAATTTGGAACACTTTTAGTCATTACTTCTTCAAGTATTTCTATTTCAACCAACTTGTCTTTTTCTGGGCCTTCAATTTTAAGTAAGATTATATTATCCCAAAGTCACTGATGCTCTATTCAATTTTTTTAATTTACTTTTTCTGTTTGCTTCATTTTGAACAGTTTCTAATGCCATGTAGTCAAGTTCTCTGATTTTGTCATTCACTAGTGTTTCATCTGTTGTTGATTCTTTTCTGAGTGTTTTTCATTTATATATTATATTTTTTATCTCTAGAAGATCCATTTGGTTCTATTCAATTCTTTTGTATATCTTGCATTTCTCTCCTCATCATGCTCATGTTTTCATCTATGTCATGAATTTTGTGGAGCAAAATTCCATGGGGAGAGAATTTTTTTTTAAGTTAGCTGCATGTATGTAGTTGTCTTTGGGCCTACTTGCCATTGGCTAGAGGATGAGAATCTTCTCTAGGTTCCTAATAAAGTTTATTGTTGGGGGATCAAGAATACCATAGAATCTTTAATGGTCTCAATGAGGCAAGGGTTATGAAACTGGAGACTTGATGGCTTCAAATATATAACCAGTATTTTTGCAAGTAGGTTTATGACTAGTCTGGGATCATCTTAAACCAAGGTTAAAGAAAAAGGTATTTCTTGAATGGCCCAGGCAAATCAAGCCTAGGCTTTAATTGTATGCAAGGGCTTACCTACTTTTGGTTTACTTCTATATTGATATTGTAATTATTGGGCCCTGTTCACTATATGAAAGGCCTCCTCTAGACTTCTTGGCTTATGACAATCTTGGAGTTTTATTTGTGTTATCTTTATTCTATGAGGTTAAAAAAATAATAAAAATTTCCTAGGCTGGAAAAGTGACCTTGTTGCAATATTAATTTCAAGTTGCCTTTACCTCCCTGGCTGGTTTAAAAAGACTGTCTGTGGCAGTTATTGATTTAATGCCTCTAAGCTTCCAAAATACCCTTCATTGTCATCTCTGCAATAATAGAACTGGAACCTGTAAAGATTTTTCCCTTGCCAGGTGACATGATATCAGACTTGGTTAACAGAGAGTTATAGAAGGATATATGATGAAGGGGTTTCTCTTTTTTATTCTGGTGTGTTTTTCTAGCCAGGCTTATCCTGAATTTCTGAAATAAGTGTGGCTTGGCAACACCTAGCTTAAGCAGAGTCCAACAGCTAGCAAAAATTAGGACTTCCCCATTGTCAGCTTTCCCTGGAACCCCTCTAAAGGTCTTTTTACAGAGTCCCATGAATCTCCCCTTGTGTAGCATCACAGGGTGGGACCAGCTCATGGGCAGCTTCCTCAGGCACCCCAGAGAGCCGTTTCCCTGTGAGTGCCATGGTACTTTACCATGGATGGCTTTCTCTAAAACCCCTCAGGCAACTGTATATCTAATCCTGTATGTGTTTGAGAATATTATATCTGTCATTTGTGACAACATGGATGGACATGGTGGGCATTATGATAAATAAAATAAGCCAGGGACAGAAAAACAAATACCACATGATCTCACTTATATGTGGAATCTAAAAACGTCGCTCTCATGGAAACAGAGAGTAGAACGGTGGTTACCAGAGGCTGGGGGCGGGGGGGGAGGGATGGGGAAAAGAGAGATGTTGATCGAAGGGTACAAAGTTTCAGTCAGATCAGGAAAATAAGCTTTAGTAATCTATGGCACTGCACAGTGACCACAGTTAATAATAATGTATTGTTTATTTCAAAATTGCTAAAAGAATAGGTTTTAAACATTCTTGTTACAAAATAAATAAGTTGGTGAGTTGACAGATATGTTAGATAACTGGATTTAATCTTTCTACAATGTAGATTCAAATATCACATTATACCCCATAAATATAACAATTACTTGTCAATTAAAAATAAATTAATTTTAAAAAGTATGTGTGATTATATCTAATTCAACTTATTTTCATCAGAGATGTAGATCTAAAGAACTTAGCTTATGTTTACTAGAGACTTGAATCACAACTTTACTTTTTCCAACGAGGCAATTTCTTGAACTTTGAGAGACTAAAGTATAGGTGAATAAGACATAGTTTAGACTAGCATTGTGGGAGGCCGAGGCAGGAGGATTGCTTGAACTCAGGAGTTCGAGACTAGCCTGAGCAAGAGCGAGACCCTGTCTCTACCATAAATAAAAAGAAATTAGCTAAACAACTAAAAATAGAAAAATTAGCCGGGCACGGTGGTGCGTGCCCGTAGTCCCAGCCACCCGGGAGGCTAAGGCAGGAGGATCGCTTGAGCCCAGGAGTATGAGGTTGCTGTGAGCTAGGCTGATGCCATGGCACTCTAGCACGAGCAACAGACCGAGACTCTGTCTCAAAAAACAAAACAAAACAAAACAAAATGACATAGTTTGGATTCCTAAGTTGGAAACCATGTTATTCTTCTAATAATCAAAACCTTTTTGGCTTTTCATTTGTCTGCGGATAAACTCCAGCCTCATTAGCTGGTTGGCTAGTATCCTATTAAGGCTTTGCCACAAGTATCATTTGAAACTCATCTCTTGCCACATGTCTATGCTAACTCTAAGCTCCAGCCACTCTGAATTCCTTGTATTTCCCTTTATGCACCATCCTCTTTTCCACTGGCCTTTGCACATTGTTCCAGTTGCCAGATTAGTTTTTACTTGTGCCTTAGGATGCAGTTTGGACATGACCTCTTACAGCTTCTACTGGCCATATTTATGTGCTTCTTCTTGGTGCTTCCATAAACTACCTCTATTTGTACTTAGCACATTATATCCATCAATGATCCAAAAAGTCCTTCATTCATTTAGCAAACATCTATTTGTCGTATTCCTTCTTTACCCAGACAATGAAGATACAAAGATTCAGAAGATTCATTACCCCAGCTTTATATTCTGATTTGTACATGTCTATTTAATGGTCTATTTTCCTAAGTCTATCATGAAGTTGTTACTTTTTCAGGACCTAGGACAGTAGCTTTTTCTAATACGCACCAAATAAATGTTTCTTGAATGAATTAGTGAATGATTACAGGAGCAGAAAAAGGAGGAACTAGGAAGTTCCAAAAGAGAAAACTTGCACTGAGATATGTCAAAATATAAACAATGTTTTAGCTATCTCATTGCAGTGATTTTACAGGTGAATTTTACTTTCTTCTCTATATTTTTATGTATTATTTTATTTTGTGGGATTTAAATATATACAATTATGTATGATTTGATATTTAACAAATTTATATACACAAGATTAAGATAATTAAAAATTTTCAAAAGACTTGCAGCAATTCTACAGCTATTCACTGCAAGTCCAGACATTTTTCTATTATTCTGGAGCTGCCACAAATCAATGCACCCTGCCGTTTCTCTCAGCACTAACAAATCAGAGCTTGAAAGGTTCATTGTATTAAAAATATCTGTGAGGACTTTTGGTTAACTACTTCAGAAGCTTATGCACAAATCACTGCCAAGGAAGTTGTATTAATATAAAAAGCTGGTCACTTTAAACATATCTTACTCATAACCTTTTAAATCCAATGCTCTCTGGCAAACTTCAGATCTGCATTTTTGTCTCTGCACTTTCAAAACCTGACATTTTTAACAAATACTTTCAATAGCCCATTTTAGCACCACCTGAAAAACAGCTCTCACTCTTCTAGCTGATGATATATTTTTAGAATACTTGTCTTTTTCCACGAGTTTTTAGGCTTTGCTTCCATGCCTCTTGAGAGAGACTATAGCAGACAGAACTGTAGTTAGGACATATCGCTGCTACATTGAGTATTCGGTTTTTAAAAATGTCCTGGACTGTTGCTGAGAGGTGGAGTATCTGAGTCAGAAGCTATGAAGAGTGGTTTCTCTTTGTCAGACTCTTCACAATTCTTGTGGGAAACTAGAAAATTTTAAAACCCATGGGGAAGTTTAGTCAGTATTAGGGATAGGAATGTTTCTGAATGCAGATATTGGTAAATGTTATCTTTTAAAAAAGATGTTTATGGTAAATTGACAATTTATAATTTTATATATTTATGGGGTACAAAGTGATGTTATGATTTATGAATACAATATGGAATTATTAAATCAAGCCAATTAACATATCTATTACCTCAAATACTTGTAATTTTTTTATGATGAGAACATATGAAATTCACTTTTTTAGCAATTTTGAAATGTGCTGTTATTAGCTATATTCACCATGCTGTGTAACAGATCTCAAAATAAAACCTTATTCCTCTTGTCTGTGACTTTGTACCCTTTGGCCATCATCTCCCCATTCCTCCCAACCCCTGAGCCTCTTTAACCACCATTCTATTCTCTGCTTCTGTGAACTCGGTGGTTCTAGATTTCACATATAAGTGAAAACATGCAGTATTTATTTTTCTGTACCTGGCTTGTTTCACTTATGAATGACTCTGGAAACGGTGTGGAAACAGTGTGGTAGGGATATGGGCTTGAAGTTCAAATAAAACCTCTGTCCCTTATGGTTTGTGTCTCTGTCCAGACTAACTTGTCTGAATTCAATATTCATATCTATAAAAGAGGGATAGTATTAATTCCCATCTCAACGGGACTTGTCCGTGTCCAGTATGAACATGACAACCCAAAGTAAGTGACTGAAGCAAGGATCTCAATCAATGGAGGTTTACAAAGTCAAAGTTTTGAGGACACACCTGGGAAGAACACAAGTCATCTGTGACTGTTATATTCAAAGTGCGATTTGGGAATCCAGTATTTAAGAAGAAGAAGGCATATAGAAAGGAAAAGGAGGAAGGGTTTGGGTAATGAGGCATATGGTTACATTCTCGTGAAGCCCAGGAAATGTACATTTTACACAAGATAAGGTGAATGTTTGAAGAGAAAAAGGGAGTAAAGGAAGAATTAATTATGCAGATGTCTCTGGGAGCATCTTGTATCTGTCCTGCACCTGGGCAGATAAACTTGGAATCCATATTATTAATGTGGAGTCGACAGACTTTAGTTTTGGGAGCTACACTTAGTCTACAGACCCAAAGTTACAAGTTGCATGTCCTTGCTTTTGGGAGGCTAGCAAAGGATTTCCTTATGAATGATCTGTGGGGGGGGGGCAATCCTTAGTGGATGCCTGAAGCCTTTTACCTTCCCTTGAGGATCTAGCTGACACATAATGTTAGTAACAGTTATTCATTTGAAGGGGATGAGTATGACTCAGCCTCCAGGCTTGACCTTCACTTGGGCATAAGGAGTTGGGAGGTGGTGGGCTGAGATTTTCATTTTCCTTTACATACATGAAGCACAATAAATGTTAGTTTCACTTTCCTAGTTAAGTAAATTAAGAAAAGCCCTAAAATAATAGGTACATAGCTAGGTGATTGCTTAAATTCACTCTACTGACTTCTTGTATTTTTAGAATTTTTTCTATGAGTATGAATTACTTTTATAAATCTTTTAAGTTTCAATAAACTGAAAAGCACTGTATTGGAAATCTTGAATAAATATTTGGCACAAAAAGATCACCTAGGAAAGCCACACATGTCTAAATTTAGCAATCTATTATAAAACTTTGAAGTTATTAATAAAACAACAAAATCAAAGTGGCTACTCAAAAAGGAAAGAGAACAACTTACTGATTAATGGAAATGTCAGGTCAGCAGTCTGAAATGTCAGTTCTTGGTGTGCTCTTGGCCGACGAATGACCAGTCACACTGAAAGCAAGGTAAGCATGAAATGAGGTTTATTGAGGAGAGAAAGATAGGATTATAGAGCAAGAGCAAGAAATAGGTTTACAGAGCAAGAGTAAGATATATTCACTATAGATGACAAACAGACCCCTTGTTGTAACAAAAAAAACAGCTTGGTTGTGGTCTGGGGTCTTGTTTTATAGTGTCTGGATTGGGCCCTCCTAGTGGTTCACACGTCACACCTTGAACCAGTTTGATGGACAGTTGGGAGTTATATAATCTGGGTCCACAAGACTCATGTGGATCTCCCATGAGCCTCTCTGAAAGCCCATTCGAGGGGGTGAACCAATGTAGAATTAAGCTAATGACATGATAATTAGCCTTAGGTCATCCTAGGTCACAGGTCCAGACCTGTGATGCTTGGCCCCAGGGCTAGAGAATCCTCTGCATTCTTTTGCAGTTAGCAGGCTAAGTTCTGATTGGCAGATTGGTAGGGCATTCTCTCCTCCCTTAGATGTAGCAATTGCTTGGGCGCCTGGCTTTGTCTCCAGGAGGGGCCAGAGGTCCCTGCTGTCTACCTAACGGAAATGCAGTCAAGAGAGAAGAGGGACTTGGCTGATTTCAACATGCTGTTTTCCACTCTGCCTTCTCTCTTCCCCTCCTCTGACTCTTTTCCTACCACTCCTCCAGTCTAAGAGTTGGGGAGGCGGGGCAGTGATTGAGGATGGATGGGAGAAAAGGTAGTCCAGGAAGACATCTTTCTGCCTCCCCCACCGCCCACTCCTACTGCCCTCACTGCCCACCACTGTGATCAAAAACAGGAAGTCTGCTAGACCATGGAAGTGGGGCTATTCCATGATTATAGTGCAAAAGGGGCACTTCAAAATGAAAAGGTGATTTTAGGAAAAGGGATTAAATTGTGACTGTACTAAGGGAAATTCGAAATTCTCCAGCTTCCAGGTTGAAGGTAGCGTATACCAGATAGAGCCACAGATGCATCTAAATGATGAACTCCATGAAGGCCCGGGACTGAGCTCAAATAGAATCCTTTCAAGGGTTTTCCAGACACAGATAAAACTGTAACATGATTGCCCTGAAAAGTAGCCTTAATTGAGCAACAATGAGAGGGCGTCAGCCAATGTCATTACCACTCCAAACTAAGACTCTGGTGGGGAATTGGGGAAGTAATAATAGCTAGTACTTATTGAGATGTGGCAGGAACTGTTATATATTCTTTATGTGTATCATTTTATTTCATCATTATCATAATCTATGAGATAGGTACTTTTATTAGGCCATTTCTCAGATATAGGAACTCAGGCACAGGAAAGTTAAACAATTTGCTGAGTAACATATGTCTAGTAGGTGGCAGTGCTTGAACGGAATCACTGTATGTTGTTTGATAGGTTTCAGTCTAGTAAATGGGCAACCATCTAGAATGTTGAGTGATTATTATGGCAGTCCGTGGCTATTGGAGAGAGGACATTAAAGAAGGCAGGGGTGACAGAAGGCTTGTTGTGACTTGACGTAGCCAATTTGTCTATACATAGCTGTGAGGTTCTTTCTGGTATCTAACTACTTCCCATAACCTAGCCATCAGGTTATAACAAAAACAAATCTTCAGTGAAAATTTCCTACACAGGGAGGCATTTGTTAGATAATAATTCATTAGCAAAGAGTACGCAAAACATTTCCTGAATTATATTCTCGAGCCTTAATGAAATCCTGGCTTTCTGCCCTTGTTTGAAAATTACAGTCAGGCAGGACAACAAAATTTCTGAGGCAAGATTCTCTGTCCTTATTAGTGGGCATCCTGTAGTCAGCATTCTCCTAAACCAGTGTCTAGACACAGAACTGATTTGGGATCAAGCAATGGACTCCATTCCCAAGAGTTAGAAGTACAAGCCAGGGTGGATTCTTATATCCTTTTCATGCAAGAGCAAAGAGTGTCTCTAAACAATTCTAGCTAATCCACACTAGAATAACTTTATTTTCTTTTAATAAATATACATTTGTATTATTTATCACACTCAATAATGTCACTGGTTCTTTAAATGAAAATCCATTTTTTTCTCATATGCTAATTAGAAAACGTCAATTGTTTATTGAGATACCATTAACAGCATGACTTATGAGCAACCTCTGGAGTGTGGCCCTTCAGGTATAATGCCAGCTGACTGCAGCTAAATTTGAAACTTTAACTGGTGCAAACATAATGTTACACTGATTATGCTGCAATACTTCAAAGTAAATCACAGACCTTGTCATAGTATTGCATATTTCTCGTTTTTACGTTTTTGGGGAGGTTCCTTGTTCTTCCTTTGGACTCTGCTTCTATTTTTTTTTTTTTTTTT
>VBSM01003176.1:67486133-67581735 GCA_008086735.1 Cheirogaleus medius
AAGGTATCTGCATATTGCTTTCCACAGAGGCTGAACTAGTTTGCAGTCCCACCATTCTTTTAAGAGATGAAATTCTTTGGTTTACTTATTCATTGATTTCTGCTTTTATTCTTTCCTTTTCTCTGGGTGGTGGTGGGGTTATTCTATTCTTCTTTTTTCCTAGTTTCTTCAGTTGAAAGCTTAACCCATTTATTTTCTTTCTTTTTTTGATAAACATATTTAAGAGTATAAATTTCTAAGTATTGCTTTCACCATATCCTACAGATTTTTACATACTATCTTTTAAATATTATTTAATCATAAGTAGTCTCTGATATCACTGTTGATTTACTTCCTCTCTAACAAAAGCTTTATTTGGTAGTATATTTTGTAGTTCCCAGATGTGTGTTTCTTTTTGGTTATATTTTTATAATTGGTTTCTAATATTACTGCATAACATAATCTAATTTCATTGCACAACATAATCTGTTATTATGCATAATAGCAGATTATTATACATACAGAAAACATTATCTGTATGATATTGTTTCTTCAGACAGTATTGATGCTTCCTTTGTGGTTATTACCTGGTCAATTTTTGTAAATGTTCCAATGTGAGCATGAAAAAATGTGTATGTGTATGTACACACATGTACATACATATGTAAATACATATATATGTGCTCCATTATGAACTTACGTTATAGAGCTCATGTTACAGAGATGTTAAATAACTTCACTTATTTTTGGCTCCTCGATCTATCAGTTTCTAAGGAGAGTGGTTACAATCTATGATTATAATTTTTGTTTGCCAATTTCACATAGATACTTAAAAGATCACAATGCACTACAAGGCAATACATTGCAAAGTTCCCTGCCCTACATTCCTATAACCCCATTTTCTACTTCCCAGAATCAAGCAACTCTAACTTTCTGGTGATTTCTTTTGTTAATTTTTTTTCATATTGCTAGATTTTAAATTGATATGCGTTTGTATATATTTATACACATACAATTTATATACATAAATAATACTTTTATATTTAAAATGTTAGGCATTACCTATTAACTTCCTATTATGGCAGTGAAAGCTTAGTTAGCCTTATACACACTTTTTTCTCCCTCCTCTTTTCCTCCTCCCATCACACAATATATATGCTATATTGTTCACAGCTGAGCTGCATGGAATGTTATGATTATATATCTTTTATTACGTTGGTTGTGTTTAATAATTGCCTTATTTTCTCACTTGTTATTTATGAGAAATGTAGAACTCTTTTCAATACAATCAAACATATCAGATAATGTCAGTATTTTTTTTTTCTTACTTAATTTGGAATTGACCGTGCTCTAGGCCTGCTGCGCTTGGACTTTATTTTTTAAACCAACCTCCTAGGGATTCCCTTATCTCTTTTCTGTGAAGTTGCTATTTCCTGTTTCTCTTGATTTTCTTTTTTTCTGTTTTACTCCCATATCCTGTGGAGTACATCTTCCAGCAGCTTCTTGACAAACAGTCTATACATGGAGGATTTGTGAGCCTTTGCTTGGCTGAAAATATCTTATTTTCTTTCATACTTGATTGATAGACTTCATGGGATATAATTCTACCTTTGAAATCATTTTCCCTTAGAATGCTGAAAGTAGGTCTTCATTATCTTTTAGCTTCCAGTGTTGCTATGAAGTCATCCATCCTGGGGTGTTTCACCTCCCTCACAGTAAAATGGGAAAGAGGATGAAGGGCTAGATCTGTCCCCTTGCACCTGTGCACATGCTAGTATCTTCTCTATGACCCACACAGCCTTGGCCAGATCTGAATGTTGTCACCTAAGACTGGCAGACGGAGCTCACAGAACGCATTTTCTGCCTTACCACCTTGCAGCCAAGGTGGTGCAAGCTAAGTCAATGTCAGTAGAGAAAAGAAAATACTCAGGAAGCATTCTCCTGGGCTCTCCCTGGTTTATGGCCTCCAGCCCTCCTCTCCAGGACAATTTTACCCCAGGATCCAAGTACTTTCGTTTCTGGGATCCACCAATCACTCTCCAATTCTGAGAAATAGCTAATTTGGGTTTGGAGTGGACATACATCCTGTGACCATGTGCCATGTAGTCAAGAACCTTAGGAATTTTTTTCATAGTGTAGGTGAATGCTGCTGAAACATATGCCGAAACATACTAGTTAATTCCATTATAATAAACTCTTACTGGAATAGAATTTATACGTTGTTAAGCTGCTTTCCAGTGTTTCTCCTGCAGTAAATGGTTTCTCTGTTCAACCACGTGCTCATCTGAAATCTGAGAATCATTCTTGGTCCTTCTCTTTTATACATTTCATATATTCATTTCATCACTAAATCTTGTAAGTTTTTTTCTCTAAAGTGTGTCTTAAATCTGTCTATTTTTCTTAAAGTCCCCTACCAGCACTGTAGTCCAATTATTTATTTCTCAGCTGGACTACTGCATACCTCTAAATGCCCCCACTTCCAATTTCGCTCCCATTTATTCCATTCTCTATACAGCAGCCAGACTTAACTCTTCCAAATGTCTCACCACGGTGTGCACGGCTCAGCACGGTCAGGTTCTTGCCTTTCTTTCCAATCTCCAGAAATGCTATTCTCTCTCAGTCTCTCACTAGATTTCACTTTATGAAACACACTCTGTTCTTCCCTAAGTCTCTGTTTTGTGTGTGTTAAAAGCATTCTCTTATTAGCTATTCCTAAGCCTTTGAATGTCAACTTGAATAATATTTCTTCAAAGGTTTTCCCTAACTGCTCATTCTAAAGTGAGTCCTCTCTAATATAATTTCCTTTTAAGGTCATCTTCTCTTCCTTCATATCATTTACCCAAACAGAAATTATATTGGTGTTTATTTGTTTACTTAGTGTCTATATACCCAGGTGCATTGCAAATACCACAAGGCAGAGGCCAAATCTGTTTTACTTGCCACTGTGTCTCCCCCTGAGGAAAGTGCCTGGCACATAGTAGGGAGATAGTGAATATATATGGACTCAATAACAAAAGTTATATGCTAGTAGCGTATGTCATCTGTAGATTTGGCTGATTACGGTATGGTTTGGGCATGTTGGTGTTTTTGCCATCATTATGTTCAGTTTTGCAGTGGATAAAAAAAAAGAGAATGAGAACAAGGGGAAATGGCTTTAAATGTGCATGTGTATTTGTTATATGTATATCTGTTTACTTATGTTGAGTTTTGGGAAAGAGCAGAGAAGAAATTGGAAAACAGGATACTCTTGTAGTAATATAAATTAATATCATGTACTGATGTTTTCCTAAAATGTGGAGTGATTTATTCATTCTCTGAGAGCCTACCATGCATAGGGCTCTGATCTAGGTGCTGTAATTAAGGAAATTTAGACATATAGTCTGATTTCAAAAAATTTGCACTTAAAAATTCAGTTGTGTATGGAGAAAAATGGTATAGGTAGTTACAATACAAAGCAGAATAGTTTAAGTACTCCAAGAGAGCTCAGCATTGAGTAGATGAGTATGGTAGGATTCAGCTAAGACTTGACACAGGTGATAGCTTAGCATCAAAGCAGGTGCAGGATTTTGACAGGCAGTGTTTGGTCTTCTCTTCTTTTTAAATAATGTGAGCAATGCTGTAGAATGGATAAAGTTCTGTAGTCAAAATGGGTTTAATAGGATTGTCTTTCCACAGATCTTGGCATTGCAAATAAAAAGGTATGCCGTGTAAAAATGACATATACGTTAAAATTTTCATATATTTACCATGAGAGTGAAAAGAGATAATTTGGTGCTAATTAACTAAATTTTTGTTTTGTGATTAGCCTGAAAGAAAATTAAAACTCATGTGACTCATGACTCTTGTTCAATGGGTCATTATAGATTTGAGAAAGAGGTATTTTCAATATTCTCCATGCATTTTTAAGCAATTGCAGTTTATGAATTTTTTAAAAAAATAAAGTCTAGACATCGAGTAATTCATCTACCAAAATATTTTTATTTATTTGAACACAGACCTACTTCTACTTAGGACACAATTTGATTCAGTTTGAACATAATTCTTATTTTCCATTATGATCTTACTTAGATTATACTATATACAGCACAGCTAATTGCTTCTGAGAATTTTAATGTGAGAGGGGATTTCACTCCTCTCTCTCAAGGCAATTTGATTCTGTAAATAGCCAAGCAGTGTTCTTACGCATGCAAGTCACACAGTGGTTTGTAAATGTTACAGCCTTTATTTAAAGGTGAAATGATGAAAGCAAGGTGACCACTAAGGATTTAATAACTCGTAGGAATCCAGTGTTCTGTTGCATAACCGTCTTTTCTTTTAGGAAATATTTAGTAGTGTGCAATTTACAATGGCAAATCAAATAGGAGGATATAAAAATGTAAAAACGGCACACAAGTTAAGTAGATAATAAAAGAAACTGTGTGTGGGACTGTCTATTCTACAGAAGGGCAATAGGGGTCTGCAATGTATCAGAGGGGCTTGCTAAGGAGTACCCAGTCTTATTCTGCCTGAACTTATATAGCTGCATGCAGACCACTGCTAGAGAGCCATCAATTTCACAGTAGTTGAATCAGGAAAACTAAACTCTAATGAACCGGAAGCTGCAGTGGAAAAATAAATCTAGTCAAATCAGGAGGTCAAGGAGGGTAGGGTCTATGATAAAAAAGTGGAAATTGCTGCGTGGTGTAAATTAAAAAAATCTTAGTTAAAATAATAGTCATTTTAGAAGAATATGTGGTCATATACATTTAAGGCAAGCCTGTGTACATTTAGTCTCATGTCTAAGATATTTTCTCATGTTACACTCTACACTGATTGAAATGAAAGTCAATCCCTGTCTTCTTACCACTGCAAGGATCTGGAACTCAGTCTCTACCAGAAAGTTCCCACAAGATGCCCAGATCTCCTCAGCCTATCTTTAGGGCCTGTGAAATTTAATGTCTTGCTTTTGACCAACTCTCTGTTTTAAAGGCAATCATTTACAGTCACAAGATTCAGAAGATAGATCCACTGGATTCAGGCTCTGGATTTTTGTTGAAAGGTTTGGTTTTTTTGTTTTTGTTTTTTTTTCCCTTGAGCATCTCATAGACTTGTATTTCTTTATTATTACTTATTTATTTTAAAACATTAAGGGGTTTAAATGTTTTAGATTACATGGACCATTTTGAAATGCTTGAGTCCTGGGTGTGCCCATTGCCCAGATAGTGTTCATAGTACCCATTAGGTTGGTTTATTCCCCTCTCCTCCTTGCCCCTCCTCCTGGTTGCTTTCCATTGAGTTTTACTTCCCTCTGTGCACATGTGTGCTCATCAGTTAGTTCCAATTTAATAGTGAGAACATGTGGTATTTTTTTTTTTGATTCCTGAGATACTTCACTTAGGAGAATGGTCTCCAGTTCCATCCAGATTGTTGCAGAAGGTATTAATTCATCTTTTTATGGCTGAGTAGTACTCCATAGTGTACATATACCACATTTTATTAATCTACTCATGAATTGATGGGCACTTGGGTGGATTCCACATTTTTGCTACTGTGAATTGTGCTGCAATAAACATTCGAGTGCAGGAGTCTTTTTGATAAAATTACTTCTTTTCCTTTGGGTAATCCCAGTAGTGGGATTGCTAGATAAAAGACTTAGATCTAAGGCATAAAACCATAAGAATTCTAGAGGAAAATGTAGGAAGAACTCCTTTAAATATCAGCCTAGGCAAATCATTTATGGAAAAGACCCCAATGGCAATCATGGAAACAACAAAAATTAATAAGTGGTATTTGATTAAACTAAATAGCTTCTGCACAGCTAAAGAACCAATCAACAGACCAAATAGAAAACCTACAGGAAGGGGGAAATATTCACAAGCTACATATCCGATAAAGGGCTAATACCCAGAATCTATAAAGAACTCTAGCAAGTCAGGAAGTAAAAAACAAACAGCCCTATCAAAAAGTGGGCAAAAAACATGAACAGAAGCTTCTGAAAAGAAGAAAGACAAATGGCTAAGAAACATATGAAATGCTCAATGTCTTCTTGAGAGTTTAAAAGGATTCTGCTCCAATTTCTCCACAGGCTCACAAGGTATAGACTGAAGGTAATATAAGAATCTAATATACTATTAAATATTCTTTAATAATATACTTTATTTTTGGAGCAATTTTAGATTCATAGCAAAATCAAGCAGAAAGTGCATAGATTTCCCATATACCCCACCATACTCACAGCCTCTCCTACTGTTGACATCCTGCACCAGGGTGTACATTTATTATAATTGATGAACCTACATTGGCATATCATTATCACTCAAAGTCAGTGGTTTACCTTCAGGTTTACTCTTGGTGTTGTATATTGACAAATGAATAATGACATGCATCCAACAATTAATTTTTTGACTTGATAATGCAGAGAATTAATTTGAAACAGATTCACAATAGATTGGAATTTCTAGGTTCTGAAAAAGGAAAATTCACTGGGCAAGTTAAATAGACAAGAAATACATTATTTAAGACTATTGTAATAGGAGTCAATACTATTCCAATAGGAGAAAGAGATTGAACTCAACTCCCCTGAAACAAAAGGCAGGAGTGGTGTTTTTAAGTATGATCACGTGCTTGGTAACAATGGACCACATATAGGATGGTGGTCCTATAAGATTAAAATATTATATTTTTACTGTACCTTTTCTATATTTATTAATAGATATATTTAGTTGCATAAATACTTATCATTGTGTTACAATTGCCTACAGTATTCCATACAGAAACATGCTGTATAGGTCTGTAGCCTAGGAGCAATAGGCTATATAGCCTAGGTGTGTAGGCTATATACCCTTTAGATTTGTGTAAGCACACTCTGATGTTCACACAATGACAAAAATCACCAAATGATACATTTCTCAGAAGTATCCCCATTGTTAAGTGGTGCTCGATTGCACTGAGGTGAGCTAGTGGAAATGTCCTGGAAGGTGTTAGGGGAGGTCAGTCAGTGTGATTAGGCCACCTGTCTCCCCTCATTAGTGTTTGTCAAAGTTAAGCTCCCACCCTCCCACATGGACTGATGATTTCATTTCAAATGGATGGGCTCCCTGATCATTGAGACATTCCTGGGTTGTAAAACTGGTAAGAGGCTGGGAGATGATTTACATCTCAAAGGGGCAGATAACAAATTTATAAATACAACTTTTTTTTTTTTTTAAAGTAAATGCTCTAAGAAAAGGGAAGTCAGAGACCTACAGTCGGGAAGAACCTATCTAAAGTTTAGTCAAGCTGAGGGGAACCTCCAGGCCCTCTGGGTCAGTTTCCTTGCAAGGGAGTTAAGGTGATCACCAATACACTAGCTTGCTTCCTCCTCAATTCTTTAATAATCAATCTTCATTTATAATAACTGGAGCTGACTGTATAATTTCCTAAATCAGGGCAATTTCCAAAGACTCCACTTGGTATAGGCACCAAGGAATGTACAGTGAATCTAGGAGACAGCAAGCAGGGAGGGATGGAGTCAGCACTTCTGAATAAAAGATGTCAGTGAGGAGCTGGAATTGTTCACTTGACAATAGCTTTGTCCCCCCAATTCTTGTTCCTCTTCTGCAAAACTCTTAGCTCTTTCTTTTTCTGCTGAGGAGACCCTGGTTTCACAAATGTGTCAATTTTTGGGTAAAGCAACAACCCCAAGAGTGAAGACCCAGGAAAAGCCCTGCATATAATTCCCTTATAATTCAGACCCATGGTGGTGGCCTTCTTTGTGGATGGTGGGAGCCTCTCAAATCTAGAAGTAGCTTTAGATTCAGTGCACTGAGAAATTACTTGTTTACTAAGATGAAGCTGTAGGCTCTGGTAGCTTGGAAAATTAGGGGAGATGTTCTTGGACTGTGATTCCTGAGTATCACAGTCCTAAAAAGAAATTGAGACAGATGCACTGTGGACACTGGTTGGGCAGCAGAAGCCTGGGCTGTCACCAGCTGTTGAAGCCAGACTTACCTCCTCAGTGCAGCAGCCAAGCACTGAAGATGGATTGCAGACATTTGCACACATGAGCAGGTTGAACTCCCATTTGTTTACTGCTTTCAGGGCAGACATTTCTGATGACATCCTGAGCTATGACCAAGTGTGGGGTGGGAGGAGAACAAGGGTTGGGAATTATACTTCCAAGATAATAGGGACCAGAAAGATCTTCATTTACCTACAGTGGGGTTTCTGACTACAGGAGCTGCCAGACAGGATAAGAATATAAATGTTTGATCACAATATGTTACAGAAGACAGGGAGGGTTCCAATTTTAGAAAGAGAGCATGAGGATGACTGTCTATTTTTCTAATGTTCCAAGCTCCAGACTCTCCCCTCAAAATTCTGATGCCAACATACTCTCTTTCACTCTGTGGCTCATCTTGGGAGGAGTTGAGGGGTGGGGAACCTGTGGCTTTCTGATATCAAGATTGTTCTTTTTTAAGTACCAAAGGAGGCAAGAAAAGCTTCATCCTTCTCTTCTGTACCCCTTTTAATAAAAGGATTTGTTCTGTAAAATTTGGATTCAGTCAAAAGCTTGCACTCAAGGATCCAGAAGGCCACATGTGGCCCAAGGGCCTCAGGTTCTCCCCCCTCAAAATTTAAAGTAGAGCCCTGCTTCCCTCCCTTTCTGCAGGAGGCTGTGGGCACCCTCCACCAGGCTTTCCTTCCCATCTAGTCTAGCTCCCTGACTCCAGCCCCTGTCCTGTATCCAGATGACTGTTTCGGAGAGAAGAGACTTAGAATTTTAGGAATGCAGGAGGTCTAAGAACATACATGGGGACATTGAAAGGAGGACCAGCAAGGGTCATTTAACCCCCAAATCCTTATTTTGGAAGAAAGTATTTGGAAATGCCTGCAAGTTGGAAAAAGACAGAGGGGAACCTGGAGGCTGAGTTTTTGCACTGGATATCAGCAAGTGTTTCCTGTGCTTGATTCCTGCACTCAGTTAATTTATCATTTTCTATGCTTCCTGGCCCTGCCCCTCAGTTCAAGGTTTCAACGTGTTTGCCTTCATTCATGTCCACTCTCTCATGTCCATTCATTACCTTGCTGCTTTTTCCTCTGGTTTTACTGGATGAGCTGCTCTTGGCACAACATACACACTCAGAGAAAATGACGGGTATGGAGAATTTCTGGGCTGTGGCTAGTGCCAGCACATTGTTGTTTTCATTTGGAACTTAGCAGGCTCTGGGCACATTATGCACAAGTGTGACTTAGCTTCATGGAATCCAGCCTAAAGCTTCCAAGAAATGGTTTTGAAAGGCCTCAAGGGAAAAAATGGGTCCATGATGTTGTTTGGTAGGATATTCCGGGCTTTATTCACTTTGACTTAGTTGTAAAAGTTCTTCTTGTACAAACAAACATAGTCTCTCTCTACTCTCTCTAGTCTGTCACCATCTCTTCTGTGGGCTCAGGGGACAGGACAGAATTCACTTCATTTATGGTATCAGCAGGGAAGCTGAGGTTTTGTACTTGCAGGATCTCTGGTCCCAGCTTCTGCTCTCTGATTTTCAGTCTTACTGGTTTCAACATCTTTCTTAGAGAAAGCCTCCAAAACAAGACAGTAGAGAGCATAAACATTTAAGATATTACTTCTCTCTTGAATTGCCATCCATCTTTCCCTCTTTTCTCCATTTCTGTTCAACTGCCCAAGTTAAGCCTTTGACATTTCTGCCTGGTCTATAGTACCAGTTCTCTAACTTGTCTCCCTGCCTTGTAGTTCATCTACTTTCTATATGTCTTATACCATGTCTTTAGATCATAAAACACAGGTCATGTAATTCAATTTCCTGTAATAAAAAACACTATAACCTAGAGGATTAAATTCAAACTCCTTCTGGTAGCACTCACTTTAAAACTTTTCTCCAGCTTTCCTTTCCAGGATTATTTTCTGGCAATCTCTCATCTGTTCAACATACATGCCACATAGCTGATGGTACCCAGAAAGCACTGTGCATTTCTACACATTGAGGATTGGACCTATGCTGTTCTCTCTGCCTGGAATATTTTTTCTCCACTCTCTTTTGGGTCAACTGCTCTAATCCTTCACAACTCAACTTAATTCATCTTCTCTGTGAAGGCATGGAGAACCCCCAAGACAAATGTGTCTCTTCTTGATCTCCTGACCTCAAGCAATCCTGCCTCGGCTTCCCAGAGTGCTACAATTACAGGTGTGAGCCACCACGCCCCATCCATTTCTCCTTTCTTCATCCCAGCACTTGGGCATCCTAATACCATGGCCCACATTACTTTGTCTGTCCAGTCATGCAGTGAGCCCCTAAGGACAGTGGTGATTTCATATTCTTCCTTGTACCCAGACTCTCTCCCTAGTCCTACAGTTAAGGGTGCTCAGCAAAGAGTAGACAACTAGTAAATGTTTGGTAAAGGACTAATCAAAGAGTAGATTACAATTTGTTTCCAACTCTGTTTCCTTATGGAAGGAAATTTTCAATTGCAAATTGTTCAGAGTAGGAGGTCTGCCTGACCCAGGCAACATCTGTGCAGAAGACACCCCCTTCCACATGGAACTTGGGGTCTGCCTTGGCCTGACCATCATTGTTCTCATGCCTTCTCTGCCCAGGTGCATGCTGGTCCAGTCAACTGGGAAATAGATTAGAAACTCCCAGGTGGTGAGGGGGAAATACTGCTGTCCAGCTGCCACCTGCCGTGTGACCTTACCTAAGTCACTCACCCCTTTGATTGGACTTCCTCACCTGACATAGGAGGATGGTGACATGAATCACATAATTAGTCCAATGTTATAAAATTACATTTTATCTAGTCTGATGACAAAGCTGGTCAGCAGGAGCAATGGGTCTTCTCATCACTTTTGAAATGAAGCATCAGAAGAATGCATTTGGAAAAATCAGAAAGGAAGACATGGGATATAGGAAAGTATGAGATGGAGAAGTCCTTCCATTGAAGAATCAAGAGACAGTAATGGAAGAGGCACAGGTTACTAAGAGGCGAATTAAAAAGTCAAGTCACCAATTGCAGAGGTATAGTCATAAAACCCAAAGGGAAATGTGTTCTTCTGCCAAATATGAGAGCGAGAAACCGAAGTGATGTAGCAAACGACTGTCATACTCATATGAAATGCCTCATACCAGGTCTGTTTCTGGGAACTGTTGTGATAAGGAGGGGGGCAGAAGAGAGAGCAGGAGGGCTCCAAACTGTGGGGGAAAATGATCCAAACTAAAGGCTGTGGCAGAGGTCGAGGAAGAAACTGGGTGGAGAGGGCCAAAGTGACCCAGAGTCACCTTCATACTAATTGGGATCAAAGTTTCTGAATTTCTCTTGAGGTTACTGAGGAATTCGAGAATGAGAAAAAAGAGGCATGTCAGCCTAGAAGAACTGCTTCCAAATGATGTACAAATTGTTGGAGATTTCAAAAAATGCTAGGATTATTATTTCCTTTATGAAGTAAAAATGGGACATAACAAATACATTCATGATTTCCACATCTTTTCCATGCTGGGTATAAATAATACATATATTTTTATTACAGAAATGTTTTCAATTATGCTAGATATATTAAAGACTGAAAATTACATTAATGTAATATTGAAGTTATTAATATGAGCTTTCAAGGAGATTATTTTCCTTAAGACCAGGAGTTTTAACAGAGTATTTTTTTAACTGCAAAGTAGAATGAGAATCTTCCTTTGTGCAAAATAGTCTTATTTTAAAAATTCATTAGATTTATGTGGTTGTTAGCTTTTAGGATGTAACAATCATTACATTACCAAAGAGAAAGATATCTTTTAACTTTCTATATTGATAAACAGTTTATGCATTTGTTTAGGGAGTGGCTCAGAGGAGAATAGTTGAGAGCATTAATAGCACTTGGCATGGATTTCCATTATTCATGCTACTCCTGTCTGCTCTCAAAATGAATGAAGATTGACTAGGGGTTTCCCACATATGGTGGACTTTCCAATTCTAGAGTTTTTTATGCATGAAATATAGGAAGCTTGATATAGTCAGTGATTGATACCATCACTTACAGCCACAATTTCCTTATCCACATTGAGAACACCATTCTCTTACCCTCTGTCCACCACTAAACACCTGAAGGGATGTTGCCAGCAAAGAATTTTACTCACCAAAGCCATCTCTGGGAAAGTAAATTCAAGGCAACATATTGTTTTTAAATGAATTATCTGTGCCATAAAAATAATGCATGGAACCTACATTTTAAATCCCCATTAAGCCATATGAAATGTGTATTCTAATGCACCTAATACAGGCTAGCAATTTAACCAGAGGAATTGCTTGGAGGATATAGAAATGTCATTTTGGTAATTCCAGTGGGTTTCTATAGATATGCACTGGGTTTCTTCTTAATTATTCTACATCTGTTTAGAGATATGCAATTTCCAAGGATGTAATTGGATTTTAAGTACTTTTTCATTACTATAAATAAAATGTTACATGCAATTACATTGAAAAATCTGCAGTGCAAAAGCAAGCTGCAGCCCACAGGTTACGGCACTTTAGCATATGGAGGATGCTCTTCTTATGGTGTGATGATAGCCAAATTAAAAAGAACACTTTACTCCTTGAGCTGGATAATGGGCTGATTATATTTAGAGCCTATTCACTTCCCACAATCATCTGGTAGGAAAGATGGAACTGCTCAAATTTCATCTCCTCCGTTGGACAGTGTCGTGACTGGGAGGAATTATTAGCAGAAGAAAAGAATAAACCCACCCAGGATCTAGATCCCAAATGCTAATCAGAGTTTTGAAGAGGCAGATCTATTTCTGTCCTGCTTTCAGACCTGAGGTATTTATTTATTTGTTTGTTTATTTATCTCAGAATAAGAGCCGTGACTTTCAATCTGTGGGGCAATTTTGGGCAAAGAATTAGGAGGTATATGTCCTTAGTATAAATTTGAGCCTCCTTTGACACCAGCCCCTGCCACAGAAGGCCATGTCCAACCCCCCTACTTTCCCCAGTTTCAGCTGGTAACAAGTTCAGGCTTTTTCTCACATCTGTAGATATGGAAAGGCAGGTGATTCTGAAGTCTTTGGTAGGAAAGGTCCTAGATTTAACAAACACTAGAGCATACAGGGGCATTGCGGATCACTTAGAGACAATACAATTTAAAATGAGGAAAGTTTAAGTAAGTTGCTTGAGATGGAGCATACTGCCAGCAAACTCACCGCGCCCCATGAACGTAATTTCTCCCTGCTTTCCATCCCCTTTCCTTTGTATTTGCCACAATGGCCTCTACATGTTAGTGGGAGTTTTCCACAAACTTTGTGCTATTGCTCAAGCTAATTCCTGCTTCCTGTCTTACCCAGTACCATCTGCTAAATCCTCCCTCTCCCATATCCTCTCTTGCTTTAAGACTTAAAGCCAGCTCTTTCCAGAAGGTTTGCTTAGCGTTCTTTTATCTACTTAAATCCATGGAGCCGTAATGAGCACCATGTATATTCTGTCCAGTAGACTTTAGGTGGTTTTCTAATTTTTTTTAAACTGCAAGTAGAATAAGAATTTTTCCTCTGTGCAAAATATTCTCATTTTAAAAAATCATTAGAATTTATGTGGGTTGTTAACTTTTAGGATGTAACAATCATTCTATTACCAAAGAGAAAGATAGCTATCAACTTTCTATAGTGTTTTGAATACCCGCTTTAGTTTTTCTATCAAGGCCATTGTTTGTCCTTCTTTTGTAAGCCTCTTTGGGTCTGACTGTCTCCTGGACCCTCCCCTAAGGGTTTTGACAAAATATAAAATAAAGCCCTTCCAGTCATTGAAATTTGCATTTCATCAGGGAAGAGAAAGCTCAGACATTGAATGGTAAAAACCCAGTCTGCCAGGTGCTAGGGAAGAGATAGATCAGAGTAGATTGGACCCCTTCATGAGGATCATTCAGCTATGTTGATAGGAGTCAAATAGCAGAACATGTTGAAGCCCATCTTACTACCAAAAAATCCAAGATATTAATAAAATATCCTCATAACTTACTACATTGCAGTTAAAATATGATAAGAACACATTATGAAGATAATTTATATCATTTAAATATTGTAAATTTTGACTTTCTTCACACACAAAAATAGTGATCGGATATCTAAGAGATTTTATATGTTGAATTTCTTATCTCTTGTCTTAAATCTCTCCAAAGAATTTGGCCTTCATGAATAACAAGTTTTGGAACAATCTGCAATGTGTCTAGATCCAAGTAATTCTTTTTTTGTGTGTAATCATAATTATCTTTTTCATAAGCATCTATGGTTATCATTTCGTTTTTCCCAGAATGCATGAATCTTTATTAATTCAGTCTTCCTAGAGCAGACACAGAATCAGACATGGTGTAAATTGGGAATTCTTTTGGGCTGCTTCCTTTTTTAAGAAATAACTGTTAGACGAGTGATGCAATAAGAAAATAGCCACCAAGGTTATCACCAGATTTTCTTATGAGTGGGGCACTTAGAAAATCAAATTTCTGTATTTAGATATCTATATGCAGTTATATGTCTAAATTATAACCTATTTATATTTGCCCTTAGATTAAGCATACTGTTACTGAATTCCAATTGTATGTCACGGGCTTTTACAATTGGCATCTCATTTAATTTAACATCAATATAAGATAAATTTCACTATGTTCAATTTTATATTTTGGATACAAGTGTTTTTTTTTTATCAGATGATCTTTGCAAATATTTTCTCCCAGTCTGTGGCTTGTCTTGTCACTCTCTTGACAATGTCTTTCACGGAGCAGATGTCTTTAATTTTAGTAAAGTCACATTTATCAGTTTTTTTAATTTGTCATGCTTTTGGTGGTGTATCTAAAAACTCACTGCCAGCCCTAAGTTCATCTAAATTTTCTCCTATTAGTTGTACATTTTATACATAGGCATATGATCCATTTTGAGTTCATTTTTGTGTATGATGTGAGGTCTATGTCTAGGTTTATTTTTCTGCATGTGGATGTCCAATTGTTCTAGTACCATTTGTTGAAAAGGCAAATACTATCTTGTTTCCATTGAATTGCCTTTGCTCCTTTGTCAAAGATGAGTTGACTATCTTTCCGTATTCGTGCGGGTCTGGACTACCTATTCCTGGACTCTCTATTCTGACGCTTTGATTTATGTGTCTATTCTATTGCCATTATGTCTAATTTCGATAGATGAAGAAATTATCTCAAAGAAGTTGGGTGATCATCTCGAAGTCACACAGTCACTGAGTTGCAGACTAGAAATTTGAAGACAGGTCTTTTGAAATCATATCTAATACCCAGTTCACCAAACTACAGCAACCACTCTTACAGTGCAGAACAAAAACGTGTGATCAGTAATTTCAATACCCTAACCCATCTGTTTTCCTTCCTCTTTGTCCCTATGACCCACACACAGCCCATTGGTCACATGGGGGCAGAGTCGCCAGAGACAGTGGCTACAGGGTAGACAGTACACTGTACACAGTAAGTCCCATCTACCTGTGCAATCTGAACCTTGGCATTGTCTGATTTAAGGTTGATTGCTTTATTGAAATACACACAGGTACAAATGAAAACCCAAGTCCCTTCACCATCTAAGAAGATTTCCGATAACGCTATACTTGCTAGATAATGACATGGTCTGTTAAGTATGCAGCGGCAAAGGGCATGATTATTGCTCCTGCTCCTGCTTTCTATAAGGGAAGTTTGGGGAGAGACAGTGGAATCAGTTTTACTGAGATAAGTGTGTGCAGGGCCCTAATTCTGCTACAATAGAAATTTTTTTAGTGAAAGAAAGGTTTAGTTTGAAGAAGTTATTTTTTTTCCGTTTTTATTTCGGCAAATTATGGGGGTACAAATTTTAAGGTTTCAAATAATTCCCTTGCTCCCCCTCCCCACACGAGTCGGAGCTTCAAGCGTGACCATCCCTCAGACGGTGCATGTCTCACTCATTATGTATGTATATACCCGCCCCCTCCCCCCTCCCACCCACCCAATACCTCATTAATGTAGTTCCTATGTGTCCACTTAGGTGCTGCTCAGTTAATACCAGTTTGCTGGTGAGTATATGTGGTGCTTGTTTTTCTATTCTTGGGATACTTCACTTAGTAGTATGGGTTCCACCTCTATCCAGGAAAATACAAGATGTGCTATATCACCGTTATTTCTTAGAGCTGAATAGTACTCCATGGTATACATATACCACATTTTATTAATCCACTCATGAATTGATGGGCACTTGGGTTGTTTCAACAGCTTTGCAATTATGAATCGTGCTGCTATAACCATTTGCGTGCAGGTGTCCTTTTTGTAAAGTGTCATTGGATCTTTTGGGTAGATGCCCAGTAATGGGATTGCTGGATCAAATGGTAGATCCACTTGTATCACTTTAAGATATCTCCATATTGCTTTCCATAGAGGCTGAACTAGTTTGCAGAAGAAGTTTTTTTGTCCATTTTTAAGAAAGCACAATAATTTGGATTTATATCAGGCTGGCATTCTGCAGAACTTATAGTATTTTGTACATATAGTCATCATTTTTACAAAATTAGGAGACAGGCTTTAGTTTAAAGGCTAGTGTTTCTTTGCTTTCAGGATGGAAGGACTTAACTGATCTTTGCTCCCCAGAGAATGATTCAACCAACAATGAAAGAAATTTGAAACTTAAATCACATTCTATCGAGCTTGGGTGAGACCTCGGGGAGCATTCTGGATAATGAATGAATTCTAAAACATTCACCTTACCACATAGGATAATTATGACTCCTCCATCCCCACATGTTTTATGATGGCTCAGTGGAGTCATGGCAAGAGGATGAATGATAATCTGATTAGGGTTCTCTCCATCCTCAGATCCTCTAGTACAGTTTATACCTAATAGTGCACTCCAGGCAATTTAGTATCTGAACTGTAAACAATATGTGAACTAAAATAAAATCCCAAGCCCCCCAGCTGACTGAGAGGACTGCCTCTTGGCCAAAGGGACTCCAGAAATACCCTAAAGCTGAGTTGCTGGCCATGAGAAAGGAGGTCAGACATGCTTCCTCATGCACCCCTCCCTTCTTGGAGATATCCTTTGTAACTCATTAACAGCCTAAGATTATAGAAGAAAAAGCTTAAATGATATCTGCTGGCCATTAATCTACTTAAGAGATCACTTGAGTCTGGGTAAATGCCTGGTATATTTCCAGTGGCTTCTCTCTGATTAACAGACTTTCTTAATTTAAAACATTCCAAGCCTTTAGACAAAGCTTCATTTTTTTAACCAATCGCAAATCAAGAATCTCTAAACCCACCTATAACCTGCAATCCCCTACTTTGAGATGTCCTGACATTTTGGGCCAAACCAATGTATGCCTTCCATGTATTTCCTGTTTCCCCATCATAGTCACTTTTGAACTTTTTCCTTCTATGGTGTGGATACTATAAGATAGTTCACAGATCAGCTCCCATTTCACAAAAATGATACCATCTCCACCTCCCCTCTCCCCCACCCCCATACTTCCTTAGCATGCCTAGCTGGGGTCAATGGGGTATAGCATGAACCAGAGTTCCCATGCCTGCCTCTCTAGGAAGAAGTAGCTTTCATGGTTTAAATATAGTCTACGTCATCTCTTTAGGAAACTATAGAGGAACTTGAAACCAAATCCTATAATAGGAAATGTCATTTTCCTGTCCTTATTCTATGGGAATGCCACCTCAGGGAAAAAGAAGAGAACTAGGCAGAATTTGTAGGCCATGATCTTAACTTATCTACGCATTAGACACAACTAACAGAAGTTTGTAGTAAATTTTCACCAATAACCGACCTAGGGGTGCCTGATAACAGTCTTTTATTTTATTTATTCAACAAATACCTAAGTGCCTACTTTGTAGAGGTATCAGAGGTAGACCACAGAAATCAGGTATGATCTCAGTCCTTATTGAGCAGACAAACATATTCTAAGTTTGTTGTTGAATATTTAGTTTGTTTCTGGTGCCTATGAGTCTACAATCAATAATTTTGTTAAAAATAGTATGCAGAACCAAGATGTCATCTAGTCGAGCAACTTTGTTTTACTTGTCTAATTTCCCAGAACATAGAATAAGATTGCCAAATCAGCTAAAGAAAATAAATTGCTGAACGAGTTGCTGGGCCTTTCCCATCTTGAGTGAGTAGGAAGGGCTGGAATGAAGTGATCGCCAGGGGAGGTGGGGTGAGACCCAGGAGGGACATTCTGCAATGTCTGCCTGCTGCTTCCCCCAGCCCCACTGCCACCTGTAAGGATACCACAGGGAACAATGCCCGTTGAAGCCCCCCTCCCTGCCCAAGTTTATAACTAATTGAGAGATGGTTTCAAGTGTGGGGGTGAAGGGAAATTTCCTCTTTGCCCCAGAAGGTTCGCTGAAAGATCAACTCACAATAAGGCAGATTAACAAGAGGAAGAGATTACAAATTTATTTACCATATGCACTGGGAGAATCACAGAGTGATTACCCAATTTCCCAGTGGGGTCCAGAATTTTATTTACCCTCATTTTAGAGGGGAGGGGGAGATGAAGAATATAGATAATTCTGTTCAGAGGCAATAAGTGGTTACTAGGGAGGATGAATAGATACTTGGGAGAAGAAATGAATAGGGGGGAAACAGATTGATTTGTAAATGATTCTCTTCACAAATTATATTAACCTGAGAGACAGGTATTATATTTAAAGTTATTTGACCAGGTCTGGTTGCATTCTTGATCTTCTTTCCTGCAAGGGAAGGAAAGGGAAGGCAATTGTTCTTTTTGATGGGTCTGGTTTTTTATGAAGAAAGATGGAAAACCCCTTCCAAGGCCTGTTGATCTCTAAGGGCCTTTAATTCAAAATGCTCTGTACATCAAGGAGTCATATTTTGGGGTGAAATTTCCTTAGCTCCTTCATAGGAATCCTGTGTCTGGCAATGGAAATATTAGCTTTATTACTAGTAAACCTGCATTGACAAATGTTTGGAATACAATGGCTGAAATCAAGTTGGCAGGAATACAAGGCAGAATTGTACAGTCACAGTTCCCCCTTACAGGGGCAGGTTGCTTGGGGCAGAAGTTCCTACTCTAGGTGTTGCTATGGACCATTGTGAGGAGACAAGGGTTTTCCCTCTTTTCTCACTATAATGTCAGCATCAGTGAATGTAGATTTGTGGCATATTCTTCAGTGTCACCTTCTTCACATTCTTTCCCAGCTCATAAGTTCCTTTTCCTTCGGTGGCACTTTACAAGAAATTAAAATACATTCCCCAACACCCCCCTTTTGGGAGAAGTTAGTCCAGGTATAAAGAAATTTACCATCAACCCCAACATCATCTACCCGGTTTCAACAAGGGCTCTAGGCCTTACAATTTTTCTGTAAGGAATTAGTTCATGAGCATCCTAGAACTCAACAAACCATGCATGCCATTATACCCAAAGGATAACCCCAAGGTTTTTTTAATAGTAGAATCTTACTTATTTTTTATTTTTTAAACATATTTTCTTTTGCCACCTAGGAATAACAGTAAGTAAAATCATAAAGAAGGTGCATTTACCCTCAGGAACAACCTGTTCACCTCTCAACTTCAGCGACCCCTCCTTCAGGAAACCACAGCTCAGTGTGGCCCAGAACCTTTCCCCCAGGTACCTGCTGGGCTCAGAAACACTGTGTCCTTTATTGTGTCACTCTGGTTTACTTTCCACTAAAGAGGGTACAACTGGGCTGAACAATGAAATAAACTGTCACAACGTGAGCTAGTTTTATGTCTCCTTAAGTGGTAATGTTTCATCTTGGTACAGAGCACTTGCTCCCTGAAGGCCCTAAAGCAGTATTTCCCAGCGAGTAATCCTATTTCCCTGGATGTCAACCCACAATATGTGGTGAGGGGAAGACTTTCATGCTCAAAGAACACTTTTGGCTAAAGAAAATTTAACAGATTTCCTTGGCTTGGGACTTCTCAGGGCCCTTATTTTGTTATAGTGCTCTGTGACTCTCTATGGAGAGAGAGATATTTGACTATTTGTGGAACATTCCATGGGACCATTTTTCCAATTTGGGACACACTGCTCTAGACACAATGACCAATGATTGAAGGGACAGGGATCTATTTTTGGACAACTAGAAGGTAGGTTCCCTTTCATCGTGAATAAAACTCAAGGTAATTCAAGTATTTACAAAAAGGCAATAGAATCCAAAGAACAAAGGCTTTGAAAAGAGTAAAATCTGCATTTAAACCATGTACTGGCTGAATGAGATTAGCAAGTTTATTAGCTCTTGGTGACTTCATTTCTTTGTCTATAAAAGAGATGGTAATAATTCTTATTTGGTGAGGATATTCCAATGCTTAGCTAAGATCATTCTGCAAGAACAGTGCTTGGAACATAATGTTTATAAAATAAATTTTAGCTTCTTTTCCTTCTCCAAGGTTTTTTCTCTACCTTTCCAGGGATTAAATTTGAAATAAGAGGAAAATATAGTTTTCCATGTCTCTAGATAATATCTTCTGCTTTTACATAATCATTTTAAGTAAGCATTTACTAGGTATATATTTATACCAGTTATTATGATCTGTCTTAATGGGAATAATTAAGATAAAAGAGACACAGACTCTGCCCTCATGCAATTCAGTCAGGTAAACAAAGGCAATTGTGTCGTATAATTATAAATAATGGTTTACAATTTTGAAGCTTTTTCCACATGCATTATCTCATTTAATATTCACAAGAACTAGATGAAATAGATGTTGCTATTTTCCCCTTTATATATAAATAAATATTAGGCCCCGGGAAGATGAGCAACTTGGTCAAGGTCACCTGGCTGCCAACACCAAAAGTGTGAACAAGAATCCAAGTCCTCTAACTCAAATCCTGCGACCTTTTCACTCTATCACATGGTGACTGTACTCACCACATTTCAAGTGAAAACTTCCCAGACAATTCTCTTTTTAAAGGAAGAGCATGTGATTGCCTGTCAAAACAATGATTTACTGCCAAGAATGTCTTGGTTGCTTAAAGCTAATAAATAGTTTCAGCTGTAAAATGTCTTTTTAAATACCTTTGAAATGTACACTTCGGAGGATTCTGGAACCCTCTGCCTCATCCTATTGACTAATGGTATAGTCTTGAGATATTATCTTAAATAAAACAGAAATAATAACTAGGCTTCTCTTTGATAACAGGAAGTATTTTAGAAGGTATAAAATGCAATTTAAATGTACTAATTTTTAATCTCCTTAATGTGGGAAGCAGTGATAATATGAAAGCAATTAATAATTGGTTCGTAATATATTTCATGATTATCTTTGTTAGGGAGAAATAATATCCACCATTAATGATCTTCTCTCCCTAGGTGTTCAGCAATAAGTGGCTGGAGAAGGGAACTGGATTCCATGCTGATGATTTTGAGGGTAGTTTATTAATATAATTTGTTGCAGACAGACCTAACATATACCAGGATTGATTTAAACAGTGTTTCCAAAATAGGAATCTCATTGAATAGTAGAGCTTCATATTTATTTCAAACTCTTTGGAATACTTTCCTAATTGACTGAAATATCTGTAAAAATCAACTGGTATGGTGCTGAAATTTTTGTTGGTTTGTTTCTCTTTTCTATATAAAGTGTTAAACATTTCAAGCTTTTTAAAGGATGGTTCTTTCAAAATGAGCTCTATAACTTAAGGCCTTACAGGCAGAAAGTGTTAGGTAGATAGCCAAGGACTTCCAGCCCCTCTTGGTGCCCCTCCTGGCCTCCAGAGCAATTGCTACATCTGGGGGAAGAGGTCACGCCCTATGAATCTGCCAATCACAACTTAGTGCACCAAATGCTAAAGAATGCAGAGGATTCTCTAGCTCGAAGGCCAAGCAGCACAGGTACAATGGTGTCTTGAATGTGACCTAGGACAAGCTAAGGTTAATTATTATGTCATTAGCTTAAGTCTACATTGCAGTTCACCATCCCCCCACACCCCGAAATGGGCTTTCAGAGAGGCTTATGGGAGATTCACATGTGCAGCAGTAAGGCTCAGGTTATATAACTACCAACTGTCCATCAAAGTGGTTTCATGGTGGTGTCTGACCCATGAGGAGGGCCCAATCCATCCACTATAAAACAAGACTCCAGACCATGACCAAGACCTTTTTGTTATGACAAGAGGCACATTTGCTGGTTTGTGGTGAACATATGTTGCTCTTACTCTGTAAAGCTCTATCTTGCTCTTTCTGTGTAAACCTACTTTGTCCTTCCTCAATAAACTTCATTGCCGTGCTTTTGGCATGTGTGGTCATTCTTCAGCCAAGAGCACACCAAGAACCGAGAACAGACAAGATTGCCCACTCTGAACTCCAACAGAAAGATCTTCCTAAACTTTCTCCCCTCAACATGATCCTTTTGTGGTATGCTTATCTTTTAGGTTTCGTTTTCAACTTAAGATGTTCTTTGCTAGTATCTAGAAAATTTGGATTGAAGTGATATAACTCATTGTGGGCAGAGCTCTGGGGCAAACTTTTAGAAATTGTCCTTCCGGAATGCTATCTGGCAATATTTGTTTATTTATTTTATTTTTTTAGAGACAGGGTCTCACTCTGTTGTCCAGGCTGGAGTGCAGTGATGTGGTCATAGCTCACTGCAGCCTCGAATTCCTGGACTCAAGCAATCCTTCCCTCCTCAGCCTCCCGAGTTGCTGGGATTAGAAGCGTGAGCCACCCTGCCCAGCAATCTTTATTTAATAAACATTAAACACCAACTCTGGGTTCCTTGTTAGGGGATGAGAGTATTAAGGTGAAAAATACATAGTTTCTGCTTTTGAGGAACTCAAAGGGAAGGAACACATGTGACAGAGGTAAAGATGGGTTCACAGCAGACTTCACCTCTGCAGAGACTATAACTGGTCTACCTTTGATTATGATAACACACCGTGCCTTTATGAACTCCAGGTGATCATATAGGACTGGGGCTAGGAGCCCAGAGCCCTTCCCTAAGGCTTTTTTTTTTTTTTTTAACTTGAAACGAGTTAGAGAAGCTTCATTTCTTTCTGGAATAGGTGACAGAATGTGAATTCATGTGCCTGGCAACGTGGAGTAAAGCTGGTTTGAGACAATGAAGATCTCAAAACAGAACAGAGACAAGAAATAAAGAAAGGATCCTGACAAAATTGGTTTCTAGAACTAGGCATGTTGCCCCCTCCAGTGGTTTGGTTATTGGAGCCAATTAATTTGATGCTTTTGCTCAAAGTTTTGTTTCTGCCATTAGGAATTTGAGTAATATAAGTCATATTCATTCTAACAGAGGTATGAACTACAAGACTGTACCCAAAGATATAATAATTTTACTTTGAGAAATACAATTGATCCTTGTTATTTGCAGATTCTGTACTTGTGAATTCACCTACTAAAATTTATTTGTAACCCCAAAAAGAAAACTCACAGAGCTTTCTTAGCCATTCATCTACAAGTGTAGGGAGGCAAAAAATTCGAGTCTCCCGACACACACGCTCCCAGCTGAAGTTGAACCAGGTGATGCTCTATCTTTTTGCTCAGCTCTTATATTATAAACAAGTGTCTTTTCTGTGATCTGGTAGTTAGTAGGGTGGTTCTTTTTTTGTGTGTGTTCTTTTTTTTTTTTTTTTTTTTTTTTTTTTGCATTTTTGTGGATGTTTTTGTTGCGACTCTTTCCTGTTTAAAATGCCCCCAAGCATAGTGTTAAAGTGCTCGTGTTCCTAAGTGCAAGAAGGCTGCTACGTGCTTTACAGAGGAAATATATGTGTTAGATAAGCTTTGTTCAGACATGAATTATAGTGCTGTTGGCCATATGTCCGATGTTCATGAATCAATGGTATATATTAAATAAGGTGTCTTTACACAGAAACACACATACAAGAAGGTTATGTATTAATCAGTTGGCAAAATTTGACTAGAGGCTCCCAGCAACCTAACTCTGTATTTTTCCCCAGAAACTATGGCTCAATATTTGCTAATTCAGTGTTCATGGTTCATGGTCCATGGTTCATGGACCTTATAGAACACAACTATAATGAATAGCAAGTATCAACTGTGTATTCTAAGAAAATAGTCACCTCTATTTGCAAAATTAATTATATTTACCAAAATAGTCATAGAAACACTATTTATATTAGTGAATAGCTGGAGAACAGCCAAATGTACAAAAAATGAAGTAGTTAAGATACCATATAGCTATTGTAAATAATTTTGTGCATATATCCATACATAAAAATACACTTATATAATTAATAAAGTGGACTTGTTGGGGCAGAGTTCACTGGCCCAGAGAAACTTGAAAGAAAGAGCCATGTCTTACTTATATTTCTATCTATGTTAGCTATCTTGCCATGCAGTAGATGTGATATATAATACATACAAATCATTGATTACTATGGGTGGCCATGTGGCATAATTCTGGCCAATGAGGTCTAAATGGAAGTCTCTTGGTTAGAGATTCATGGAAAGCTAGTTTTTAAAAATGGACAGAGTCAATAGCATCCATATTTTTCTTGTTTCTCTTCCCACTTCTTCCAATTTGAAACTTGGATAGTGCCTATGGTGTAGGGACTATCATGTTGCTTAACTCCAAGAGATGCTCCTTGAAATATGAATATTACATATTCTCCCTGCAGTTATACAATATAGTGACCCTAAAATCTAGGTAATCAGGCAAATTCATGGATGAGGAAGCATGTAGAGCTAATAAACACATGAAAAGATGTTCAAATTCACTAGCAATGAGAGAAACGCTTAATTAAAATGACAATACAATATCATTTCTCACCAATAAAATAAGAAAAATTCATCTGAACTCACTAAATGCTGGAGAGAATGTGAAGAAATAAAAACTATCATATCTTTCTAGTGGAAGAGAGATGCAACCATTTTTTGGAGAGTAGTTTGGCAATATCTGCTAAAGTCACAGATGCTTATATTCTACTATCTAGCATTCCATTCCTAGAAATATATAAACACTCAGGTACATATGCTCAGGGAGATAATACAAGAATATTCACAGCAGCAACTTTAGGGATAGTAAAAATATGGAAACAATCTATGTATCCACTGAGAAAAAACCGATGAATTACAGTATATTCACAAGGTGGAATACTCAATAGCAATGAAAACAAATAAACCCGTGTCACTCACATCAATGTGGCTAAATTGTAAAAGCATAGTATTGAGTGAAAGAGGATTGTATAAGATTGCATATTACATTTGAACATCTACACAAAGTTTATATACCTACAAACGAACTCTACATAGTGAGTAAAACTATAACAATATGAATGAGAATGATCAACACCAAATTACATGTTTGTGTGGCTATTTCTGTGGTGAGATAGAACAGAAAAAGAGAAGGAAGAGCAGGAGAAGGGCCACATTTCTACCTGTGACTTTTTAAAAGAAATATCTGAAGGAGATATGGCAAGTATTGGGATATCAATGAGGCTAAATGCAATGTAGATGCTTGTTACATTTATTTTGTATTTGTCTAATTGTTTAATAATTTAAAAGCAAATATATATGGAAAATCATAGATGTGTGTTTGGAATTGCAAATATTTCCTAGATGCTTTAGTTACCAAGGGAATTCAAGTAATGGATTCTCAAATAAAGACAGATATGAGAGGAGCTATCTCTCACACAGGAAGAGTTCTAACTGTGCAAAGGTTTCTCTTGAGAAGCCATGAAATGATTATAAAGGAGATAACAAGGAAAAGTTAAATTTTCAAGTTGTTATCAAGTGGGATAGCCCTCTAAAATTTACAAAGTATGCTCATTATGTTTATTCTTCCTACAAATTAAATAGATATTATTATTTCCATTTTGCCAGCAAAGCACTATAATCACGTAGGCAAATATTATTTCTTTATATTGTACGGCAATTTAGAGAGATTAGGAAGAAGTGCATTAATGTCCTCATGTAAAAACTTGATAAAAAATTTTCTAAAATTAACAAAATATCTATATATATTATATATAAATGGAATATTTATTTGGAAATCATACTTATTTTTTAATTTACTGAGGGCTTGCCTTTCAGTCAGATATATAATAAAACAATGAATTTCGAGTTGGAAATATTGGAGAAATGTGAACCACATCACCCAGTGTATCACTTTCTCTCCTTTGATTATGATGATGATGCTGGAGGAAAAAGATACCCATGCAATAATGCTAATTTTCAGGCTTATGTAGCACGGATATCAGTGGGTTTTAAACTTTGTGAGCAAGGGACTTTAGAAAAGCCTTTATAGGAAGAAGATTTTCCCAACTCCAGAATTCCAAACAACTAGTCTCTCCCTCTATATTTTGGGAATTTACAATTGGCTTCAGGATTTCTCACATGTGCTTTGAGCAATGGAAACCAAAACCAACCCCATAGATCACTTACATTAGGACAGAATACACTCTGCAGTGAGTTTCTTATGCGGTTGGGGTGCTAAGAAAAGATGAATAACCATATCAATTGATTTGATTTTTAAATTACTTTTTTCTGTAGCTGGAAATTAAAAATAATAACTGCAAAGTTAAGCAACTTTACAGAAAAGGACCTATAGCATGAATAACATATGCTTTCAGTAAACTCATTTAATTAGTTTTGAAGAATATGGTCATTGTTGGTTGGCTTAGCTACTTTTTCCAGAACCACTGGAAAGAATTAAACCATAGAGCAGCCATTCTTACCTCAGAATCATCTAACAAGAACTTTAATTAACACTGAGAAAAATAAGATAGCAATCGCCATAACAGTAATTGCATTTGGAAGCCAGAATCCTCCATGCAGCCGAAATCCTAATCTATTCTGCTTTTTGCATCATTCTCTTAATTGAGGGGAATAAATATCTTTCTCCAGGACTATAGCTGTGGGAATTGTCTAGCATCACCCAGAACTCACAGATGATTCTGCTGTACATAACAATTTCTTTCTTAACTTCCTTAATTATATTGAAGTTTCTTGTGCTCACCTCATAGCACCATGATTAGAGCAACAGTTGCAGAACAATACAGGGTCTTAAGTAGTCATGCACGGACTGAGCCTTTTGCAAGAAGTGCTAGATAAAGTAAAATTCCTGAGAAATAATGTGACAAAGACCTGCTTCTTAAGCAAACTTTGAGTTAAGTGTTTGAGCAGAAACTAACCATTTCCCCCAGTGAGCTTCTTGTTCCACCTGTATCTTTGATGTCTGGAACAATGCCTGGAAATTTAGTAATTATTAGTTGAATGAATAAATACATAAATTAAAGAAATGTGTAATTAATCATTGACCCCCAATACAGTATGACAACATTGATATTAAAGCATATATAACTGTGGAACAAATAGGATGTAAAACCACAATGAGATATCACCTAACTCCAGTGAGAATGGCCTTTATTAAAAAGTCCCAAAACAACAAATGCTAGCATGGATGTGGAGAGATAGAAACACTCTTACACTGCTGGTGGGACTGCAAACTAGTATAACCCGTGTGGAAAATAATTTGGAGATACCTCAAAGAGCTAAAAATAGAAATGCCATTTGATCCAGCAATCCCACTACTACGCATCTATCCAAAGGAACAAAAGACATTCTATAATAAAGACATCTGTACTCAAATGTTTATGGCAGCACAATTCACTTTTGCAAGGATGTGGAAACAACCCAAGTGCCTTTCGATCCATGAATGGATTAAAAAAATGTGGTATATGTATACTATGGAATACTCTTTAATTACAAAAATCATTGGTGATCTAGCACCTCTTATATTACCCTGGATAGAGCTTGAACCCATATTTCGAAGCAAGGTATCACAAGAATGGAAAAATAAGCACAACATGTACTTGCCATCAAATTGGTACTAACTGATCAACACTAGGGTGCTCACATGGAAGTAATATTCATTGGGTGTTGGGGGGGTTGGGGTGGGTAAACTCACAAGTAATGGATGCAGTGCACATTGTATGGGGGAAGGGCACGCTTCTAGCCCTGGCATGGGTGAGGCAAAGTCATGACTTGTAACCAAAATGTTTGTACCCCCATAATATCCTGAAATAAAAAAAAAAATCAAAGATCAGCTGAGCAGGGAGCCATTCTGACCACATAGGAAAGACATTATTGTTTTCATCACACCTTAGAGACTTGTTACCTAATGAAAAGATGAAAGGCCGGGCACAGTGGCTCGTGCCTGTAATCCTAGCACTCTGGGAGGCTGAGATGGGAGAATCGCTTGAGGCCAGGAGTTTAAGACCAGCCTGAGCAAGAGCAAGACCCTGTCTCTACTAAAAATAGAAAAAAATTAGCAGAGCAACTAAAAATAGAAACAAAACATTAGCCGGGCGTGGTGGCTCGTGCCTGTAGTCCCAGCTACTCGGTAGGCTGAGGCAGGAGGATCCCTTGAGCCCAGGAGTTTGAGGTTTCTGTGAGCTGTGGTGATGCCACTGCACTCTATCTGGGATAACAGAGAGAGACTCTGTCCCCCCAAAAATAAATAAGTAAAATTAAATAAAAAATGCAACCAGACTTGGCCCAAGCATTTTAAATGTAATACCTGTCTCTCAAGGTTAATTTAATTTGCAAAGAGAATCATTTCCAAGTTAAACTGTTTCCCCCATCCATTCATCCTCTCTAGCAACCATTTATTGCTCCTTAACAGAATTGCTTAAAATCTTCATCTAAAAGGAGGGTATAAAAATATCTGGATCCCATTGGGATATATGTGATCCTCCCCTTGTGGACAGTAAATAAACCTCTTCCTCCTATTAATCTGCCTTAATTGTGAGTTGATATTTCAGTGAACTTCCAGGAGGAAGAGGAAGTTTCCCCTCACCCCACTGTCTTCATCTGGACCTTTGGCTCCCTAAACAAATACCAGGTCTCATAATTGAGATTTGAGGCTTCTGCATGAGATAATGTTGGGTATATCACAGAAAAAAATTAACATAACCACCCAGTACCATCTCCTTTATGATTATAAGGCTTTCCATTTTCTTCTGATCAGCTTTCATAACAACTAGGGGTAAGGATGCAGAATGAGCACTCCTTTTAGTAGAAGATAGGTGGTGAAGCTTCCCTGGCGTGCTCCCCTGCTGCTTACCTCCTGCTGTGTGGCCCAGTTCCTAACAGGGCACAGACAAGTACCAGCTGTGGCCCAGGGGCTGGGGACTGCAGCTATATACCATTCAGTACTACATTAAAGAGAGAAAACCATTTAGGAAACCAATTGTCTACCATAAAACTTTCTGGGTTAGGTATTTAATTTTCTTAAGATATTTATTTAAACATATTTTTAAAATAGTACTGATTGTTAGGAAGATACTTTCCATGTTAGACTGAAGTTTGCCATTAAATAAATTCTGCTGGCCAATCATGGCCTTGCTTCCCAGTGCCACACAGAATGAGTCAAGCCCTCTTTATGTTATGTCTTGTTAATTTGAATCCCTTCTTCTAGCCTGTTAAACTCTTTGTTTCTGATTCTATATTTAGCTTTCAGATGTCTCCCAGCTCCTGAAATCTGCAAATTAAATATACTTGTTTTTTATGTCCTCATCCAAATTACTGATAAAAACATTGAAAATGACAGGTAAAATCTCTGCAGCATGAAATCAGATGCATTCCATTAAATTGGCTGTGCTTTTCATTAATTAGCCCACATTTGTCCTGCAACAAGGTTCAAATCCATCTACCTATGTGATTTATCAGCCTACATTTGAGCACCTTGTCCAAAACCTCCGCTGAGTTCCAGGTATTCTAATTTTATGGCATTCTCTTTACCTACCAGTTTAGGAATTCTTTTTAAAAATAAATGAGATCAGTCTGGAATAATTCGTAAACACATGAATGCATTTTGTTATCACCTCTTTTCCTAGTTAATAGTAGACTGAGTGAAACTCTTGGTGAGTCAGAGATTAAGATGGTGGCTGATCCCATTAGTGCGCTAAGTGAGCAGCGTTAGCCGAACTCTAGGGAGCCCATGGTCACCACCTTATAGATCACAACTGGATCTACTTTTTTCCCCCCCACTTTTCCACCTAGGCTTCCTATGTCTACAGCAGGTCCTCCTGGAACCCAAATCTGACCAGGACCACAGCTGTGGCCTCTAGAGAAAGGAAACTTCTTCCCTTTCTGTAACTTGTGTGTGCCATCCAATCTTAAAACCACGGATCACATGAAAAATATTGCTGATGTCACAAGGTGAAGAGGAAAAGATTTTCTTTCTTCCACAGTCTTCATCCTTTTGCCCTTAGACTGGTTATGGATAGTGGTTAAAATCCTGCTTGGATCGCATCGTCTGAGTTTATATCCTGTGTCTGCAATTCCTGAGTTGCCCTTGTCAATTTACTTAAACTCTCTAAGTGTCATTTTTCTCATCTATCAACTGGAAATAATGATATTGTTTGTTTCACAGAGTGGCTGTGATAATTAATTGAGGAATTACATGCAAAACAAAAGAGTTCTTGGCACACAGTGAGCTCTAAATAAGTCTTAGTTGTTTTAATTGTTAGTATTGCTTGAGAAGGACATAGGCCTTCTTCTCAGGTTGGAGATATGCTGGCTGATGTAGTTCTGTGTTGGTTAACTGAGGTTGGTCTATATTCACATTATTAAAACTATTTCCAATCCTGGATCGTTTAGCTCTTCAGAGAATCAAAGAACTAGCAGCAAATGGTGGGTGATATGACCCTGTTCCAGTAGGTATTGCCTAAATAATACCAGTATGGCTTATTTTTGTAAAGTTCCTCTTCATCTAACAAGCAGAAAGCACTCTATGGACATTATCACATAATAATTTTGAAAAGTTGCTAGGCTATGAGTACCGTATGATTGCTTGTTTTGCACAGGAATTCTAAGTAGCTTGCTTATGTTCATATAGAAAGACAGCAGAAGAACAAGGAGAAACATATTACATGGGCCTTTGAAATCTCACTAGGAGGTTTGGGTTCCCAAAGCAACTAACTTTGGAGCAGCATGCATCACAAATACTCTCCATGTATTTAAGATAATTTAATCTAAATAACTTTGCTATGTGAAATCTGGCAGTATGACATCATCAGTTAAATTTGGAATGTATCTGGCTTCAGCTTGACTCAGTAAGTCTAATAATCAATCACTAGGTTCACAAAACCCAATACACTTGACAGCTGGAAGGAAGACATAAGGAGGCAATTCATAATTTCAGCCTATTTGGCTTCCAGTTCAGTTTGACAAAAATTGTTCTATGTTCCAGGCTCTATGCTGTACACAGTAATAGGTAACAGTGTTTCTTATGGACTTATATTCAAGTGAAATAGGAAATGCAGATGTTGATAGAGATAGAGATGGAGATATGTAGCTATAGATTGTGTAACAAAGAAACAAAGTGTATTGGGTGGTAAATTAAGGAGATGTTATTTTTGACTGGGGATTGGAAACACCTTAAGGAAAATGGATGATGTAAATAAGGTCTTGAAGAATGGGTAGGTTGGAAATTGTAATGTATTTGGCAAAAAGAAAGAAAATACTATGTGGAGCCAGGAAGGTAACTTGTAAAACTTTTGTTGACATGAACAGGCAATTATGCCTTATCTATACATTCTCTAGAGTTGATATGACCCTCAATTTTACTTTTTCACAAACTTAAGACCAGATTCCTGTTAATCTATTTGAAAAGAGAACAGAAGAAAGAAATGAAAAAAAAGAGAGAGAGAAAAAGTAGGGAGCTGTTTCGATTTTCTTTCAAACGTTTTTCAGAGGGGATATATAAATCACAGGTCAAAAATGTCTAAAATACCTACATATCAGCTCCTTAGATAGCTTATTTCAGAAACTAAACCTGTGTGATATTTCTTTATTCCCCTGTTTAATTAAGAACATGATAGTGGTGAGCTTCCTACTCATCATCTCACTGATGAGGCATTCGAATTAATGCTGAATTCTACTAATTGCAACCCACTGCTGCCTCTAGGGGTGAGGGGCATGCAATCGCTAATCAAGGGTACTTTCAGTTCATCTTCCAACTACATGAGTTGGGGAGGGATGACAATAGAACCATTGTATAACAAATGCTTTTAAGAGATATACAAAATATTTCCAACAGAACGTTCACAGTTGAAAAGATTTTAGGCTTGCCTGGCTCAGTGTGTGTATTATTTTCAAAAATAAGGCTGGGCTCTCCTGAAGGACAAGAATTGTTGATACACTCTGCATCAATGACAATGGTGAGAACAACTGGGGACCTCAATGAGTATTTGATGAATCATTGCTTTGATCCTGTAGGAACGATGGTGACACAGTTACATATAAATAGCTATAATTTGTTTGCCCCTGTCCCCTGTTCAATGGCACGGGAACTCACATATATTCTTATGGCAGTATAAAGATATTTAAAAAAAAATAGGCATTACTGAATTTTCTAATGTTGCAGTTGAAATGTTTTCCCCAGGGCCAGTGCAGACTTGCTTCAGTCAATGGAACTGCACTGTCTAACAGTAGATAGCACCAATTATGCAAGAAGAGATGTGGGGTTGAAACCTGAGTTTTCCGATGTCTAGCTGTGTTATCTTGGCCAAGCAACCTTATGTTTCTGAATTTAGTGTACTTACTTGGAAAATGAGTACAATAATCTGCCTACTAAACTGAGTTTTGAGAACCACAGGAGATAATGCATATACATGTAATTTATAAAGTAGTCTACAAATATCTTGCCATATGAGCTAATTAATTCTTACATTTAAATCAATATGTAAAATATTTTACACGGTTATCTCTTTAATTGTAATTTCCCATCCTTATAAAGCTGATGTTAAAGTATTATGGTGAGATAATGTTGCTCTAGAAATCTACACATAGAATTATTTTTGCAGCATGGTTTTATACTACTTCTGTGTGGTTTCCTGTAGTGAGGGTGTTCATGGCTGCTTTAATTCCTATTGTTATGTTCACTTAATAAAAGTACCACTCCCATGATGAAAGATTTGTTTAAAAAAAACCACAATGCTATGTAGGGATCACTTCCAACCCCACTTAGCTCTTATGGGGCTCTTTGGTTTCATGTAGGGACCAAACTGACACAAGGCAGATTAACAAGAGAACAATGTACGGATTTCATTAGTTTATAATATGGTCATTGGGATCTTCACAAGAGAGTAAAGTCCAAAGAAGTGGCCAAAGCAAGGGAAGTCACTACAAGGTATATGGGGCACGAAAAACTAGTGGGAATATACCCATCCCCTCCTCCTGCCTCCCACCTGCCCAACACCCCGAGAATGGGTGCAGTGCGCACCGTCTGGGGGATGGACACGCTTGAAGCTCTGACTCGGGTGGGGCAAAGGCAATATATGTAACCTAAACATTTGTACCCCCGGTGATATGCTGAAATAAAAAATAAATAAGCAAATAAATAATAAATAAGAAAAACTAGTGGGAAATAAAGGTTACTTGGGGAAGTTTCTTTGTTTAGGTTCATTATAGTCTGAATTCCCAGTCTCTGGTGATAAGGGCTAATTTCTCACCCTTGGTACTGCAAAGTTACCCCTCCCAAAGGAATGTCTCTGGTTTGCTACTTGCAGGAAGAGATGAGTCAGCTTGCCCTTTCTGGAATTCCAATTTCTCCAATGTTCTCAAAGTTAACTAATTAATATATCAACTTGGCATATTTTGAGATGGCACGTCCTTCACTCCTTTAGTTGCTTTGAAGTATTTGGTGGTGATACTAAATTATTGTTATTTATTTGTCATACTTATCTTGTGTAATTGTCTCAGATGGTATCTTAAGTGAATTGAAACTTGTCTAACAAATGTATGTAGTCTTTCAGGTTCCCTCAGCATTTAAAAGTTGGCAACTGTTCTCTTACAGACATCATGCTCACCATTAAATGGCAGTGCAAGTGATTAAAGGTGGTAAGAAATAACACAGGGCTCAGTATAATTAAAATGGAATTTCTTTTATCAAATAAGCCACAGAAGAATGCAACAAAAAGTATTTTTGAGCGATGCTTTGTTTTGTGTTTTAGGAGAGACGCATGAAGTATTGTGAAGAAAAATGAACATTGTAAGAACAGATTTTATTTATTTATTTATTTATTTTTAATTTTTAATTTTTTTTATTTCAGCATATTAAGGGGGTACAAATATTACAGTTATGTATATTGCCCATGCCCCCCTCCCCCCTCGAGGCAGAGCCTCAAGCATGTCCATCCCCCATACGTTGTACATCTCACTCATTGTGTTTGTATATACCCATCCCCTCCTCCCCCCCCACCCGCCCAACACCCGACAAATGTTATTCCTACATGTCCACTTAGGTGTTGATCCGTTAATACCAATTTGCTGGTGACAGATTTTAAATCGTATATTTGTGGCACAGAAATGTGTCTTTTTGGCCTTTTTATTTACCCATATGTCTCAACAGACACAGAAAAATTTTTAAAAATCCATTTATGACTGAATATTCATAGTGTGAAAAACGGTGTGGGGAATACAACGATGAATATAGGAAAACTTAAATGTATTTGACATTACAACATGCCTGGGTGCTTTATGCACATTGCTTGGTTTGATTCTCACATACACATATGGGGATAAAGGACTAAACTTAGAAAAGGAACATAGTTAATATTAGGGCGTAAAGATGACGCTAGACCTGATTCAAATTCCGTGCTCTCTTTGCCTCACCATGGAACCAAATATGTTCAGCAAAATCTAAAGCCAACAAGTCCCATGTTAAGTAATAACATGGCCAATAAATTTTCATTTGGGTGGTAGCAAATTTAACATTCTCCAATTTATTGTTTGAGGGTATAACTAGCCTTAATCCTTTTAATGACTCAGAAAAACATCAGGACCCTAAAAAACAGATATATCTCATTGTTTTACCCAGACTTCATTTTCTATGAAATATGTACTGTTATATTTATTTACAGCTTAGTGTATAATAACTAAAGCAACATTTATAAAGTATTTTTATTGTGGATATTTACAACATAATAAACTAAGAGATTAATATCATTAACCCCCACTTACTCAGTACCTACCTTCAGTAAGTATCAATATATTGCCAATCTAGTTTCACTCATACCACATACTTTCTTCCACTGATGACTATATAAACTCTCAGACATTACATGATACTTATATGTCCAGTATGTAATGCTAATACATAATGACACTTAAAAAACCCATTACCACTCTTAAAACTATTAATATGAATTCCTTAATGTATCTAATATCTGGTCCTTGCTCACATTATCCCTGATTGTGTGAAAATGTTTCTTTGCAATTGGTTTGTTTGAATCAGGATCCAAGCAAGAACCACACGTTAAATTTGGTTGGTAGATATCTTAAAACTCTTTCTCATGGCATTTATTGGTGGAAGGACTTGGATCTCTTATTTTATTGAATACTTACATTTTGAATTTGGTTCTTTGCATCCTTTAACACATTCTTCCATCTCCCACATTGAGAAGCTCGTTTAAAGTCAAATTTTCATTTTTTGTTTATAGTCAATATCTCATTGGTGGTACTGTGTGTGCTCAGTTACATCATGGCCGGGGCACATGACATGGTCTTTTATAGATTATAAGACAACACAGTGGGTTCAGGTGCTACCAGCCTAATCCATTCATTATAAAAATTTCCCATAGGCTTTATAGTTTCAATAATTATTGATGGTAATTGCCTACATCCTTTCTTTTATTAGGGATTTCAAAATAGTGATTTTTTAATTCTCTTATTTTTTTTCAGCTTTTACTGACTAAAATTTTACTATAAACAAGAATTTTGTCTCAACAACTATTTGGTTATTTTGAAATACATTTTGTATAGGAAAGGCAAATATAAACATTTGATTTTTCTCTTTAGGACTTTTCAGAATAATAATTTGGTGTCCTAGCAATCTTCAAAGTGGACCAATTAGTTTGTCCTTTTGTGGTACCATTATAAGTAAATGGACTTTACTATATTTGTAGTCTTTATCCTTGATAGTGTTCTATACTTTGTAATCTATTTTGTGTGATATTAATGTAGATACTGCAGCTTTCTTTTTTTTCTTATATTTGTTTTTTTATATGGTGGTAAAATATACACAACATAAAATTTACCATTTTTAGCTGTGTAGTCCAGAGATATGAAGTACATTCATATTGTTATGCAAACATCACCACCATCCATTTCTAAAAATCTTTCATCTTGCAAAACTGTAACTTGACCCCTTGAACCCTAACTCTCCATTCTTCCCTCTTCCCACCCCCTGGCACCCACCATTTTACTTTATGTCTCTATGAATTCGACTACTCTGGGTACCCGATATAAGTAAAATCATACAGTATTTGTGTTTTCGTGTCCTCAAGGTTCATCCATATTGTAGCATGTCAAAATTTTCTTTCTTTTTAAGGCTGAATAATATTTCATTGTATGTCTATATCATATTTCTGTTGGTGAACACTACTTGGGTTGTTTCTACCTTTTACCTATTGCGAATAATGTTGCTATGAACCTGGATGTACAAATATCTCTTCAAAATCCAACTTTCAATTCTTTTGGGTATATACCCAGAAGTGGAATTGCTAAATCATATGGCAATTCTATTTTTAATTTTTTGAGGAACTGCCATACTGTTTTCCATAGCAGTTGCACCATTTTACATTCTCATCAACAGTGTACAAGGGTTCTGATTTCTCCACAATTTCACCAAAATTTTTTTCTGTTTTTGTTTTGTTTTGTTTTTGTAGTAGCTAGCCTAATAGGTTTGAAGTAGTATCACATTGTTTTGATTTTCCTTTTCCTAATGATTAGTGATATTTATCATCTTTTAATGTACTTATTGGCCACTTGTATATCATCTTTGGAGAAACATCTATTAAACTCCTTTGCTCATTTTTTAATCAGGTTTTTTAGTTTTTTATTGTTGAAATTTAGAACTTTATATATTCTGGATATATATGATTTATAAATATTTTCTCCCATTCTGTGAGTTGCCTTTTTACTCTGTTAATAGTATCTTTAAATATACAAAGGTTTTAAATTTTTAAGAAGTATATTTTTCTATTTTTTCTTTTGCTACCTGTGTATTTGGTATCATTCCAGCTTTTTTTGGATTAGTTTTAGTTGATTAATTTCATCCATTTACTTTAAATTTACTTGTGTCTCTGTATTTAGAATTTTTGTTTGTTTGTTGTTTTGTAAAAAGCATATAGTTGGGTCTTGCTTTTTAATCCAATATCGCAATCTCTGACTTTTGATTGAAGTTTTTGGATAATTTACATTGAATGTGGTTATTGATATACCTGACTTTAAATCTATAATCTTGCTATTTGTTTTCTACTTGGTCTATCTGCTCTTTGTTTCTACTTTATTCTTTTTGTTTCTTTTTTTTTACATGAATTAGGTGTTTTTATTACTCCATTTAATCTCCTATGTTGGCTTATTAGGTATATCTGTTTTTTGTTTGTGTGCATGTGTGTTTTATTTTTATGGTTGCTTTAGAATTTATAGAATATTTCTTTAGCTTACTACAATCTACTTTCAGGTAATATTATATGCCTTTACATAGAGTTTAAGAACCTTACAGTAGTATACTTCTATTCCTCACCCCTTTTTTGCTACTTTTGTCATATATTTACTTCCATATATATAATTTTCACAATATATTGTTAATACTTCCTTTAAACATCGAATTTTATTTTAAAGAGGTTTTAAAAATATAGAAAAATGTATATTTGTTCACATGTTTACCATTTCAGTGCTTTTTATTTCTTTCTGTAGACGCAAATTTTAATCTGATATAATGTCCCATCTGCCTCAGAGACTTTAACATTTATTGTAAGCAGGAATACTGGCAATGAATTAACTCAACTTTAATTTTATCTGAAAAATCTTTATTTCACATTTGTTTCTGAAAGATACTTTTTCTGACTATAGAATTTTAGTTTGATATTTTTCTTTCAATACCCTTGAGTTAATGTTGCTCCACTATTTTCTGGCTTGGATTTTTTCTTAAGTAAATCTGTTGTTCTTCTGATTTTTATTCTGTATGTAGTGTGTCTTTTTGTTTCTTCTGGCGTCCTTTAGATTTTTCTCTTTCTCATGGGTTTTAAGCAATTTAATACTCTCTCTTTGTCATGAATTTCATGCCTTGATGGGTTTTTAATGTTTCTTTTTTCTTTTTGCCATTCATTGAGCTACTCGGATCTGTGAATTTATAGTTTTCATGAAATTTAGAAAATTTTCAGCCATTGTTTCTTCAAATATTTTTGTGTCTCATTTATGCTTCTTTTTTGATACTCCACTTACATATACATGGGACTGCTGAAGTTCTCCCACAGCTCACTGGTGCCCTGTTCATTTCTTTTCTGTCTTTTCCCCCATTTCATTTTGAATAATGTCTATTGCTATCTTCATATTCTCTAATCATATCTTCTGCAATGTCTAATATGATCCTAATTTTATTCAGTATTTTTATTTTTTAAATTTCATTCATAGTATTTTTGTTCTGTAGATTTCAATCTGAATATTTTTAATATCTTTTGTGTCTGTCCTTAGCACATACATGCTTTGTTCTATCTTCTCGAATATATGAAACATATTTATAATTGCCATTTTAATATCTTTTTTTCTATTTCTATCATCTGTGTTATTTTTAAATTTGATCTATGCATTGATGTTTCTTCTCACTATATATTGTATTTTCTTATGTCAAGTAATTTTTTATTGTATGGTAGACATTATGCATTTTACATTGTTGCATGCTGGATTTTTCTGTATTCTTCTAAATTATTTTGAGTTACTTGGATATTGTTTGATTATCTCAAAGCCTGCATTTAAGCTGTGCTATGTGAGATCAGAGCAGGCTTTAATAAAATTCTAATTGCTCCCCACAACTGAGACAACACCCTTCTGCATACTCTAGTTAATGATCTGTACAGTAAGAGATTTTTCAACTCTGGATACTGGAATTTTGAACTATTCTCAGATATGCATGAATTCCAAGAATTTTTCTGTCTGCTTTTGTCTAGAAATTCTTTTCTCAGCCTTAGATAGTTTTCTTACAAACATCCATGGATCAGAAATCAACCAAAGAGCGGAGGGGAACTATCTAAAGATGTCCAAGTCTATCTTTCTGTGAAATTCTCTGCTATCCTGTAATCTTTCCTGCCAGATCGAGCCACCTTGTTATCCCTCAGTTCTAAACTCTATCTTCTCATCTCAGGAAGATTGAGATGCTCTGTTTGATATCCCTCTCCCTGCTCTCCAGCCTGGAAATGTGCTGGAAATCGCAGGTCTCATCTCACTTGTTCATCTTCTGTCAAGGATTGCTGTTCTTCATTGCCTTTGGTCCAGTCTCCAGAAGCTGCTGTTTCATATATTTTGTCCAGTTTTCAGTTGTTGAGTGAAGGAGGATAAATCTGGTCCCTGTTATTCCAATCATAGCCAGAAGCAGAAGTTGACAGACTAGAACTTTAGAAGCTCTCATTACAACAATAAAGAGAACTTTATTCTGTTGTGCCAATATGAACCCTAAAAATTTTAGTTTTGTCCATGCACTTTGTTTAATGTCTTTAAAGGAAAGTAGATCAGGATTTTCTCTTAGGAGCGAAGGCTCACTGCCTGGGCTCTGCATGCTTGGATACATGCTGGGTGTGGCTGTTTTATTTGGTTTAGTGGTCTGTAATGCGTATTTATTGACCTTCAATTAAACCTTTAATTTTCAACCCTATTTTTCCTTCCTGCCACTTGCTATGTCTGCTGACTCTCAGCTCAGAGGTGCTCCAGAGTTCTGTCAGATTAATTAACCAGCCCCTCCATAGCTTCTTGTAAGTATACTCAAGGCTTCAATATCTCTGCCAGCGTCATCCACTTACCTAACAGACTGCTTTCTGACTTCTAAAGATGTGTTTCATTTATTCATTCACTCATTCATTCTTTTTCTTTCAGTGTTTATTTCTTCTCTTCCACTCCCCTTTTTATTTGTGAGGGAAGGGTGTGCAACTTGGTGATGCAGACGGCAAAGCATATGCATGGTCTACTACCATCTCTTGGATTTTAAAAATACACTTCCTTTAACTTATGTAACATGCTGATTTTTTTGGTCTTTAGGGAAGTTTACATTTATTACAGTTTACAAATTTTATTTTTACATTTCTTTACAGATTGGAATGTGTGCCTATTTCCATCTAAAATGATTTCACTCTTGTTTCCTGTGTCATACTTTTCACTTGAGATACAAGGCGCTTGTGCTGCTCTTTGATTAGCCACCCAGATATGTTGGAAATCCAACTTTTTTTAGCTTCCAATCCCAATACCCTCACCCCCTCCAGTAGCCAGCTGTTCTTAGTCTCATACTCAGAAAATATATCATCTGTGTAAATAAAGTCATGAGTCTTTCCCTCCTCTTAAGGGCAATTTCCACACTTCTCAAGCATCAGTCATCTCCAGAAACTCAAAGTGAAATCATTTACAGTTCTTGTGAGGCTCCAGCCTATCCAAGTTTCTTATCCAATCCCAGAAGAGGTAGAAGTTATATTAACCAGATTTTTTTTTTTACAATGAAGATTTAAATTGTTTAACTACCTCACACACTGATTCTATGTGAACTAGAATAAAAGGATAAGGAAATATTCTTCTGAGAGCCTGGCCCTTGTACATCATACCTAATGATGACTGCCCACATCCCATAAAGTGAGCCCCTGAAATGTGGACAATGACTGAAGTTAGGAAACAAGTCTTGATTAAACACAAATCTCAGCAAATAGCCGTGTTATCAGAAGTATGTGATTGAAGCATATGTGTGTCTGTAAAGATTAAGCCACAGAAGGGATATTTTATATGCTTCACTGAATGATTTTTTTATGGCCAGTCCCAGAACTAATTTATAATATGTTACCCTTTCTTTCTTAGTAGGCTTTGATTGCATTTACTTGGACATTTGATTACCTCATAAATTTTTCTTCTTTTGCAAAAGAGAAGATGGATCTGACTCATGGAAGAAGACAAGTATCCCGAGATTATAGCTGGAGGTCCAGCGTTTTGTAAAGTACATGTGTCTTATTAAACCTTCTGCTCTCCTGAACAGTGAGAAGATGATGGATCTAGGCTTACAGTTCTCTGGCCAGCCTGCATATCTATGTGAAGACCAGGACCCAAACCCTGAGGCTCATGTGCCTTATGTCAAGCATAGAATACTGGGGGAAGGGTGCTGACAGAAAAATGAGTGTCATCACTCAGATATGGCTCTCCTATTCCTTTCTCAGTCTTCACATCTCTAATACCTTGGAGGATATAAAATTCTGTGACTGTATAAAGGTACTCAAAGGAAAAAATTAAAGTGTAATTTTACTGGGATCACTTGTCCCCCTGTCAGGATTCAGTCATGTAGATGAGTCTATTTGTTTTCCCCAAGGCCAATGTTGCCTCATGGAAGTTCATGTTGTCCAAGAATCCAAAAAACCTCTTAGACATTTTGGAAATAGGACAACTTCCATTGAGTTTCTGGGATTAAGCAGAGTGAAATAAAGAGGGCTTGATGTGGCAGATTGTGTTTTCTAAAGAAGGCCTCTGTAATACTAATATTCCACATGCTTTTCTTCAGTGTGGCCTTCCCAATCCTCCTGCTCCTTCTCTTGAGTCCAGGTGGGCTGGTAACCACATGAGCCAACAGAGTATGGCAGAAGTGATGCTATGACTAAGTCCTAAGTGGTGGTGCAGCTCTCCCTCGCTGGCTGGAGCACTCACTTTTGAGCACCAAGCTACTGTGTAAGAAATGTGACTACATTGTCTCGGGCATGTTGTGAGAAATCCCAGAACAAATGGAGAACCCACATACAGGTGGTATGGTAGACAACACCAGCTGAGAGCCCCACTATCTGCCAGCTTCAAATGACAATGTGTTAGCACAGTCTTTTTAAAAATTGATGTACACATAATTGGGTATCCATGTGCCAAAAAATAAAATAAAATTCATACCTCACTCAAACAGCCTAGGGTACAGATCCATGGGGAAAAAAATCAACTACTCAAAATGGATCTAAATATAAAACTTACAACTTTTATAAGAAGACATAATAGAAAATCTTTGTGATCTTGGGGTTAGGCAATAATGTCTTAGATAAAACACAAAAACACAGTCAATTCAAAGAAGAAAGATGACCTACTGAACTTCAGCAAAGATAAAAATTATAGGGTTGTGTTATTATAAACAGAAATTAAACATTTGTTAATCATAAAAAGAAATTCACATGAATGCTGGAATCAAAGCTGTTGCAGTAGAAACCACAGTCTTATTTTTCAGTGCTTGGAGCAGCCAACTGCAGGACAAAAAAGGCAAACCACCTGATATTAGTTCAACTAAACTGCAAAGAGGATTGGGTCAGAAGGAACCAAAAATTACAGTGGAACTAAAATTTTAGATTATTATACAAGAAAGAGTTTGACTACAAAGAGGCATGAGGGAACATTTTGGTGTGATGGAAATGTTGTATACCTTGATTGTGGTGGTGGCTGTGCAACTGTGTGCATCATCAAAACTCATAGAACTGAACACTAAAAAAAGTTTTGATTACATAAATTAAACTTCAATAAACATGATTTGAAAAAATAATAGGAGTCGTATGTTCACGTGAGACTTAAACCTTCAACTTTTGATCCACATTGTGGTGTTTTTCTGCGTGCCTTACTTATATCCCAGTAATTATTTCTTTGATTTATTCCCCTACATTTAAAATTTATTTTTACTTGATTTTCAAAAACTTAAAAATTGAATAAATGCATTTATCCCACTGTGGTTCACAGGCTATGTCTGTGTGTAAACCCCACTTCTTTCTTTCCTTGCAGGATTCTGATAAACTTGTATCATTATCTTTTTACGTGGGTGTTATAAGAAAAAATTGCATCTATAGGAAAGTGCCCAGAGTAAGCTCAAAACTAAACACTGCTCATATTCTGGGAATTGTGAAGGTTGCAAATAACGAATGCATCACTCAGAGTTTTGGGAATGCTAGAAATTTGCTTCAGTGATCTGGTGTTATTCTAGAATTCCATGACAGCACAAGACCACATTTGGAAGCAATGAGACAGCCTAGTTACATAATGTCATTCTAGCATTCTAGCAATATTAATAATAATGGTAATGATAAAGAAAAGTAACTTTTCAAGTCTCAGTGTGTGGGAAAATATCCAGTTTTGTGTAGGCTTGCACTCTGTGATCATACCTAATGAGCTAATATTTTAATGACACCTCCTGGATAATAATTTGCCATCTCAGCTCCTTACCTGTCATCTGAAAACTATTGTCACTGTTCAAAGCTTACCAGACATTATTTTCTCCTTTTTTCCAGTAACTAAGATATTAATAGTCTTTATTTGGAAAATTGTCCTTCCAACCATGCTAAAATTTTGCCCTTGTGCAGAATTTTCCTAAGTCTTATCTCAGATGTGCTTTGATTGCACAAGCAGGCTGAAGTATGGTTACTAAAGATACTGTCCGATCTTCCATTTAAATACGGGCTTACACAGCCTGTGGGTTCAACTGGAAGAATATAACTAATTGTAGTGTTTTGGTAAATAGCTTGTATTTTTTTCTAAAAGCCTAGGATATAGATTCACCCTCTAACCGTTTCTTTTTATTTTTAAAACAATGCAATGAAGGGAAAGGGGATATTTTGAGTTGACTTTGGCTCATCCCAACATTGGGCTTTACTGACAGTCTTTTCAATGCAAATTCAGACTTTCTCAATGGTTTTAATGTTAGAATTTGGGGAGCACCCTATGGGCTTCTCTAAATGTTGGCTGTGATGAGGTTGTACTCTGTCCCAGGGGACCTACTAATGTTGAAATCTGGGATACCGTACTGGAAATGATAGTACTTCCTTCTTAGTGCATAGAGGGGCCAACTAAAAATGGCAAAAATGGAAACAGCTGGTATTAGCTAAGCTTCGAAGAGGACTGGGTCTAGGGACCCAAAATTGTGGATTATTATAAAAATTGGTATTCTCCCCTTCCTGCCTCTACGCTCTCCAGTGACTGCTTAACTGTAACAGAATGGGCAGCAGACTGGGGACAAGGAGAATGGCATATGAGTCCCAGTATCACTGCAAACTAGTCCTGTTACTTGCACAAGTCACCAAGCATTCCAAGTCCAGCCCGTGTGTGTGTGTGTGTGCGTGCGTGCGTGTGTGTGCTCATCTTGAAGTCTGAGAACAAAGCTCTTACCATTTCTACATGTTATGGACTGAATTTCCACCCCCCCCCTCCAATCCATATGTTGAAATCCTAACCCCCAATGTCAAAATATGTATCTGTCTTGCCAAAAGTAAGTGCTGTTTGCACGTTTCACATGGATAGGGCACCGAGTGACTTATGGACCTTTCATCATAAAGATCCTCTGCCAATAGCAAAATACTTCTTTGCTAGCTAGGATGCAAACATATTTAGTGGGCTACATATTCCTGCCTGTGTCCTCACCTCTAAATGGTTTCATACATTCATTGGCAGCAGACATTGAGCTTCTCAACAACGGTTGACTTATATCCAATTTAAAAGAAAAAAAAGACCTTATAAAGAAAATATACATCCCTACTAAATATAACTCTAAGATAGAAGTTGCCCTGCGGTAACAGAGGAAGGGGAGCATGTGTCCCATGCACAGAATACATATATTCTACCCACATGAGAGCCCTTAAAACATATGACCCTTTCTCAGACTCCTATAGCAGCAGAGACTAATTAACTTATTCACTGGGGCAGAGATTCTGGGATAAGTACTCTTTTATCCTATTTTTTTGGATAAGAATTTCTTCATATGTACCTTGATTTTGTGAACATGTTTACATGAACACCAGCAACCTGTGCAGCTTGAGACCATGCATAGTGTCAAGGTCTCACTTCCTGCTCTGGCTCCTTCTGAGTCAGTAGCAAGTCCACTGACCCTTGAAGCCCCTGATATTCCTTAGCAACATGCTTCTGTATGATAAATTGCTGCATATTCTATTCAGTGACATATGCTTGCCTTGAAATGACTCAGAGAGAGTCACAGAGTGGATAACCCATTATTGGAAGAACACATCTGAGTCATTGAGGGTCACTTCAGTCAAGAGTACATTGTAACACTTAAATGTTTACACTAAGGGTGGCTGCTGCAATTCTCTGCAAAACCATCCTCTTTACCCCAAGGATCATGATTTTTTGTGACTATGTAGTCTATAGGTTCTAGCCTGGAGCAAAGAAGGCTGAATCAATAAGTTAAATATTACAGCAGACAAAAGAGAATGGATAAAATGAGATCAATGCTCTTAGGAAACAATTCAAAATTTTGTAGAGATGGCACAGCTTTCTCCATTTTTATCTTATTGCTAACTAGCTACGTGACCTTTGGACAGTGCTTAGCCTCTGTGAGTCAGTTTTCTCATCTTTAAAAAGTGCATTTCTTAAAGCACATTAGGTAGTTCAAGAATTGCTGGGAGGACTAGGCTAAGCTTTCAAAAACTATAACGAAAATCATGCTGCAGGAGTGATCACATGAAAACCCTGCTGCTGCTGCTGCTGCAGCCTCCACCTGCCTGCAAGAATTCAACTTCCAGGAACTTGATCTTCCGCAACTGTTGTTACCACTTCCAAAGCTGGACTCTTCTACCGCTACTCACACCAGCAGTATGAGTGCTCTGAAAAGACTGAGCACTCATATTGCTCACTTCCAAACTGGAGTATCATGCAGGAGCATCTGATTTGGTAGACATGACTGAGGTCACTTACCTGCAGCATGGTTAGAAAGGAGGCTGGAGTGGTTAATTTTCTTTGAATTGATTATGCCATTGGAAGGCAGAATTGATAACATTGGCAATTATGAACATGTAAGGGGATGTTCATAATATATTGGGTGGCTGCCCATGACAGTGTCCATAAGATGCCTTGCAAAGCTGATGAGGACATTTGATGCAGTCACATTGTAAAGCATCCTCCACAGTGCCTGGCATACACAAACAGCTAATATGTCATTTTTTTTCTTTCATTCCATCTATTGTGAGAATTTTAAAAATCCCACCATGCAGAGGTTCAAGAATTCTGTTAAGGATTTTTCCTGTGCATCATAACTAGTAGGATTACTCTGAATCTTTCACAAATAAATGATCTTAGTCTTTCTAAGCTCTTCAGATATTTATTTTTCCTAAGGAGCTCATCAGCACAAAGGGTTGGAACACACAGAATAGTGGGCTGCATTCTCTTTCCTGGCCATAGGAAGATGATTTTCCCTGAGTAGAAAGAGGAGAAGAGGCTTTTTGTCCCCTAATTCCCAAGGCTTATGGGATGCAGCTCCATGTGCCTCCATGACATGTTGATTCACAGTCATCTCATCACTGACCCTTGTGGAGAGTGGGCCAGGTTCCTGTCATGCACCCACAGGATTGTATTTTGCCCTCATGCAGTCACTTTGCCAGGAAATGGGCATGGGAGTAGGGAAGCGAGAGAAAGGAATATGTGTTTCTTTCCTTCTTCAGGGACACATCCCAGGAGTGGCACTGACCAGACCTGCTGGTACTAGGATGGAGCCCTGGGGACCAGGACTTAGGTATGATGTTTGCCAGGGGTCAACACAGATAGGTTACCTCTTTCATCACGTCAAGGTCAGAAACAGGAGACAATGCCTAGCAGGTCAAGGGCAAGGTCAGTGCAAAAAAGGAGTCAAAAGTAAGCAATGGTGGGAAAAGTGCGTCTCCCTAGGATGAGAGCAGACAGCCAAGGTGAAGATCAAAATGTTTTCTATCATGTGCTGCCTGGGTGGATGGGATATCGTATGGAAATAATGGTCTCCTATTTGTATAGTAGTCTGCAGTTCATATATTAATTTCACATGTTTTACATTTTAGCCACATGATCTTAACAATAATCTCATAAACTGAGCAAGGTAACTGGTATTATTCCAACTTTACAGATGTCAGAAGGATAGTGAGTAGAAGTTAAGTGGCTTTCAACAAGGTCATGTGGTTACTCAGTAGAATCAGGGCTCAAACTAGATGCTCTTTCCTTATTTAGAACACTGAGTTGTGGCCAGCAGAGCCTATGGAACATTTCAGTAATATTATAAACAGAAATATGGGAAGACAAATGAGTTATGAAGAGTTTTACTAATTTGATCTTATATGGGCTTACATGGGGAGGTTTTGTTTTATTTAATTTATTTTATTTATTTATTCTGGAGACAGAGTCTCACTCTGTTGCTCAGGCTAGAGTGCCATGGCATCAGTCTAGCTCACAGCAACCTCAAACTCCTGGGCTCAAGCGATCCTCCTGCCTCAGCCTCAAGAGTAGCTGGGACTACAGGCATGCGCCACCATGCCTGGCTAATTTTTTCTATATATTTTTAGTTGGCCAATTAATTTCTTTCTATTTTCAGTAGAGACAGGGTCTCGCTCTTGCCCAGGCTGGTTTTGAACTCCTGACCTTGAGCCATCCGCCCGCCTCCGCCTCCCAGAGTGCTAGGATTACAGAACCTGGCCTACATGGGGAGGTTTTAAATTTGATCTCATGGCTATTTTCTCAAAGTTTGTAATGGGAAACTCCAGAATTATGCAACTTGTGATTTGTACTTTAACTAAGGAGGGTTGGGGATATTCTCCTCTTGGATTTTGCTCATTTTTATCATTTCCACACCATCCTCAACTATGAGAGCAGGTGCTTTGTTAATTGTAAGAAAGATTGACTTCTTTAAATTCTCAGAGGTTTGTCTATCCTTGACAACTCACTTGTTGACCTGAAAACAAATGATGCCAAGCCTTAGGAGAGAGAATGTCTTCTTTCTCCCTTGGTTGGCTGTTTTAAAGGTGCAGTCACAAATTCAAAAATTTGACTCATAGAGGTCTGTGATGGTCTTGGTGCTTGACGTCTGGAGCTACTTCCTGATAGTACCTTCTGTGGGTTACCAAGGCTCCTGTTTGGATCAGATATGCTTCTGAAAAGGCAGCCAATTGGTCTGATTTTTTATTATGTATAAAAACCTTCTATTGAGTTGAATATATAAAGCATGGGGGCTGTTCAGAGTGACTGACTGCATTTCTCCTGCACTCAGGAGAAAAATGAAAATTGAACTTAATCACCTACAGGGTTTAGCTACTTTCAGTTGTTAGGCTATTTGACTGAATTGTGGTACTTGTCTGAGCTTCTTCCTTGGACTGATATGAGTGAAAAATGAGATATTTTCTGTAAGAACATTTTGAAAAATGTAAAGCTTTCAACAAATTACTGTGGTTGGTTTTTTTTTTATTTCAGCATATTATGGGGGTACAAATGTTTAGGTTACATATATTGCCTTTGCCCTGCCCAAGTCAGAGCTACAAACATGTCCATCCCCCAGACAGTGTGCACTGCACCCATTATGTATGAATATACCCATCCCCTCCTCCCTCCTCCCACCTGCCCAATACCCAATAAATGTTACTACTATATGTGCACATAAGTGTTGATCAATTAATACCAATTTGATGGTGAGTACAGTAAGTGAAGTATCAGAAGAGTGGCTGTTTTTTTACAATAAAGAATTCATAACTAAATTCTCGAATATATTTTCGGGTGGAGAAAAAAGGTTCATTTATACATAGTAGATTCTGTCTCTCTTACTACTACAATTTTAATATGAGGCTGATTTTGTCACATCTACATGGGCTGTCAAATGTAGTTATAAGCTGTGCTGACCCAATCACAAAATAAGTGTGAACTCCAAAGATGCTTTGAAAGAAGCAAACTGATTCTAGCAGCCTCATAAAATATAAAACATTGATTTTTCCCTCTCAGCCTTCTTGACTATAATTTGCTATATTGTTCAACTTGAAATGAAGACTGCTAAAGATTTTATACACTTCCAGCTACCTAGCGTTTATCCCACTTGAAGGAGTTGCAGGTATTAGAGTTTCAGAAACTCAGTGGTGCTGTTCAAAGGCCTCTCCCAGCCATAATCTTCATGCATGAGCAAAACTGCATTTTTCTCACGAATGCCCCTTCTTCTTTGCTTCAACAATTTAGTGTTCCCCAAGTCAACGACCTCCTGTTTCCAACATTTGCATAGAAATTGCATACAAATTGTTAGCTGATTCCAAAGAAGTAATAGCTAATGCTCATACAAATAGAGCAGACAATCCCCACAGAATATAAGAAATATTATACAACATAAACAATGTGGCCCATCTAGCTCAAAATTAATTCTGACTCACAAAGTTAGTCACATTCCTCCCCAAACCTATGTTGTGTAAATGACCTGTAGCATTGACCTGCAGTCCATGGATTCATGTAAGTGAATTGTTCATATGGGGTGAGCATCAGAATGCTCTGCAGTGTTTTCCCCCAAAATACACCTGATCAGAGTCTACCGCAAACTGACAAATCAGCATATCCAGGATTAAATCTGAGCACGTGTGTTTTGGGGCATCCCTTCAGGTCTATGAAACAGAGCTCTAAATAAAAACTATTCCCCTAAACTTTGGGCATTTATTTATAACCTAAACATAAAACAAGCAACACTTATGGGTTGTTATCAATATATACCTTTTTTTTTTAAATCTACTATCCCTGTAAACTTTCTTTAATGGGAGTAACTTTCCCTGCACCCATGAAAGATATGGCAGTTTCCACTGGCTTTTCTGCTCACTGTTAGGTGGTCTTTGGTTACTTTAAGTCTGTGGTGCCCAGGTCCCAGGCCGCCAACCAGTACCACGGCCTGTTAGGGACCCAGCCCAGTACCCACCGCCCCCGCCCCTGCTGGGGGTGGGGCACAGCAAGCAGGAGGTGGGTGTAAAGCTAGGTAGCAGGAGGGGAGCTCCACCTGTATTTACAGCCGCTCTGCCTCCCACCCGCCTCTTGTCGGTGGAAAAATTGTCTTCCATGAAACCTGTCCCTGGTGCCAAAAAGGTTGGGGACCACTGACAGCTTCAATTCATAACTAGAATGAATGTCCAACATAACTTAGTGTGACGTCTCCTCCCTTTCTCAGTGTGAACTCCTTCTGGTCTGAGTCCATAGGGAGGAAGGGTAGGATCACCTCTCCACCCATTTCCTTCCTTCCTTCCGCACCTGCTTTTCTTTAGGCTTTTCTCCAAGACACACACTCAGCAGCGAGCAGAGGTAAAGGGGAAGGACAATTCCTACCTGGCTGGGTGGTTTTTTGCTCACTGCTCACTAGCAGGTGATTCCGCCTGGGAGGCCCGGGAGGACCTGGCTGGTGACTCAGTCTGACTCTGGCGATGTGACGCTTTCCTCCCTGCTGCAGTTGCCATACATGATTGTGTGGACACTTCTCTACTTCAGACAGTCCATGATGCCCCACCCTCAGCCCCGGGTATTGAAGGCTATAAACTTGCAGCATCTTTTTGCCAAGAATTTCTCTCCCTTTGAAGTGGTTTGTTTGGGCAGGACGCAAGACATCCTCACAGGGGACTCTCTCCCACAAGACCCACTTCTGATCCAGAAAAACACCACATACCACTCCCTTTCATGATCACTGGAGTACAGGCCACCATAGCCTCTCCCAGCTCTGCCCTCCAGGCTTCTTCAGCCCCTAGATTTTCCAGGATGGAGCAATGCCACAGCTGTCTGAGAGTCCATTGAAGTCCTCCTCACTAGGCTTGTGGTTAGAAGGAAGCACCCCTCCCGCCCACAGAAGGGGTTGGACAACTCACAACTTGGTAACAGTTGTCTCCAAATAAGTGTCCTGTCCATCCTTTTGAACCCTTTTTCTATTCCTGATCAGGCTGAGGAAGTGAGTCATGGAGCAGGTTCTTGAGGACATTTCTTCAGGTCATCTGCATGTGGAGTGGAGGAATCAGTCTCACATTCACTTTAGTGTCCTGATATCTGTCAGATTGGCATCTCAGTGGAAACTGATGCAGGTAAAGTCTCATTCAACCCTTTTATTGAATTTATGCACCCCATAAAACCATTGGGCAGGAGGATATCAAGAAGGGCCAACCTGTTCCTTTCCATGGAGGAAGTGGGTGGCAAGACGCCAACACATTAAGTTAGTTCTACTTTGTGTTTAGGAGACTTCTAGATAATTCCAGTCAAGATGTCATCATTTATCTCATGCTGGCTGAGAGTGAATATGCTGCTTTCCCACTTACTTCTTCCTTATAGTACCAGTTCAGGTAGCTCTAGACCAAGGAAAGAACTCATCTTAAGTGCTTAGAAGTACAATGTACCATTCTCAGTTTGGGAGGTCTATGGATGAAAGCTTCCTGAGATCCATTTACCTCCTGAAGTTGTATACTATCTTGCTCTATGGCTGCAATCAGGGCAGTAAGTTCAAAATATAAATAGCCCAATATCGGAGCATGCTGTATTATCCGATCTTAAATAGCTACATGCTTAGTATGAATCCAGCCAAAGTCAAGTCCAAACCATTTAATTTTTAGTCTCTTTACAAGCATGAGATAAATACATGCATCCTTGTCCTCCTTCCATACATCTAGCTATCCTGCAAACACTTTGCCTGAGCAAGAACCCTCTCCCTGAGACCTAGCAGCAGCTTTCAGCCCTGTCACTTTAAATTCACACAGTCAAGACACACTTTTCTTCCTCAAAACTTCTCCAATGGCTATAGCACTCTGGCTCAAACTTTACAACTTATATTACTTAATAAAACCCTTAACTTCTCAGTCTAATTTATGAATATTCGGTTAATGGTGACTTTGTATTTCTCCCCAGGGATTGTTATTAGGTACCTTTAATAAACATTTTTTTTTTTTTTGTTAAATGGCAAAGGCTTATTCAAATTATTTTTCTACAGTCTGCCTTAAATGTAAATTTAAGTTTCATTGTGGCTGTAGAAAATAGCTTGCAGATTCAAATTGGCAGGCTTTTTGTTTGTTTGTTTAGGCCTCCTGGAGGAAAGCATAATTCTTTACTGCAAAGGTTTTGAGAAGGTTTGGTGTCCCCCCCACCCCTATTTTCTAAATTATATTTTAATCTTCTCACATTTTTCTGAACACTTAACAGCAAGGTCTCATTGAAATAAAGGCATGGGCTCTGAAACTTTAAACCCTTTAAAAACAGCAAATATATATTTTAAAAAAGAAGAGCATTAGGACCACTTATACAAAATCATCTCAAGAAGTCACTGGATAAGTATTTGAGTGGTCCTTGGAAAAGTTTCTGAGGGAGCTTAGGAAATTTCACCCCAAAATATGACTCTTTGGTATAAAGAGTGTTTTGAATTAAAGGCCCTTGGAAATCAGCAGGTCCTTGGAAGGGGCTTCCCTTCTATCTGCATAAACCAGGCAGACCCAACAAAAGAACAATTGACTTCCCTTCCTCTCCTTGTTATCTCACTATATTGCAGGAAAGAAAATCAAGAATGCAACCAGATCTGGCCCAAATTATTTAAAATATAATACCTGTCTCTCAATGTTCATTTAATTTGCAAAGAGAGTCAATATGCTCCCCCCCATCCATTCATCCTCCCTAGCAACCGTTTATTGCCCATTAATAGAATTACCTATATTCCTCATCTCCTCCTCCCTCTAAAAGGAGAGTATAAAAATATCTGGATCCCACTGGAATACTAGATAATGATTCTGTGATTCTCCCCCTGTGCATGGTAAATAAACCTCTTCCATTTATTAATCTGCCTTAATTGTGATTTGATCTTTCAGTGAACTTTGGGGGGAAAGGAGGAGTTTACTCCTCGCCTCCACATTTCTATTAAGAAGTAGTACAGTTAGTATAAGAAAATATCTCAACATAATTTACAGACTAAATTAAAATTAAAGTGATATAGCTGAAATGACTCAGCATTTTCAGAGAATGTGAGAAATGATTCAGTGTGTCACTCTTTTGCCCTGTTAAATTTAGACCAAATAATCCTGTTTTTGAAGAAAGATTACCTAAACTTGAGATTCTTTTTGAGAACATTGAAGGGTTCTAATATTCCTCAGAATCTGACAAAATCAATTTTGCCAATGGACTTATTTTTTTAGAAGGAGCAACTGACTAAAAAAGTAATGTCTGACTTAATTAGAAGGTTAGATTGAACTAATGGGCTCTTGAATTATGTAGATGAAAAGCTTTGCTTCTTCATTGTACTCTGGAAGCTTAGATATAGTCTGGGACGAAAAAATGTTGACTGTGCATTCTCTGAAAGACATTTAAAAGCACAGAAACTCAAAGACAAATAAAAACTGTTCCACTGTGGGATCTGAATGTATTATAAATAAAGCTAGGTCTGTATTTTTTCTGCCTTGATTTCTCTGTAAAGTTTGTCCAACAGAATTTTCAACTGGTCTTAAATGAAAAAAAAAAAGAGATTTCTTATGAATGTGAATAATTCTGCTTTATTTCTTGTATTTAAATTGAATACTAAGCGATTTTCTCCACAACAGGATAGCCACTTCATTCTGAAATGCAGAAAAGTTGGCAAAGCTGACATAGAAAAGAATCCTTAAACCATTTGGCTATATCCTTTTCTAACTTAATCTTCAGGTTGTAGTGTTCTGCTTTGGGGCAGAAAAGTATTCTCTGAGATCGATTTGAAATGATTTAATTCATCACCATCAGGCTGTCTCATGACTCAGGGAAACAATTATTTTCATTATCAGTTGTGGTTTCATAATATATGTAAGCCTCTCATATAGCTAAAGTACTTATGCATGAAAAGACTAGATTTTTAATTAATATCTGAGAAAAAGAAATTAGATATGTGGTACAGTTGCATTTTAAATTCAGTTTAATTTAACCTTCACGATTCACTGTATTAGATAGTTTGGTTTAGTGGGTTTTCTTACCAATGAATATTAATATTTACTTTCACACAAATTGGTAATAGAAATATAAGTATACAGCAATTTAGATTTTTAATTGCAACTCGGATTTTTTTATTTGGCAGTTTTTTTTTCTTCTTTCTTCACTAACCCACACACACAGAGAAGTTTATTATAGCTGAGTATTTATTACCATTTATATAATACTGTCACATTAAAAATGCCCACATTTTATCCCACTCCAAACATTTTAAAATGTAAATGTAATCAAGCTATATATTGTCATCATTATCCTCTTTTAAAAATATTTTAAGTTTGTAGGGTAGTTAGTAAGTCAGTTTCATAAGCTTACTTTTAAGGTTGACACAGTCAACTTTTAAAGTTATTTTATTTTACTTATTTAAATTTGATAATGTATAATCTTCTCTTTTCTGTTGCAAAAGTCATGTTTATGTAGAATGCAGAATGAAACTTTCAGGGCTACTTTCCTGTAAGGCTCAAAGGCACATCAGCAACTGCTTCTTCAGTATATGCTATTAGCTAGTGTTCTTTTTAAAAAAAAAATAAATAATAAGATGCTTCCATACTGGAGTCTTTATTACTTACAGGATACTGCTATTGCTATGCCTCTTTTGCTTGCACCCCATCTTTACTTTGCTGTCCTCGTTGTAAGCGAACATTCTATTTTCAGGGGATGGCAATGAGCCAGCATTTTATCCTTTGGATATCATTACAAATAGCACTGCTATTAGCAATCCTAAGAACAAACATAAGTGACTTATTTTTAAGATGCAAGATGCTAAATACCTATTTAGCAATACTCTCATGAATTGTATTTTTCATGAGAAAGTTACTTTGTTTATCTGTGTCAATGGTGGCACCTAATGCAAATATATTTGAATTTCTACAATTATTGGGTTTTGTTTGCATTTCTATCAGAAAGCCAAATTCAGCAAACCTTTTTATATTCTAAAAGCTCTGACTCATGCAAAAGCTTTTATAATAAATAAGTAGCTTATTCTTTGAGTTGATCTATAAGTAAAACTTGTTACTTGTCATCTCAGGCATTAAGGAACTATTTTCACTGGGTACTACCCACCTTAACCAAAGCAAACCCACCTACTATTTAATATCTTCCTATATCAGAATTTGCCTTTATCCCAGCTCTACACAATTATAGTATAGGTAGGCTGATTTTCTCTTCTTCTCTTAGTCCATAGCTGGTCTTATTCATATTGTTTCTTTTCCCAGTAGGAACTATGTCACAGGTTTTCTGTCTGAGGCAGGTGCAGCCCCAATTTTGAAGTTTTCATGTTGCTAGTGCTTCTGAAAGCTTCATTTTGATACTGAGAATTGATGCGTTTTTGGACCACTAATTGATCTTCTGAGCCCTCCCACACTCTGAGCTCTTTTCGTTGGTTCCTGGATTCTGAGCATTATAAGTATTAGCCTTCTTGCTTCCCACAGGAAAGTCAGTTCTTAGACTTTCCTTAGCTGTCCCAGCCTTCCTACTTGCCCTCTTTGCACATTCTTCAAGCAAAACTTGAATATGCAGTATGCTGGGGTCAAAGTTTGGAAGTAAGGCCAATTGACTTGCTGATGTTTGGATGTTGGTTGGAAGGGAAAACCAAGAATCAAGAGTATCCCATGCTCATGGAGCAGAAGAATTAACATTGTCAAATGCCTAAAGCAATGCAATCTCTCTGAAAATATCAAAGTAATTTTTCACAGAATTAGAAAAACAATTCTCAAATTCATATGAAACCAAAAAAGAGCCCAGATAGCCAAAGCAATCCTAGGCAAAAAGAATGATGCTGGAGGCATCACATTACCTGACTTCAAATTATATTACAAAGCTATGGTAACCAAAATAGCATGGTATTGTTATAAAAATAGACACAGAGATCAATGGAACAGAATAGAGAAACCAGAAATAAAATCAAATATTTATAGCTAACTGATCTTTGATGAATTCAGCTGACAAGAACATACAATGGGGAAAGAACACTCTTTTCAATAAATAGTGCTGGGAAAATTGGATAGCCATATGCAAAAGAATGAAATTAGACTTCCTTTTATATACTGGATATATAGAAATCAATGCAAGATGGATTAAAGACTTAAACATAAAACCCAAAACTATAAAAATCACTAGAAGTAAACCTAGGAAAAACTCTTCTGGACATTAGTGTAAGGAAAGAATTTATGACTAAGACCTCAAAAGCACAAACAGCAAAACAAAAACAGACAAATGGGACTTAATTAAGCTAAAAAGCTTCTGTGTAGCAAAAGAAATAATCAACAGAGTGAGAAGATAACTTGCAGAATGGGAGAAAATATTTGCAAACTATTCATCTGATGGGAGACTAATATTTAGAATATATAGGGAACTCAAACAACTCAACAACAACAAAAATAAAATAATGCCATTAAAAGGTGGTCAAAGAACATGAATAAATATTTTTCAAAAGAAGACATACAAATGGCCAACAAACACATGAAAAAATGCTCGACATCACTAATCATCAGAGAAATGCAAATCAAAACCATGATGAGATATCACTTTCTTTGTTGCTATTGTGAAGAGTATTGAGTCTTTGATTTGGTTTTCAGTTTGACTGTTTTGGCATATAGGAATGCTACTGATTTCTGTACATTGATTTTGTAATGTGAGACTTTGCTGAATTTGTTTATCAATTCCAGTAGTCTCATGGCAGAATCTTTGGGGTTTTCTAGATATAAGATCATATCATCAGCAAAGAGCCATAGTTTGACCTCTTCTGTCCCCATTTGGATGCCCTTGATTTCCTTCTCCTGTCTGATTGCTCTGGCTAGGACTTCCAGCGCTACATTGAATAGAAGGGTGATAGAGGGCAACCTTGTCTGGTTCCAGTTCTAAGTGGGAATGCTTCCAATTTTTCCCCATTCAGTATGATGTTGGCTGTGCGTTTGTCATATAGGGCTTGGATCATTTTTAGGTATCATCTTACCCTGGTCAGAATGGCTATTAATAAAATGACAGAAAATAATAAATGTTGATGAGGATGAGGAGGAGAGGGAACTCTCATACACTGTTTGTGGGAATGTAAATTAGTACAGCCAATATGGAAAACAGTTTGGAGATTTCTCAAAAAACTAAAGAAAGCAATTACCATTTTATCTGGCAATCCCACTATTGGGTATCTACCCAAAGGAAAGGAAATGATTTGTCAAAAAGACATCTCTACTCATATGTTTATTGTAGCGCTGTTCACAATAGCCAAGATATAGAATAAACCTAAAAATATGATATAGACAGATAGATATGATAGAATACTATTCATCCATAAAAAGAATGAAATCATGTCTTTTGCAGCAACATGGATGGAAGTGGACGTCATTATCTTAAGGGAAACAAGCCAGATACAGAAAGCCAAATATTACATGTTCTCACTCATAAGTGGGTGCTAAATAATGTGTACACATGGTTGTAGAGAACAGAATGATAGACAATGGAGGCTCAGAAGGGTGAGGGGTGGGAGGCAGGTAGAGGCTGAGAAACTACTTCATGGGTATAATATAATGCACATTATTCAGGTGATGGACACCCTAAAGCTCTCATTTGACCACTATGCAATCTATGCATGTAACAAAATTGCACTCGGGCACCACAAATCTATACAAATAAAAAAAGAGTATATTCCCTCGGATGGGTGAGTTTTCATACCACACACTAAGATGAAGATATCTGGAAGACAGAAGGGATTGGAAAGAAAAATAAGAATTTTATTTTGAACATGTTAAGTAGGCAATGCTTGTTAGATTTCTAAGCAGAGCTATTCAGTGCAGAGTCAGATATATGGGCAGAAGCTCTACCTTGAGGAGTGATCAGGTGATACATGTGTTTAAATTCATGGGCCTGGACAAGATGGGCAGGTAGACAGCAGAAGAGGAGGTGGGCATGAATGGAGTTTCACGTGTTTTGCAGCTTAGTGTGGAGGGCAGCGGCAGTCACAGTGGCAAAGGCATGGGGAGGCTAAAATCCCAACATGTTGGGGAATCTGCTACAAACTGGAGATAGGAAAGAAGGGAAAAATGAAACCGACTCAGGCATGGGATTTTCTTGGAAGGAACTGATAACTACAAAAAGATTGAGTTGACCTGTATCTGGTGTGTGGTAGTTCTGTGTTTGACAGAGGGGATGCCTGCAACTCTGGTACTGACCTTCAGCCAAGATAACAATGAAAAGTAGCTGCTAGCGTTTTATAACATGCTGACTAAAGTACCAAACTCTCCTGCATGTCCTTGCACTACTTTCTCTGCATTCTTTACTGAAAATGTATAGCTTTATGGTTTGCCCCGGATTTAATTAGTTATACAGATTGATTTCAGCCACACAGTCAATCAAATATAAAATATTTCTCAGAAACACATGCCTTGACTTCCCTGAGAACAGGGTATCTATGCAAATATCTTGGTGGTTAATAATTCAAAAATGAAGTGCAGCATATTCTATTGAGACAGGACCCTGGGAACTCTAACTGGAAGTCTCAAACCTCTTTGATATTTGCCTGCACTTTGTTTTTCCTGCTGTACCATATCCTTACCTTTATTAAAGTCTTAGAAGAGTATACCCTATGGAGTTCCATGAAGCCTTTTAACTATTCAACTCTGTAATTGCTGCTGTGACAAACCTCATGGGCAAAACATGACAGCTTGAGGTCCCAAGCAATATCAATGGTAGGAGTGAGTCAGGCTGCAGGATTGGTTTAAATCTGGAGTCTGTTTAGAGTGTAACCTCAGACACCTCCTGAGGATATTAGGAAGTGTTCCTGTTCTTAAGGGAAAGACAGACAAGAGCAAGGCAATGCCATCTTTGTATGCCAGTACATGGCATGGCCCTTGGCACATAGTAGGCACTGGGAAAAAAGTTTTTGAAATAAGATAATGAATAAAGAAATGAACAAATAAAGAGAGGCAGTCATACAGGCTACTTTTCCCACAGGCCTAAAATCCTAGAGGATAATTCAAATCATAACAAAGTCTGATTTCTCCACCAGGCCTAGTGTAATTCCTGCTTCAGGGCCTTTGCTTTTTCCTCTGTGTACTCTTATTCTCCACATATCCTCAAAGTTCATACTCTAATTTCGTTCACTTCGTTCACTGCTCAAATCAGGGAGAGCTGTGCCGACCGCTATATCCAAAACAATGCTCTTGTCCCATCACACATGAAAATGCTGCTCTGTGGTTCCCCACAGAACATCTCGCTGCCTGATATTATATTATGTGAGTATCTGTTTGCCTTTGTTTAAATGACAGTCACACCAGAATATACACTCAATTTGAGTAGATATTTGTGTGTCTTGTTCGTTGCTCTAGTGTCTAGAACAGTGTCTGTCACACACTAGATACTCAGAAACCACTTGTTGGAGGGATAAACTCTCTGCTTAACCCTGATCTTGCAGCTGAATGATTGGTAGGGCATTAGGGTCGTTAATCATCCTGGTTTGCCCAGGGCTGATGTGGTTCCTGGGATGCAAGATTTTCAGTTTTAAAACTGAGATGAGTTGGTTACCCTACTGAGCTTCTGTTTTGGCTTTTTATTTGCTCATTCGTTTGTTAATCAAATATTTACTTAGTGCCAAGCAATCATGTGGTAGGCATTGGTTTAGATACTTGAAATGCATGAATGAACAAGTCATGTAAGGCGTCTGCTGTCATGAAGCTTATATTCTGCAGGAGGGTAGTAGCTTGGACAAATAGCCTCTGGAGGCTGAGATTCACCCTAGAGAGTGTGACTAACCTGCCACATGAAACTGTTGATCATTGGCCAGTAAGGATGCTCAGGAGAGATGCAGGGCATGCTTGGGGTTGAGTCTGGGCTGTAGTCAAGGCCCAGTGACTTCCACCAAGAAGGGTTCTGATGCCCTGGGTTCTGGCCAACACCTGTATTCAGTCATTAGCTAAAATATATCAAAACCTACATATGCCTCAACTCACAAGTATTTTAACCAATGTCCCCTGTAAACATTATTTATAGACTATATTAACCAAAACAGAATAGCACAGGCACAAGAACAGAGAGATAGACCAATAGATCAGAACCCAGATATAAAACCATCCTCATATAGCCACCTAATCTTTGACAAAGCAGACAGAAACATACACTGGGGAAAAGAATCACTATTCAATAAATGGCACTGGGAAAATTGGATAGCCACATGGAGAAGACTGAAACAGGATCTGTACCTTTCACCTCTAACAAAAATCAACCCATGGTGGATAACAGACTTAAACCTAAGGCATGAAACTATAAGAATTCTAGAAGAAAATGTTGGAAAAACTCTTATAGACACAGCCAAGGCAAAGAACTTATAAAGAAGACCCCAAAAGCAATCACAGCAGCAATAGAAATAAATAAATGGGATCTGATCAAATTAAAAAGCTTCTGCACAGCCAAGGAAACTATCATTAGAACATATAGACAACCTGCAGAATGGGAGAATATATTTGCATGCTATACATCTGATAAAGGGCTGATAACCAGAATCTATACAGATTCCAGCAAATCAGCAAGAAAAAAACCCAACCCCATTAAAAAGTGGGCAAAATACGTGAATAGACATTTTTCAAAAGAAGATAGACTAATGGCCAAGAAACATATGAAAATATGCTCAACATCTCTAATCATCAGGGAAATGCAAATCAAAACTACAATGAGATATCATTTAACTTCAGTGAAGAATGGCTTTTACCAAAAAGTCCCAAAACAACGAATGCTGGTATGGATGTTGAGAGATAAGATCACTCATACACTGTTGATGGGACTGCTAATTAGTACAACCTCTATGGAAAGTACTATGGAGATACCTCAAAGAACTAAAAGTAGAACTACCATTGGCTGCAGAAATCCCACTACTGGGTATTTACCCAAAGGAAAAAAACACACTCTATAAAAGAGACAACTGAACTTGAATGTTTATGGCAGCATATTTCACAATTGCAAAGTTGTGGAAACAACCCAAGTGCCCATCAATACATGAGTGGATTAATAAAATGTGGTATATGTATACCATGGAGTTCTACTCAGCCACAGAAAACAATGGTGATATAGCATCTCTTGTATTATCCTGGATAGAGCTGGAGCCCATTCTCCTAAGTGAAGTATAACAAGAGTGGACAAACACCACATGTACTCACCATTAAATTGGAACTAACTGATCAACACTTATGTACACATATGGAAATAACGTTCATCAGAAATCAAGCAGGTGCGAGGGGGAGAAGGGGATTGGTAAATTCACACCTAATAGGTACAATGCACACTCTCTGGGGGGTGGGCACACTTATAACTTTGACTCAAATGATACAAAAGCAATTTATGTAACCATTTATACCCCTGTAATATTCTGAAATAAAAATTAAATAAAGATGAATATTCAGAAAAAAACTCAAACGTTATTTATAGTTAATCATCTAGTGATTAAAACATTAGCAAAACTAGCCCAAGGCAAAGCTAAAGAAAGAAAAGTTCTTGCTGGCTTCCTACAGCAACCTCTGTGCCTGAGGCATTATGTTGCAGTGTCTGTTCAGTTCAAATTTCACCAGCTTGAGACTTTTCCCTTTACTCCCCATCCAGAATTCTTTCCTCCTCATAATTAGCCTCTCATCTTATTCTTTAGTGCTCTGAGGAGAAAAAAAAAACTTAATCAATTCTTGCAGATGGATATGCTTGTTGGTAGATCATCAACCTTCAGATAACTTGTGTGCATCTTAGGAGTAGTTTGCTGATGGTAATTTATTAATAGTGCATCTGCTGGCTGGAATTTTATGCCAGTGTCATGCCTACCATGGAGAGTGTTCACTCCTCCCATATAGAAGGTCAGCCTTGACCAGCTCCAAGGGCTGCAAAATACATTTAAATTTTCCATTTCAGCTCTCACTCATCCTCTTCTTTCCCCCTTGGCTGTATCCCATTTCTTCCTGTCCTCAGGCTAGTAGCCCCCGATAGACCTCTTGATTTCATAAAATATATGCCACGGACATTTTGAATATCAGTATACAGCTTCCCTTTTCCCTTCAGCCAATTTAGCAGTTTCCCTTGCATAGTAGGGACGTGGGTAAGGATGGCATTTGAAGAATACTTGGCTCGGTGTGTGCCTTGCCTTGCTCCTCTGTCTCAGCATCCCTGTCAAGCAGTTTAATTATGCAAATGAGCACTCCTTAGCAGAGGGCTGGGGGAGGTGTGGCAGAGAGAGGAACAGTGCAGGGAAGTGCTAGACAGCAATTAGGCCGAGAATATACACACTTCCTATATTGAGAAAGCTCCCAGGGATTTTTTTTTTCCATTCCCGCCAAGATGATAAATAATTTGAAAGTCTGCTCTTTTAACTTCTTTTACATAGTTCTTCTGTCGTATTTCCTATTCTAAAAAAAGTAAAGATTATTCAATGTTGGGTTTTGTTTCAGATTTTGGAGTTTCTCTGTCTCCCTTTAAGAGAATTCCATGGTAAAATAACAGTGATGTTGCTCACGTTAACGTTTTTAAGTTTTATAGTGATGATAGAGTCCTCGTTACTTTCTTAGGGTTCTGACTCAAAGATTAAATCTGATGGTGGTGTTGGTGGAGACAGTAATAGATCCCCTCCAAGTGTGTCTCTGAGGCCTCACTCACTCAGTGACCAGGCGAACCTGCATGTAGCTGTCTGCAAGGAATAGAACAAAGGCTAAGGAGGGCCATGTTTGCACAGTCAGTATCCAGCTGGGTCTTTCAGGGTAATATAAACCTCTGACTTTATTTTAACCTTTATGAGCTTGAGTTATGAAAACATCTCAAGATCCTTTTAAGGTTCAACTAGAACTAGGATATAGCATGACTATCTCAAAGTTTTAGTGCAAAGGCAGAGTCACGTAAATTCTCAGAGACTGTTAGACTGTTTCCTCATAGATAATCCAAACTTTTCCATCTCAACAAATGCCCTCTCTCCCTCCCTTTTATACCTAACTAATATTATCTCAGACTAAAAGGTTCAATTTAAGTTTTGGTTTTTCTGGAAATCCTTTTTGCTCACAGTTTATGTGCTATGCACCGCTATTATTTCTTACACTTATGGGGATCATTAATTTCCTCACTATATACCCCTTTCTGTGAAGACTTTCTGACTTCCCATGAACTTCTATATAGCCACTCAATACATCTTCTTAATGGTACTTAGAGAGACAGTAGAGTCAGATGATGTGGGTTCAAGTCCCAACCCCACCACCACCTTCTCATTATGTAACGTATTCAACCTATTCAACTCAATTGTTGCCTCATGCATGGAGTATTTCTTGGCCTTTTTGCTTTGCATACTCCCACCTTGAATGCTACTGAGTTACATGCATTTCCTCTGTGATCCTACAAACAACTGTGTATATTATAATTACTGTATTGATGCATGAATTACTAATTATCCGAGAGTTTTAAAAAGTTTCTTCAGTATAAGAACTGTGCCGTATTCATGTTTATATACCAGACACCAGCATGATACCTAGCAAGCAATAGGTGCTCAATGAATGCTTGTTGGATAACTATTGTTAACTTTTCTTTTAAAGTAAAATATGACATAGTTAATTAAGAACTCAGTATGACAGACTCTGACATTCGAATTAAGCAATCACTTGAGACAGATTATGGAAATGCCTGGAAATAATTCTGAGAAGGGTGGTTGGTTGAAGACGTTGAGCACTAAGAGCAGTGAGATTTTCTAAGCTCATTCGGCTCCTCTAGGTGGCTTTCTCTGACTCTCTCACTGGGGCTAAGTGCCCTCCTTTTGGCTTCCTCAGCAATCTGTGGATATCTAATTGTGGCATTCACCGTGTATGATCTTATAATTTCAGGTTGCTTGCTACACTGTAAACACAAGAAAATGGCTCATAACTTTAATCTTTTTCTTATGCATAATAAATGTCCTATAAATGCTTAACAAATAAATGAGTGAGATTAGCTTGGCAGGGATGAGGTGAAGGCCTTTAAGAACACTTGGTGACACCTTGACATACCCCGGCATCACAATCCAAATAGAGAAAGAGAAACACATATACAAACATCGAGTATCCATTAAAATGCAAATATCTATGCAACACTTGTCCACGAACTGGTCTTATTAAGAAAAGAAGGTGCATATACCCAGCAATTTAAAATGAGAGCCTTTAAAACCAACATTTCACTGCGAGGTAAGTGGGATGGCTGTTTACTGGGAAAAGAAGACAGGGAAATTGATGGATACAGGTAGAGAGGACTTTGGGCAGAAGGACATGTAGTTCTGCTTTTATAATCACTCTTGCTAAAAATACACGTATAGAAAATGCAGCTGTTAGATGGGACATAACAATAATTATAGAACTCAGCATTAAAAGCTCTCATTGCTTAATAACCAATTCCTTTTAAAAAACAGAGAAGCAACTCATAGATTACAGTCCATGAAATTCAATCAAGTTCGCCATCACTCATCACTACATAAAAGCCTTCAAGCCCATCGGTACCCACGTGTCAAGATACATGTGCACGTGCACACCCCACATGCACATACACACACCCCACTTCTTATTGAAAAAGCAACGATCACAACATACTCATTTAAAAGATCACAGAGGTTGGAAATTAAAATAAAGCACAGAGGATGTCATCTTTCCAACTACCCTAATGACCACATTGCCTAGTCTTTATATACACTAAATGTTTCAGGTGACAATACTCTCAAGTTATGATTCGTTTTTTTTCTTCCTGAAAGGCCAATGCTTGATTTTAAAATATATTTTATATGTTTACCACAAAATAAATAATTATTGTTATCTTCATAGCTCCCTTACAAAGAGAGATTAAGAACAGTAAGCCTATGCCTTCTGGAAAACTACAAATTTGGATCCTTCCTTGTCCTAACTGCGTGGAACAATGTTACATCTGCACTTGGGTTGGCTCCAGCTACTTCTTCAGTGGTGTCTAAGGGGGTTGACAGCCTGGCGCTTTGTCCTCGAGAAGCTCCCAATTCACTGGCAGCAGCAGCTTTTGGTCTCATGAGGGAAGGGAGACTCTCCAGCAGCTCGGGCACCTGGTGATTACCAGAGATGTGAGGGAGAAGCAAAACCGCCCACCTACCATTTTTGCCAGGCTCCAAGCCTCTTAAGGGTTGATCTCTGCCCATATCTTGCTCCTTCTTGTTCTGCTCCACAACTTATTCCTATGGAATCTCTGGTAGATTCTGGCATTTTCCCTCAGAATTACACCTGATCTAGGTTTGTTTCTTTGTATGTTTGTTTTTTCATCTAAAATGTTTCCTTCTTTCTAAGATGATGTGGCAGCCTATGTCTGTGGTCAGCCATCTTGAAAACTACCCCTCAAATATATATATATATTTTTTAAGACAAATATTCTTTTATTTCTGTTAAACTGAATATACAATTGTTCCCTAGGCAACCAACTTTAGCTTATAACTACAATTTCACTTTAACAAAACAGACAGTGAAGACAACTTTGATTGTGAAGATCTAATTACAATAATAAATAAAATAATTTATACAAGGTTTTTTTTGTGACTTTTCTCTAGGGGTCATGTTCATTAAAAGTCCTATAGCACTTTGAAGTAAATTAAACTAAGTAGTATATATAATTACCCAGAAAAAAAGTTGGGGATATTAGAATTTGCCATTTACTTAGTGTATTAGCTGGTGGAGTAAAATATACCTTCTTCCTCTCAGGCAATTTTAAAAAACAAAACAAAAGGAAACAAATCAAGAGTCATTCCTATACTAGAGAAGGGTTAAGTCAAATATATTTTTAATCCAGCATTTTAGTTGGAATGGTCATTATATTTAGTCCATCATACTACCATAAATGGATCTCATACTTACACAGGTGTGGATATTAAATAATTTGTCTAAGATCACACATCTAGAAAACAGCACAATCAAGATTAGACACCAGATGTGTTTGGTTTTCCCCTAAGGTGAATATTACAGCCTGCAGCTGCAGTATTGGCTTTTGTTCCCTCTAAAATTACATGTTTGTAGTTGGGCAAAGTGGATAAAATTGCTACAGGAGAGTCTTCCTTTAGTTTCACTGTTCTTCTTAGAGAATGATCAGTACCCAGCCAGACTGGAAGAAAGTACTGATGTCTTAACACTTCTTCCAAAATTTTCGTGGCCCTCCACAAAATGATACTTCATTCTGTCAAACACTTCTAAAGCCACAGCTAGTCTTTCCTTCCATTTATACTCTGAGGGGGAAAAAGTATGCGTTTAGAGTTATACTTCAATTCTCTCTAAGAGAAATGGAATAGAAATTTGAAAGATTCTCTGTAAATAGCTTTCAGCTTCTTAGAAGAAAATTATGACTGTAGTTTTTATGAGTTCCTTTGGTTACAGATTTTTAAAATTCCATAATGGTAATTTATATCCACTGGAATCTGGCCAACTTTGATTTTTAATACTCTTCATTTTATGACTGGAGTTTTGTGATCAATGGATCAGAAAGGTGCTTTATCAGGGAGAATATAGCACTATCATATATCACATACAATTTAGCACCTGTTTATGTAGTGTCTTTTGCTGTTGGCACATAGACAAGTTTTTGTTATGAATTATTTTTTAATTTCTTCAATGAATAGTTTTTGTTTCCCTCATTCTCAGAACACTTAGAACAGTGTTGAAAACACTGGAGATATTTTATAAGTACTTGTTGACTCTGGTTAGATTTGATTTTCAATTCAGCTACCAACTAAGAAAAATATCCAATATACTTAACTGATCCATTCTATTCCTATCTCCTTTGCCAGGTAAGTTTGATTTCATGGGTATACGCCTGACTTCCCCAGCCTGGAAGCCAGGCTACCTTTGTCAAGATCATTTATTTTCTTTTGGACAAATATAAAGTGTATTAAATCTGAAGAAGTGAGGACAAATTGAAATGTAAAAGTAAGAATGAACAGATGCCATGTTGCATAGGATGGAGCTCAGAGGGCCAGAAAGGGCAAGTCGGACACGAGAGTGTCACAACTTCTTATGTTCAGTCCTGAGTTAAGCTTTTGGAAAATATGTTTGATTACTCAGAGTACATAATATAATTCTGAAAGCAGCTATAAATTAAGGACATGTCAAAAGCCTACAAAGAATGAAAGAAAATTTACAGGAAGATTAAATATGTTGCAACATAAGCAAATTGGAATTGGAATTCCAGACACTTTAATTCTAGCGCTAGCTCTATACTTTCAGTAATAACTTCTCTCTGGGCATTAAGGTCCTTAGTTGTGAAGTAAGTGAATTGAACTGAGGTTCCTGACTCCTGTTCCAATATATATGCCACTACAGCATTCTTCAAGCATCCCTTGACTATTTCTAAGGACTGTTGTACCAACCCAGCCGGACACTGTGGCTGTGTATTTCCCTCCCACTTTCTCTTCTGTGTTTCCAAAGTTCCCTGGGCTTCCTACATTTTTTTCCAGTTAAGGTCCCTGCCAACAATAAAGGTCTATGTTTTTATGTGTCTAGATTCTTTGGCTGTAAGCAACAGCAACAGGTTTCTATTAATTTAAACAAAATAGGACTTTATTGGGAGGAAATAGAATGGCCAAGAGAACCTAAGGAAAGCCTAAATGACCAGATTTTAGGAAGAACACTTTTCTCAAGTACATCATTCCTGGGAAATAATAAAAGCTGATTGACTAAATTTAGGCTGCATACCTAGGGCAGGTAGGGGGAGGACCTCTTTAATTATAAGTTCCATCAAGACTTAATGCAATGAGAATGTAGGGTATTTCCCTCCAAAAAAGACAGAGTGCTGTTACCAAAAGAAGGTAGGATAAGCAAGTAAAAAAAAATATCCATGTGATAGTTTTATGATTCAGGACCTGCTTTCTTTAGTTTTATCTGGAAAGCGAGTCAGAATCATTCCCTGCCTTCTCAGTGGGTAGAATCAGAATAATGGCTTTGGATTCTGTGCTATTATATAAGGATAGATTCCCAACATGTGTTATTTAGCATATGACCCTCTGTAAGGGATGTGAATCCACATAAAACACAACAGATTAATGTCTTGGGTTGTCTTTGGCAATATAATTTTACAAGATAATAAAAAGTTTACTCTTTTGCATTAGTCCATTATAATCCACCAGAAATTTTCACATGTGAATGAATCTTCATGCCTCTATTAACAGAATCAAATAAATAACTCTGAGAGCTTGAATGATGATTTAATAAAATCTGAGTTTAAAAATTATAAATTGGTCAAAGCAAAGTAACCCTTGCCTATCAGTTTATCTACTCATTTTTGAAATTACTTATATAAACAAAGAGCATTTACATACTTAGAGTAAGGCTTACTTCTGAAGGGCTCAGAAGACTTACAGAAATTTTATTAATTTGCTTACTTTCTCTTAGAGATGAATTAATCATCAATAATAACATTAAAATATTTGAGAAAATTTCTAAGAGAAAATTCATGAACATAGAAAGAAGTGGCAATTATCTAAATTTAATGATGTCATAGAAAAATCTAAATGTTTCACCAGTGTAAAAATAATAGACATCATATTGCTAACTTTTTTGACTCCTCATTTTTTATCTGTAAAATAGCTCATAATTATCACTCTAATCAATACCACCTATTGAATTCCTTCCTACTTATGGCACTACTTGGAGCTTGTTAAATAGGTATAATCTCCTTTATCACCAAATATTGATATTTAACAAGAGACTTCTTTTATATTTTGAATGAATAATCACAACAGTTAGGGACTACACATGTAAATGATCTATGTCTTATTTTATTTTCAAGAAGAAAATGGGTTCAGGGCAGTGATTTCTGAACATATTAAGATATGCTGATTTATCCATGTGTGTACCATATAGCAGATTTGATTTTTAAGCTCCAAGCTCCAGTGCTGCTGTCTCTCAAAAGATAGGCAGATCCAGAATCACAGCCAATCCTGCTTTTGCTCATATTCTATAGCTTAGAGAAACATTCTCCTCTTGTTGGTTTTATGAAGAACAGAACATAATTTCCATTTGCCTGCTTGGAGGAGAATCATTTGTCGGCCTTAAAGTGAATTTTACCCATAGGCATTAATATTAAAGTAGAATTTGACTTTACATATAGATCCATTCACATTAATCCTGTTCCCAGAGCACTTCATAATTTTATACTAATAGTTTGGTTTCCATGTAGGGTAAACATAGACTCCATTCCAGGGTGCACTTTCAGAATGGGAGCAGTGCTGTGGCACTCCCACTGTTTCAAATGGAGTAGATGTATTTAAAACCCCAGGCACCACTTTCCTAGGGCCAAGACATTTCTAGCTAGTAGCTTCCACCGGAGCTGGAGTACTGAAATCTTCGGAATAACACAAAATGTACTGTCTATTATTTGGTGACTTAATGGAAGACTTCAGGTATGTGAAAGAATAATCTTCCCTGGGCCTCATTTTCTGTAACAGAAGGGAATCTAAGCTTATTGTAAACAACAAACAATATCAACAAAAATAACTTTCTGGCAGAAAGGCTGGAGACACGCTTGAACTGATAATTGGCTACTTCATACAGAGCTCACCATCCCTGGTTGCAATGTCTAAATGACAATGACCATGTCTTAAGTATGTATGTTTCCAAGTTAGTAGTTGGAGCCCTGGGTGACCCAGGTTTACACCCCTGGAAAGTTTTACGTAAACAGAATCATCTAATTCTAAATCTTACAACAACCCCACCTTCCTGTCTTGTCACAAGTGTAGACGACTGTCAGCTGTGTTGTAGGATTTCAAGTTCTGCTCTAGTGGCGTTTCTTCCATTAGCTTCCCTTCCCCTCCAATCTCCTCTCGTTCTCCTTATATAGATTAGAGTTCTGTAATTATTTTGTTATCTTCTTGTCATCCCTCCTCTTCATATGAACAAATTTACTAATATGGCCTATTATTAGTTTGGTCCTGATCATAAGACTGATGACTTTGAAAAAGACTCTAATAAGTTATTACTTCAGCATCTGGAGTAGAGCCTAGTACAGGGGAGGGCACGTGGCAAGTGCTCAATTAATATTTGGTGACTGATCATTTCAGTTAATTCCAGGGAAACATTAAGCCAGGATTTCTCTATTGACTCCCTCTCTCCCATCAATGTGAAGTACTGTTGCATTCTGATTGTGTAGAAAAGTGGAAATTGAGCTGTTCTTGTAACAGGGTAAGAACGATTTTAAAAGGCTTGGAAATTATAACAATTATTTCTGTAAAAATTACATATTTCAGCATTTTATACAATAGGAAAAACATTGATAAAAGTAAATATACACCTAGGATTGACTAAATAAATTATAGGGTACACATACATTCAATTAAAATCATGTTTGTCAGTAATACATTAGAACCTAGAAAGAAACAATGTAAAATGTTAAACAAAATAAAATTGAATAAATAGAATGGTCACATTAAACTAAGCTAAAAATATAAAATGCATAAAAACCTGTGCTATGGTTTGATTGTGGCATCCCCTGCAAAATTCATCTTGAACCTTATTCCTCGCTGTGGTGGGGCTTTTGGGGAAGTGATTAAGTCATGAGGTTCAACACTTATGAGTGGATTAGTGCTGTTAATAATATAGAGAGTATTATTGTGTTCTTATTTGCTATTCCTTTAACTTCTTTTGAGACAAGTCTATTGAAGTTTTTTGATTATTTTATTGGATAATTTATATTTTTATTTTTGTTGACACTGTCTATATATTCTGAATGAGTCCTCTGTAATATACAAATATATCTTTTTGGAGGTCAGTAGCTTGCCTTTTCAGTTTCTTAATATTTTCTGAAGAGCAAAAGCTTTTAATTTGAGAAAGTCCAATGTAGCATTTGTTTCTTTTATGGTTAACATCTTTTGCATCACAAAACACCTTTCCCAAACCAAGACTGTAAAAATATTTCTTATGGCTTTTTTTCCCTTAAAGGTTTTATGCTTTTAGCATTTATATTTATAGTGTATGATCTATTTTGAGCTCATATATAAATATATATATACACACACACACACCCATATATGCATACACACAGACATACACACACACACACACACCATAAATGTGAGGCAGAGGTCAAGACTTATTTTTATCTATGTGAATATTCAGTTCTTCTGACATCAGCTGTGAAAGATTTACCCTCTCTTTGTTGAAACTTCCGGGTAATCTTTCAAAAGAACATTTCTGTGTCTATTTCTGGAATGTCTATTTAGTTCCACTGATCTCTATATATGAGGGTTCTTCAAAAAGTTCATAGAACTGTGTAATATGAAAAAAATTCTATATATAGATTTCAATTTTTTTGCACCAAAATAAATGTGTACTAACTTGTAATAATATGTCTGAACAGGATCTAGTTTGAGGCACTAAAAAGGACAAGACATCAGTTTGAAAAGAACCCCTATTTGAACAACATAAATTCTGCTAAAACTGAAGCAAGAACAAACATCAAATTTATGTGAAGCTTGAGTGGAAGAATGGTGAAATCATCAATGCATTACAAAAAGTAAATGGGCAATGGTTCAAAGAAATCAACAGCTTACAAGTGGATAACTCACTTATGAAAGGACAAGACAATGTTGAAGATGAAGCCCACAGTGGCAGACCATACACATCAATTTGTGAAGATAAAAGATTAATTTTGTTCATACCCTAATTGAAGAGGACTGACAATTAACAGTAGAAACAATAGACAACTCCATAGATAGCTCAACTGATTCAGCTTACACAATTCTGACTAAAAAATTTAAGTTGAGCAAACTTTCTACTTGATGGGTGCCAAAACCATTGTGCTCACATTTGTTAACAGACAGGAGCAGAGCTTTCAATGGAAACTTTAAACAAGTGAGATCAAGATCCTAAATAATTTCTTCAAAGGATTGTAACAGGAGATGAAACCTGGCTTTACCAGTGTGATCCTGAAGACAAAGCACAATCAAAGCAATGGCTACCAAGAGGTGAAAGTGGTCCCGTCAAAGCAAAAGTGAACTGGTTAAGAGCAAAGGGCATGGCAACAGTTTTTTAGAGAATGTTCAAGGCATTGGCTTGGTGACTTTCTGAAAGGTCATGGAACAATAACATCTCCTTATTATGAAAGTGTTTTCAGAAAGTTATTCAAGGCTTTAGAAGAAAAATGCCTGAGAAAGTTTCACAAGAGTCCTTCTCAACCACAACTATGCTGCTGCTCAATCTTCTCATCGAACAAGTGCAATTTTGCAAGATTTTCAATTGGAAATCATTAGACTTCCACTTTACAGTTTTGATTTGGCTCCTTCTGACTTCTTTTGTGGTTCCTAATCTTAAAAAGTCTTTATAGGACACCCATTTTTCTTCAGTTAGTAATGCACAAAAGATTTTACTGACATGGTTAAATTCCTAGGATCCTCAGTTCTTTAGGAATGAACTAAATGGCTGGTATAATCACTTTCAAAAATGTCTTGAGTTGATGGAGTTTATTGTGAGATATAAAGTTTGTATTTTTAATTTTTATCTTTTAATTCCATTTCCACAATATTTTAAAAGTCCTCTCATATTTATCTATATTATTCCTTGATTATTGCATCTTTTTAATAAGTCTTGAAACCAGGTTTCATAAGTCTTCCAACTGTGTTCTTGTTCAAAATTGTTTTGGCTAGCCTGGGTCATTTGCCTTACATATAAATTTTGGAATCACTGTTTCAATTTTTATTGAAATGCCATTGGATCTTTAGACCAATTAGAGGACAATTGACATCCTAACAGTATCAAATCTTCCAGGTTTGTATATGGTATATCTCTACATCTGTTAACATGTTTTTTGTATTGCATAGGATTTCTTTCTTTCCCCTTTTTTCTTTTTAAATTGACAACTAAAATTTATTTATATTTATGATGTAAAACATAAAGTTTTGATATATATATACATATTAAATGACTAAATGATCCTATTTAACATATACATTACCTCACATACTTATTTTGTTGTGGTGAAAAAACTTAAAATCTACTCTTTTTGCAATTTGCATTTATACAATATATTGTTATTAACTATAGTAGCCATGACGTACAATAGATATATTGAATTTATTCCTACTGTCTAACTAAAATTTTGTGCCTTTTTGCCAACATCTGCCTAATCACCCCACCCACCCCCACCCAGCCTCTAGTAACCACCACTCTGCTATCAGCTTCTATAAGTTCAACTTTTTTAGATTCCACATACAAGTCAGATCATGTGCTATTTTTTTCTGTTCCTGGCTTATTTCACTTAACATAATGTCCTCCAGGTTAATCCCTGTTGCAGCAATTGACAGGCTTTCCTTCTTTTAAAAGCCTAAATGGTATTCAATTGTGTGTATAAAGTATGCCACATTTTTATCCATTCATCTGTTGGACACTTTGATTTTATATCTTGGCTATTGTGAATAATGCTGTAATGAACATGGAAATGCAGATATTCTGTCAACATATTGATTTCATTTCTTTTGGATATACACAGTATTAGGATTGCTGGATCATGTGGTGTTTCTATTTTTAATTTTTTTGAGGAGCCTCCATACAGTTTTCCATAATGGCTGTACTAATTTATGTTTTCACCAACAATGTGCAAGGGTTCCCTTTTCTCCATATCCTTGCTAACACTTATTATCTTTTGTCTTTTGATAATAGCATTCTAACAGGTGTGAAGTGATATCTCATTGTGTGGTTTCAACTTAAATTTCTCTGATAAATTGTGATGTTGAAAATTTCTTCACATGCCTATTGGCCATTTGTATGTCTTCTTTTAAGAAATGTCTGTTCAGATCCTTTGCTCATTAAAAAAATCCACATACTTGTTTTCCCACTATTGGGTTTAATTTCTTTTAAAGTATATTTTGGACATTGACCCCTTATTAGATGCATGATTTGGAAGTATTTTTTTCCTCTATATTTTCCAATTAGTTGTGTACTGGATTTTAGTTAAGGAAAAAGGAGAATGGTTAGAAAAGGGGAAAGAATTATTCACTATTTGAAATTTATGAAGTGTGAAGGAGGAGGAGGAGGAAGATGATGGGCAAAGTTCTTCTTAAAATCTATACAGTTGTAAATTGCAACTAATTGTATAAAGAAAAAATATAAAGAAATAGGGAAATGAAGTTTACTTCACTGTGGACAGGAGCCACATCTGAAGGCTTCATTAAGTTTGTTATAACACACTTTGAAGTCTTGACAACAAACTAGTGTGATAACAAACAGAAATCTCTGAGCTTCTGAGGTCATGGAACAGACAAACAAGACCCTGCAAACCCTGCTGGATTGGGCCATTGTGGAAGAGGAAAAGGATGAGAGAGACAGAGAGAAAGAGAGAGAGATATTTGAACTTAAGGTGACAATGAAACATCCAGGTGTAGATGATTATGGAAAATGGAACCAAGAAGATTTCAAATCAGAAGAGTAAGGTTGTGAATTATATCTGAGCAACTCATGTAAAAGACCATAGACTTTGCAGTCAGGTGGATCCAGTTTAAAACCCTAACCCTGTCATTTAGTAGGTGTGCAATTATACAAAATGTCTTAATTTTTAAAAAGACTATAATAATCTATAAAATGGACATATTGTACATTCTGATGTTGTAAAAGTTAATTCTTTACATCTGTTATAACACCTGGAAATGAGAGTTCAGTCTATTTCTCTTATTTTCTAGAAGATCACATTTTTGGTCAGACTAAATTGTTTGGCTTAAAACTTCAGAAGCCATTTGGCATTTTGTCCCAGAACCACATGTTCCCAGATCTTCAAAATAAAATAGAAAACAGAGTTAACACTGTTGAGTCACTGTATCAGTCAGGGTCCTGGCAGAAAATAGAGACTATAATGAAGGTCTAAATACAGAGGAAGAGCAGGGTTATGGGACAAACAGCAGATGTTGAGTCACCAGTGATGAACAAAACCAGAAAACCATTATACACCCCAAGGCTGATGGAGTAGTGGGAATAAATAGTGTTTCTGTATCCCACTGGGAGCCAGAGACATGGAGTAAGATTTGCCGGTAGATGTTGCTCATAGGGAGTCATATGTGCTAAAGGTAGGTAAGAGTGGGGGAAAATACTCCAAATCCTCTCCCCACCTTCTGATCTCCTAGAAATACTTTCCTCTCACTGAAATAAATCAAAAGCCAGAGAGAAAGGAGTTCAGATTATTAAATTGTTCAGAATAAGCCTCCTTTGGGGAAGAAAATGTATCCAAGTGTGAAGCAAATGTGTAAATAGCAAGAACATTCACTATAGCAAAATGTACCAAGGATGGGAGACTTCATTGCTCCCAATGAAGATAACTTATGCATCCCATAGCCAAAGTCTTACTCTCACTTTTGAGTGCCGTTAATCCTGAGAAGTTAGACCTACTGACAGGACTAACTCAGTCCACAAATCTTGGGATGTTGCACCATGGCCATAAATGAACTTTTCCTGCAGAAAATATCTGCATCACATCAATGGTACCCACCTGTCTTAGTTCATTTCTTTTGCTATAAAGGAATAGCTGAGTCTGAGTAATTTATAAAGAAAAAAGGGTTATTTGTCTGACAGTTCTATAGGCTCACAAAAAGCATGGCACCAGCATTTTCTTCTGGTGAGAGCTTCAGGCTGCTTCCACTGATGGCAGAAGGCTAAGTGGAACTGGCATTTTCAGGGATCACATGGTGAAAGAGGAAGCAATAAAGAGAGAGAGGAAGTGCCATATTCTTTTTAATAACCAGCTCTCATGGGAACTAACAGAACAAGAACTCACTCACTCCCCTAGGAAGGAATTAATCTATTCATGAAGTATCCACCTTCATGGCCCAAACACCCCTAGCCCCCCAAATCTCATGTTATTATCACATAAAAAATATAATCATTATATCCCAAGTCTCCAAGTCTTCACTTGTTTCAGCATCAACTCAAAGTTCAAAAGTCCAAAGTCTCATCTGAGACTCAAGGAAAATTCCTTATAGTTGAAAGCTTGCAAAATAAAAGTTATTTACTTCCAAGATACAATGGTTGTACCAGCATTGGGTAACCATCCCCATTACAAAAGGGAAAAATAGGGCAAAAGAATGGATAACAGGTCCCACATAAGTCTGAAACCCAGCAGGGAAGACATTAAATCTTAAAGCTTTAATAATCTCCTTAGACTCTATGTCCTGGCCTCCTGCACACACTGGTATGAGTGGTGGACTCTCAAGGCCTTGGCATCCCTGGCCCCATTGCTTTGCCAGGCACAGCCCATGTGATTGCTCCCATGGGTTGGACTTTAATGCTTGTGGCTTGTCCAGTCAGAGGTTGCACACTGCCAGTGGCTCTATAATTCTGGGAAGTTTGCTCCTGCAGCTCCACTAGGCACTGCCTTAGTAAAGGCTCTTTGCTGTGCTTCCTCCTCAGCAGCAGATTTGTGCCTGGAAGCTCAGGCTTTCTGATACATTTTCTGAAATCTAAATGGAAAGCTGCCAAGCCTCCATGGCTCTTGCATTCTGAGTACCTGCAGACTTAACACCACGTGGAAGCCACCAAGACTTACCACTTACCCTCTCCAGAGCAGTACCTGGAGCCATGTTTGTGCAGCTGCAGTTGGAGTGGCTGGTATTTAGAGAGCAGCATACTGAAGCAGTGGAGGATGGCAATGCCCAAGGCCTCTATCACAAAGGAGAGGCCTTTCTGTCCTCCATTCTGTCCTCCTAGGCCTCTGGGTCTGGAAGGCAGGAGCAACCTTGAACATTTCTGAAATACCTTCAAGGATGTTTTTCTATTGTCTTGCTATAGTCTATTAGCACTTGGCTCCCTTTTAGTCATGCAAATCTCTTTAGCAAATGGTTGCCCTGTAGCACCCTTGGATTCCTCTTCTGAAAATACTCTTTGTTTTTCAACCACATGGCCAGGATGTAAATTTTCTAAATCTATATGCTCTGCTTCACTTTTATTTATAAATTCCACCTTTAGATCATTCCTTTGCTGCCACTTCTGATTATAAGCAGTTAAAAGTAGCCATGCAACTTCTTGAAGGCTTTGCTGCTTTGAAATTTCTTCCACCAGATACCCTAGGTCATAACTCTTAACTCCAGCTTTCCACAAAGTTCTAGGGCATGGGCAAAATGCAGCCAAGTTCTTTGCTATGGCATAACAAGGGTGACATTTTATCCAGTTCCCAATCAGTTCCTCATTTCTATCTGAGACCTCATAAGTATGGCCTTTGCTGTCCCTATTTCTATTGGCATTTTGTTTACAACAATTTAACTGATCTCTGAAAAGTTTCAGACTTTCCCTTGTCTTTGTGTTTTCTTCTGAGCCCTATAAACTCTTTCAACTTCTATGCATTACTCTGCTCCAAAGTTGCTTCTGCATTTTCAGGTATCTTTATAAAACACCCCACCCCTGGTACCAATTCTCTACTCTTGTACAGCCTGCAGAATTGTGAGTCAAATAAACTTCTTTATGAATTACCCAGCATGAGGTATTCCTTTATAGCAACACAAATGGACTAAGGTACCACCTGCTGGAAACATGAGTCTGAGGACTGAACTCTGATCTTTTTCTTTGTTCCTCCCCCAAATTCCTTTCTAAGGGGGCCCAGTTAGTCACACCTACAAATGACAAAAACTCACCAAACAGGTTTTTGTGATGTTGTTTCTTCCCAACCTGGTTCTTGTATAGCAACACATGAAAGATAGAAGACCTTTAAAAATTCCTTTTAGCTGATTCCTGGTCTTTTGGACAAAACCTAACTCTTTCAGCCAATTGTCAACTAAGGAATCCCTAAATCCACCTATGACTTGTAAGTCCACAACTTTGAGATGTCCTGCCCTTTTGGGGCCAAACCAATGTATGCCCTCCTTGTATTGATTTATTATTCTATCTGTAATTCCTATCTTCCTGAAAATGTATAAAAATCAAACTGTAACCCAACCACAGTGAGTCCACTTGTTCAAGGCTTCTTGGGCATAGCTCCAGGCTGTGGTCCTCCAAGTAGGCTGAGAATAAACCTCCATAAATTATTTTACAGAGTTTGTCTTCCTTTCCATTGACAAGTCTAAACCCATCAAGTTTTCTTGCCTGGATTTCTCACTATCATCTCAAAATGAATGATATAACTCCTGGCATCCTTTCAAAAGATTTATCTTTACTGATGTTTGCATTCTCAGGAGGCATAAAATCTTTTCAGCACAACTCTCAAGGTCATAAGCATGGAATGATTCTTATCTCTTCTCTGAGCCAGAGTTTCCATCACTGAGTACTGAGACACATGTATTTGCTATTGTCATTTTCTGGCTACCTTCCTCTTATTCTTCAGGGCTGGCTCTGACATAACCTTCTATAGGTGGGTGAGATATCTGTTCTGTTCATTCCCCAGGAACCCTATCTTTCCCCACTTATCACTTATTACCCACATTTAATATTGTCTGTTTTCTTCTCAGTATTCATTACCTAGGTGCTAAGCATTTAAGAAATGGGACATTGACTCTCCAGGACTTTGCATAATGCATGATACTTAGCCAGGACTCAATATAATATGGAACTAGTGAATACAGGAATATGTGAATAAATGGAAGATGCATTATAACTGGTTGCTTGATGGAGGTGCACATGAATACACCTGTACGACATCTCTATGACCTTGGACATGGCACAACTCTTTTGTGCCTCATATTTAAATTTAAGAAGATTATCTATGATCTTTAACATCCTATTAAGTACTTAAATTAGATATCTGTGTTTTATAAAAAATAATAAATATGGCCATATTTATTAATTTCTTTTGAGAAAAGGATGGCACATTTATTTTCAGAATATAGGGAAGCACCATGTTGGTCTCACAGTTAGTATGTCAAATGCTGCTTTTCCATCAAACACTAAGGATCAGTTACTGTGAGATCAGAGTACTTTTTGTCCCCACATCAGCTTTGAGTGTACCGACACTGGCATAATTACGTTTTGGAAAACACATATTATCATGCCTTATCACGCATTTTAAAAAGTATAATACTTCAGATCACTTTGATTTTCCTAAAAAATTACATTGTGGAGGACTAAAAGTAAGGAGAGCATACAAGGATTACAGAGAGTCAAGAATCAGCATAGTGGATGGATACTCTTGAAGCTCTGACTCGGTTGGGGAGGTGGGGCAAGGGCAATATACGTAACCTTAACATTTGTACCCCCCACAATAGGCTGAAAAAGAAAGAAAGAAACAAACAAACAAACAAACTTCAAACAGTAGCTCAGCTCTTCACACATTTGCCTGAACCTGGTACTCACTCACACTGTAATAGTTGCTGTTCCTGAATCATTCCCAAGACATTCACTCCTCCTTGGTTTACATATACTGTTTCTCCATTCTGGAATTTCTTCCTATCTCCAGTCTCCACTTACCTCACAAAAACCCTACAGATGTTTCAAGGCCAGGTTCAAATGTCACTTTTTTTCTGAAGCCTTCCTTTCTCTTTCTTCACCATGAAGACTTAATCACATCTTTCTCTAGATTTTTGATACATTTTACTTACATTGCTAATGTTTAATATGATATGTTATATTATCTATTACATTTTATTTTCTATCTATCTGTCCCTCTAATGCAAATTTTAACTATACAGATATTGATTTGGAGCTGGTATGTGTGTGTGTCTGTCACCTCTGCTAGAGGTGGACTCTTTAAGACAAGACTAACATCTTGGTCATTTTTGTGTTATTAGCATCTAGCATAGAACCTAGCAGATAGGAGGCCAACAATAAAAAAATAATAATAATCAGCATAGCAAGTCTAGGGCCCTAGGGATCTCTGTGTGGCTTAAACTGAAGAGCAGGAGATAGTGTGGTTTAAACTTAAGAGCAGGGTTCTAGAGTCAATTAGACATGGCTTTGAATGTCTAAGAGGCATAGGCCTCTTCTGAGCTGTGAGATCTTGAGCAAGCTTCTTAATCTCTCTTAGCTTCCAGTTCTTCATCTGTGAAATGGAAATTATAATTCTCAGATAAGCTATGGGTATGAAATGATATATAAAATGTAAAGAATCCAGTACATATTAATAGTAAATATTCAACAAATTATAACTACTGCTATTATTATGGGCAAAATATACAATCACAGATAAAAAGAATTTATAAATTGTCCAGATAATCCTGATGACTAAATAACATGTCCCTAATATAAGTTTTATCACTGTTATGATTTCTGGGCTGATTTATTCTAGTAATGATAATTATGCTTTACATATGAAGGCTGCAATAACTTTTCAAAGCACCATCAAATTAATGACTTCATTTTCATCTCATTCCAGTTTACAGGGCAAACAAAATGTTCCAAAAGCCCACCCTCATATACTGAACCAATCACCTGGATTAATTTTTTTCCCTTGGGTATAGATTAGTACTAGATTTCATTTATTTCAAGTGCTCAAAACACTTTTTAATTTTCTGTTGACCTTAGAAAACAACTGCCAATAACTTGATGAACTAATTAGTGAATTTGCATAGTTTCTTTGGATATATACTATTCAGATGTGGCAATCAGTAAATCTGAATATTTTCCAAGTGCTCTGCCTCTAGCACCAAGCTTTTTCAATATGGCTTTAATTACTTTGCAGTTTTCCCAAAACCTTATTTTCTTTTGCTTAGGACAGCTTTTGAAAAAGGAGTTCAACATAAATTAATTGAAAAGAGCTAAGAAAACAATGTTCTTTGGGTATAATTAGTAAGAGTTCATTATGCAAGAGAAGTGACACCAGCAATGGCAGGAGCCAATAAAAGGACGTCAGCAGATAAAAAGCCCCTTCTTCCCATAGAATCTGTCCACACCAGCCATCAATACACAGCACAGTGTTCCTAGTCAGTCTAGCAGGTACCACGTTATTTAATTTTGTTTCCCTGCTGTATAAAGATGAGTTTGGACCTCTTCCAATGATAATGAATTTAATGTAGAGAGAAACTGTTTTCCATAATTTGAATGAAAAAGTAAATCACAAACTAAATAAATATTGAGGGACTTCTCTGCTCTAGGTACTCCAAGAGATTCAGGAGGAATATGGCAGAATCCCTTTCTTCAGGGAGCTTTCTTTCTAACTGTAAAGAAAAATCACATACAAAATACTACCATACAAAGAATAAGGTGAAAGTCAAATAAAAGGAAAACTAAGATTTAGTTAATGTTTACTATGTACCAGGTATTGTTCTAAGTAATCTACAAATTCCATCTCAGGCAATCTTGTGATAATCCTTTGCGAAAGTTGCTGTTATATATCTTTAGTTTACAGATGAGGAAACTGAGGAAAAGGAAAATTTAATTACTTGCTCAAAGCAACTCAGTTATTAAGTGCTCGGCCTAGGATTCAAATCCAGTAGATAAGCCCCGAAATCCATGCTTTTAAGCAATATATCTTAAAGTAAAGACAGAAAACATGCCAAGGAAGTTGAAAGAATGGAGAATTTACTTTCAGGTCTATCTCAAGAGTCTTCATTTGTAAAATGGGGATAACTGTGATGCTTATTGCATAACGATGTCATGAGATTAACCAAGACAATACCTGCAAAGTACTTCTACTTGAGATGAACTTTACACTGGAGCTATGTGGGATCCCCCGGCCATGGAGTGGGTGCCAACTTCCCAGCACCTATCTGAATAGGCTGAAGCACCCATGCTAGCCAGAGACCCTCACTTGGCATTGAGTGTACTGGAACCCAGCTGGAAATGCACAGATTTCAGGAGGTGTGGACAGAGTTCACACTGTCCTAGGCGAGCGTCCAGGAGAACACTCAACATATTAGCTATTGTTAGTGTGCCAACTTCAATCTACCATTTGAGACGGTTTGTAGACACTCGAGTCTAAAATGTGGCTCTATAGTCTTGGAAATGTTTCTGACTTCTGAGTTGAAGGATTTCAAGGAGAAACTTTAAAAGTGTCATTGAGATTTTTATATCAAATTAAGTTGCCCCAGACACATATTTTCAAATAAAAAACCAAAATAAATCAAATTTCTTAAAGCCTTTTTTTATAACAAAGCAAGATATAAATAAAAACGAATTGATGGGAAATAATAATTACCCCTAAGTATAAAGTGAAATGCCAAGTGGCAGAAGTTAAAAATATCAAACGTCTCAAACCATCAGACATGATTTTTCCTTGATAGATCCTATTCTGTTCAATAAGATACTATGAGGTTGTTAACCTGAGTGAAATGTAATCAATACATTCTTATACTATTAAATCAGAGAGAGTCACAAAATCTATCACTAGGATTTAAAATAATCTTAAAATTTAGCAAAGGAATCAAGATGAAGCTCTGAAAGTATGACAGAAGTAATTATTTCAAGAACTCAAGATAAAATTAAAATTCTCTGACATAAAATCTACTAGAAGAGACCAGATGTTTAAGAAAACCAAAAAAATAAATAAATAACATCATTCCAAATATTCTACCAGCTGGTATCCTACAATTATCCAAAAGTATACCCCTTCCTAAAAACACAGAGGATTAGAAATGTGATGGTCTGTTCATATCATGATCCCTGCATCTGTAATTTGCATTTAGTGGTATTTTTAGTCTCTTAGTATCAAAGTAAAAGTGCAGAATCAGCTCTCAAATCTGACAGTCTCCTTCACACATACACTCTCACATACACACACACTTCTTTCTTTTCTTTTCTTTATTTCCTTTTTATTTATTTATTTATTTTTCATTTTCAGAATATTATGGGGATACAAACATTTTGGTTACATATACCTTTACCTCTCCGAAGCCAGAGCTACAAGCATGCCCTTTCCCCATACAGTCCATTAGTTGTGAGTTTACCCACACTCACCAGCGCCCTCCCACCTGACCAGCACCAGATGAATATTACTTCCACGTGAGCACCTTAGTGTTGTTCAGTTAGTACCAATTTGACAGCAAGTACATGTAATGCTTGGTTTTCCATTCTTGTGATATTTCACTTTGAAGGATGGGTTCCAGCTCTATCCAGGATAATATAGTAGGTTCCAGTTCACCATTGTTTTCGTAATTCAGTAGTATTCCACGGTATACATATATCACATTTTATTAGTCCACTCATGTATTGATGGGCACTTGGGTTGTTTCCACATCTTTGTAATTGTGAATCGTGCTTCTATAAACATTTGAGTGCAGATGTCTTTGTTATAGGATGTCTTTTTTTCCTTTGGGTAGACACCTTGTAATGGGATTGCTGGATCAAATGGTATTTCTATTTTTAGTTCTTTGAGAGATCTCCAAATTATTTTCCATAGGGGTTGTACTAACTTGCAGTCCCACCAGCAGTGTAAGAGTGTTCCTATCTCTCCACATCTATGACAGCATTTGTTATTTTGGGACTTTTTGATAAAGGACATTCTCACTGGAGTTAGGTGATATCTCATTGTGGTTTTGATTTCCATTTTCCTGATGATTAGAGATGTAGAGCATTTTTATATATATTTGTTGGCCATTATTCTGTCTTCTTTTGAAAAGTTTTGGTTCATGGCCTTTGCCCACTTTATTTATTTATTTATTTCAGGATAGTATGGGTGTACAAACATTTTGGATACATGTTATGAGTTTGCCACACCCAAACTATGATTTTGGGTGTGCCTTTTCCCCCCTACAATGCTCACCACATCCATTAGTTGTGAGTTTACCCACCCCAATCCCCTAATCACTGGAGAATATTACTATCCTGTGAGTACCATAGTGTTGATCAGTTAGTGTCAATTTGATGGCAAGTGCATGTGGTACCTATTCTTCTGTTCTTGTGATACCTCACTTCGGAGGATGCTTTGCCCACTTTTTGATGGAGTTGTTTGATTTTTTTTCTTGTTAATTTTCTTAAGTTCTATATAGATGCTTGTTATCAGTCCTTTATTGGATATGTAGCATGCAAATATCTTCTCCCATTCTGTAGGTTATGTATTTGCTCTAATGATAGTTTCTTTGGCTGTGCAGAAACTTTTTAATTTGATCAGGTCTTATTTACATATTATAGCTGCTACTATGATTGCTTTGGGGGTCTTATTCATATGCCTAGGCTGATGTCTATAAAAGTTTGTCCAACATTTTATTCTAGAATTCTTAAGGTTTCATGCCTTAGGTTTAAGTCTGTTATCCAACATGAGTTGATTTTTATGAGAGGTGAGAGTTGGCGATCCAGTTTCGATCTTCTGTACGTGGTTATCCAGTTTTCCCAGCACCATTTATTGAATAGAGATTGTTTTCCCCAGTGTATAATTTTGTCTTCTTTGTCAAAGATTAGACAACAATATGAGGATGGTTTTATATCTGGGTTCTTAATCTTGTTCCAAAGGTCTATATCTCTGTTTTTGTGCCAATACAATGTGGTTTTGATTACTATAGCCTTGTAGTATAAAGCTTGAAGTCTGGTAGACTGATGCCTCCCAATTTGTTGTTTTTGCTTAAGATTGCTTTGGCTATACAAGGTCTTGTCTGGTTCTGTACAAAGCATAGAATTATTTTTTCTAGATCTGTAAATAATGATGATGGTATTTTGATAGGGATTTCATTAATTCTGTAGATCACTTTAGGTAGCATGGACATTTTAACAATATTGATTCTGCCAATCCATGAGCATAGTAGGGTTTTCCATCTGTTTACATCTTCTACAATTTCTTTTCTCAGTGTTTTGTAGTTGTCCCTATATAGATCTCTCACCTCCTTCATTAAATATATTCCTCAATATTTAATTTTCTTTGATGCTATTGTGAAAGGTGTTGCATATTTGATTTGATTTTCAACTTGACTGTTATTGGAGTATATGAATGTCACTGATCTGTAAATTTATTAGGATTAAATTGTATATATCAAAATTATATTACTATAATACATTTAATTTCATTGTATCTAAAAGAATTGATACACTGAGTAATTCCAGAGTTTATATTTTTTGGTGATACTGTTAGTGACTGTAGTAGCCTGAATAATGCCCCCTCCACCTGTCCCAAAGATGTCCACATCCTAAGCCCTGGAATCTGTGAAAATAGTTACATTATGTCACAAAAGGGACTTCACAGATGTTTTTAAAATAAGTATCTTGAGATAGTGTGACTATCTCGGATGATTCAAGTGGGCCCAATGTAATCACAAGGACTGTTATTAGAGAGAGGCAGAAGGGTGAAGGGGAGAAAGCAACGTCATGATACAAGCAGATATCACAGAGAGGGAATCTGAAGGTGCTGTGTTGCTGGCTTTGAAGATGGAGGAAAGGCCATGAGGCAAGCAATGTAGGAGGTTTCGAGAAGCTGGGAAAGGCAAGAAAATATATTCTACCCTAGAGTCTCTAGAAGGAAAGCTCTGCTGACACCTTGACATTAGTCCAGTGAGACTGGTATCATATCAATAACATTTTGCTTAACTTAAGGTCATAAAGATTTTCTCTTCTAAAAGGTGTTGTAGATTAATCTACTATACTTAGGTCTATTATCCTCTTTGGGGTAATTTTTTTTTTTTTTGAGACAGAGTCTCAGTCTGTTGCCTGTGCTAGAGTGCTGTGGCATCAGCCTAGCTCACAGAAACCTGAAACTCCTGGGCTCAAGCGATCCTCCTGCCTTAGCCTCCTGAGTAGCTGGGACTATAGGCATGCACCACCACGCCTGGCTAATTTTTTGTACATATTTTTAGTTGTTTGGCAAATTTCTTTCTATTTATAGTAGAGATGGGGTCTTGCTCTTGCTCAGGCTGGTTTCAAACTCCTGACCTTTAGCGATCCCCTTGCCTTGGCCTCCCAGAGTGCTAGGATTACAGGCATGAGCCACCACGCCCAGCCTGGGGTAATTTTTGTGTATGGTGTGAGGTAAGGATCTAAATTCATCTTTTTGTATGTGGATATGTAAATATCCCAACACTATTTGTTAATGAGATTATTCATTTGCCTTAATGAATTGTTTTGGCACTTTTGCCAAATACCAGTTGACCATAAATATAAGGGTTTATTTCTGAACTCTCAATTCTTTTCTATGGATCTATATGTTTATCCTTATGTAGCACCATCTCATTTTGATTACTGTAGCTTTACAGAAAGTTTTGAAATAGGGATTTTCTTTTTAAAAATTGTTTTGCCTCTTTTGGATCCTTTGCATTTCTATATAAATTTCAGGATTCACTTCTTTATTTCTGTCAGCATTTTGATAGGTTTTATGTTGAATCAATTTAGAGAGAATTGACTCCTCTTCCTTAAACCTGTCTTGCCCAAGATTCAGATAGATAACAAGTACATAGTCATCTAATTAATGTTTGGCCCCTTTTGGGATTTATTGGTAGGACAGAGATGTGAAATCTTTTCCTGGAAGAAAGTTTCATCTTACAATTACTGGCTTACCCTGCTTTAATCACATACCAATTTGGCAGGAGTAGCGATCCATTTTGTCTTTTGCTTTTCCAGCTGGTACCTGTCCCATGTCCACTCAGCATTATTCAATCTTGCATGGCCCCATTCCCATTCAGCTATTCTCCCAGTTTGGCCTTATGCCCCATTCACTTTCAGAATTTTTGGTTTGTATTTTTCTCCCAAGAGAATAATGTGGTTTCAAGTCCTGTGACCCAGAATCTCTTTCTTATAATGTGGGCATTTGGCTCTACCTAGTCCTATTCAGAGGACAAATGAGGCATTTTTGAGACAGTGGGTCAATCAGATTTTAGGAGACATGGCTTCTGTTCTTGACCATGTCACACACCAACTGTGTGATCACAGGCTGGTTATTAACTAGCTACATCAGCTTCTCACCCTTAAATAGGGACATTGTTAACTTACCCATCAACCTTAACCTTCCATTAACATTTGCTTGAAGGTCAAAGTATATAGCATGCTAACAGGAAATTTCATAGCACTAAATGCCTATATCAAAAAGACAGAAAGGTCAGAAATTAACAGCCTAATGTCACACCTCAGGGAATTAGAAAAAGAACAAAACAATGCCAAATTTAGAGAAGAAAAGAAATAACAAAGATCAGAACAGAACTAAAATAAATTAAAACAAAATAATACAAAGGATCAATGAAATGAAGTTAATTTTTTGGAAAGATAAACAAAATTAATAGACTAATAGCTAGATTAACCAAGAATAAAAGAGAGAGAATTCAAATGATCTCAATCAGAAATGAAAAAGGAACCATTACAACTGATATCATGGAAATATCATCTGAGACTACTATGGAAACCTCTATGCACACAAACTAGAAAATCCAGAAGAAATGGATTAATATTAAAAAACACACAATCTCTCAAGCTTGAATCAAGAAGAAATCAAAATTCTGAACAGACAAATAGTGACTAGTGAGAACAAAACAGTGACAAAAAATCTCCCAACAAAAAAAGCTCGGGACCAGACTGATTCACAACAAATTCTACCAAACCTACAGAGAAGAAATGGTGCCTGTTCTACTGAAACTGTTCCATAATATCAACAAGGAGGGAATCTTCCCCAAGTCATTCTACAAAGTGAATATCATCTGGATACCAAAGCTATCAAGGACACAACCACAAAAAAGAAAACTACAGATCAATATCTTTCATTAGCATAGATACAAAAATCCTCAACAAAATGCTGGCAAACAAAACCCAACAGGATGTCAAAAAGCTAATTCACCATTATCAAGTGGGTTTCATCCCAGGGATGCAAGGATGGTTCAAAATACCCAAATGAATATAGGGTATTCACCACATAAATAGAATTTTTTAAAATATGATCATCTGAATAGATGCAGAAAAATCCAGCACCACTTCATGATAAAAACCCTCAACAAACTAGATATAGAAGTAAAATATCTCAAAAGAATATCATTAATATAAAAGCCACATATGACAAATCCACAGCTAATATCATACTGAATGGGGAAAAGTTGAGAGTATTCTCCCTAAGAACCCGAACAAGACGAGGATGCTCATTGTCACCACTTCTATGCAACATAGTACTGGATGTCCTAGCTTGAGAAATAAGGCAAGAGAAAGAAATAAAGGGCATCCAAATCAGAAAATAGGAAGTCAAACTATCCCTGTTTGCCAATGATATCATCGTCTACCTAGAAAACTCTAAAGATTTCCCTCAAAGAATCCTAGAATTGATTTTTTTAAAAATCAGTAAAGTCCCAGTTTATAAAATTAATATGCACAAATCAGAAGCATTTTTATACACTGGTAACAGTCAAGCTGAGAGTCAAATCAAGAATTCAATGCCATTTACAAAGCTACAAAGAAAAGAAAATGCCTAGGAAGATACTTAACTAAGGAGGTGAAAAATCTCTACAAGGAGAACTACAAAACACTGATAAAAAAACGAAGTCATTTGCACATGACTCAGATGGAAAAACATCCCATCCTCATGGATTGAAAGAATCAGTAATGTTAAAAGGCCATACTACCCAAAGTGATTTACAGATTCATTGCAGTTCCCATCAAAATGCCAACATAATTTTTCACAGAATTAGAAAAAAAAAATCCTAAACTTCATATAGGATCAAAAAGGAGCCTGAAAAGACAAAGCAATTTTAAGCAAAAAGAACAAATCTACACAGGCATTACATTCCCCAACTTTAAATTATAGTACAAAGCTATAGTAATCAAAACAGCATTACACTTGTATAAATTAGGCATTTAGATCAAAGGAACACAATAGAGAACCCAGATATAAAACCATCTACCTACAACCAACTGTTCTTTGACAAAGCAGACACCGACATGCACTGGGGAAAGGAAGCCCTATTCAATAAATGGTGTTGGGAGAAGTGGATAGGCACATGCAAAAGAATTAAACTGGATCCTTATGTTTCACCATATACAAAAATTAACTCAAGATGAATTAAAGACTTAAATGTAAGACCCAAAACCATAAAAATTCTAGAAAAAAATGTAGGAAAAATTCTTCTGGCAAAGAATTTATGACTAAGATTCCAAAAGCAAATATATCAACAACAAAAATAAATAAATGGGAGTTAATGAAACTAAACATTTTCTACATAGCAAAAGAAATAATCAACAGAGTAAATAGACTACTTACAGAATGAGAAAAATATTAGCAAACTGTACATCTGATATAGACTAATATCCAGAATCTACAAGGAACTCAAAAAAATCAGCAATAAGAAAACACTAAAAAGTGGGCAAAAGAAATTAACAAATCTTTTTTTCCTCAACAGCACTAATCATCAGAAAAATGCAAATTAAAACCACAATGAAATACTACCTTACCCCTGTCAGAATGGCCATTTTTTAAAAATCATAAAACAATAGATGCTGGTGCAAATGCAGTGAAAAGAGAACACTTATCTCTCTCGGTAAAATGTAAACTAGTATAAACCCTATGGAGAACAGTATGGAGAGTCTCAACCCTGCTCACCACTCTCCAGTTCCACCATCACAGTCAGCACGTGAATCCAAGCTACCATCAGCTCATGCCTAGACTGCTTCAGTGCACCCGTTGCATTGTCTTTGTCATTATCATTTACAATTAATTTCCACTCTGGACTCAATGATCTCTGTGAACTGCATATCTGATTATTTCACCCTCCTACTTAAAATATTTTAATTGTTGGTCTTATGATAAACACTAAAATCAATAACATGGCCCAAGACATCCTAAATAATTTGGTTTCTACATATTTCTCTAATAACAGGATGTTCCTCACTCACTGTGTACCAGCCACACCGGCTTCGTTTCATTCTCTCAAGTACTCCATGTTCATCTTTGCTACCAGACCTTTGCACAGGCTGTACCTTCTGTGAAAGCCATTCCCTGTCCTCACCCCTAACTCACTCCTCGTCAACACTGAGATGTCAGATCAGCCACGGAAGCCTTCCCTGACCTTCTGGAGTAGGTTAATGAGACCAGTTGTGTGTTCTAATAGCACTGTGTGTTTTTGCTTTGAGCAGTTGTAATTTAATGACCAATTATGTGGTTCTAATATCTGCCTCTTTTATGGACCTATAAGCCACACGAAGGCATGACAGAAAGAAGCATTATCTCTTTTGATTTATCCCTCTATCACCATCAAGGTAGATGGCACATAGAAGGGTTTGATAAATATATGTTGGATGAATGAATGGATAAATATAAGAGCCAAAGGAGAGAGAGAGAGACAAGTTCTAGCTAATGTGACAGGGGTATCCTCTTTGGGACATGATTTTTGGCCTGTGCTTTGAGGGACAATAAGATTCTGGCAGATAACATTGAGAGAAGCACATTTCAGGAACAGAAGTGACATGAAAAAGGTGAAGAAATAGGAAAGTGTATATAGAGTGTGCTTGAGCATTTAGTCCGGTTTTGGAGGATAAATGTAGAGAGACATAACTAGAAAGGTAGAATTCATATCACAAAAGGCTTATAACGTGACAGCCCCTACAGAGCATAGGCTGTGTGTGGTGGGAATGTGGAAGAACGGAATGTTTCTAAGTAGATCCAATGCTCTGTTGATGCACTGAATAATAGTTATGATAGATCGACTCTTCAGCCCATAAACCCTGAGAGTCTAACTTCGTGATCAAGTGGCTTGGCAAGAAAATTAATCAAGTTGGTCCATGGAGGATGAAAGAATCAGAAATAGGGAAAACCTCCATCAGGAGGTTGTTACATTAGCTAAGTTGTGAAATAATAAAAAAAACATTAACTGGGAAAGAAGGGTGAGGACCTATTGGGAGTGTAAAAGTTGTAATGAATGCTGTAGAGAATGTAAAGGGAGCATGGAGGCATATTCAGGACTGGACAACTTCACATATGTGGAGGTCAAAGATCAGCTGTCCTGTAAGCTCCTTGAGATTATCCTCACAGCATGCTTTTTGTTGAATTAGTTTCCTATTACTGCTGTGACAATTTATCACAAACTTAGTGGCTTAAAACAACCTAGATTTAGCATCTTACAGTTCTGGAGATCAGAAGTCTGAAATGGCTTTCACGGGGCTCACATGGACTTGTCAACGGGACCGAGTTCTTTTTGGAGGCTCTAAGGTAGAGTCTGTGTCTTGCCTTTTCCAGCTTCTGGGGCTGCTCCCACTCCTTGGCTCACGGCCCTTCAGCCTCTGCTTCTGCTATCATGTCATCTGCTCTGACTCTGGCCCTCCTGCCTCACTCGTGTGGGACCGTGGTGACTCTGTTGGGTCAACCTGGATAACCCAGGAGAATCTCCCCATCTCAAAACGCTTAACTTAATCACACCTACCAAATTCCTTCTGCCATGTAAATGACATATTCACAGGTTCTGAGATTAGGATGTGGGCATCTTTGGGGGCTCATTATTCTGCCTAACACAATGTATATGTGAGTCTGCGTTAGACACAGTGCCCCCATCTGTCACAGAGCAGGGGCAATAGAGGATTGTTCTGACTGGGATGATGGAGGTGAAAATAAATTAGCGTTGATTGTCCAGAGAATTCAGAGAAGAAGATAAATTGTATAGCTGCATACAACCTAAAAAGGTGTGTGGAAAAGGGCCACCTGGTACACATTTAATCAGAGAAGATAGAAGTGAGCTGAGGAGCTTCCAGGAACTGCTTGCTGATCATTACCAGGGAACTGAGAACTTTAAATTATTTTCATTCTTTGGTTTAGAACCTCAAGATGTGCAAAGTGCATATCTCAGGTATGCAAGGTGAAAGTACCTCTGAAATATGTCACTGTCACTTTACAGCAACTCAAAACTGACTCATTACCTTCCTCTCAGCCCACAGTTGAATTTTCAGATGATTATACAATTTTACTTATTCATTCATTCATTCACAAATTTTTAAGAGGTTATTCCTATATGACTGCCTCTACCCTTAGTGCTCAGAGATTTAAAAATACACCTTTATGGGCACCATCCATGGGTATGTTTGGCAATTAGCATGATAGACATTCAGTTAAATATTGAATAACTCATATATCCTGGACCCTGTTATGAGTCATGGAGAAACAAGACAAGCTGAGTCTCTACTCCAAAAACAGAATGAACTTGCATTCTAGTGGAGGTAGACAGATAATAAACAGAAAAAAGCAGGGAAATAAGGTAGAATGGCAACTAGAAATAGGCTTCATTCCCAAGAGAGTAAAGGAAGGCATCTTTGAGGAAGGAATATGTAATTCAAACCCTCAATATTATGGCATTTATGAATTTGCCGTTCAGAATTTATGATATAAATACTTGAGCCTAAGCTATAAATGAGACAAGTAAGCATTTACAGATTCAATAAATAGGTCACTCTTACCAATCCATTACTTATTCACAAAGCATATAACTTGTACAGGTTCTCAATGAATTCAATCACCCACTCACCTTTCAAAGCAAAGCATTATGAATTCAGAAGTATTGGGCTCAATTAGAAGAATTTATGGCTGTTTTCTTTAGCCAAGCTCTGTGATGCTCCCCACCAAATGACGGTGTCCCAATATGCTCTCTCTTTGGTCTCTTCTAAACTGAGCAGTTGCCCACCAAAGCATTTGAGCCAAACTTTTCTGGGAACACAGATAAAACTATTCATTAGCTAATGAATTTTAAAGATAATCGAATTGGATTTCCCCTTTTCCAATCCAAATGTTAAAACAGCAAATTCTTCACATTTTTAATCCAGGACCCCAGGTCTCAACTCAAAATGAAATAAACTGCCTGTAAACATGGCTATTTCTCAAGTTGATTTTTGCCCATTCAATTTTTTGGTTTAATCAGAAATGTATGTGAGTCTGCATTAGATATTGGTCTACTTGGATAGCAGGGAAGGAGGGAAGGAAATAAGAAAGGCAGAAAAAGAAGATGAGGAAGTAGGAAGGAAGAAAGGAAGGAAAAGGGGGAGGGAAAAGGATAGAGAGAAAAGAAAGCACCTTTTACCACTGGGCTTATCGAAACAATATCTATATCGAGTTGTAGGATGTATCAATCCTCATTTACCAGGTTATATCCCCTTTATAAGGCTAAGGGCAATATTATTATTAAACCAGTCTATATTCATATAAACAGCAGGTAGAACACACTTTACATTATATATTTGGACAAGAAAACCACAAATATTTCTCTACCTCCCCAACCTCATTTCTGAAAAAGGAAATAAGACAATGGCATTTTTTTAAGTCAAATAACAATTTCACCCCTGTCAAAAATTCCCCTGCAGAGAAAGGTACATCTGCATATTCTTAGCAACTTTAATAACTTATCAATTTTTAAGAAAGATAAATACTTCCTGATATCACTTATGTGAGAAATCTAAGTTGGTTAATGGGTGCAAAAATACAGTTAGAAGTAATACGTTCTAGCATTTGATAGTACCATAAGGAAATCACAGTGAACAATAATTTATTTTATATTTCAAAACAGGTGGAAGAGAAGAATTGTAATGTTCTCAACACAAAGAAAAGATATATGTTTGAGGTAATAGATTATATCAATTACCTTGATTTTATCCTTACACATTGTATATGTGTACCAAAATACTATATGTACCCCCATAATATATACAACTATGTATAAGCTTATCAATAAAATATATAAAAATAGTTAAACTCAAAGAAGCAGAGAGCAGAATGGTGGTTCTTGGGACTGGGGAGAGGGGAAAACAGGGAGGTATTATTCAAAGGGTGCAAAGTTTCAGTTATGTGAAATGATTAAGTCCTAGAGACCTACTATACAGCATAATACCAATAGCTAATAATGTATTGTAAACAAATTTTGCTAGGAGAATAGATCTTATGTTGTATTCTTATCACACACACAAAATAATAATAAATAAAGAGAATGGGAAGAAACTTTTGGAGGACATGGATGTGTTTATGACACAAATTGTGGTGATGGTTTCACAAGCGTATACTTGTCTCTAAACTCATAAAGTCGTATACCTTAAATATGTACAGCTTTGTGTATATCAGTCATACCTCAATAAAGTAGATTTTGCAAAAAGAATTATGATTTATTTCTGATTCCTGATGGGAATGTTTTAGAAACAGAAGGAATTCTTCCTAGGAGAATAAAACAGATAGCAGGGAAGGATGAGAGTGTTTTTCTTCTCCCTAAAGAAACCTTGGGTAGGAGTTGGAGAGGAAATAAGGAAAGCAAAATTGGATCTTTCAAGTACACTGTAGAGACCTCTCCAGGGTAGGACCTGAGACCCATCAAAGGAGATTGTCCTTGTAGGACTCATGCAGGCAGGGACCTGGTACCTGGGAACTGCTAGTAGCATAGAGGATCAGATGCAAGAATGACTTCTTAGTGCATTTAGTGAAAACTTAAGATGGGTTTATCAGCACACACTGAAACTACAGGGGAAAGAAATTCTAAAAACTTTTCAAAGGATCAGGGTATGGTGGACTTAAAAGGACAGCATCTTTTATTACTAGAATGGAAACAATAGGTCTTGTTGATGTCTGTGTCATATCTACTTTCCTCTGACTTTCCTGCCATCCTCTCAAGAAAGGTCAGTCTTTATCAGACGAATTCTGTATATGGAAAAGGGCACAAATGGTAAATGTGCAGCTTTATGAATATTCAAAAAGTGAATACACCCATGTACCTGCCACCCAGTGTCACAAGAAGTGGAATATTGGCGGCACTCCAAACAATTCCTTTGTGCCTTCACTGTGTCACGATTCTCCCCGTCAAAGGTACATACTATCCTGTCTTCTATCATAGTTATTTTTGCCTGCTTTAAACTTTATGTAGGTGGATTATGCAATATGTACTACTCTATGTCTGTCTTCTTTTGTTCAATGTATAATAGTGAAATTATCTATCTGTATACCAATAATTCATTCATTCCAATCACTATATGGTATTCTATTTTATGACTATACCATTATGCATTTACCATTACATTTAAGTTGTTTTCAGATTAGTGTTATTAAGAATAGTGCTGCTATAAGCATCATTTTATATAATTTAATGAATATATATACTTTTAGAAACATATGTACACATTTCTAGGAATGAAATCACTGGGTGATAGGGCATACATACTTCCAGCTTTAGTAGATTAGTCAAACACTTATATGCTCATTATGTATGAGAGTTCTAATTTGTGTATTGGCAGTATTTGGTATACTTACTCTTTAATTTTAGTCATTCTGGTGAGTGTTTAGCAAATCATTGTGATGTTAAGTTTTATTTCCATAATGACTAATAAGTATGAGCACCTTTTCATATACCTGTTAATCATTTGGATATTATGTTTTGGAAAGTATCTGTTCAACTTCTTTGCCCATTTTTCTAATGTGTTAATTGTCCCTTTCCTTCTCTCCTGACCACAGTGGAATAAGGCTAGAAATCAGTAACAAGAGGAACATTGAAAACTATACAAACATTTGGAAATTAAACAACATGTTCTAGTGGGTCAATTAAGAGAATAAGAAGGAAATTAAAAAATTTCTTGAAACAAATGAAAATGAAAACACAACATACCAAAACCTATGGGATACAGCAAAAGCAGTACTAACAGTAAAGTTTACAGCAATAAGTGCCTGCATGAAAAAAGTAGAATAACTTTAAATAAACAATATAACAGTGTATTTAAAGAAATAGAAAAACAAGAAACAAGAGCAAACCTGTAACTTTTCAGAGCATAGCGGAAGCGGAAAAACAACTAGAAATCAATTACAAGAGAAATACGCAAACCTACACAAAGTCATGGAAATTAAACAACCTGCTGCTGAATAATTATTGGGTCAAGAATGAAACCAAGATAGAAATCAAAAGATTCTTTGAATTGAATGACAAAGAGGACCTATGCTATCAAAATCTATGGATTAAGCAAAAGGATTCCTCGGGAGAAAATTCATAGCCTTAAATGCCTGCATCAAAATACAGAAGGATCACAAATTAACAATCTAATGACCCATCTCAAGGAACTAGAAAAGGAAGAGCAAACCAACCCAAAGCCAGCTGAAGAAAAGAAAAAAAAGGAAGGTCAGAGTAGAACGTATTGAAATGGAAAACAAAAAAATGATGCAAAAGATCAAGAAAAGAAGGAGTTGGTTCTTTGAAAAGATAAACAAAATCAACAGACCTCTTGCATGATTAACCAGGAATAGAAGAGAAAGGACCCAAATAAGCTGAATCAGAAATGAAAA